>CM030896.1:27956308-28556308 GCA_018136845.1 Heterotis niloticus
TCTCCTTCCTCCTGTCCAAGCGCAGGCTTCTGCGGTCTGTGTGCGGCAGCTCTAACAATGGCCCTAGTGAGCAGCTCCTAGCCCCAGAACAAACCACAATAGGTGCAGCTGAACGAGTGCGGGTATTATGAAGGTGCTGAGTGAAGGGTGGCTCATATCCCGCTTGGCGCGAGTCGTCATCCACCTGCACCCCCCCCCCCCATCACCGCCACCACCTTCACCCCCTTGTTTCCCCACACAGCTGGGACCCTGTTTCACCTCATTTCATAGCAGGTCCGAGGCCATCCCCGTCCGCACAGCACACAACACCAGGGCACGTCCCCACTCTCCTCCAGACTGGAAGACCCGACAGAAGGGCGTGTGTCTGAGCTTCGGCAGTCGCTTTGCTTCTCTGTAGTGCACGTGTCTAGGCTGTGTCATAATTGTGGTGTGTGAGCCTGTCTGTTTCTGAGCAGTGCATGTGGACAGCCTGCTGGCAAGTGTGGCAGGGGTTCACCGAGAGGCCACTGAATATCTTGGGAGGGTAGGGGTGGCCCCTCCAATACCCTGGAATGACTGCATCCCCTCCCTAGGCCACTTCTCTCTCCTCTTCCTCTTGCTGCTCAAGGAGCCTGAATCTCTTCTTTCAGAACCTCTTCTGTGCTCCTCCCAGAGTGGGTATCCTTCCATGAGGCTTCATACAGCGACGTGTGTGTGTGTGTGTGTGTGTGTGTGTGTGTGTGTGTGTGTGTGTGTGTGTGTGTGGTGGGGGGGGGTTTCCACAATACAATCCAGCTTAAGGAAAGATAAACAGGCGCACGCTGTCCAGCCTCTATGCTCCTTCGTCCTTGCTTCTTTTTCGGTCTCCTCCTCACAATCAGGTGGAACAACTGAGTCAGAATTGGCATAGGCCACTCATTCCACAGCCGGACCCCAGGGACCAGGACCCCACCGAGAAAGCAGCACATTGTAAAAAGCAGGGCTGTGTACACACTGTCATTTGTGAATCCCAGGAATAGAGGCAAAGACATTTTGCTTTCCGTTTCCCTGAGTCAGGCGGACATGAGACGATCCACATGGCTGCCCTCCCTGCCCCACAGCACTTCAATCCGCGCTGAATGGCGGCGCTGGGTCCGAATTTCCCAGCACGACGAGGGCCATTGTGGAATGTGCTCCGCTATGTTTCACACGGGGTCAGGGCACCAGGCCTTTGGGGAGCGCGTGCAAGGGAATTTTGGGAACTGCAAAGAGGACAACGAGAGGTTTTCGGCTCAGCCCAGAACAGGTCGCCCGGCCTGGGATGAAAGGGGCAGGGTGGTGTCACAGTGACAACCCAGGAGGCTGTAGGGACTGGCAGAGACCCACGATTTCTCACACTTCTCTCTCCCGCCCGACGACCATCAGATTCTCTCACTGAAGCTGAGGTGCAGCCCATCTTCCTCTTCGTTTGTTCCTTTTGAGCATCTCCCTCTGTGGTTTTGTAAGGCTGCCAGAGACAAACCCCCAGTTGCTAATTACACACTGCAAAGGGGGATAAAATCGCATATAAAGACATCACTTTCCTTCACAGTCACAGGAATAGAGCTCTAATGAAAACTGACATGTTTACATTTTTCCTTGCACTGTACAAACAAGTCTTCACAGAACTTGGGGGCCGTCAAACTCTCGTTCCCAGGACAGCTTTTCGGCTCTTATTCCTTTCCTTGGGAAAAAAAAAAGACGCCTTTTGATCCCACTTTTTCAAGACAGGCATGCAGAATGTGCGTCTGCGCGACACAGCAGAAAGCAGGGCTGAGAAGCTTTGGGTGATTGTTCGTGGGTTCCGCTCGGTAATGCTGCATGTTTTTGAGTCAGAATGGCGTCACCCAAGATCCAATGGAAGCCGCTTCCGGAGCCACGTGGAGAGTCGGACTGCTGGCATTAGTGCTGGTTCCAACAGTCATCGTGGAACCCCAGTCAAAGGACCTTTCGGGTTCTGGATTCCGTGGCGAAGAGACCCAGATCTTTGGAAGAGGCTGGAGAGAAGAGTCTAGTGTGGGCAGCCCGAGGTCTCTCTTCCTCTCCCTCCCGATTTAGTCCCGCAGTTCCTCTTCCCATTAGAGGACTCTGCCGTGAAACTTGGGGTCAGATGCCATTAGTGAGCAACCCGGTGGGCAGGAAGAGGCAGGAGGGCGGCGGGGCCCTCAGGAGCCGGGTGGCCTTGTGTGAACGGGCTACATGCGGTATCACCTTACCGCTCTCCTCTTTTCTACCCTCTCGCCCCCCGTATATTCCACCCCCCCTGTTTGTTCAGCAGTCCTCAAGCTTCCTGCTCCTGAGCTGTTACATTTTGACATGTCACCCGTGAGCTGACCTCTGTAGTGAGGTATGCAAGTGTGTCTGAAATACACACATGCACACACATGCACTCGGAGACCAAGAGCTGTCTGCCCAGTAATGTGCCCAGAGGAGGGGCTTGCAGGTTCATGCTGCAGCAGCTTGATAGATGACATGATGTCTGGCTGCGCTAGGAGGGGCGACCACGGTATGTTCAGCTGGACCGGCTCTGAATGTGGGAGATGGTTCTTGTGTTTCCGAGGGCCAAATTGCTCAGGCCTTGGGTTTTTTGAGAGGTAGGGCTGCTCAGGAAGTTCAGCCGTCAAACTGAAATGTGCACGCGCGCGCACTCGTGCAGGGATGCGTGCATCTCTCTTTTCCCTCTCCAGATCCTTCCGCTCTCCTTCTACCGCGGCGCGTTCCCACTGTAGGCGGCCACCCGTGTGAGCGAAATCCAGTAGCTCCCAGTCCCCAATGGCAACTCTAATACAAACACACTTACTGTAAAGCTGTACGAGGAACAAACGGCAACAAAACTGATTTGCAGCTCTCGTGACACAGGAAGCGCCCCCAAACCCCCTCTCACTCGTCCTTTTTCAGCTGAGTCTGGGTCCCCGGTCAGTGTCTCTCTTACCCCCTTTTGCAAAGTCCCGATGTCAACCCAGATGCTAAGAGAGAGTGCTGACAGCCATTTGGGAGAAACCTGTGCCTTCTCACACGAGTAATCCACTGTATTCTACACCCAGTGCATTGACTCAGCAAGCTTTTTTTTTTTTTTTTTTTTTAAATAAAAAAATCCCTTTTTGTGTAGACGCAAACAAAAGATAGCAGTGTGAATCAGGAAAGGCTAAGGAACTGGGTGACTGCTGGCAGAGGGCCTGTAGGGCTTGGCACACGCTTGCGCCTGGCTGTTTGTGCGTGTGTGTTTGCCGCTGGTTTTCCCACAGAAGCTGCCGATGAGCTGTCTGCCCTCAGGATGGCTTTTTTAAATATGTGACTAATTTAAATCTGGCAGTCCAGGAAGGGCCGAGTGATGTCATTAAACACCCCCCGTCCGCAGCTTGCTGGTTGTCCCGGCTCCGAGCGCACAGCGGTGCTTTATACGTCGAGGATTTTGACCACAGCCGCTTACATTTGGTTCTGGTCTGGTCTCAGTCCAGCACAACTGTGGCTCGGTCAGGTTTTGCTGCAGCTGTGATCAGCAGTCGTGCCTCGCTCGGTGACGGCCATGGTCCTCCAACTCAGTGCCTGCGTGTTTATATATAAGGTACCCCCCCCCAACCCATAAACCAATGGATTTGACACAGAGAGCATTGCAGGACCACCCTGATGGTACTGCTTAACTGCGCAATGAAGGACTTCAGCACTAGCATCCTGTGCGAGGAACTACTTGACAAGGACGTTTTAGACTGGGGGGGGCAGGCCGCAAGACGTTACACACATTTTGTATATGTCTGATTTTGTGTGTGTGTGTGTGTGAGAGAGAGAGAGAGAGAGAATCCTTAAATTGGTGCTTTTTCTTGATCACAATTGACCATATTTTTAAATGCTGCGGGAAAAATATCACAATATCACATTTTCCAGAACTTAGCATGTTTACCCATAAACCAGGCTGCTTTCTGTGCTTACTTGCTGCTATTAACGGTCCACTTAACACCAGCGTCCTGCAGAGAATCGCACAGAGAATCCAGTGTTTACGGCATTTCGAGCTAAGGAGGAGTGTGCTTGTGCGCGCTGTTGTTTCAGCACTGCTTAGTGTTGCTCATTATACTGCGTTGCAGTTTTGTTTATCACAGCGATTTCTGCCAAGTTCAAAACACAAATATCCCACAAAATCTTGTGGACTTACAGGCTGGCCGTTTGTGTTTGAAGACATGTCTGCACGCGCTGGCTTGGGCCCGACTGCAGACACACATACACGCTCGCATGCGTTGTCGGCAGCTGTTCGCCGAGGAAGCTGCATGTCGGTGGGCTTTCCTGACAATCTGGGAGATGTATCACACAAATATTTCTCCTGCTGCAGTGCTGGGAACCCTGCCCATCTCTGTCCATCACACACACGGCGCTGGAAGTTCTCAGAGGCAGTCAACCAGTCTCTCATTGGTCACGGGAGCCGGTTCGGGTGGACTCCTGTTGGTCAGTCCAGCCACCCCTCTGCTCAGTGGGGTCACGAAAGGACACCCTAGCCGGAATACCCAAAGATTCGTTCCCGTTCTTCATCTGTTCACATTTCACCGTTAATTACTGTGCAGATGCGGTTTTAGGGGCCAGTTTGGTCATGCAGGGGCCACTTCGGGGAACGGATTCATGTGCTTCAAGTGTGTTTGGAGTCGGGCCCCGCTTTTATGGGGTTTCCGTGTCAGTTTGAGCCTGAAGGATAGAACAATCTGTGCCAGTGTGTGTTGGCATCAGTCAGTGGCAGTCTATATACTGTCAGTGTATCAGTGATGCATGGAGTGTCTGTGTATAGGTGTCTCATCTTATACGTATGTGTAGGGTTGGTATCCTCTGCACACCTGCCGCCTCTCTGCAATATGCATCATAGCATTTACAATGATTTAGCTGAGATTTTTTTTTTTTTTTTTTTTTTTTTTTTTTTAGCTGACACGAGCTCTAACCTTTGTGCTGCACGCTTCCTCATGACACCGGTGTCCTGGCGTACCTGCACAAAGCCTTGGTGTGGATCTTAACCCTGCGTATCCCACTGATGTCTGACAGCCTACATTTCTCCCTCCCGTGCTGTCATTCAGGGAACTGCCTCTGTGCTCCAGCGCCGCTCTGACAACGAGGAGTACGTGGAAGTGGGACGACTCGGACCTTCGGACTACTTTGGTCAGTGGGCTGTCGCTGGGGGGTCTTAGCCAGGACACCATCGTCGACTCTTGGGGTTTGAATAACTGAACAGCACCGGGTGGGGGGTGTGTACGTATCCTTTGAGCAGGATGGTTCCGGGTCCTGAACAGTGCTTGTAGGGGTCTTACTGGTAGGTTGGCGTGTTTTGGTCAGTTTGGGAAAACATTGGGCATTCATTTATTTTTGAAATGATTTGAGTTTCTCAAATGAATTAGTGGTACAAGAGATGCTGACATTGTTCAGAAAATATACACTGCCTAGCCAAAAAAAAGTCACACACTGATATTTCATTGGAGCACCTTTAGCTTTGGTTATGATACACATTTGCCGTGGCATCGTTTCCATAAGCTTATGCAATGTCACAACATTTATTTCCGTCCAGAGTCGCATGAATTTTTCGCCAAGATGTTGTATCAATCATGGGAGAGTCTGACCACTGCGTAAAGTCTTCTCTAGCACATCCTAAAGATTCTCAATGGGGTTAAGGTCTGTGTGGGCCAATCCATGTGTGAAAATGATGTCTTTCTCATGCTCCCTCTTTCACTCTTTCACAATTTGAGCCAGCCCGATGAATCCTGGCATTGTCATCTTGGAATATGAAGAAAAAATCCATTGATGGAAAAACCTGGTCATTCAGTATATTCAGGTAGTCAGCTCACCTCATTTTTGGGCACATAATGTTGCTGAACCTAGACCTGAGCAACTGAAGCAACTCCACATTATAACACTAAGTTAAATCCAGGTGCTGATGTTTTTTGGCCAGGCAGCGTATTTCTTTAGTGATGAGCACATTTCAAGGCAGGAAAGCAGCATGTGCACGCCAAGAGTAATGAAAAGTATTTATGAGGATGGTTTGAGTACAGGTCATGTACTGCAACAGTCTGTTACCGGGACGGCCGCTCAGCCAGAGACTCTGGGTGTCCGAGGGATGAAAACGAAATCAGGAGTTTTAAAAGCGCTGGTGCTCAACAAAAAGTCACGGTACACTAAGAGTAAAGCAGAGAAGTGAGAGTATTGTGCACCACTGAGTACCAGGTCCCTACAAACGCTGATCCTGGACAACGGTCACCATTTTCTTTCTCCCAGTGTGGCACGGTTTTAAACTTAAAAGCGATGTTATTCCAGGGCAGAGCTTTATGTAAGTGTGCTCATGACCCTTGACCTCCTGTGACTGAAGTTTGGATGCTGTGGACAGAATTGGCAGGATTTCTTCCTTGCTTACTTTGTTGTTCACGCTGCACCTTTATGCCGAGCGGTCGTGCTCATTTTTACCGTTTTACTCGAGTGATACAGGTTCAGTACCTTTCTGGAGAGCAGGCTTCTTCACTTCCATGTGCTCAACCCTGCGAATTTCCCCACAGGCGAGATCGCCCTGCTGCTGAACCGACCACGGGCGGCCACAGTAGTGGCACGGGGGCCGCTGAAGTGCGTAAAGCTGGACCGGCCCCGCTTCGAACGCGTGCTGGGGCCCTGCTCCGAGATCCTCAAGAGGAACATCCAGAGATACAACAGCTTCATCTCTTTGACCGTGTGACAGAGACCGCGTGACCGAGACAGTCAGGCCGCAGTCGCTTGGGAACGGGGTTAGGGGAAGGGTCGGGGGCGCAGGGTGGGGTTTTGCTCGCTTCCTGCCTTTTAATTTTTTTTTTTTTTTTTTTTCTGCGCGTATTTTATTATTGTGTGCACTTTGACTCGACCCGTGCTGTCATGTAGCTTTATATACAAATTGAAAGTGAGATTAAAAAAGATAAAAGGTTTATTGAAATGGATGTGAAAGAATGGTTCCAAAAATTTATATATCTGTGTGTATGTTTATATATTGTATATACACACATATATATACTGTATACACAGAGGATATTGTGTGCAGTTCATAGAAACCGCTAAACAAGACGTGGAGAAAAGTGCAGAAATGTTTACACATAGCTGAAGGAGTGACTTCTGCGTACAACCTGTGGTTTGCCTTTTTGCCGTGGGTTCAGGGTGCAGGCCTGTTTGGTTTTGCGTGCCATTTCTGTTCAAGAGCAAAGCGGCAGCCCGCGCACCCTTTGTTACCAGACTTGAGAGGACTTTTGGTCCTCACCTGCTTTGTTGATCTTTAGCGCTTTTTACTGAGCTTATATTATTGGAGAGAACGGTCAAGGTGTGCGAGAAACGACATTTGCGAAACAGCTTTTTCGACAGCTCAGCTTGTAAGTTAGGCTCAGCTGTCGGCTTGCCGTTCCTGTCTTGTCCTGGGAGTCATTTGGGTTTGCGGGGAAGTTCCCTTCGGACTCGAGCTTTATCCCGTTCCCTTTGTTTTGTCTTGAGGGTTATTTCAACCTGTTAGCCATTGTTATTTTTCCAAAGGTTTGATAGTGTTATGAGTTGATTAGATTAAAAAAATACACACACACGCACACACACACTGTTCAGCATATATCGCAATGGAGGCACCGTGTCTTCAAGTTCACCAAAAAACTGTTTGGTAAAAGAAAGTTAAATATATCTCAGCGTCAGGTAAACGCACTGCTTTTCTGTGCTCTGGGTTTGGGAAAAAGAGATGGGTTTTAAAAGCTACAAAACTGACTTAACATTTTATTAAGAAGTCTTTAGTACCGCGTATTTCTGTATTCTACACACATTGGTTACTTTTTATTCCCAAAGCAAATAAACTGCAGCATCTGAACCCTGGTATCAGTGGTGTCTTTGATGTCTTTTTTCTGCTTTTCGTCTCTTTCTTTCGTTCCCTCGGTGCAGTGTTGATTTACCTTTTCCCTTCCTTTCTTAAGCCCGGTGCCAATCATCCTTCCAAACAGACCCACCGGTGTGCAACTGGCTTCCCCACAGCTAGTTTTCACTCTGCAAGCCAATATGCTGAAGCTCTGACACATTCCTCCTCATCTTAAAGCTAAATCGACTGAGGAATGTGCTTCCAATTGCTGCCCCCCCCAACACCCCCCACCCCCAGACAATTCTACCCTTTTAGTCCCTAGCGAAGGAGTTCACCAGCACCAGGAGCAACTCCGCAATTCCCATAGGCTGTTGTCCAAACGGCTCGGCTGCGTCTCAATCCTGAGGTCGGGAAAATGAATCTTTAGCCTCTTATTTACGCCACAGTTTCTGTCTTGGATCCTAAAGACCCGTCCGGCACGGAGCGATGTAGAAAAAGTTCAGTGACGGACAGCTCCTGGGCTGACGCGGCAGTGGGGAAGCGGACGCGGACCCTGGCTGTCCTTACGCTCCCGGTGCCGTTTGTGAACCCCGTTTGGCACAGGGGGCGCATTTCTGCACAGAGGGTGGCCGCTCCGGATAGATGAAAGAGCACATCAGGTTCGGCTTATCTGGCCGGGGCCCAGGTTCCGATCAGCCTGTAATGAGCCGAAGGGGAGGCGGGGGACGCCGAGGTCACCCCTTGGAGGGTGGGAAACTGTAGCGCGGGCTGAGAGGATTGTGAAAAAGGGTCGCTCTGAGAACCGCCACCTTCCTGCACAACACGTAGGTGTCCGCAGTGCTTCTGAGAGTCACGACTTGGAGGCAAACACATTAGCACTGTTTGCTTCATGTATGAGGTAATTTGTTTTCAGCTAATCCACCTTTACCAGCGTGTGGGGTTGGCCAAAAAAGCAAGCTATGTAAATTTACCAAGCGGAAGAACTTTATCTTTGGCAGTACTTACGTGATTCAAGCAATTGCACAGCTGGGCAAGCATCTCAGATTGTGTGCCTTTGGGTACAGCAGCGGTGCCCTTCCTAGGATCCAAACCCGACATCTTTCAGGAGGGTCGGGAGTCGAGTCTAAAGCATTATGTCATGCTGCCACCTGCCACGATGCAGAAAGCTCTCTACGCTGTTTTACGTTTATATGTGCTGAGGGAGCAAGAATTCTGAATTTTTTTCCCCCCCCACCCCTGCTATAGGAAACCGAGAGCCTTATTCTTGCTATTGTTCCGAATAACTGCAAGTCCCGCCATCTTCTCCCCGGTGCAGGATTGTTCTTTGTTTTGCTCAAGGCCAACGCAGAGGTGGTTATGGGCACGGCTATGAAATTGGCCTATTCCTCTGGCCTCACATCACCGGGCACTTAGCATAAGAAAAGGAGAAAAACACAAGAATCAAAGGATAAAGAACAAGAGTTCTGAAGGGGTGGGGTTCTCTCCACTCTCTCGCTTTTCTCCCCCAGGCTCTGCCAGGACGCGCTATTAAAGCCAGGATATAGTGGCGTAGCAGCGAGACTCGAGTTGTCCAGGGCTTTTCTTTGTGCCCATTGCCCTTGTCTGGGGGCCCGCTGGCACCCACACACTGTGGTACCTTTGTGTCTAAACCCAGGGGGTGGGGAGGGCAGTCAAATAAACAAGCAGTGACTCCAAGAAGCCACTGGGTTGTCCTGTACCAGCAGGTGATGTAGTGGTTAGAACTGCTGTTTTGATCCCCAAGGACCCAACCTCAGATCCTTTTTGCTGTTGTACCCTCGGGTGAGATATCTCCGAGCGCCAAGGTAAAAATTACCCAGCTGATTAAATGGCTAAGTCACTGTCAGCGCTGCCACAATGTCAGTCACTTTTGAGCAAAAGCGTCAGCAAATGTCCTCTCTGCTCACCCCGCTGAGCGTGAGGCCCTGTCGGTTGCCCTACGCGAGGAAGGAGAACGGTCGCAGCAGCCAAGGAGCACCAAGAAGAAAGTGCACAAACTAGACAAGCGGCTCCGTCAAACCCGGGACCACCCATTCATTTACCCATCACACCCACCCAGACTCTTGCGACTGCTGCCGGGGCCGCAGCCAGTCGCCCCCGTGCGAGTAAACAACCTGCTGCGTTCGCCCAGTCGATCGTAGTTTCACGCTACGGCTGCCGAGGCCTTGTCGGTTAAAAGCTGGCAGATAAGCCGATTAAAAGCAACCGGCGACGGTCTTCTAACGTGGTCTGCGGCGCTGCCGGCGCGTCTGCAGCATGCGAGTCTCCAGAGGAGCCTTCGCCTCGTGTGAATTGCATACTTTATTTGGCTATGTTTTAGCTCCGGCACAGTAAACACACCCCTGAGGTCTGCGATCGTCTCCGCTGCTTTATTTCTTTTCCTTTTTTCTCCCTCCTCCCATGCAGCCCTTTTTCCCATGGAAGTTGGCTACACACACACGCTCTCTCTCTCTCGCTCGCTCGCTCGCTCTCTCCCCGTGTCTCTGCCCTTCTGACTATGTGAACCGAAGCTCGGTAAGGAGGCCAATTAAAGCCCCTGCCAACAGATTCGCCCGACCGAGCCAGCAGGAGGGTGCAGGCGAGGAGAAAAAGCCTCTATTGATCGCCAGCTTGTCCCTTCGAGGTCCTCCGAAGAAATTGTTCCCTGACTGCCGATGCTAATTACCAGGGCTTTGATATTCTAAGGTCATTTATTGCCTGGAATTAAGTGCGGGCATCCTTGCTGGGTTTCTTTTCTGTGTCTTTTTAAAAATATCTTCATCCTGCCCACGGGAGACCACAGGTCAGTGACCAGACAGGGTCAGAGGTGAGTGAACAGCACAGAGGGTTGTGGGGTCACTGAGGTTTTGGGGATGAATCGCTGGGGGAACCACCGGTGACTTTAATCCGCTTCCGGTTCACCTGTGAGGACCGCAGTCCCGTATCCACGCAAGGTGGAGGAGCGTAGGTAAGACCGCGCGTGCAGGGGCTGCAAGTTCAGCACCGGCCCAGCATTTTGGCGATCGCTCTGCCGGTTGCAAGGAAAGGGATCCAGCCGCTATTTCAGCGCAGTAAATTTTAGTTGTCGGACAAAGAGCCGCAATATTTATTATTCTTTTCCTTTGCCTGAATTTATCTTTCCCATGAGCAGAGCACGTACAACAAATAATTCACAAGTATACATACAGCGACACAGATGAATAATCGTGCTGAACTTCACTTGTTTTTACCCTGCAAGCCGATGCGGGAAAGAGTCGCGCTACGGCAGCATCTTAGGTCCATGCGCCTGTTAGCTGTGCTCAGCCTCTTTCTCTCACTGTCTTACGATCGCTCTGCGTCCAGGCCTCACGGCAGGTGGATTCCACCTGAGAAAGATTGACGCTTAAATCACAGTTGCCCGGATGTCTAAATAGGAAACCGCTTACCTCCAGCAGTGTTTCTTTCTCTGCCTGCCAACTCACTAAATTCCCTACTGGAGATACTTCCACAACCTCCCGTGTTGCCCATAGCCTAGCGCTTATCGCCAGTCACCAGTGGTGAAGCTTCTCGTGAAAGCCCTTGGTTCTCACTGCCCTCTTCCATGTCTGTGTACCTCAAACACCTCCACACCCTCTGCTAGCATCTCACCCCTCTATCCTGGGTCAGTGTACTTCAGTCACAGTGCACGAAATCAAATAGCCATTACGGAGCATTTGTCCACGGCTTGAGTCAGGTTTCATGGGATTGCTGTTTTTTTTCTACCATTATTGCTTTTTGTTGCTGTTTATATGATCTGTTTTCTCGTTCCTTATCATCTCACTCGGGTTCACCTGCAGTCCATTGCGATCTGTGCCCTTACAGCTCTGTATTGTTAGAAAATGGTTGTGTCTTATTCCGGTTCCCTAAACGGAAACCAGACAGGCCGAACTGATATCCTCCTGTCTCAGATGCTATCTCCAGCCGGGAACAGGCCTGAAATGGATGTATGAGAACATGTAGACTGAGGAACTGAGCCGTTTCGGTCCAGCAGCTCTGCAAAAACATGGCTGTAGGCCCACGCCTCTGAGGCCTGACCGTGTATCCAGCATCTAGGCAAAGTGAACCCATTTTCAAGTGCGGTTTAAGGCTTCTGTATCTCCTCATCCTGCTGCTAATGAGAGGGGGATAAAGTGAAACCCCTTTCACTGTGATGATATCTTTGGGATCTTCTTGAGAAAACAAATTCAGCTCCTCAGAAGATCCTGTGTCTTACAGAGGCCAGATACTGTGCGTCGTGTGATGGGTGCATCAGTCGGTGCTCTCCGGAGAAGCGGCACTTTCTGCTGAGAACCCCCTCCCCAGGTCACATCAGCCTCATCGAAAACCCATCCACAAGGCGGTATCTTGAGGATGCGGTGCCCTCCTGCAGGGCGGGAAGGGGCAGCGGGGGCCACCTGGAAAACCTCTCGGAATGCGTGGCTTTGGTTGCCTGCTGTAACCGGAGCCCCACTTCTTAATCTCCTAATGGACGAGCTTCCTTTTGTCAGTCTCTTTGTTTTTTATCCCCCCCGTCGCAGGTCTGGACACTGTGACTTCAGGATCACAGCAGCCACCCCCTCTCCTGTCTCAGCTTTGCATGTATGGGCGTGAGATTTTGCCCTCCGAAGCAGGTAACCACCGACACGCATTACAGCCGCCTGCCCGTTGCCATCATTCAAGGCGTAAATCCGCAAGGCGTTCCCATGTAAACGTGCTCATGTGTCCCTGCACCCCAAGGCCACACACACCAACAACCCGTGTGAACTACCCCTTTAGATCCGCTATTATCATTCTGCATCTCGCTGCTCTAATGGTAGACAAAGGCGGTTGGGTAGGGGGCTGCAGTGTGTCAGTAAAAAGACAGCAGGGGGTCTCCCATCCTGCCTCAGCCCCCTTTTTTTATAGGCATGCATTCTTCATTTAAGCAAAAACCACAGCTACAATAACCACCTTAATAAAGAGGAAAGGCATCCTCCATTGCTGCTTAAAGGCAACAGGGCTGGAGCACCAGGGCTGTGTGTGTGTGTGTGTGTGTGTGTGTGTTCATCATGCACCCCATGTGGGGAAAACAGGCGTATTAGTGACACGGTGGCATGTTCGCAGGTGAGGGCCGCAACACTTACCCTCCCTGCAGTCAAACCCTACAAGGAAGGGCTCTGCGGTCACATAGAAGAACCCCCACACACCTCAAACTCCACCTTTACACATGTGGCCAGGTGTGTAGCCAGAGGGCACTCTGGGGTGGGGATGCATTAAAGCAGCACCTCTCCAAATAACCCCATTGTGGCTTCGGTCACTGCTGCCAGCGGTTACTCAAGTGAGGCCGAGAAACTTTACTTTAATCCCACCCCCTGCGGGGTGTCCAGGGCCACTGGAGGCCCCTGCGAGCCACTGACTGCAAGATGGAGCTGAAGGAGGAGATGGAGGAATGAGAGCCCCTCCTCACGTGCCGGATAGAATAATTATGGGCTTAGCTCTAATATGCTCCTGAAGACAGCTTCATGTGCCCCCCGCCCCAAAACACCGAGCCTCCTGGGATGAAAGGAGAGATGCAGCCACCCAGTTTCCCCCCAGATCTCCTGTGATTCCAGATTCCAGTGTGGTTTCGTAGATGGGGTAACCTTTCCTCCTCTAGTAATCCACGCAGAATCCTCTGCTGAATCCCACATGGCAGGAAGGGCAGATTGTGGATGGCCATGGACTACTGCCCACCCCCCATCACCAAGAGAAAATTTTCAGAATGACGATTAGAAAAGGACAACGTTTGAGGGAGACGTGAGAAGTTCCAGTAGGTGCTGGGTGTTGTTTGAGCCACTGTCACGGCGATCATTAATAGCGAGACAGAATCGCCCCGCCGACACATCTATACGTCGCCTTATTCAACAAAACCTTTGCGCTGTCTGCTGTTCCGTCCCACAAAATGCACGCGAGATACCTTTCGGGCTCCGAGCAGCCGCAGGGCTGTTGTGTGAACGCCGCTGTAATTTAATTATGCAACATACAACCTCGAAAGAGGTGGTGGTGGGGGGGCAGTAAAAGCTGTTTTTAATGTCCTACTGTGCCTCTGCCCAGCAGGGGGGCAAACAAGACCCCCAAACGTAAGTCCTTCTTGAGATCCTTTCCACTCATTAAGCAACTCCGTGTACCAGGCGAGCTGCTTATTAGCCCATTTATTAGTGGCTCTCCCCATCGCCCCCCCCCAACACAGCGAGAGCCACGACACCAAAAAGGAACCCTTTGACCTCTGCAGCCCGAAGCTGGTTTGTCATAGAGCAAGCCGGAAACTGCCGAGAGGCCGCGGGGCAGGCTCGGGGGGATGCCGCGTCGCACAGCGTGCGAACCTGCATCAGCCAGCACTTTCGACAGCTCCTGGCAGTTCGCGCTGCGGTCTATGCCGCCAGGGAGCATTAGAGAGGTTAAGGATCCCTAAAATGGGGAATCGCGAACCACTTAGCGGCAGCCGCTTTGTAATTATTGTCCGACAGGCTGGCCCTGACTTTTGATTCCTCATAAACTGCAGTCTAATAAAAAGCGAGGAAGCCTCGGTCGTCCCTCCACCTGATGAGTCACTCCGAGATAGCGGGAGGGAGGAGGCGGTGTCGCCGCGGTTACGCTGCGTTTGTTTCCGATCCGTGGCGTCCCGTTGCTCCTCGCAGTTTCGCTCAGGCTGCAGGGGACGCCTCTGCCAGGAGAACACCTGCGGCGTAACCTGGACCTCGGCTTCATGCTGGGCTGCCAGACCACTTTCTAGGCTATAGTTGACCATTTTACAAAAATATGGTTAAAATAATTATGTTTTTCTGCCGCAGTGATGCATCATAAGGGACTTCCTGTAACAATGAATATATTAACTGTTTTTAAATGTTATTAAATGTTAAATCCCCATCCTTGTGTGTCTTTAGAGGTAAGGACAGTGTTACAGTAATGCCGTGTTTCCAGACTACCGTACGTCCTCGTGACCCCCACAGCACAACTCAGTTGGCGGGGCCACGTTGGGGATTTGGGGGTGTGTGTGGGGGGGGGGGAGTTATTGAGTCTTTTTTCCCTCGTAAGTTACGTGTGGCCTGGGGAAACCGGAGTCATCGCGTTGCTCAGAAAAAAGCTCCTCTCCACCGCATCTTTATGACCACGATTACTCCACGCCAGCTTCCATAAAACTATTTATTGGGGTTGATGTTGTTAGGTACACAAAACTCAGTTGCCAGTAAACAAGTTGTTTAACAGGCCGTGGAAAAAAAAGGGGGCTCCCGGCGACCGAAGCTTTTTCTCCAGCATCCTCAGCTGGACGCGGAGGCGGCACCCGTGTCGCAGGTGACCGCGTGCGCAGGGGCCAGGCGTCTGCAGGTGGAGAGCCGCACGCGCGCACGCACGCAAGAGAGGCCACGCCGAGACGCGCGAGTGTCCGCAGGTGGGGTGACCGCTCCGAACGGGAAGCGACGGCACGGCCACCGCGGCCAAGCAGCCAAGCGCCTGCGTGGCGAAGGTGCCTTTTTGTGGCCGGGCGTGAAATAAATCCTTACGCTCGTGTTTCCATTTGGACCCCTGCCCCACGAAGCCTGGATGCGAAAAAACAGCCCCCCTCCAAGAGCTGCGCAGCTGGACATTTTTTCTGTCCCATGTGTGCGTGTGTTCGCGTGTCCTCTGTGTGGGATGACTGTGATTCATACGGACCACAAGGGTCCCTGATTTAGATTAGTTAGACACATGATGTAAGGACCGTGACAGCCTCGAGCTGAAGGCTCACAAACGCGTTCGGCCCGAGGACGCCTCGTACGGTCTTAGTCCCATGCTTAGATTTGTTACTTTGATTTTATCAGGATATAATTTTTCGTTTCGTCAACAGGTTCCATGTACGGACCGCCAGCAGATGCCAGGCGGAGCAGCACGTCGCTCTAGATGAGAAGCAACATCCCTCGACAAACAGCAGCTCCTTAACCACCTCGGTGTGGATTTTTCGCAGGTACTCTGTCAAGTTTGAGGCAAATTGATGGGTTCTTAACCGCAATACTGTAAATATTGCAAAAAGACTTTCTGTTAATGGAATTTCACTTCCAGTTACTAATCCATCTTTGACAACTGATATCCAGATAATCCGCATATTCATCACATCACTGTTTTCACTGGAAAATTTAGCTTCCGGAACCCCGCGGAGGACCTGATCTGTAACCCGCGTTCCTCTTCCCACCGATGCACCGAGTATTTAGAGCTCCGGTCCTCGTGGAGGGGGTTCACCGCTGTTAACCATCACGCCGCCTGCTGTCCCCCAAGCAGGAGAAGGGGGGATATCAAAGGAGGCGGTAAGTGCAGTGCTTTTTTACTGCTCAGAAGGACTTGGGGCTTTTTGATCTGGAAGCATCTCGGGGTTTAACTTGGGCTCCATCCAGCGCAAAGACCACCCCGCCAGCAAGAAACGTCCTAACGCTTCAGAGTCCTTTTAAGACGTAACCGTCGACAGAAAAAGTCCTCGCTTCCCCACGCTGCAAGTCGCCGCTGGCCTTATTTACACCCTTTGGGCAACCGCTTTTCTTTTCGCTGTCGTTTTTTATCTTCTCCTTTCTGGCAGGAAGGCGAAGCGGGTTGGGGGAAACGTGCAAGGTGCGACCGGCACCTTTCGACACCGCCGTGACTGCAGTTCTTCATGGGGGTTGACGGTGTCACCACAGCCCCCATATATTTGAAATCATATATTCCAGGAGAGGTCGAAACACGGGGGGGTGTTTCAACCTCTCCTGAAATATATGATGTAATATACAGAGATGGGGGGGATACCCCCCAAATGTTCAGTTTACCCAACTGTGTGGCACAGCTATGACTACTGCTGCCAGCGCAGGATGGTATGAACACACAGACTGGCACGAATCACCCAGCTTCGTGAGCTTGCGTCCTAGTTCATTTATCGATGACGTCACGCATCTATAATGACGCATAACCCGCAAAGCCGAAAGTTTTTTTTTTTTTTATTTTCCCCCAAATTTTGGAAAAAAAATCCAACCACCGCAAAACCTAAAGATCGCCAAAACCTCTCTCGCGTCAGCCGTGCCAGCATTCAACGCGGATTTGGTTTCCTTCTGTTCGTTTCAAACACGACGCGATCGCGAGTTTTTCCCTGTTAGCATTGCCGGTGACGTCACTTTTCACGACGATTAATTATTTTCTGGCGTACAATTATTATCTGCGTGCGCGGGCACGAAACCTGTCTGGCAGCGCGTCGCCGACGCCTTCCTTTAAGGCTCACATTTGTGTACTTTTCTTTAAAATTTGTGCCAAGGGTGCCAGGACAGAGGCAGAGGCTTTGGCAGGGAGCGCGTCTTGTTAAATAACCATTAAAACGGAATTAATTTCTTAAAAGCACACAGAAGAACAGTCCGCACGCGTGGAGAGGCGGACGGTAGGCGGCCGACCGGCGGCCAGCGCCCTCGCGCGCTGATGCGGGACCTGCGGGGCGGGTGGTGGGGGGGTTAGTGTGTAGGGGGAGGGGGGGCGAGGGAGGCGCGTCCCCGGCGCGGCTCTATATCCAGCAGCCCGACAGTCCGCGCTCCTCATTCACCGCAGAGTCCCGCGGGGTGAGGACGCGCTCTCGACTGCGCGCACGGGCTTCGAACCCATCTGATCCCTGTTGCGGCTTTTCCTTTTTTTTTCTTTTTTTTTTGGAAGCAATTCTTGGGAGCTGCATAAATATAAAACTTTGCATTCTTTTTTTTTTTTTTGGAAAAGGTCGGAGTCGTCGTGTGGAGCTTTTAGTGTATTTTTTTTTAAGTTTCAGGAAAGGACGTCGAGCTGTGTGTGCCTCTACCGCGGGACGCTTTTTTAGGGATGTCCCCACGTGTGTCCTCCGTAAGAGCAGCTCGTCGCTGAGTGTCTTTTTTGTTTTGTTTCTGCCCCCCTTTTCCTCCACTAACGGGATTCTTGGCTCGGCTGGGGACCGCAGAGTGATGCGTGACGCCCCGCAGTAGCGCAGCGGGACCCCCCCCCCCCTCTGCCCCAAGCGCATCGCACCGTTTTCCCCGCTGAAGGCGCTCTCGGGAACGCGCAGCGCCGGACCTGCGCGGGCGCGGTGTGCCGCGGGAGCGTCGGCGCGAAAACCCCGTTTCCAAGGGATGGTTCTGAAGTCGCCGCGTCCGGGAGCGACCGCGCAGCTCCTACTCGGCACCTTCCCGGTCCGCGAAGCTCCCTCCAGTGCAGGCGGGACGAGATGAGGACCGCGCTGCTCGGCTGCTTGCTGCTGTGCGCCCTGTGCCGCCTGCGCGCCGTCGCTGAGGTAAAACCGCCGAACCGGGTCGAGTTCGAGCGTGCGTGGCGGGCCGGAGCCGTTCTGAGGAGCGCGCTCCCTGTCCTTGGCACAGCCGGCGCGCACACGTTTAAACTGAGGCAAACCAATGCGTCTCCTTTCGCTGCGGTTGAAAAAGTTGTTTTGTTTCACAAATAAAGTCCGAATTCCGACGGGATTCGGCTTATTTTTTGCCCACTGTCAAGGCGCAGCTAACAGTAAGAGACAAAGTGCCCAGAACAGCAGCGGTATGTTTGAAAGTGTTATGCACCGAAGACGTCATTGTGCCCGTTAAATATTTTTAAAAAGTTGATTTATGTGTCAGAATAATACAATTCTGAGGTAAAAGTACCTCAGCGCTGGCTTTGTTCGCCTGCGTACTTGATCGTGAGGACGGGCGCCACGGCAAGCGCGACAAGTGCATGTGGTGCGCGCAGTCGCGGTGCGCGCCTCCCGCGCGTTTGGCCGCCTCGGAAGCGACTGTTTTGTGAGGCGCGGGGTTTCGCCTTGCGCGCTTGTGCTTGTTGTTTGGTTCCACGCACGGCCAAAAAAAAGTGCGCGGACAACTGAGTGCTGTGCCTTGCTGTGCCCCCCCCCCGCAGGATGTCGGACTCCCGCAAGAGCTCATCGAGAGGCTGTCCCGCAGCGAAATCCGCAGCATCAGCGACCTCCAGCGGCTGCTCGAGATAGACTCCGTAGGTAAATCCCCTGCCTCGCTTCTCCGACTCCTGGACTTCGCTCGGAGGCCACCTGCTTCGCCTCCTTCACCTTTATAAGTTACTAAGCCTGGTGTCATAAAACTTTAAAAAAAAGGAGGAAGATAACGGAGGCGTGAAGGTCGAGCAGAATCGGCCGAAAAACGTCACGCAGACCGCAGCAGGAACGGTAGAAAAATGTGTGCAAAAGAAGGATGTAACAGCATCAGCACCACAGCGACCTCACACACCTTTGTGCATTTTCTCTCCATCACTTGTTTAAAAGTAAGCTGTTGTTTGGCCGGGCGGTGCGGCGTTGGGGGCGACGACTGTAAGGGCGGTTTGGGTCTCTGCGGATGAAGGCTTCACTTTTCGCAGCCAAAAGGGGGAAGCCGTGCAGGACGCCGAGACCTGGATGGACTTTCGCTGAGGAATTTATTTGTCTGAATTCCTTTCGAGGTTGCCACTGTAATAATCTCATCTTTATAGCGCTGGGGCTGTAAAACAAAAAAAAAAAGAACCAGAGAGGAGCGCAGGGCCGATGGGCCTCCCTTGGCCTCGCTTGCCGGTCCTGCCGATTGACCTCCGTCTGTCTGCGCGTCACCGGGGCCACGGGCACGGGCACCGATCGTCCACACGCGCTTCTATTTACACAGAGACTCGCCGTGCATCCAGCGCAGGCTGTGGGTCTCTTTACTGACTCATAAAAATGGAAAATAACGCACCAGGTGTTTTAGTCTGCGCGCGATCTGCCCTGTTTGGCTGTATCGACAGATGTCTATCTTTGCCAGGGCGAAGTTTAGCCCACTTTACTGGTCTGTTATTGCCACTCAACTTAAATTCCTTTCCAAGGATTATGAAAGTTTAGCTATGTCTGTTTGCAAAACAACAATAGGTAGTATTTTAATGTCTGCGTTGAGCTGAGGGGAACCGATGTTTGTAATTGAATTAAAATGCCACTCTTTAAGTGGTGGAATATTTCCGGGGTAACAGTAGCAGCCCGATTATTATTACCGCTACATAAATCTGTCTGACGGCCAGACTGCCTGCAGAGGTTGTTAGACACCCCTTGACGCCAAGGGTGTATTTTCAGATCTTTTGTTGCACACAAGTCTCCAAACTCACTGCTCAGTTGTCATTCCATTTCAGAGTACGAGCGGCGCCCCTGCCTGCTTCCCAGTTGCAGGCGGTCCTGGATGGTCTGGAACTTTCCTCCCTGGGGAGGGTCTAGTTTCCTTGGACATAATAATTATTGAAGCGGAATGTCATACACATTCAGCATCGCTACTTTGTCGTGTGTGTGTGTGTGTGTGTGTGTATATTTAATATGTGTATATTTACTGGTGGGAGATCATTACCATAAGTGTTCCGCCCAAATGCGGCCTTGACATCCATTCCAAAGTCTGGTGGCATAACCACAACTCAGCACTGGTGGAGAACCTTGTGATTTGTTCACTATGTAGTTGCAGATGTCTGACAGGTGCTTCTGTACCAGTTTTTTGAGTTGGGGGTGTGGGACAGGCATGTTATTTTGGAAGGCTGTAGAGAACATTCCTTGAAAGACTCAAAAGGGTAAGCGTTGGCTGCCGAAGCAAGTCGCTGCGATCACCTGTTGAAGGGTCTTTTAGGACTCGATATCTAAGTGGAACCTGTTTTCCTCCCGTGTGCTGATAGAAGAAGCTAAGATGAGTCAGGTTGGCCTGGGGCTGCACTGCACCAGGTGCAGAACCAGCAGAAATCCCTTATGTCCCCCCCTTAATGACTTCTCAGCAATAGCCAAGTATGCAATTACATAAACCTTTAGTCTTGCATGTTGTGTTTCATAAGGGACGCGTACCCACAAGTCTTCAGTGAACATTCAGCGGTTTGGAACATGTGTCCACTAGCTTGTATGTGTACAACTTATAGTCAGTTAACAGATTGCTCTTAGCAAGTTTCTCTAAAGTAGGTCCTATCCCACGGCACCTCACCCATCATGTGCTTTGTGGAGGGGCCCTGAGGGACACTTTTAGGAACAGCCAGGTTGCGGGTGGAACGACCGGGATGGCTTCGGGACAATTGCAAAGCCGGACTTTTTCACAACCGAGTTCTGCCTTTTCCTGCCAGTCACCTGTAACTGGCAGGGTCTGTTAGACCGGCAGCTTTTGCCATTCCCTGTACCACCCTGCTCTTTTTTCCCCCCTTGCAGAAAAGAAAACAAAAAAGGTTCTTTTGTTTTGAGGAAAGAAGTCAGTCCATAAAGAGTTCTTTATCTCAGACCCCCCCCCACTGCACACCCCCATCCAGATTCAACACGCTGACAGTTCCTGTGTCCGGGTGGCCACAGTGACGCTGTGAAGGGTCTAGAGGCTGGCGGGGGGGGGGGGGGTTGGGTAGGAACACGAGGAAGGTTAGTGAGACCAGGCTGGCACACGGGGGGTTCGCAGTCTGTGACCCACACTGTTGAAAGGTTGTTGGGTTGGCAGCTGTCACCACGTGTATCTCCAACAGGAAGGCAGAGAGCCTTGTAGGGGTAACTGCACGGGTATCTGCGTGCGTGTGTGTCCATTTATGCATGTGTATTTTCTGAATGTTGTCTCCCAAATGCTTCCGCTGAAACCTGGAAAAACAGAATTACAACTGGAAAGGCTAGTAATCCCTGTCGCGCTTTCTGTGTTTTGTGACATTTTGGGTCACCGAGTGGCAGGTTAGCGAAAACGGCCTTTCTTCACTGCCCGTGCAAAGATAATATTTATAATCGGAACTAAACTGACCCAGAAAAGCAACGTCCAGGACAGGTGTATAAACATGCGTAGGTTGAGGCTTGGGGGGGTGCTTCAAAGAGGCCAATCGTTGCACTTGTTTGAGCACGAAGACTGTACACTTGTCAAGTGTTTGCGATCAGATACAAACCGTAACTCGGTTTGCTGCTTTCCACCGAATCTTTTGGTTTTAGTGGGGAATGGGATCTTGAAGGGGTTGGTGTGGCGGAGCGGTCAGTTGGTGAAACGTTATTCCTGGAAGCCTGTCTCCCTACTCTTTGTAGCGGGTTTTTGGGCAGACCTCAAGAGTTTTGAAAGGCATTCCTGACCACACCGCCTCAAAGGCACCAGGGCACACGTGTTAGATGTGGGACGAACGGGCCTCAAATTGGACGGCTGTGTGCGAAATGGACAGAATCAGTCTAATGGATACCAGACAGCAGTAGCATAAACAGCTCAAGCAGAACAAAGGACTTCAGTCAATTAGGGACGTGGACCTATAATTAGACACTGGTTTTAGGCATAAGAATTACCCCGTCGGATATGAAACAAAACCATTTTAACGGCAAACAGACCACCTTTTTGGGACGGATTGAGGTACCCTGTGAGTTGCGGCACAGTAACGGTTTCATTGCCGTCCAAGCTGAGCGTGGTTTGGGACACACGGGAGAGAGGAATGCACTGATTTCTAGAGGAAGGAGAGAGGGATGCTAAATCCCTAGAATCGGCCAACACCGAGTAGGCAACGTCTGCCGATTCAGCAGGTTTGCAGCGGGAGAACCTGAATCGCTCGCTGTTCCTCGTGACAATTGAGGCGGTGAAAAACGGATCGAGGCCTGCCGCAGTGTTTATCCAGCACCACTTTTGGTGTAACCTCAGAATCAACACTTTTTTAAAATCATGCATTACCCAACCTGTTAGCTCCAGTGCCTCCCGGGCAGCCTAAAGCTCCGCTTTGGAGGTTGCAAAGGTTTTACTAAGTTGTTTTTCTAAATCACAGCATGCTCAAACTGTGCAAATATCGATTGTTGAGCAGAGGTGTCTTTGCAGGGGACATGAAAGCAAACCATCTGACTTTGTTTTGTCCTGCTGCGCCCCAGGAAATGAGGTCATAGAGGAGACCAAACACAAATACCACAAGGACCACTCCCTGGGCTTCTCCGACCTGAAGAGCACTCAGGTGCACAGTAGGAGGAAAAGGAGCATTGGTGAGTCCTGTGCCATACGCCCCTTCTTATATTGGAGAACTAAGCCGCTTAAGTTCTTGCATTACATTATTTAAGCGCAAAATATATTTTAAGGGCTCTGCAAGACATTTAAATCAAACTTTCGTTCACCCCAATGAGGCTACGATGCATGACTTGACTGAAATGTGCAGGAGGGTAGGGGGTGTGTGTGTGTGTGTGTGTGGGGGGGGGGGTCTTCTTGGCTGCAGTGCATACATGTAGATAGAGAAACATGTCCCTGAGCAAGGAAATTCCAGACATTCACCGCTCAAGTCGCAGCACGCCAGACCCTGGGTTGGATTACATGGTTTAGCGTCGCGCCACATCGCCCCGCGTTGAGGGCTGAGATCTCAGCTTCGAAAAACGCAATGCCGCGCTCGTGGGTACAGCAGTGAGGTGGATGCTGCGCTTCCTCTAGCCACAGGGCTCGACATCGGGTGCTCCGAGTTGTGGGTTTAGGCCCGGTGCCAGACCTCCAGTCGACAGTGTGGTCCTTTCTGTCAGAGCAGCCTGGAGGACATGCAGCAACAGCCTCCCTTGGTCGCGTCGAAATCCCCCAGCACTGGGAGCAGGGTCATTGGGTCTGCTCAACATGATTGCCTTCTGCTGCTAAACATCTGTTTCTAGACCTTGGTGTAGAGGCGCTCTTTGTTTCAGGGGCTGGGGCTTTGCACTCCCTCAAGCATATATGTTATCCAGATGACTATTCCCTCTCTTTTTTTTTAACCTGTCTGCCTCTCTGTGACCTTGACTGTCCCCAAAAGCCTGTGAATTTGCAGACATGCTGAATTGGCAGAGCAGCTTTGTTTTCCCATCGCTTTTACTGATGCAACTGCTAAATGAGGGGCCTGGCAACCAATATTTAGTCTTATATGTGTGAGAGATGCCTGTCCTTTTCTCTGCTTGCATCTCTGTATCAGTCACCTACTTCTCCATGGGGATTTGTCCACCTGTCTGTCCTACCATCAACCTGTCAGTATTGGCTATCAGGTTTCTGAGTTTGGCTGCGTCTTAGTTTGTAGAGCTGTATGTTTACTGGTCCAATGTGTTCTTTGTCCCTCCCCGTGTCTTGCTCCTCCCCTTCCCTCATAACAGAGGAAGCGGTGCCGGCAGTGTGCAAGACGAGGACCGTGATCTACGAGATCCCACGAAGTCAGGTGGACCCCACCTCGGCCAACTTCCTCATCTGGCCACCATGCGTTGAGGTGAAGCGCTGCACCGGCTGCTGCAACACGAGTAACATGCGCTGCCACCCGTCTCGACGGCACCACCGTACCGTCAAGGTGAGACCCTTCACGTCCCACACACTCTACACTGAGGTGTGCATATCCTTGCCTGCCTGTCCATCTTCCTCTCGGGTCATCGTCTCCGCTCCACCTGCAGACTCGCCTCAAGAGGCTATAATTCCCTGACGCTGCCCCAGCACTTTGGCTGAGCTCCAGGGTCTGGCCTCCGATCTCTTGTACAGCAACTGCGGGGTCGACCCAGAAATGTAATAGTCTTCCTAGGATCACCACAGAAGAAGACATTAACAGCTAGTAAAACTTTCCCAGCTGCTGTCTGCATGCTGCAAGAAAGCATGATGCTAGATGTCTCCCCCTGCCGCAGACCACAAGGGACTCTGGGTAAAGTAGGGCTGCGCTCACAGAAATCTGCTATGGCAAGTAGAGAGGAGCTTATGCCCTGTCTGCTTGTCTCTTGTATGCGTGTTAGTGCGCGTGCACTGTGGCTGAGTTTTCCGTTTCACTAAGTTGATCTGACTGGACATGGGCCAGTGAATTTGTGGAAAAGCTGAGATGCTACTTGGGTTGCTCTGAAATAACCCTAATCTTCATAACAAAATGGTTATCTCTCCTATGTGGTACATGGGCTTCCAGGTGACCATGTGGGTCTCGAAGCTGCCAAAATGCCCCTGCCCAGAGCTCTGAGTCCGTGGTGATCTGGAGTAGAATTCTTGAAAGGGAAGAGGGAGCCCTTTGGGGTTTTAAAGCTCCCTTATCATCATTGCCGCCACCCCAGCATCCTTGCTTGCCATCGATGGTATCCCAAACTTTGCTGGAAAATGAATGACATTAACTGAGTCTGAATGTGACGATGGTCCTGGATGCAGAAATGGTTTGTTGGGGGGGAGGCGTGGTGGATGTTCTCCAAATGCCCAGTCCTGTGCAGGAGTGGCTTCCCCTTTGTCACAAAGCTTTTGCTGCCACAGCAATGGATGCTCTTAAGCAGCAGGGCACGACTACGTTCTGGGTCGTGTTTGATGTCGCACGAAGGAACTCAGAGCCCCTCTATTCCTGAAAAGGTCAGCTTCTCCTCCGCTCTGGTTAACAGACATTCAGGATATTGTGTGTGGGGAATATTGTCTCCTGCCAAACCCCCCTTCCGTTGGCACAGTGAATGAGGGTTCAGTGTGCTTTTTGGGTTTATTAAAGGTCTAAAAATCTTGTTTGTCTTGGTGAGCTGTTTTTCTTGTGCTCCTAGAGGATGGGAAAGACCACATTTCGTGTTTCTTTCCAGTTGAGCTGTTATGTATATGAGCAGTTGTGCTTTATTTATTTTCCTTTTTCCCCCATTTTTTAAAATTGCAACCAAAAGAAAACATGTCTGTACAAGTCCGTCCTGTTCGCCGAGACTGTAACAAAAAAAGGGGGAAGGAAAAAAAAGGAACTTTAAATAGGATGGCCCCCCCAGGAGCAGGCTGGGATCGGGGGGCCGCCTCTCCCTACACACTCAGGCCCATTATGGCGATAAGCTGCTCTTAGAAGGAGCCTGGAGCGAGGAGTATGAAACAACTGTGCAGGAGCTGTTGTGAAGTTAGATGTTTATTGTTTGAGGGAAGCACCCATCAGTGCAATGTAGGTAGAAATGCAGATAAAGAGATGTTATCAGCAGACTGGAGAGTGAGTGCAAGAAGATGTGGTGCAGCATCTCCACCTCAGCTCCGGCAGTCACTGGGGAGGGTGAGAAGGTGTGTGAGATGCACAGAAGACTGTATGGTGAGGGTTACATGCAGGCAGCTGTTAAGATTCCCCTTGGAGGAAACTGGGGGAGAATGCATGCCTGGTGGGGTGTGTGACAGTGTATGTGATTGTAGGGAGGGGAGAGGTCTGCAGAATAATGAAGTGTTGATGAGTACTGGATCAGAGGAGGGGGCGCGACCACATACAACCACAGCTGTACGAACATCTAAGTCTCAAGCAGCTTTCATTGCGGATGAGACCATGACCTGAGCCCCCCGCTGAGCCCCATCAATCCCACTTGAATGGTGAAGCCGATCAGACCCACGCACCCGGCTTGCTGTTGCTCCCGTTTGGTGTGGGAATGCAGACCCGCTGGAGGGGTGTGTGACACCCATACAGTGTGGGAGATTTATGTGTGTGGCAGCTCATGGGTTTATGCACTAGGAAGAGGGTAGCTGAGGGTCTCTGTTTGAAGTTGTCCGCAGCTGACGGGATGGGTCACAGCTTTGCTTGCTGCAACGTGGGTCCCCGACGCCCCGGATGGGGTCAGTGCTGTCCCGACTGAAATTGCTGTCACAAGGGCAGCGTCTGGAATTTATCTAGAATGATAAAAGCAATTCAGTATTTTTTTTGCTGCACTCTTTTTTTTTTAGCCTGATTAAGTCCTGCTGCTGTCCAGTCAATGCTCTTCATCTTCTCTTTATGTAGATGGTGGTTGTATGACCAAAGTGTGACCGTACTGACAGTATTCAGGCATTTGTTACCATGATGGTTAAGGAGCTGAATATGAGACAAAAGTTCAGAGTTCAAGAATTTGGCCTGCTGGTGACCCACGGACAGGTGCGTGGTTTTGAACGTCCTGCCTTCGAATCGCACAAAGATAAGAGTTTAGTCATTTGGGTGGAAAGCGTGTGCTCGTGTGGTGGATGAAGCTCAGAACAAGGCAGCCTTCAGATGGTCCGACCGCTCCGCAGAACCCTAACCGGCCGTTCCAGCGGAGCCTGCACAGCTATGCTTGTTCCTGCTGTTTGTGCCACAGCATCAGATCTGGCATCGGCAGTAACTGCCCACACCGGCAGGTAGAACCCCCCCAGCTTTAAAGTAAACACTGTTCTTACCCTTCTCTAATTGCACCTAAGGACAAAGGAAAACCGCCCCCCCGTCTTGTTTACCTTTCCCTCCCAAAGTGCTTCGGTCGAGCTCTGTAATTATAGTTTTCTTTCTCTTTCTGCTGTTTTTCTTTTCATTTGCCAAACATTTTGAGGGAGCTTTAATCCGAATCCCAGCTATGGTGAGAACAGGCTGCCCCAGTCGACGGCATGGGTCCGTTTCAAACGCTCCGTCCCCGCTCTGCACATGGAGAAGAGGCGAGATCAGTTTTTGCTGGACACTTTGATATCTGATATGGGATGAGCATTTTTTTTTTCCATGAGTGGCTCAGTGCCTGACGTTTCCTGAGATCTGGTGCCACAGTAAAGAATTTGCGGAGGAATCTATGAGGCTGTTTTGTTCATCTGGCAGCCTGCATGATGATAAATGCATGTCTTACCCCCCCGCTCTCCCTGCACCCGCCAAATGCCCCCAATCCCAAGTTGAAAGCACTCTTGATTTGCAGCCATGCTTCAACCCACCCCCACCCTCTTTCCCCATGTCGCTCATTTTGAAAGAGCAAGACTTCTCAACCCTGCTTCCAAGGTCCTGCATGCACAACCATGGCTAAAAAAGAAATTCACCGTTACTTCCTCCGGTTTCTTCTGTGCACTGCTGACCACCAGCCACGGTGCACCGGTGTTGTTCTCCACCTTTTCAAAATGGAGTTGGGGGGGTGGTGGAAAAAGTGGACTGTTTTCGTTGTTGAGGTACTGTTGACGTTGTTAATTGCCTGTGGCGCGCACACACATCCCCAGTGTGTTTTCGTTGGACCGTGAGCAGAAATGTTCACTCCATGGCCCTTGTCCTTTCATGGGGGAATTCCCTGTTTGCCGGGGCCCTTGACGTCGTGCTCCACGGAGGGAGGGACCCGCTTCCCAGCACCTCTCGGAGGATCGGATATCGTCGTGTCGCTTGTCCTGGGGTTCTTTCTCAGGCCCGCTTATGGCTGGGGGGGTTAGAGGGCAGTGATTTATATTTAGAGTTGGGGGCGTTGAAGTTGTGCTCTTTTTATGGTTTGAACGCCATGGGGGTGGGAGTGTCAGTTGAATGAAGATTGAGCTAGATAGGAAAATAAATAATGGATAATAATGGGCTGCACAGGGACACAGGCTGGAAAAAGGGGAAACGGTTGTTTCAGTGACCTTTCGCTCACCCGGCACCCAACCCAAGCTCCCACACCTCTCCCACACAATCCCCCATCCTGGCAACAAAGCATTCTTGCCTGATGGAGGCGCTTTCAGCTGACGTGCTTGGCGAATGTGATGGCTCTGAAATCTCAATGAGGGACCACCACTGGACGGCTGGACCAAGCTGTTGACAAAGAGGGCAGAGCTCATGCATGCAGAGTAATGAGGGACCATATACACACACACATCTCTGCTTGGATAAGCCAAGTGCTGCCCTGCTGGGTGCTGGAAATCACAGCATGCTCACTGTCAATAACTTTAGGGTCATGGTGGTTTGAAGCCTGTCCCTGCGGTACAGGCTATGCTGTGGACAAGACCCTCGTTCATCCCAGAGAGTAGCACACCTGGCCAAGCCTTTCTCGCACCCTTATCACCAGACAACCTCATTAGGGAGCATGAAACCTGCTGTTCTGTTTAGCTGTTTGGTGTTTTTTTTGGCCACTCCAGTCTTCAGTGCTTGGCAGGACCACAGAGCTGCAGAGGAGCTCCTCCACAAGGCTGTGTTTCAGGGTCAGTCTCAACTCAACTGAGCTGTGCTGGAAAAACCTAACCAAACGTGTTTAAAGTGGAGCCACATGCAGCCAGGACCAGTTGGTGCACCTGCATGTGGAGACCAGCAACGTCCTGCCAGCCCCATTCCAACAGACCAACTGACAGCGCAATGCAGGAGGGCCTAAAACCCCCAGAAGCTGCGAGCTTCACGTTCTGCTCTTTCAGAACACCTCAAAAACACTCTTGGTGTGACCTGCGCTTCTGCAGCGTTCAGCGTTCTGCCGAGGTTAGGAATGTAGCTCGGGTTTTCTTGCCGTACGTGGCTGTCAGCAGTCGTCTCTGTTCGAACTTGAAGCAGCCCAGGTGCCTTACGCAATCAGACCCAAAAGATTTTGCAGCCTTGACGCAGAGAACAGCAGTGGTTTTACCTTTTTCTTCCTGCCTGGAGGCATGAATATTCACATTGAGTCTAAACAATGATCAGATTTGCCTCAATGAAAAGCAGCTCACCGCTTTCCTGCTGGTGCTTTCTCTGAGTTGGACACTCCCTGCTTGCTGTAAGGCTCCATCACTCATCCTCTCCAGTTTGTATCTTGAGGAATGAAGATGTGGGAAAGCCCTTTATTTTCCCTGCACTTCAGAGAAGGGGAGGGATGCGTTGGATGTGGTTCTCTACCTCGGTTGAGGCACGTGTGTGTGTGTGTTTTCTGCATGCAAGCCAACAACCTGCAGAGCGCTTCTGTCATAACACCTCAAAGCGATGGAGATTGCAGGACAATATCCTGTCCTGTGCCATGAGCAGGGAGCTGGACGAGATTCCACAATATTGCTATTAATATCCCATGTGGCGTCCAGACCTGGTGAGGCAGGCTTGTGAGCGGAGTTAGCCAGCGCGGGCCCTCTGGCTGGTCAGGGATGCCCTTCCGTAGCACCCGCCCTGCCTGCTTGGGCCTGAACACGACCACACCCTATCCTTTGTTATAGCCTCTGTCCAGTATTTGCACACCTGATCTCCAGCTGAATACTGCGCCATAAGTCACCTACACATGAAAGCTCTTGTTTCCTGTTTCATAAAAAAAAAATTTAAAAAAAGAAATACAGGAGCGGGACATGCCGCGTGCTTCGGTTGGCCGGTTTAGTCTGGAATGGGCATCGGTCTCGAGAGTAGTGGCCGATCGCTAATGGTTGTTTTTCCCTTTTCACCCTTGCAGGTGGCCAAAGTAGAGTACGTGCGGAGGAAACCAAAGCTAAAGGAGGTGCTGGTGAGGCTGGAAGACCACCTGGAGTGCGTGTGTGTACCGCAGAATCACTTGGTGGAGCATGTGGATGCAGAGTCTGGTAAGCAGTATCTGTGACCCCGCTCCGCTCTTAGCGCTGCAGAGCTCCCATTGCACTCCAGCCCTGCACCTGCTGGCCCGTCTCCATGGCTGTACACAGCTGAAAAAGAGCTGTCCCATGTGTGTTTGCGTAGGTGTAACAGTGTGTGTTGCATTGAGTCCGCTTATCTCTGTGCGATGTCCAAAGGCTACCCAGGCTAACGTCAAGTAAACTCCATTTCCTAAAAACTTTCCAGACAAGAGGGTGATCTGAGCAGATAAGATGTCTGAAGTATTTACTCTGTGTCATTTTAAACTCAAATGCTTCTCTCTTAGGAACATTTGTCTCTTACTGCTCCCTGTTTTCAAACACCCTACTTCCTTATAACCCCCCCTCCCCCAACTTGTGTTTACAGGCCGCAGTAGGGCTGCAGGTAAACAAAGGAAACGCAAAAAGCTAAAAGCCTACAAGAATTTATTGGTATCATAATAAAAAACATGCTTAACTAAAGTCCGGAGGACCTGTGTGTGAAACAGGTAGGACTTTAGCATGATAGTCAATAAACCCACGCTGGCATGCACCAATCAAGGGGAGAAAAGCACTAAATCAATCACTACTCAAAGCCATCAATCACAAAATAAAAATCATCAATCGGTCACATCCTGGACAGGATGGGGAAGGGCTGCACAGCTGCATGTGTGCATCTGGGCTTTGGCTAAACCACGCTTTTCTTGTGTTGTTCACCTCGTTGGTTTGTTTTTGCTTTTTTTTCCCCTTGCCGTCTGGCAAAAAGTGTGTATTTCATTTCGTCCACGTCGTCCTCGATGGATGAGGTCGCCGCTTGCAGCTCGCGCGGCGCGTGCTCTTAGGACGTTGATAGCGGGTTGCGCGGTTGTGCCTCTTGCTTCTGCTCCGTGGTAATTCGGCATGGGCGCGTAGCTTTGTGGGCACCAAGATGGGCGATGCGGGCGACGATTTTCGGTGACTGACTTCCAACCCTTCGCTTTCCCTCCCCCCAGCAGACGTGAGGTGAGACGGCGCTGCTCAAAGGCCGACGGCATTGGAGGGAATGAAGACACACGGCCGTGGGAGAGCTACCGCCATCGTTCTTCCCCAGCTGCTGCTCTGCCCACTGCTGTTGCTCTGCCTGCTGCTGCCTTTTAAAATCAATAACAGCCACGTAAAAGACTTACGAGAGAATTCGAATGCCAAAGGTGCTTACTTACAGTAACTAGCGATGACTTTTGCCCGCCGGAGGCAGACACAATCAAACTAACAGTGATGATGCTGATGTAAGAGACGATGATCTGGAGCAAGCAGAACGGGATGAAGGAGACCCGCTTTCCTTTTTTTTTTTCTGTGCTGCTGCAAAAACATTCAACTGACAACGATTGATGGCAGACACACGGAGATGCTGGAAACTGAGGACTGTGAGCTCAGGCTCTCCAGCGCACCTGGACACAGGTGCGATAAGCCTAGGCTGCCGAGTGTGAGAACGCAGCCCTTGGGACTTTTCTGGATGCTTCCGTGCCCATCTCTTGTCGCTGCTGTCTAGTCGACCCTCGCTGGACAATGAACGTGCGATAGAGAGTGGTTTGGGCCACAAGCCATTCTGGAAACAAAAGAAACTTCTGGAGTGGTCAGAATGTTCCGGAACCTGACTGACGTTTATAGATCTCAATGGGCTCGTCCATTTTTGCACGCTACTCCCCAAAATGAACCAAACCGGGTTTTGTTTTTGGCAGCAAGATATTTTCTCCCAAAACAAAACCTTCTTATATCCTATGTTCTTTTGTAATCTTTCATTGTTATTTTAATGAATTGTATGTATGTACGTATGATTGTACGTGTGCATGGATGGATGTGCGTACGTTTGGATGCGCGTGCGTCGTGTCAGTACTCTGCGTAAGGAAAGGCGAGGGTGCTCTACCCCAGTAATGGCTACTAATAAACTATTTATATGTGTGAATGTTTTTCTTCCTCTCCCAGCACAAGTAAGGCGATTTATGTACTGCAAGATGTGTTAGACAATGAGTTTCGTATTCCGGTTGATTCTCCTTCCAGCTCACCTGCAGCCGTTGTCTCCGTTCATGCTTAGTCGCACTGCTGCTTGTTTTTGTGCTGTGCATAACAGCCTCTTGCCTAGTATCAGCTGAAAATGTATAACAAGATGGGAGAAAAGGAAAATGCTTTATTTTTGGTAAAAAATATATATTATGCTTACTTATATTCAAGCAAGGAGCTATGTTTTCTTTTGTTGTGGTGGAATGTTTGTATTTTATCTATAAGCGAAACGGACAGCGGTGTGTGTTGAAAAGTGTGGGACATGACGGGCATCCTGTGATGGACAGGGCGTCTCTACCGGCCTGCTGTCAGCGTTCGCCGCCTGCTTCAACATCGGGGACCATTTTTTGCACCCTTCCCCCCCTTACCACACACACACACACACACACACACACACACACACACGTACACACAGAGCAAGTGCACCTAAGGGGCCGTTCTGCTATAACACCGCTTCGACGGCGCACACAAACACACACACGGACCTGCAGCTATGTAACCCAACGCTCGCACACATCCAGGCCCTGTTGTGCAAAGTTGCCCCGTGACATCACACGCAGCGCTGATAACGCGGCGTTAAGTTCGCCACCCGCTTTTATCGAGCGGGCTGCTCCCTGCAAGAGTAAAGTTCACCTTCTGAGAGTGGATGAATGGCCTCCTTGTTGTTAGGACCGCGAACAAACATCGTAACAAACCCCTCAATCACGTTGCTCACAAAGCGTCGCGCTGGCGAAGGGCGGCGGTGGACCGAGGGCACGGGCTCGTGAGACGGCAGTTATGAAGGCCGTGCAGCTGCTCGATGCGGCCAACGCGAGGACCGAGCTGCTGCTCAAATCTGCAAGCATCGCATGGATTGATCTGCCCCAAGCAGCCACCGCAGGGTTGTAACTGGTGCTAGGAACCCAAAGATACAGACTTTACTACTACCTGTACAGGTGCAGCTCAGCCCCCCTCAGACTGGGACCCTTGAGAGGCTTCTGACTGGGGGGATTGCCTACGATTCAAAAAAAAAAAACAAACCACACAGTGCCTGAGCTGTTTTTGTGTTTTTGGCCTCCAACAGATGGAGTGTCGACGATTATTTATATATTTATGGTTTTAATGATACGTACATTTCTATTCATTAAACTTTGTACAAGAGTGTTCGTTCCTGGAGTGTCCTTCTTAAAGCGCCTGACAACCTGGCCCACGTGGGGTGGATGTGCGAAAAGCCCACTGCTGTCGTTCGGCAGGGGAGGTGCGCGGAGCTTCTGCATGGATGAGATGGGTCGCGGGTACTGTTCTGCACACCGGATTCTTAGTCTAAGGGACCGAGGTGCGTTTCACACCCCGCCTCGACCACCTCAACCGTCCGCTGCGGTCGGGTTGTGCATCTGAAAACATCTTGACTTTTGAATCCACACCCTGGTCGCCAGGTGATTTTCCCCACACCTACATCTCACTTCATCTCAACCAAAATCACCCAATCCATCTTGGTTCTCCATGGATCTTCAGAGCTACAACCCCCGATCTGTCCACTCCTTTCCTCTAAAAACCGCGGGCGATTTTCTTCTTGTTCCTGCCGTTTGAGTAAATGATTCTGTCGCAACGTGGACAGCCCATAGCTTCTCTGTTTGTTCAGCTGGATATTCTAGAAGTAAATCATCTATCAAGGATGCTGCAGCAGGGCCCCCAGTTCTGGATCAAGTCCATACCCTTAAGTGTTATGTCAACCGCTGCTTTTCGTGCTCCGTGCCCTTTTATTTCTTCATCTTCCTCCCTTGATCTGTCTGTATCTTCTTCTTTTTTGAGGCTCCGCTCTGGTCGATGGTTGGCCTCGCTAGTGCGAAGCAGCAGGTGCAGGAAACCTGGAGTTCACCAAGCTCACCGAGGTAATGGACTCTTTATTTTTGGGAAAGTGAGGAACTGCCTCACCTCCAGGCAAGTGGAGAGTTCATTACTCTCTGATCCTGCAGGGCTCAGGAGACATAAAAGTCGCTTTGCTCGCCGTTTCCTGCTGTTTGATCCTCTACATTAACCCAGAGAATACAAGAAAGACGCTGAAAAGGAAAAGGAAAGGAGGACATTGTGCATCTGCCAGCGCAACAAGGCTGTTCAACACAGAACAAAGAAAATGCCCTTGTGGGTTTATTATTGTTCCTCTCTGACTTTTAAAGCACAAAGACAGATTCGTGGTGGTGGGGGGGGAGGTGACGGGTCGCAAGTGAAGAGATCAGAACGGGAGGAGGGGAAGTAATGGAGAAGCCTGGCGAGATGCTCTCAGGATGTTGTTGGTTGGTCCTGAAGAGGAAGACTGAATTGACAGGAAGGTGTACATCAGTCTTGTCTAACAATGCTGGGGGGCCCCGGGGGGGTCGGGGGTGTAAACACGTTGTGGAGAGGAGTGACGATGGACGTACACAATGTCAACAGGTCTCCCTTTGTGATCACAAGCTATTTGAGTCTGGTTCCCTTAAGAAACGCAAGTTGTCAGCTGACTGGCCACAATGCACAGGGTCAGTGGTCGCAGGTCAGAGGTCAGCTGAGGGAAACAAAGTGGGAGCCGTCATACAGGCTGCGGACGATTGATGCGGCTTCGTCCGACTAAATGGCAGTTTTATAGTTGCGGTTGCTAGCGGTGGCACCTCCCCGTGCCAGGGGCGGGGTGCGTGCACGGATGTAGGAGCTACGCCTGCTTAGCATGTGCGGAGTTTACGTGTCCTCCCAGTGTTGGCGTGGGCTTCCTTCCACAGTCCAAAGACATGTGTTTTGGGTTAACCGGTGACTCTGGTTGCTTGTGTGTGCACGTGTGTGTCACGTTGGCGTATGAGTGACTGCAGGGACTTTCCCGTACGTGGTCCTGCATTACAAGTCGCTTGGGAGAACAGCGTCTGTTAAGTGAGCAAATGTAAATGTCCTGGGGCTGCAGGTTCATGTGTCACAGGTACGAGGGCTGAACTTTTCTTTGGTCGCTGAGGTCTGCTGACAGCTGCTTCTCCATTCCGGCTCCCCGTAGGGAGCTGTCGGCGTCGCCTCACCTCGCGGGCCCCGCCGACCTCATCCGGTGACCCCACTGAACCCGGGAAATGGGACCTCGCGCATTGCGACACGCTCTAGCCGCGTTGGCCGCGTTTTATTTTCTTAAGGGAACGCAGCGGCCGTCTCCTTGAAGAAACGCAGAAGCAACGCTTTGAAGATGCCGTGAAAGGAGCCCTTTGTCCCCTCTCGCCGGCGGACGCGCGCAGGAGCGACTCGCTCATTGCGCGTTTCGAGGTGTTCCGTTCCTGTGAAAACAGGCCGCGGGCCGCGTGGCCGACACACCGAGCGCCGCGGTTCCGTGGCTGTCGTTCCAGGCCGCGCGCCGCTCAACGCCACTTTAACGCTGCTCTCTCCCGCTCCGAGTTCAACGAAGCGAGTTTGAGCACCAGAAAGCGCCCTTTGCAGAACTTCCTGGCAAAAGGATTCCGAAAAAGAAGTTAACGGAATGAAATAGTTTCCCCGTATCGGTTATGGGTTTTAATTTGTATTTTTATTCCGCTGCGTGCCCAGTTATTTCATCCAGAGCGACGTCCTGTCACAATTCAACCTGAATATTATTTAAGCGGCCGTGTCTCCCTCACTGGGATTTGACCCGGCATCCTACTGGTCAAAGGCGTGTCACCTTGGCATGTCAAGAGCAGCCTGGATTATTCCCTCAGCGCAGAAGAATTTAAATGCACTGATATTTTTTTTTACACTCGAAACCCAAATTCGCCACCAAAACCTGTATCCCCAGGCACCCGCACTTATCCTGTTTCCGGGAGCAGCCGGGTGTGAAACAGGATCTCCGCAAACCGCGCTAGATTGTGTGTCCGATAAACACGGCTTCGCTCCTCCGCTCGGTCACGCTTCTCTGACCCTGGCCCTGGTGGACGACCCCCCGCTCCTTGTTTACTCCTAATTATTCACTTTGTTTCGTGAGATGTTTGCCTGGGTGCATGCGCACCTCTTGAGTAAAATTTCCTTTTTCGTCCCCCTGAGAATGCCAAGGCGGACCGGAAATTCTCCCACGAATGCGGCGCTAATGCTCGTCTCCTTTCTCCCCTTGTCAGTCTTCCTTTCTTTTTTTGTTTTTGTTCTCGTCTTTTCCTTTCTTTTCACTGCTCCCCATTTGAAGGCAACCCCAGGACCCGGTTCGTGGAACACGGCAGGCCAAGCGTGAAGACAGGACACTGTGGAAGGCAGGAGGGCGGCAGAGGAAGAGAGCGCACGATGGTGGCGCTCCTCGGGGCCTTTGTGAGTGGTGCTTTGTGCGGCACTCAGGGCGACGTCCCCCGAGGGCGGCTTGCCGGACGCGAGGGTGGGTTTGCGACCGCGAGGCTGCGTTGCCGGCAACGCTGCCCTGGCCCTGGCCGACCCAAAAAAGTCCCCGCCGCATTGCTGTTACATTCCGGCAGTTTCTTTAAGACGTGATGTCACTTCCGAAACTCTTCGTTCAGAAATTCGGCCTGATTGAAGTTCCGGACTTTTCCGCGGCAGAACCTCGGCGATGCAGCCTTCGTGTTCATTATTTATAAAAGGTAAATAAACACGCGCCAGCCGTTATTCATTTAAAGCGTATCGGAGGCCCGGAGACGCACTTGAGTCGAGAAGAGGCTAGAAGGAAAGGGGCAACGGCGGACGTGTGTGTCGGCTGTGTGTAAGTGTTGAGGGGCTGGGTGGCACGGGGGTGGGGGGTGCAGCGCGTAGAGTTATGTCCCACGACACAAATCAAAGGACCATAATTAGCAGGAAGGAAGGAGCAGCGTTTGATTTGTGGGAAGGAAGGAGGGATGGAATGCCTCCCCTGGCAGTGAAGAATGAAGTAGGATGTGAGTGAGGGGTGGGGTGGGGTGCGGTGGAATGGAAGGGGTTTTTTGGGGCTATAGTAGGGCTGTGTGTGTAGACTGTTTTCCCGCAGGTGTTGCTCACAAGGCCTGCGCTCTTGCGCGCGGGCCGCGTCGGGGTGAGAGCCTGCCGAAGAGTCTCCTCCGTCGCCTAACCTCCGTCTCGCCCACACGAGTGGCTTCTGCGCCGGAGCTGGCGGCGTCAGGGTAGGAGAGGCCATAAAGCAGGCATTCCTCACATCTCTCTGAGGGAAAAGAGAGCCGTTGCTCTAAAACTGGGCTTTGTCGGATGTGTGTGTGTGTGTGTGTGTGTGTGTCTCTCCCTCATCATCACTTTTCCTAATCCCCAGGATTGTGCTTGAAAGCCATGAAACCACCTCTGATGTCGGCCAAATCAAGAGAGCTTAATTTTTTCAAAGCTTCATAATTCACCCATACAGGACCACCTACTTGTGTCCCAGCCGCCCCGCACCCCACCGCACTTCACCCCAGGCTGTTCTTATCTTAAAAGAACACCAGCGTTTTTACTGTCAGACGGACAGAGTGCTCCACACAAGGCCCTGCTTGTGCTGACTGGAATAAAGGAAAACCTCGAGAGGGTGTGTGGGACGCAGGGGGCGAGGTCTGCTTTACGTGCCCGGCTTCCTGAGTTTGCCTCATTCTGACACCCCTGCACACACTCGTACCTCCTGTGTAAGAATACAGGATACGCTAGTATTCCCTCACTCGGGCAAGCAAAAGACACGGAAACAAATGTCCGTCCGTGAACCCAGCAGTGCACAGACAGACAAGGAGACAAGCCTGGCCCACACACACACACACACACACTCACTCAGTCCAGATAGGCAACTTTTGCCCACACAGTCACACGCTCCATCGCTGCAGATGGACTCAAACAGTTCCATCTGTGGTCCGTGACACCGGCTATTACAGCGTCTGGTTGATCTGAGGGGTCCGGTGCTCTAACCGCAAGCTGAGGGTGACACGGTCCAAACGGCCGTTCCCTTCTGTGCATTGGGGCATCCCTGGTCTTTAAGCTGATGCCCGAGTGTGAGAATTGCTCATTGAACATGTGTGGAGGCCCTTACAAAAGGATCTGCTGTAAGCTGCACACAAACATGCACACACGGGGGCTTCGATGATGTGTGCCAGACTAGCGGGGGGGGGGCAGCCTCCACGGCAGCCTGTTCACACACCTCAGTCCCTGACTTCAGAGCCCCGCATTTGTTTGCTTTTGTCTCAAAGACGGAACCGCTCTTGCCTTCCTTCTCCTCTGCCCTGTCTGCCAACTCCGAACCCTCTGTTCCGGCCCCTCAGATTCTTACTCAGCCACGCAGGCCCTGGTTCCCTGCATTGCACTGTCTTACTTTGTCATCTTGTCATTTTTTTTTCCACTTTTCTGCAAGATTCCCCCCCCCCCATTTTTCATGCAAGGATAAAACTGGGTGCAAATGAAGGCAGTTGGGTGCTTTGGAGACAGCAGATGGGGTGGTTTATAGAATTGCTGTCTTTGGACCAAAAGGACCTGGATTTGGTTTTGATCCGCTTGCTGTAGTACCTTGAACGAGGTTCTTACCCTGAACTGTTGGTAAAAATTACTGCACGAATAGGTGCGATCATTAGGGGTAGCTTAACATTGTAACCCGTGTTGGAGAAGCACCTCGGCTACATAAATAAATGAAAATGCTCATTTGTCAGAAGTGGAGAAGAACCGCCTTCCCGCCAAAGTGGGAGCTCTTCTGGCCCAGGAGGTGTCAGATACAACCGCAAAAACCGCACAGAACATCCCAGTGAAACGTAATAACTTCCTCCCCTGTTTTCCCCCCAAAGCCAGTTGGTTTGTCCTCTTCTCTCACCTGCCAGCTTCGTTCATCTACAGTAGGTGAACACCTGCTGTTTAAAACAGCGTTCAAGTTTAGGCAGCAGCCCACAGGAGTAAATCACAGCTGGGAAGCGCGCAGACCTGGACTGGCACCCTCGTGCTGACACACCGGCCTCATGTATTAAAAAAAAGAAGAATGACAGAACCATGTGCTCAGCAGCCTGGAATTTGTTTTTTCCTTCTCCTTCCACTGTCAGGCTCTTTATGAAGGAAGTGGCCAAGACAAGACCAATAATCTGTAACCATGGCAACTGAAAACACTCTTCAGTACACGTCTTTCAAACTGGGAGTTGGAGGATCTGGTGCGGGGGGTGCTGAGAGGAGGTCCCCACCATTCTGATGAAGGGGGGACATTGTGCTAACCTGTTCCATGTTCTGCATAGCCGGGCAGAGCTCCCTCCCAGGTCTGTGGCCAGGACCCCTCATCCAACTGGAGCGTCTGCAAGGGAACTTGGCTGTGAGGAAGCCTCTTGGCCTGGACATCATCACATGCTGGCAGGCCCTGTTTATATATATTTTTTGGGGGCATGAGGTTAATTTTCAAACTCCCTGGCTCTCCCACTGCAGACCCTGCCAGAGCAGATGCAAAGCAGAGGGGATGTTTTTACTGAGGAGCTCATGGGCTTAGACTCGATGCCTACGCTCGTGTGATGTTTCCGATCCCTGGTTTGGTCATCCAAGCTGCTGCTGCTCCTGCTGCTCCTGCTGCTGCTGCTGCTGCTTGTTTTCAGCCCTGTCTGAGTGTCCTCATCTTACTGGAAGTCGCTGGAAAGCCTCCACAGAGGATTAGAGGCAACGCAAACCGTTAACAGATGCGTGATTCCTGCGTGCTTGTCGCATGCGCTGGGTCTCCGAGGCCAGAGCTGTTGATTCCCATCAGCCCCATGGGAGACAATGAGAAAACACTTAGGTCCTCAAAAGGGCCGTTGGCTCTAAATGTACTGCAAGTTAAACCCCAAAACAAACATCTGATCGTCTCCACTGAGTCCCGAAAAACAATGGAGTGCAAAGGGTGAGAGGGGCAGTGGTGTGGTTGTTGTGGCGACAAGGATGTGGGGGGAGTCAGGTGGTTGCTTAGGGGACGGAAAGCTGAAAAGTCTTTGGGGTTCAATGACTGGTGGCAAAGTGCTGGTTGTGCTGTTGCCACTGTGACTCTGGCACCCTGCGGTCCTCATCGCACCCTGCTGTCCCCCCTCTTTGTGTGCCGGGACACAGCAGCCCAGGGGGCCCATTCATTAGGCCTCGGGCTCCTGAAACCTTTCCACTTTGCAAATAACTATGTGTAATAAGTATTCCACGCTTATCTAACACTTTTATCCAAATGAAGTGCTGAATTTTAATACTGGTAAAGACGAACTGCTCCGGTACCCGCTGACAGCCAAGCTGGCATCTTTTATGCTGAAAGTATGGTCTGCACTGACCTAAAAAACACTACCTGCTAAGCTGCAGTCCTTTACAAAGATCCCTTTCAAAGAAGCTGAAGGCAGTAACTTTTCAGCATGCAATGGCAAACAGGAGCCGTGCTTTAGAAAAGGCCAACGTGAGTGATGTATGAATTTAGGGCGGCCCTCATTATTCCCGCAGGAGATGCCTATCTAGAAGCCCCTCCCTCCCCAAAAACAAATACTTGGAGAACAACTTGGCTCCAGCGCTTGCATACCCTTAGCTGAGCGCTTGCTGTTTTGTTTTTGTTTGCTGTTTAGATGGCGGTGAACCTGCTTTTAGCATCCGGCGCTTCATTTTCCCACTGACCCAGCTGGCCTGTCAGGTCCAGCTTCTGTACACGGGGCCGCCCGGCTTTATTAAATTAGACGACAGTAACTCAACAGTCATCATATGCAGCTACTTAGGAAATTTTATTATCTTTGGCTCTCGCCAGCTTATTTTCTCTCTGTTCCAGATATTCCGTCAGGGTGGCTCTCAGTTGCGCTGTTGGTGATGGAGTAGCTTCGTTTTTCTGCCATCTTAAAGGCAGTAAACAGAAAAAAAATGCCCAGAATGTCGAAGCACCCTTGCTGCATAAATGGCTACATAACAATAAGTATATTGTTGCAAAAAACCTTACTGTTACAGCATCAGCTTTCCCTATTTTGGAAAACACTTCACTTTACCGTTAGTTGTTTGCAGTGCTCCAAGTGGAAAAAAAACGCCCCCTGTGGGCCTGTTCCTGCGTCCATCGGTCGGTGTCCACAAACTCTTATATTTTGAATTTCTGCAGTGAATGAAAGATATTTGGACATATTGCAGATGTATATATAATGTGTATAACAGCGTATATAATGGCAGGAAAGCAGCACACGAGCCCACTTGCGGCACAGCTTAGTGCACCCTGGGAAATGGAAGTGCAGGGTTACTATGAATAATGTCCATGTACTGCAATAATCCTTTGCTGGCAGAGCAGATCAGCCAGAAAATCTTGTGGTCGAGGGGCAGGAAGGAGCACCAGGAGCTCATGTGAGGTGTCGGTGCACAAGCTGTAGTCCCAAACAGGCAAACGTGCAAAAGCGCCGGCGCCGCGTCAACCACTTCACACACTTTAGAGAAGAACATCCGGCAAATTCTTAAAAGCAACTAAGCAAAAAGTAGCTGAAAGTTGCTCCGGATGAAGGCGATGGATAAATAACGGGTAATGGCAGCCAAAGACCAACAAGAAACAGCTTTGTTGTTCCACTCTATAATGCGACTGCATCACTTGCTGGTTATCCGAGTCCACAGTTGCCTGCAGCTGCTTTCTGTGTTTCCGTCTGGATTCGCAGACCGTTGAGCTTCTCGCCAGCCTGTCTGAGCACGACGCCCTTCCCCCCGCCCGTCTCTTATTCATATTCAGATTCGCAATGGTTTATAGCATTTTCAGAATTCCTTAGCCAAACAATTAAATGGAACATAGAGTTTATTACAAGATGTGCTGTCAAATGCTAAGGCTCACTGTTATTTAGCAAGTCATTGCTGTGAGTCATTTAATCATGACTATTATTTCACTATTATTACTATTATTAATATCCCCAGACATTGCTTTTTAAACACTTTCCTTTCTATTGCGGTGTTAGTCACGAACTAAATGAGCTTCCAGCGCCATTCGGTCTTTTGCTCTTTTGCCACAAATAGAAACTGCTTTTCACATTTGGAGAAGTTGCTTCCAAAGGTGTTTGTTGCTGACAGCTATTTGGGGCAGGTCAAGCGGAAACGCTCTTCATTCTTCCCCTGTGTTTTGCCGGGTACAAAGTCTGTCCTTGTGTTTCGACGTCTCTTTATGACAGCTTTGGCGGAGAAGCAGCGAGCACTAACTTTACGGTTGGTGCAATTTTTCTCCTCCTTTAAGTGTTTTTAAGTTATTTTTTTGCCAAACCATCTCCCGTGGACCCGTCCTGCTCGGGGCTGGTTAAGACCGTCACCTACAGCTTGTTTCATTTCTCCCGGTCAGACGTGTATGTGGACATAAGGAATATTTTTGCGCAATCCAAGATTGGAACTTTTTCACTTCCAATTTTTGCTGTCATAAAGGGTTTTGCAGTCTGTATTTAACTTCCATGGGAAAACATTATGCAATTAAATAAATCTCTAACAAAACTTTTAAGGAGGGTTGAATTTGTAACCTTTTTTTCCAAAAAAAATTCCCTTGATTTGTCTAAAAACTTTCTGGTGTACCAACAGTTAAACCACGGTCAGGATTTGTTATAAATGGCATCTGTTTCTGCTGTGACTTGGCCGTTTTCTACATCATTACTTTGCCTCATTTGCAAATTCACTGTCACAACAGCATCGGTCTGTAGTTTAGAAGATCCAGGTCCTGCTTTAGTCTTTGTTGCGTCGGCGAGAGCAGAAACATATCGTTGCCATATAAAGCGACTTTAACTTCCTTACCGGATCGATGGAAAGCTCTCCGACATTTCCAGAAACGCTAACTCGCTCATGTTGAATGGAGGTGGACATACAGTGGACCCAGCGTCACTCCTCGAACAATCGTTTTATTTTATTTTCACTTTAAATGCCGCATTTATTCTCTTTGTACACTCAGTTCATGACATCATATCCTTTACCCCAAATCGCTATTTTCTCTCTTGCTCCCTCTTCTCAGATAAATTCCAAAAAATATGGAACCAAGTCTAGCATGACTGTCACATGACAAAGACATTCGTTTTTGGTGTTTCCCTCCCCTCTTCTGTTGCTCACAAAGACCCAAAACAAGAGGCTCACAAATAACTAAGAATGAACAAAAAACTGGACCTTATCTACTCCTTCAAGACCAGGTTTGTGCCCTTGACTATCTGGTTATCTGGTTTGAATGAGCTTTTGGGCTGAATCACAGCAGCTAGTTAGTCCAACAAGGGCAGCTCTGTATCGATTTGAACAGAAATCCCAAAGATCTCCACCCAGTTAATAAGCAGAGGCTCCATGCGTTCCGTCTGCTCCTCGGCCTAGATATTCTGCAGTCTGTCTGGGTGTGGCCCATGCTTGTGGATAGAAGATGGTGGACAGAGACTAGCAGAAGATTCTCCAACACAACTGGAATCCACTAACTACAGTATACAGAGAATAAACCCAGGTGTGATATGAAGGCAATAAACAGTTGGGCTGAGGTGTGTAAAATGTAATAATTTTCAAACTAAGGACAGGCTTGTGAAATATGTCAGTTGAGAGGCTGGAGCACAGTCTTTATGGTCATTCACACCAGCGACAAGGTGTTGTTCTCGGTTGTTCTCAGTGCTGAACACGCACACACACGCGCCTTTGGACTGTGGGAGGAAATCCATGCAGATATGAGGAGAACATGCAAACTGCACAGAGACTGATCTGGATCCCACCCAAGCAACCGAGATGCTGTGAGGCAGCAGCACTGCTCACTGCACCACCATTGCGGCCCCAGACCCAAACCTGTAACACAAATTAAGCTGAAATAGCCTGGTGTCACAGACGGTCTTTTGTCCAGTGCATCTCATGGCACTCCCACTTCTTGGTTCCCAAGAGCTGGTGGAAAACCTCGAAGTGGCATCATCAGTTTTAGCTCACAGTGACCCCCCTCCCATATGTGTGATATAGGACCGGATTTATTTAAACAAATTAGCCACTTCAGTGACCCTTCGCTAGCCCTCCCGAGCCACACACACCCACACACAAGCCCTCCGTGCTCTCTTTCACATTCTTTCCCTTCAGTCTTTCTTTCTCTTGATCCTGCTGACTACGTACACATTTAATCCCTTTTATCTTTCTGTGTCTTTGTGGTTGACTTCCCAGATGCTGGACGCTGTGTGAGGCTGAAAGGAGGGGCGCCGACGCCGCAAGGATGCCCCTGTTTGAGACTGTTGCTGAGCAGAGACGGCTGGTTAATGGCGGTGAGGCTTAGCAATTCATGCTTCTGTGATGATTCCTAGATCAGCCTGGATCGTGTGAATCAAACCTCCTCCTCCCGCGTTTCTGTCTATCCACATCCGTCCGCCAGTGTCTGTCTCACACTCCCTGTCTGTTCATGTGTGTGCTTCTCCGTGAGTTTATCTCCTTCCCTCCCCACTCTGCAGCTCTGTCATTCCACATGTCCTGTCCCAGTGTCCCCGTCTCTCTTCTGTCCCACAAGCAGAGGGCAGAAGCCTGGTGTTTTGGCTGCCCAGCATCGGGGAAGGGCAGCCTGCTGTTTGTCTGGTAAGATGAGCCCAGCCAAGTTCACCCCCCAGTGACACGCTGGTATGCAGGAAGAGAAAGGAGTGTGTTTGTCTTTAATTACAGATTAATAAAATGTCGATGTGATGTAATGGGATGCGATTTTTCACCAGTGTGGTGACTCAAAAGACCATAAAGGGTCTCCTGCTCTTTTGCTCTTGCTCACACAAGCAGGAAGGCCCTCTTGGTCATCACGAGAGAGTGCCGGTAGGGGGGCGGTTACACTCATTTGGGTTTTCCCACTTTCTCTAACCACTTTGCTTCTCTGATGTTCTGGATTTCACTTCAGTGTCTGACCACTTCCCCAGATTAGGACCAGAGAACTAGAATTACCCCTTATTATGTACTTCAAGGCCCAAGTGTGGCCCTATCAAAGCCGGCATGACCCTCTGACCTCTGACCTCTGGTCTCCGAAATAAGTTGGGTCAGCATGCGAGTGACAGCAGCTCCTGGTGGGTCAAAATTCGGGAAGATGTAGCACGCCCAAGAGCCACCTAGCACACCCTTCACACATCAGTCAGGCCCCCCCACACACATGCACGCAAACATGTAAACCCTCTTCTGTGGTGAGCAACAGGGCTATGTTGCAGCGACCCCTTAAGCGCAACGCTTCAAAAGAGGGCAACGGGGTGGTTCTGGGTGCTGCCCCACAAAATACCCAAAGCAGTGTCTGCTGATCCAGTTCAGCTATACAGCAGGGGGTTCAGTGGTTAGGTGCACATACCTAACACCCGAAGGTTGCTTGGTCAAGTCTTGCTGAGGGCTTGCTGAGCTCTGCCGAAGTAAAATAATGAGCTGCATAAATGGACGAAGCTGAAAGTCAGGCTGGGCCGAATCATTAAGTCAGTGATGATAACAGACTTCCCTGTTGTCCTCCTCAAACTCCTGCCCTTTAGCAAGAACAGTCTGGCTAGGCAAAGGGGTGAAGAGGGAGAGAAGTTAACAAAACAATGACAGACACTGCACTCTGACTGATTTCTCTCTCCTTTCCTGCTCTTGGCTGACCTCCAGGCTGTAGCTGGCGCTGGTCACAGGCCAGACAGTGGGCATTCGGCAGAGCATTCTGGCGTGGCCTGGTTCCCCCTTCCCACATGCTTTGAGCTCTAACCCGCTGCCCCTGTTGAGGTACGTCCCCCACAGCCCATTTTAATATGAAGACAACAAAGATTCTGACAGCTTGGATAACTTCACTCTTGTTGGAGAAGAAATAGAATCAGTTGACCACTTCAGCCTGCAAGGATCATTGGTCAGTAATGGATTGGCAAGCAGCCAAGATATCGGACAACAAATTGCTGTTGGCAGACTGGTTATGAAGGGCCTAGGCGAGATTCTCAAGTGCGGAGGTGTAATGTTGGGTACATTTAACATGGTGTTCTCAGTAACGTAATGTGGAGGCGAAAATTGGACACTGAGGAAACAGAACAGGAAGAAAATCTGCGCCGTTCAGTTATGGTGCTGGCAAAGAATACTGCTTATTCAGAATTGGAGGAGATCGGACCAAGTCATCCCTGGAAGGTCAAACGGAAAGGCTTTGACTTTTGTACTTTGGATGCATCATGCGAAGAGAAGGTGATTGGAAAAAGACATCAGGCCTGGCAAACTTCAGGGTCAGAGCAAAGGAAGACCTGGGGTGATGCAGTAACTGCAGCTATGGATGTCCAGTTATCAAAGATTGGCATCTGGCTCAAGACAGAATACAATTCAGAGCAACTATCAAGGTTAGGATCAAGGTCAGGGTCAGGGTCAGGGGTTAGGGTCAGGGGTTGGGGTCAGGGTCATGGGTAGGGTTATGATTTGGATTAGATGTTAGAGTTAGGATGAAGGTGAGGGTTAGGGTCAGGTTAAATGGTAGCATCCTGTTGTTGCTAAGCGCCACCTTAACAAAGGTGTCACGAAATCTGAACCAATCAATTGCCACATAACCCCATTTACACTGTTTTACTGAAATGGAAGCTGTGCGGTGGCACAGTAAAGCACCCAGCAGCAGCATCTTGACATTTCAGGCTCTACTGTCCAGGGGCAGATTCAGCGTTTGGCTTTTTCGTAAGATTTCACTGCATTCAAGCAGCACGAAATGGGTGTCCAGCCAGTCATGCTGTTTATCTCGCTACTTGTACTGTGGTATTTGCGTATTTAGGAAATAGTTCACTTCCATTTGGCATGTGTTTTCCAGGAACTGCCCAAAAATGGCGGAGCGGAGAGGATCACACACTGGCGCCTTCATTGTTATTGTGATCTGTCTTGAATAAACGAAAGTAGGACGACAGTCTTCTTCTAAAAACAGCTTTGTGGAACGATAACGTGAATATTTTTTGAGCATAGGCATGGACGTTGGTATCGGTGAAAGTCTGGGCTTGCTTCTATAAATAGCTTTCAGTGTACCAGTCTGGAACTCCTCATATTTTCCCTCGTGACTGTCTTCCTTATTTTTGGAACACAAAGGATGCTGTTTCTCACACTCACCACAGTTTGAGACATGAAATCTAAGACAAAAGCATTCATTGCAGCGTTGTGCTCTGTGTTTCATTTCTGTCTTTTCTTTGGTTTCTTTTCCACGGCAACGTGTAAATAGTACAGTGGTCAAAATAGGGTGGTGGGTGGAACTGGGGATGCGTTGAGGAGAACAGTTATGGGGCTTCTTTGGATCAGCCATCCCTTTCAGAGGAGGCTCCCCACTTCTGGAAAGCACCTCCTTGACCATGGGGAATGGAACCCTACCTGGAAAGAAAGAATCAGGATGGTGTTGGTTCAGCACCATGAGCTTACAGCCCAAAGCAACAGATGCGCTGCCAATCTGAATGACTAAGAATTTATAGGTAAGTTAATATTTGTAAGCATTCCACAATTTTTACTTAGTTTGTGGCCTTTGTGTTTTTTGTCTTTGAAAGGTTGAGGTAACAGCTGCCTCTTACCTATAGCTGTGGGAAGATTCGTATTCATGTAATTGCATGTCTGATGTCAGGTTGTTCTCCTTTATTGCTTTCTCTTCTTTCCATCACTGTCCTCCACCAAAAAGAAGCATTTTTCCATTGCAACTTCTCGGAGAGGTGACTGCCCCTCCCATTCTAACCAGCAGCACTCAGCATGCAAACCCAGTCACGGATTAAGATGCCATTTTTTTCTCCTTGGAGTTCAATGTCTTGGATCTAGGATTTTATTTTAAAAAGCCCTTTTTGTGCTGGATATCCAATCCTTTTCTATTCTTCCCAGTGGGGTGTTTAATATGCAGGCCAAGGTTTGAGAACATTCCTAGTTGTAAATCACTTCACCGTCCTTTTCTTGACTTGTTGAGACTCCTTCTTTCATCGCGACGCTCATGTGCCAATGGATATCTTTTTTAAGTCATTTTTGCAGATATTTCAGCCTCCTGTGCCCTAAAAATGAGCTGGGTTGATAAAAAGAGACGGGACATTCTCTTTTTACTCCATTGGTCATTGTGGCCAACAGCACCTTCTTAAATGTCAGATGAAGTTTGTAATGCGATGACTGGATCCACAGACCTGAGGCCTGAGGCTCAATACTCTCCCATCCCCTTCCCTCCAGCAAAAACTGTATCTCACTGATGGATGAGTCTGTGAAGCTGCTGTCCTGTGTTGACCTGTTGGGCAGCCAGAGGTTTGTCTGCACCGGAGCTTCACTGTGTATTTCATATGCTTGGTCATGACTGGAAGGGGGTGGCACGGACTATACTATTGCACCCCTTGCGATACATGTGAAGGGGCATCTTCTGATGAAGGACAACTCCTCAGATATATTTTGGATCCAAACAAAGGAATCCATCCATCTGTCCGTCCACCCACCTGTCTGTCCATCCATCATCTTTAACTGCTTTATCCTGGTCAGGATCATGGCGCTCTGGAGAATGTCAAGGTGCCGGACAGTGGAACTACACCCTGGGTGGGTGAGCAGCTCATTGTAGGGTGGCCCTGGTGACTTAGTGTGCCGAGTAAACTTGAAACATGTGGCTAAAACTGCGGGAGGAAACCAGAGCAGCTGGAGGAAAGTCACACAGACACAGGGAGAAGACGCAAACTCCAAGATGTCGGTGCGGAACAAGGATCGTAACCCAGTTTCTTCATGGATGCTTTTACCAAAAGATCTGCATGTTATCATTTGCGTACTGATGCAGTTCAATATACGGACACCTTGCTTCAGACTACAGCAGCAGAACCTCTTTTGGGACCCAGACTCCAGACAGGAGTAAGTGAAAGTGTGACTCACACAGGGCATTAATCCCATCCATGACCTTATTGTGGGCTTTGGACAGGAAGTTCAAAAAGACCGAATCACTGCCCACTGCAATAAACAAAATATGAGCCCACGCCCTGGAAACTTAATTGGCTTCAAGATAAAAATCAGGGGTGGCTGCTTTCAGTGGTGGTCACCCAAACCCCAGCTGCCTATCCAATAGGGAGTGGACCCACTCTATTAGCAGTTGCTGCTAATACCCTGTTTCTCGCTTTTTTGCTTACTTCCTTAAGAAAACACCACTTGCACCTTTGACAAATTTTCCAGCTTCCCCTTGTTGGGAAAATCCAAATATAGCTGAAAAGGTGAAGGTGGTGGTGGTGGTTGGGGGGGGGGTGTTAGGTAAAATGGAGAGAAGGGGTTTTGCGAAGGACTCCAATTACACACAAATAGATTCGGGAGTTAAAGTTCCTTAAAACTTACAGTAAAATGAGAAAAGTGCAGAGGAATGAAAGAAAAAACTCTGGAGCCTCTCCTTGGCGGGGCCTACTGAAGCTCATGTGTCCTTCTGGGGTTTGACAGTTCAGTGTCTACTTGGTAACGTAGAGTCTGAAGGTCACTTGAAGAGTTTTGGATTTAGGAGCCTCATTTGACATGGTGAGAACTGAAAGAGCCCCAGTGTAGAGCTTTGAAATTTAATTCTGGCCACTGACTCAAGCACTCCACTGATAAAACAAGTGTTATGGTTGTTATTGTTGTTCTTGTGTGATGCGACCCCCTATCAACCCCACTTTTGATCCTCCAGACACGCGCAAGACCTGGCTTAGTACATCTCAACAAACAGAAAACATAACAACCAAAACCATAGCAACCAAGCAACTAGAGAGGTAACCAACACAACCTTAACTACACATCAAGAGAAATTTCACCGTCTGGGTTATAAGTGCAGCCGGGCCTAGGAAGCGCAGAAGACACACGCAGAGATGTGGTCTGGTCACCGGCATTCACGTGGACCATCGTGCATGATCAGCTCACTTTGGTGTTGTGATAAAAACGTCCTGTTTTGGGGGGGAGGGGCGGGGGTTAACCAAAGAAACTGATTATTTACCTTGAGACCGTAGCCCAAAGGTGTGATAACATGGCAGAAGGAAAATTCCCAGGTGATCGTGCTTGGCTTGGCTCAAGGTTAGACCCAGGAGAGGCACCCCACCCCACCCTGGCTTTACAGCCCATGCAGACCAGACATGTGTTTAAGGAAAGGGCATGAACCCCTGTGACTAAACACAGACGTGGGACTTAAAGCCTTCACTTCACTTTTTCAGTATTTCAGTATTTCCTCTTACAGACTGCGTACAGGAAATACATCTGTCAGTGTGGCTTTCCCATCTATCTGGCCGGCCTCACCTTAGCACACGCATACCTGCTTTTCTTATGAAACATCTGAAGCAAACACACCGTCTCACTGCTGCTGTAGTCAAGGGGCAGATTCTGGATTAATTCAGTGTCCTTCGTGTTTACTGAAGAGCTCAAGGAGGTCAGCAGGGCTTCAACATTTTCCTCTCATCAGATTTGAACAGTGTTGTGTGTAGTTACTCAGCAGCGCAGACTTTCACAAGTGCGGAAGGGCAAGCAAGCGAAAAGCTAAGACTAGCTTACCTGCAATGCCGCTTAAAATGACCGTGATTGGTTAGCCGAGTTCTCCTCTCAAGTCACGTGAACCTCTTTATTCTTTAACTTCATCTTTTGCTGGACTTTAGACTTGCAGTGGCGATTTGGTAAATTTGAATGAAAGTTACAGCGTTTTACACCCATAAAATTCATCCATCCATCCATCCATCCATCCATCCATCCATCCATCTATTTTGGATAACTGCTAATCCTGAGCAGGGCTACGGTGGTCTGGGGCCTAACCCAGAATCACTGGGTGCAGGGATACGAAGCAGGGTGACCACACACACACGCACACACTAGGCAATTTAGAGTGTCCAAATAACCTGAAAAACATGTCTTTGGACTGTAGGAGGAAACCCACACAGAGGAGATGCAACCACTGCACAGTCTGGGCCAGATTCAAACAGACACCCCACCAGCCCAGACGCTGTGAGGCAACAGCGCTTCTCGCTGAGCCAGCGTGACGCCCAACATCCATAAAACGTATAAATAAAATACACACGCTGTCGGTGTTTATGCCATAAATTTTAATCCACCCCAGACAGCATGTTGGCCTGCAAAACGGCGCTTCGCTGCGTATTTTCCTTTATTGATTCATCTTGAATGAGATGAGGGGGAAGTGGAAAACGCTGAAGACTGCTGATGGGGTTTGCTGAGCGTGCGCTTTTGCCCTCGCATCGCAACAGCACGGCAGACAGACAGCGAAGAATGCCATTAAAGAGCAAAGCCATAAATAGTTCTTAATCATTCCAAAATTTTAGTCAGCAGCTCCACAAGCACTCTGGGAATGTTGTATAAATCACCAGATAAAAATGTCGAGCGAGGAAATATTCATTATGAGGTCTGTTTTGGTTAATTTCTCATGCGCGGGCTTATAGGTTTATGGCATTCATAAACAGAGCCCACGCTGCGGCTTCTGGCACGCAGGTAAGAGGAGAAAGGTGTCGCCCGTGATAGGCGCATGGGGAAATACAATCCCCAAAGACTCGATAATTACAGTAAACACACAGTAAGAAACACTTTAAAGAGAAAGTTATGACTCAGTGGAGCGGGGACCCAAGATTGATGGCGAAGAGGTTGACGTCACAGCCGGGCTGCATAAAGCGGGCTTTGTTCACGCCGGCGCGCATTGTGCTGGAGAAACTGGATGTTAAAACCCTGAATGACGAGCTGCTGCTAAACATTTGCCTTCAGCAACAAACTTGAATTATGAAACATTTAAGAAACATCGCAACGTGTTGAAAAGCTTTCCACACTCGCTGGGAAAAGACAATTTGGTAGGAAATAAAATTAAACAACGTAATTTACAATAATCTTCACCTTGAGCGGCTTCGTGTGATTCGAGCAATCCCACACGGGTAAAACTGAATGTGTTCTGCACTGTGGGGCGAGGGTGAAGCTGATGTGTTAAGCACCTCCAGAGAGGTGCGATGGTTTGGGACTGCGTGCCGTGTTAATGTCAGATGGGATGATGTGGAGAGAAAGAACAGATATTCGAGGGGGGAGGTGCAGATGCTTATGCAACTCTGCAGTTACAGATTTGGACTAAGGGTGAGGAACTGTGCCGGGCTTGCATGGGGATAGTTAGAGCGGGTCTTCAGCAGAGGAGAAGGGGGGAAGACACCCCCAGACTTTGGCACGCGACAGCTGAGGTCTGGCTGAAGGCCCGGGTTGGGTCGGGTAGGCCTGTGATGGTGTGCCAGCCCGACTCTGGTGAGAGATAGAGGAGAGAGACAGATGAGACAGGTAGGAGATGGGGGAGAACGTACTGGGAGGTGAAGGGAGGAGATGGATGACAAAAAGGGAGGCTGAGAAAGGGATGAGATGAGGAAGATAGGTAGTACAGAATAAATCCCTAATTACATTACAAATTGAGAATCAGAAGAGTGGGGACACTGCCAGGAATCACAATGACAGATTAGACCGTCAGACTCGGAGCGTGGCGGGCGTTCAAAGACTTAACCCGACGTGTGCCGAGTCTGCTTCTTCTACTGCCAGGAGATCGCTACGCAGCGGCGAGGCATGCAAAGACCAGCGTTTCCTCCAGAAAGCGCCATTTCTTCAACAAATTGCTGCTTCCCTCTGAAATGACATCGATAGCGAACAAGCAAAAGGCGTGCTTACTTTGTGGATTTTAAAAATGCAACAAAAAAAAAAATAGATGAAAATGTTGAGAACTTGCAAAAACGACACAAGCACGGGTTGTTTAGCTGCAGCGGTTACATGCGGAGGGATGGAAAGCTTGGTGCTGGATAAGCAGATGTAAAAACTGAACAATCGCCGCTTAAAAGAGCGAGAAGGCTGTCTGCTGTGGTCCTGTACAACGATATTAAGATGAATGGAACCGGGTAGAAGAAGACCTAGAGCGGCCAAGAAAGTTTCTGCCACCACTAAATATTTCGGGTGCTCCAAACCCCGAACGGTCGTATTGGTGGAATGAGCTCCCTTCCCATCTCAAATCCTCATCCCCACTCCTCATCCTTCTACTGCCATGAGTCCATCAGACTTTTACCATCTGAAATAAAATTGCCTCTCCAGCTCCCCTGCCAACACCACTCCATAAAACCCGCTTGTCATATCCTGTTTCCCATTTTTTATGACGCACAGCAATTTTCTTTTGCTTAGTTTCACAGTTCAACTCCCTGAAGATTAAAGGCAGACAGATGTAAAATGAGGTTTTGTTTGGCAGCCACACAGTGATAAAGAGCACCTTTCAGTGGATCTGTGAGACGTGCCTGTCCATTACCAGCACGACCTAACTGGGATGCCCCCCTTTAATCCCACACATCCCTTTTTCTCCACATCCCCTCCGCGTCCCTAACATCAATCATGGGTCGATCCAGTAGCGCTGGGTCCCGCTTCCTCCTACAGTGCACCTCCAAGGTTCAGTCTTTGTTGCTTGCTGCTCCCAGTGGGCAGTGAAACAGCGAAAATGGCACGCATGATGTTGAACAGCGCCTGAGATTACTGCCATCTCAACAGTTAATGAAACTGTAGGGAGTAAAACCCCCAATCCTTACCCCCTCACTTTCTCTCTCCCTCACCGTTGTCAGCTCTTCCTCGCATGTGTTATGGATGTAGTGGCCGTAGCCCTGTAGACCTGTTATTCTCAGTTACTCCTCTTACTCTGGCATGTGTGGAGAATAGAATGAGTCTTGGTGGGTTACTGTAATTTCAGACTCCTACACAGAGAGTTTACAGTTTTGGGTGGGATGGGTGAGGGGAGCAGTGGCTCCCAAAGCACCTCATGCCATGGTTTACTCCTTCTTCAGACAAATGAGTCTAACAAAACATGCTGAGATGGAGCACTGTGAAATCGAGATAGGAACTGAGGGTTGTTGGGTATCAGGGGAAGAGGGTTGAGCGACTGCAGCCGTGGGCGTGAAGGGAAGTTCTTGTGCGCCGAGTCCAGGCAGAAAAGCAGAAACACCTGAGCATTGCAAGGCTGATCAAATACTGAGGCCTCAAGTCTTTCATGTCCAGGCTGCTATCCTCAGAGCATCAGAGCCAGAACCGTGAAACTACCCGGAGGTATGTCCAGGTGTGCGTGCATTCAGAGGGGAGTCTGACTTGCCGCACAGAAGCCAGAATCCCAGCCTGCTCCTTTCAGGTCTGTCGATTCACACTGCAAAGGCGCAATAAATCTGCCTTATGACAGCAGAAACTGGCACGACCTCTGGAGAACTGGTTCAAGGATACTGAAGAGGAAGTCTTTGTGCACAATGAGAACGTCAAACTAGCTAAGGAGAAAACCTCAGCAGACGCACTGTACTCCTCACCTTAGAGCATCCGTTCATCTGTCCAGTGTCATGAATCGCTTCATCCTGAGCAGGTGACTATCCCGGAGTCATCGAGCAGATGGCTATGAAACTGTCCCTGGACCCCAATCCATCGCAGCAACCTTAGAACAGCTGCAGTGACGTCGGCTATGGAGAGCCATGTGCGCCACCACAGCGGTTTCCTTGTAGATGGACAAGGACTGTAAATTTGCTCCAGGAGTCCTTCAGATGGACTCAGAGGGTGTCTATGGATCTAGGAGGACAGTTGAAACCGAGAGAACAAGATCTCTATAGAAGATGTTGAAAATAAGAAGAATACTGAGAATTAGAAAGAACCATCCATGCGTCCATCTGCTGTCTTTAACTGCTTTATCCTGGTCAGGTTTGTCAAATAAAGCATCACGGGTTTTTCTGAGAGGAACAGTGGTTCGTGGTGGGAGATGGAAAACCCCAGAGGATTGCTGATGATGATGTAAAATAACAGACATACAGTACAGTCAATCGCTGAGAACAACAGGAGTCTGTAAAGGATGATGGCCAGTAACAGAGGATCCTTGTGACCACAGACTACAGAGAACAACTGAGATCTTTAGAGGAGCTGCAGAAAAAGGACCATGGGTACCAACAGACTTTCACAGCAGCACAGATATGAACGGTATAAGTGAACAGAAGAGTTGGAAGAGCCCTGTGTGCACAGACTTCTGGGATGTGGAGGGAGGGTAGCAAAGGCCCGGAGTAACGGAATTTGCCCCTGAGCACTTCTTCACATCAAATAAATGCTTGAAGGACCAGCTCGACAAAGCTCTCTTCAAACAAGACAAACTGTCGAAGGTCCTCATCACACGGAAATCAAAAAGGTGAACGATGCTTTGAGCTTCAGATGAAGGATCTGCCCCGACAAGCTCAATGCGGCAGAACGGAGCTGATCCTTCTCGTTTTTTTCTGCCGCTACTCTGCGGAGAGCAAAAAAAGGTGAAAACGGTATGTGCGCTGTAAGCTAATACGGTGCTGGGTTTTCCCCTTTTGCTCGTGGAAATGGGGAGAATCATGCAGCCCAGCCCTGGCCTTTGGAAAAAGCGTGTTAAGAAAGTGCACCTTAGCAAAATGTATTATGTCACGCTAGGCGCAACGTGTGAAAAGTAAGGTGAGCGCGTATGCTAATTCTAGCATCAGAAAGCAGAAGCAGATCTGTTGAGTCGACAGACAGATCGCTTTAAATACAAAGCATTCCTCTCTCGTTCTATCCCCTTGGCCTTGGGGTTTATGCAGGGCAGCTGTTTCAGGAGATGTCCTTGCTGCTGGAAATTGCTTATAAAAAGGCTTTGTAGAAGGACATTCCGAGCTCTCAAGGGCTACCTTGCTGGCCATTCATGGTCCATCTTGGGTGAGGTCCTCACGCATCATCTTGAGGCTTCAGCTGATCAAAGTGATCACGCCCATGAAATGTGTACGTCCATCCCGTAAGACCCACGCGTGATCTAAGAAGCTTTTTGCGTATTGGAAAACCCTGGCGCGTGCTGTGTTTCAGCCATACGTTTTCCGTAATGGCTCCACGCGATGCTAATGTTCTTTCTGTGTCACCGCAACATTGTGGGTTTAGCGCAAATACATGAAGTCGGAGTGCTGAAGAGACGCACTTCAAACGTACCACTTAGTGAAAGAGTGCATTCATGCATTAATGTCGGCACCCCCCCATCCACCCCCCCATCGCACACACACAGCTTGTTTAGATGAGCGATTAAGGAGGGAAACAAGTGCAAATGGTGTTTGGTTTGGCAAAAGCGTGTCGGTCACTGTTGACACAGAGCTTACCGAAATATCTGCAGCGTGGGGTTTTTCCTTCCTAGTGCCATACCTGTGTCAGCAGTGCCGTGAGGACAGGGGTTTGAGGCTGGGAGGGGGCTTCCTTGTAGTAAGATGCAGTTCCAACCACACCACCCTTTGGTGGGTTTTGGCTCCGCTGAAAAGAAGACCCAATCTGCTTTATTCTTAGAAAGGGAGCGAAGGTGTCACTTCTTGAGACTCGGCTACAAATGTATTTTCTATCGCAGCACGGTTGCTAAGATACAGATTTGTAACCTGACTGTTTGCAGTTTTAGTCCCGAATGGGACCCGACTGTAACCCCCTTTAGGCAGTTATTTACCCTTGATTCCTGCAGGTACAAATACAGCTGAAAGAACGGGCACCCATTTTAAGTCGCTTTGTATACAGTCGCTCGCACGATGGCTACATTGTTGCTGCGGGTTCACATCTTGGTGGCAGGAGCGATGTCACAGGGCATTTCAGACGGCTCATCGTTCCTTCTGCGCTTCTTGCTCACCAGAGGAACACGGTGATGAGAGCATTTCACAACGGTGACGTTCATCTCCAGCCACCGGGTCTTCTGTCTGCTCAACACACGATGACTAACAATCCAAAATACCTACAGTAAGTTTCTGTGCTTCACTGAGTGGGACATCCTAATGTGGGACCTGATGGCTGATCTGTAGAAATAAGTACAGTGTGCAGACCGCGCGTGCTGTCCGAAGCCCCTATGGGATCAACGACGGTTGTCTGATTCTGTGTGTGCAAATGTGGGTTTGTTCAAGTCTACCACTGTATCAGGCTGACACTGTGACCTAAAGGGTCAGAACTCTGTCCTCGTTCCCTCAGTGTCCTCCCTCCTGAAATCCAAAACCTGAAACCCGAAACTCAACCCTGGAAGTTCTGCAGTCCTTTGGTACCATGGCAAAGCAGGCCGATTAGGCCCAAGAGGGGGGGCTGCGGTGTTACAGTTTGTCTCAGGTGTCCCCATTAGTCACACTCTCTGCTCCCCTTCCAGCGGTCCGCTAGAACCTGGCGGTCTCTTGGCTGTCTTTGACGCAGGCTATCCCAGCTTGGGGGGCACTTGGGACCCCCTCTAGATTCCCCAGGGTCCTACATTTTAACCCAGCTGCTTGGGTACCTTTCCCTTGCTAAACATTTGACCCGACTCACGCGGGCCACTTCAGACCCACCTGGTGCAATATGTCCAGTTTCAGACAATGCTTGTCACCGAGCAAATGGTATCACGTATGAGGGAAAACCCCAGACAACACCTAGCTGGGGAAAGGGTTAACCTTTCCCTCAGCGGGGGTCAGATCCGGACGAGCGTCTCGTGTTCAACACCAGAGACCCCAGTGGATGCGACAAGCCTAGACAGCTCCTCCTTCAGGGAGACCCTCCCACATCAGCCCATAATTACTGCAAAGCAAGCCCAGTGCCAAATAAACCTGCAGCTGCTTAGGACCAAATACCTCACCCAGAGGCCCAAAAATATCTGAGGAAAGTCTCTTCCTTGCAACTCTCAAGCAGTCGCAGCCTCTCCCAAATACGACTGCGCCACACACAACATTCTGATAAAGCGGAGCAACTCGGCACCTATAGGTCTTCTATTTCGAGGAAGCGACCGATGAGCCTTCTTGATCGTTTCTTCCTGTAACATAAGAGGAGGTTGTATGACAAAATGGTGGCCCTTTGTATGCACGTACATGTGTGTGTGGTCTTGGGGGTTTCAGATGGATGAAGGGCTCCGTGGGGCAGTAAGTGGACTACAGCTATGGGCTGTGCCTTTGACCCCTGAAACTACAGGCAATCGTTGCAGTCAAAAGGCCATCTGATAGACCTGGGTGGGCATGGGGGTTCTGAATGATCATAGACCCAAAATGGCTGTTCCTTTATGTAATGATTGCGTGAACATGGACCGCACAACCTACCCTGGGGCATGATGCACACACCTATGGCAGCAAAACTTTCTGTTCGTTCTTCAAAGCCATAATACCGTATGCATGTGGGGATGAGGCCCACCTCCCTGCACCCTAACCCCTAAACGTATCCCTGACCTCAGCCTAATCTGATCCCCAGGGGAGATCGGTGCCACAGCCCTGCAAAAACATCCTAGATAGTCAGGTAGCATTCCTGTAGCATTTTCACATGAGCCAACAGTGACATGGGCCCCTGTAACCAGGACCCGATCTTCTCGCCTCCTCTGATCAGAGAGGCCTTTGGTGGGGTCGGATTAAAGGGATTTTATCAGCAGGTTGTGGCAGTTGGAAAAATTTGTTGAGGCTTTATGAATGCTGCATGCATTGAAGGGGTCAACTCTTGAGTGGAATGGAAGACCTGCAGATCTTCCGCTTGGTTGGCTAAGCCATGCACATTTGTGAACAAGAATGAGAGTCACAGGCAGACACCTCGCACTCGTTTCACTGCACCAGGGGACGTGGCAGCGGTAGAGCAGAAGCTCTACACAGGGCTTGCTGGAGTAGCGTTCACGTCTGCTAACGCTCTTCTCACTGCTGTAAAGTCCACAGGGTGAACCGAGGTGGAACAGGCACCCGTATTTGAAGAAAGTGTACAAAAATGCGCAAATCTAATGTCTGCAAAAGCTACAAACTGAGAGTGCAAGCAGTATCGCCTTTGACAGGAACATTTTGCACTGTTTTTGTATTGGCAATTGGACTCTGCATGCAATCCAACCTTCCGCAGCTACACTCTGCTTCACGCCCACCGTCAGGCGTCTTCTTTCCACACTGGAAGGTCCTGTGAAGGATTCTCTTGCTCTATATAATGATGTATAAATATGTCACAGGTCGAACTTAGGTGAACCCTTGTACGCACAGACCCCGGTGGGGAGGTGCAGGGGAGGTTCCGGTTACGGTCAGCACTGGAGACACTACCGGCTCATGTTCTGTAGATGTCCATCAGTCACGCTAGCCTGTCCCTTCCTTACACGTGACCTTTGACCTGGCTGATCTTCAAACAGGCGCACTTTCTGGGACTCTGGTTGGTCCCACAATATCTGGCACTCCTCCGCCTTTCCCTCAAGGATGCTCTTTCTCCAGTAAATATTGGGAAGACCTCTGCTTCCTGTTTTCACCTACAGCCTTCGGTAGTGGTTTTGTAGCCCACAGCTCCAAGTTGGAAAGCCCGCAGCTCTAAGGTATGATAAGCAAAAGTAGATCTTGTGGGACTCGAAAGAGTTCGCCTTTCTACGTTCTCTGTTATTCCGCCGCTCTAATTGCTTTCAAATGTGGCCGGCGGGGTTTGACTGAAAAGGCAAGCATTTGAAAATCCTTTTAATTTCTAAGGAGCTGGGTGCCCCTTTCAAAGTTCCTTTGTGCGACGTCATCAGAGGTACAAAGCAAACCACTTGTTTTGTGCACTGGCGGCTTGTTTAAAAGCTCATTCTGTCAGTCAACAAACTGAGTGGCCAGAGGTCTTGCGAAAAAAGGCCCTCCCTACCGGAGGGAATGCGATAAATTCCTTGAGGAGCCATCCTACGGTTAATCATTGCCCGGCACTTCTTGTGCTCTGCTGTCGTGCTGTGAGGACTCCTCTGTGTGTGTCAGGGTGACAGAAAGGCCACAGGGATGCAGGGTCCTGCTGCGTAATCTCGCTCCCGTCTTCCCATCAGCATTTTTAACCTCGCTGTCATCTGAAGAGGGACGGTTACACAGAAGAGGCCTTTTTTGTCTTGGGATGTCAGATGCACCAGCTGCAGCCTGAGCCCTGCCAGAAACCCTTTGCAACCCCCACCTCCCAAATGCGTCCCCACTCAAAGACTCTTGTCCATCACCATCATCCGTTTTCCACTGAATGGACATCTCCCATTGCCCTCGAGTTCTGTCTCTGTCCATTTTTTTCTCCGTTCCCCTTTTTTCCATTATGTAGGCCGAAGGTATTTGGCTCAGCTCCACCAGTCCCTTGGAGCACGATCAGCACGTCAAGAGCAATGCTTTGTTCTCCTCCGTGACACTATGGCATCTCCTCCGTGGGGTCATTTGACAGGTGTGGACAAAACATTATGAGCATAAAACTCTCGTCCTTGACACCCCCGCCCCTCCCCATGTCAAGTCACTCATGATACCCTTTCCTTCATCCATGGCACTCCCATCAGCACTCTGTCAAAAAGGCTCTGCGAGCTGTTTTGAGACTCGCTTCATTATTCTTCCCTCCGCATGATTCACGAGATCCTCTCTGTTCTCACTGGGATCCTCAAAATGTCACCCCAAAGGGCACAGGAGGAAAGGTCACCTGCTGAATGGGCAAATCTTTTATTAATGTGGTTAATAAACGTCGTTCTTTTTGCATGAATCAGACCGATAGCAACCATCTCCTTTCTTGTGAGTTTCATTCACTGAAATCCCACGATGCACTTGGAGGCTCCCAATGTGATCGATGGTGATGAACGGTTTAACTCTTACTTGGGGTAAAAATTTGTTGCAGACATTCCCAGAACATCTCAGTCCTCCACCCACATTCCCCAGCCAGGGCCTGTTCAAGTGAAGAACAGCTTTTTTGGATAGATCTTCATTCCTTTCTTTTGCCTCCACCAAACAGATTCTTCCATCTCAACCTTTCTCTCCATGCCAATCCCAGCTGCTCTCAGGTTTGCTTTGAAGGTCCAGGGAAGTAGGGATTGGAAGCAAGGATGGCGGTACAGACTTTAGCTTCCTGCAGGTACAAACAATGGGCCAACACTTCTCCATTACTCCTCACAAATTGCTGAACTCTCTTCACGCTGGGCTTGGAGACAAAAACCGGAGCTGGGGCTCAGGGTTGAGTTACAGCTCAACCAAAGCAGCTCTGTTACTTCGGGTGCACAGGGAATCCATGCTTGCTGTCACAAAAGCAAGGTAAACAAACAGGTATAAATAGATGTTTAAAAAGGTGTTCCCTCCCCAACACACACACACACACACACACACACACACACACACACACACACACACACACACACACACACACTTCCTTTGACATGGAAATATATAAGAGTTATACCTGGATGGGGACAAGTACAGTATGTCTTCCAACTACACATGACCGGCACAATGAGAAGTTTCTTTGAGGAAATGACAGCAAGTGGCCTGTCGAGCTTGGTTAGTCCCTCTTTAAACAGTGAGAGAGTTCACAGGAGAAGCACAGGAGACGGCTTCTCCGCCGGCGTCTTTGAGTCATGTTGTCTTAACTAGGTGCCGGCCGGGTGCTTTGTGTTCTCTGTTGCCCTGTGGTTCTTGGTTTGGAACCCGCGCCCAAACTACTCACCTTGTCCACCCCTCTCCTTCACCATACAAGGTCTTCTTTAGCTACGGTCAATATTAGCTTTTTGATTATTTCGGGATATAGAGATACATTTCTTCCCAGATTGCAGAAATTATTTTTAAAAATACGTGGAATTAGGAAAAACCACTAATGAATATTTATTATTTATAAATGGAGTAGTGATGATTTAACTCAGGCATTCTGTGGACTCCTAAATTTAGGCCAGGTACCAGGGAGCCTGTTGAACCCCACCTTAAAATAGCTTTGCAGTTGAAAGAGAGCAAAGCTGGCATGGTTTTTGTTACAGGTAATGGGCAGAAGCCATCAGCCTGGCTGATATGCGTTGATAAATATGGCTGCTTGGAACCAGGAGACTCGGGAGATGTCCATTTTGATTTGGAAATAGGACCTGAGAAGGCCAAGGTAGGAGTCAAGTGCCCTGGGTGGGTGGTCAAGTTTTTTCACCGCCATCACTTTACTGCTTTCAACAGCAGCCTAGGGAAGGAGGTGTAAAATGCCGTGCGTAGGTTTTAATGCGTATTTTACTGTACAAGAGAGTAATTCCCTGGCAAGATCTGATCTGAACTGTGGATTACATAAAAGCTTCAGTGAGCAGGCACACTTAAACTCTTGTTTCCGTGGCCTTCTGTGGCTCCCCGAACTTGCGGGCCTCGTGTTATCATTGAATGGGCTTCCTGCCTTGTTGTGTCCATCCAACTTTGTGCTCAAAATGAGACTCCTGGGTTTCCCAGTTTCCCTGGGGCCGGTGGGTCACTGAAGCCCCCTCATGCCTGCATGGTTCCCTGCAGCCATCATGCGTTTGCTCGCTTCTTGAGCACGGTCTGCGCATTTTGTACACTGGCAAAGAAAAATAAGAGAATCTGTTTTTGGATTCAGACAGCTTGACAGATGAAAGCGGCTGTTCAGGAAGTGTGTCGAGAACCTGTCTGTTTCCTGAGCATTTATAGGTGTGAAGCAATCCAAGTGCAGCTCTCTGAAGAAGGCACCTTGCTGCAGGGAACAGGTTCAAGAGTTCACGTCCCGCCCAGGAACTGAACTTGACGACACCTCCAACTTTTAGTTCAAAGGTCCAACTGATGTACCATATACCTGGAGTAAAGTCTGTAAGGCATTTCTGCATTTCAGTGAGATACACTATATGATCTGCGCAGGTCACCGTCAGAGGGTCACCGTCTGGGGTGTGACATGAGGCTGGTGCTATAAAACCATGATCTGTCTGTTTCAGGAGAAACAAGAGCCAAAGCTGTGCCCAGCCTGAGGAGAAGGAACTCTTTATGGATGGCCCAAAACCCCCAAGGAAAAAGTAAATCCTCTCGTGTCAGGATTTCAGCGTAGCAGCCATATATGCTTTGCACCAGCACATCTCTACAGGGATCTTTCGCAGTCCTTTAAGCCAAAGGAAAGCTTGGTTACAGAAGTCAGTACAGATTTCCATCAGTACCACCTGGGCCTGAGGCCTGGGAGTGAGGAGCATGAAGGTAGAGGTGCTTGACGGAAGGGAAAAGGGGAGACCACAACACATCCTTTACGAGGCTATGGAAGCTGCCCCAAACATAACTACAGCTGTGCCAAGTAAAAAGCTGCTCTTGGGTCTGCAGATTACATGTGACGTAACTGCAGTACAAAGAAACATTGAAAATGCCCCCCTTCATCCCTTTGGACGTTTCTCCTTTTAGCTGTGAAGAGAGAAGCATGCGGTGATAGTGTGTGCGTAATATTTTATGTCGTACACAAATACAGAGTGACGATAATACAATCTGGTCACCAGGACGTTCCTGGAAATGCTCTTTCCTGCATAGGGAGGCCAACCCTCTGAATGCAGCTTCTGTTACTCATTCGGCACCTTCTCTCTTTCTCCTGCCACTCTCCTGCTCCTCTGTTCACCCTGTGTAGTCTTCTAGTTCACTCGGACCTCTGCTGCTTCTTTACCTCATTCCCATAGCCCTGCTCCCGTTCCACCTCTGAGTCCTTCTGCTTCTACGTTTGTTCCCCTCTCTCTGGTTCTAGGTCCCGCTGACCTTGTGACTGCGGTGCCGCGAGGGGTGTGGCCTGGACCGAGCTGGTCAGCGTAATGAATGGAGCCTTGTGTGGCCTGTAGATTGATGGGCCCGCTCCCTCGGAGAGACAGATGGCTGATGGGCCAGGGGTAAAACTTCACTGCAGTCTAGAGAAAGACACTGCATGCAGCGAGGAATGCATTTGTGAAGTGTGCGTGCAAAGCTTCAGGGTTCTCTCAACTTTCCCCCCTTTCGAATGTTGACAGTCTTGTTTTGGTGGGAATGTTGGCAGTGTTTTGTGGGTTCGGAGGCACAACTGGCAAGCACGCCGCTCTCACACACACACACACGCAATCACACACTTCACCTAGATATGACGCACTTTTCAAGAATGCATCTCACGCACAGAATAACAGGCCGGTTACCAGATCTTCTGGGGCTTCCACCCGCACGGCCAAACGTAGTGGAAAGCTACTGCAGCATTGGTGGGCACTGCGGGAATGCTGGGTAACTCTGGATATGCAGCTTTTGAAAGGAGCACATTGTGAGACCGCTGTGTGGACCCGAGTGGCAGATTTCTGCTCCTAGCTGTCCCTCGCACCCAATGGCTCCTCCCCATGTCATCTGTCTGTCCAGCAGAAGCGCGTGATCAGGGGATTTGAAAGGCAGTACGGCTGGGTCAGGGGGTCATCGATTACTTCTCAGTCAGACATTATTTGTCAGAGTTAATGGGTGAGATACTGGGGCACACTGGGCTACATCAGGGCACGACATGTTTTCTACTGGTTCTGCAGTGAGAAAAGTGATGAATTCGGCTTAACGCAAACCTAGCAGAAGACACCTTGGACTGGAGCAGATGAAACTAGGAGCGGTAGCAGCAGTGGTTATGAGAACACTTGGGCGGCCAGCTGGTCAGCTGGACCGGGTTGGGTTAGGTGAGCTGCGCTTCTGTGAAACCTGGTGTTACCTAACCGGCGATCAGTTGGCTGTGATGAAGCAGCAGTTACCTCATAAGCCCTCGAAGCTCCATTTGCCCTAGAGAGCTCAGAAAGAACCAAAGCACTGGGAGAACAGAAGCACCAACTCAGTACCCGCCTGTTCATTGTCACCGCTTCATTCTTGTGCTTTCTTCTAAGCAACTGACGAAAGATACACACAAGTGTGCACAAAATCCTGGTTGTTCCATATTCACCCTCACCCCTGGAGATTAACGTGCGTCTCCGTTTAACTGAAGTGAAAGGCCAGTCGGCGCACAGTTACTTCTTTCAACAGGCAGGAGAAAGCGAGATTAGTGACCTGATATAAGAAGGCTCTGCGCCGCAAAGCCAGTCCCACAATTTATTCTCCTCTTCAGCAAGCAAGCATTGACATGACTTAAGCTTGCAGTTTTTTATGCCTCCTTCTTTTTACAAAGAAGTATCCTTACAGAGAAGGCAAAACAGAGGGCTGGAGTGAAAGGGGTAAAGAAGGAGCAGGCCTGATACTTCAGACCAAAATGTTTCATTCCCTCACTCATCGCTGGAGAAAAGTGCAGGTCACGAACCATGCAGAGCCGTTGAGTTTCTTGAACAGGTTTGCTCGACTTGCGTTACCTGGAATGGAATTAGCTGCCAGCGGAATGGGAAAGTGTGAGGTCCGGGACCAGCAGGGCCTTTGTTAGGGCAACGTGAGCTCTTCTTGGCTCACGGGCTCCTTGGCTGAGTGGACCTCATTCCCGCCAATTTTTAAAGGTCAGTTTGCAGGTCCGATTAGGCCACCTGGGCAAAACTGTGGGGACTGTCTTCACACAGGAGTGCGAAGACATCGTGTGGAGGTGGCACTTATGAGATGCCGTCCCAGAGCGGATGAGGTGGCCCCAAGCCATTTGGATACAAAGGATGGATGACGGAAACCGGAGAGGCAGGCGCTTGTTTGTACCTTGTTGAGACCATATGACTGATCATGAGGGCACCAGAATTTGCTGGATACCATTGTCTTATGGCCAAGGCTTCCAGATTTGTTGGTGCTCACCAAGCAATATTAAGTTCCCTTGCAAAATATCCAAAGCAAGAAGAAACATGATATTTTGTCAGTTTTTTTTTTGCCTTGGGAGGCTTCCAAGCCGAGACTTTTGATGCGTGTGTGTGGGGATTGGCTGCGATATGCTCTTATGTACACAGTCCCGTTTTCCTCTCCAACTACAAGCCCCCACCCTCGCCCGGAGCGTTCCTGAAAGAAATAACAGCAGTGTGTAAGTGCGGGTTAGAGGCACAGGTATAGTGCGAGTCTTTTTTGGCAAAGCAACACAGGAACAGAGAATAACTGTAAAGTTTACCGCACAGGCATCCAAGTAAAATATAGGGAAAAAATAGCGGGAGGCAGGGCAACAGGATGCTGGTGTTACACCGATGACCTGTGTGATGTTATGGCAGTCAGACCTCCTACTTTCCAGCAGAAGACTAAACATCTTCTTCGCCTGCGAAAGGATGCTCCATTCTAGGATGCGCTTTGACTCCGTTTGCTGCCATTTCTCTCCTCCTACAACCGATCCCATTTGGAGCCACCTCGCCGGCACTCGTCCTTCTATGTGTCTGTAGCAGGTGGGCTAGAACATCAAGAAAGGGGAACCTTGAAAAGACGCTCCAGTTTCAGGTTGCGTCGCTATAGAAACGTCGAGCAAGTAAATAAACAAATTAGCCGACATTTCTTAATGGCTCGGCAAAGACTGACCCGCATAAAAGGTTGTGTGATTCACGCCGGATAAAAGGGTACAATGAATGAATGGTTGGATACAATTTTGGCAGCAGCTCTACTCCACATCCAGACCTCATTGTATCGGTGAGGGCGTGCCTGTGTTTGTGCGCAGGAGTGAGTGGGGGTCTGGCACTTTCTTTTCAACAATGTGCACCATGAGCACCGAGGCACTCGCAAGGAGAGCCAAAGCCAAAGACAGATATTCAGTAGGGTTTTCCTGTGATGGGAATTTCCATGTCTACAGGTTCAACTTGTGTGGCCCAACTTTTGCTTCATCCTACATTTACATATTAAAGGAGTAAAACCCAGCAGAGCATTTGTGAGTCTGACCGCAAGTCATACATCGTGCTGCACTGTCACATCCGTGTCCCCCGGAGGGTGGAACGGTGAAGGGTTGGAAGAGGAGGCCGGTAGTCCTGAGCTGGTGTGTTTGCTCTGTCCACAGACCTGTTATTTCAGCCCTACACAGGCCACACAACATGGCTGATGCGCTGCTGTAGGAATGCAGACCGGGTGTGATGTCTCAGGAGAAAGACGCGATTCACTCCGTGCGGCCTTCCTTGCGTTTGCGCGTCTTCGGGGAGGCCGTGCACACCAGCAGCCCTGCCTCAGGTCTTGGTATTGGTTATTGCCCATTTCGGGAAGGACGGTGCTGTTCGAAAAGGGGCCACTTGCTGGCAAAAAAAAAGGAGCTTGGCTGTAAGCTGTATTAATCCATTTGTGCTGTCACGTTTTAGTGGTCAAGCTTTCATCATTATGTCCGTATTTACGTACAAATTAAGCTTCCTCCATATTTCCCCAAAAGTACATGTCAGTTACAAAGGAGGAATTCCTCTGCAACAGCGCAGATAAAATTGTCCACGCTGGCATAGCTGCTGTGTCAGAAACTCGTGTTTCCCCGAGTTATTCGGCGCCGAATATAATGAAGGAAACTGTCCAACGGTAAGCCGAAAGTCCCATGACCAGCCCCGACCTTTCCAAAAAGTGGTGTTCTAACTGCCCGCCCCCCTCCTGTGGAGGTCGTGCGATGTTACAGTGGACTCTGCGGGCAGGTTGTGGGTTTGCAGACAGCTTCTGCGGAGGTGAGCTGAAGGAACCTCCCAGGCGGGGTCATCGCACTGCGGGGTGCTGAGCATCAGCAGGGCTTTGGTTTATCCTGGTTTGGTTTAACTGCCGTTTCTGCGTACGTATGTGGTGCATGGCTCTAAAATGTCTTGAGATGTTCAATTTGTTTCAGCAAGTAACAGCTCCAAAGCCTGTTATTGTTCTGTCTCCAGTCCATTTCTTTCCAGCCACTGAGTCCTTTCCTTTTCCCGCTGTGCCCAGAGGTGGACTCCTCCTTCCTACGCCTGTGCAATTGGCCTCATGTTTGGTGTGTTGTGTAAATATACACACAGCGTGTGCGTCTGCGGGACGGGAATAGGCCGCCGTTTCTCTCCCGGTGAGTCAGCTTCCCTGGCAGACGCCATAATGAGAGCGTGCTTGATATAGCAGTGGGGGCACGCTGGGCCGAGCGGTGACACACTTCCTGTCAGGTGAGGTGAGGTGACACGCAGGAGAGGTGACACACTGTCGGGGTATTCTTACGGCCTGCTTCCCCCCTGGAGACAACGGAAGGGCCTTTGGAGAAATCCCACCACGCAAACACCTCCACGGTTGTCCTGCAAGTGGACAGAACTCTGAGGCAGACCCCATGTTTACAGGACGCTCTTGCTGCGGCAAGGAATCGGTTCCACTTCAGGTGGTTAGCGCCACCTGTAGGACACAACCTGATATCCCGAGCACGGTTATGTTTCCAGCTGGCCCGACGGGCCGAGCTAAGGGGCTGACATACTTATAAATGAGACGTGATGAATGATGGAGGTCCTGCTCTTCTTGACATTTGAAAGAAGACAGAAAGTCTTGACCGTACCGCGGTGGCGGCATGGCCTCATAGCGCCCGTGTGCTTTTAAAGATCTGCGCGTACATTCTGCTTATTGCACATGTAAACAGTATTTGTAACGTAAAAGCTCCTTCGAAATTGCCTTTGTCGCAGAGTCAGCGTGAGAGTCAGCGATCCAACGCCCGGAGAGATTCTACACAGGAGCTGCAGTGAGCAGAAGCACAGAATGCACAGACGCACACTAATGGAACTCAAGAAGGACACCCATTCTGGTCGCTCAGGGATACCGGACCACACGTGCAGCCGCGCAACATCTCACACCAAGCAAGGTAAGGAACACCTCTTCCAGGTGACCGGTGCCGTGTCGAGGAGGGAGGGGGCAGCCAGTTTGTGACAGACAGGTGAGAAAAGAGGGGCCTCTGTGCGTTAATTGCTGGTTGGTGTGGGTGTGGGTGTGGGTTGTGGGCGGGGCCAAGATGGCAAGGGCGGAACCCATGGAACCTCCTGAAGCCCCACTGGCTGCCCACTCTTTCTATATTTAATGGCTTTTAATTTTTCCAAAAACATGGACTGGAGATTGGAAACTTTTTAGAATGTACTAAATTAATTATGAAAAAAAAAACAGTAGTTTTCTTTCAACACCCAGCAGCTGAGCTGGATCTTTGTCTTTTGTTTTTTCAAAGCGCACAGTAAAGTTCCATAAGATTGATTTTACATGTTTTGATTTTATAAATTATGTCTAGTTTTTCCTTTTCTAACATTAACGGTGGGAGGGAGTGACCGACAAGGGAGCGAGGGGGGAGAGTAAAAGTTCAGCGCATGAATACGTTTTTTGCTTCAGAGGACAAACATACTGGTGTGCTGCACCGGCGCTCTCTTTGTACTGTAAATACTGAGTTTCCACACCAAAATTCCATCTTTAAATAACTGCGTTCTCGTGGAATGTGTCCAAAACTTCTTCTCCCCTCTCTTCTCTGCGACTCTCCTCTTTACTCCCCAGGATGCCCCGCGGTTTCATAAAGCCTTCAGCTGCGCGCAGCTGGCCAGCAAGCTGACAACAGGGAACCTTTTCATTGTAAGGAGGCCCTCAAGCCCAACTCATCCTGTTTGTTTCCGCCTATCACAGGGGCCAACTTCATCTTTCTTTTCCACACCTTCATGGACAGTGGGAGTATTTTACCTGTCTGCTTGCTTTGGCAAACCCCAGGAGAGCCAGGATATGTTGTTCTCTGTGGCTGGAGGGATGGTCCACCTGCTTGAGCAGAATCCCATAGCAGGTTGCATAGTGGATTCGGCTGTCGCTTCAGGTGGATGCTTACTTTGTAGTCAGTGTTCTTACCTTGAACTGATACGGTAAGAATATCCTGCTCCACAAGTCGGTAAATCATAGCAAAACTCCTTATGTAACGCTGTAAGTCGCTTTGGAAATGGAAGTCATCTGCATAAATATGGAGTTGTTTCCCCCTTTGCTGCTAACACAGCCTTCACTTTTCTGCGAAGGCTTTCCACCCGATTTTGGGAATTTGTTCCCGTTCGGCCTCAAGAGCATCAGTGGGGTCGGACACTGATGTCAGGCCAGAAGGCCTGGCTCACAGTCAGCATTGCAATTCATCCCAAAGGTGTTCAGCGGGGTTGAAGTCAGGGCTCTTTGCAGCCACTCAAGTTCTTCAACACCAACCTGGGCAAACCGTGTGCTTATGGAACTCGCTTTGTGCATGGGGGGGGCACAGTCATGCCGGAGCAGGAAAGGAGCCACAAAGTTGGAAGCACACAATTGTCTAGAATGCGTTTGTATACTGTGCGGGTGTGGGCGAAACAGCTCGGCTCAGTCATTAGGAAGGGGGTATGCATACTTTTGGCCGTACCGTGTATCCCACCAGGTGCCTTGTGACTGCAGTTTTTTCTGCCTGTGCCTCAGGGTCTGTGACAGTAATATATGAATAGGTCAGACCTCGCCGTTTGTACTGTTTACATTCTTTTTGTCTCCTGTTCAAATCAACGCTGCACATGCCTCTCCCACACCCTGCCCGTATACCATCTCGCACCATTAGGGGATTAGCATCGCTGGAGGTCATGAACATGCCCACACTCAGGAACATCTTTTATAGATAGTTTACTGAGGCTAATATCTAGCTTTTTATGGCTTTCTTAGCCTGATCCTCACAGAACTTTTATTGCGAAATCTCTATTTCATGCATGTCATTTGTAATAATCCTGGACATGTGCTGCAGCTTTTGTTACAGGTACAAGGACGGTGTCCCACTGGGTCTTAAACCTGTGACATTCTGGCTGAAGATGTTGGACTGCTGAGTCAGCACTGTTCACGTAACCTTTGGCACTGCGAGGATGCGGACAGACGCACCGATGTTCCCTCATTTCAGCAGCACTGCTCAGTGCCCACGTGTCTGTGTGAGCGCTTGGGTCCGCGTTTGTGTGAAACTAGCACGATTCTGAAGATCGCGCATCCCCTTTCTCTCTGTATGGTTACATGTCTTCATCATGGAAGGGTGGAGTACTTGTTCGCAGAAGAGGGAGAGACGGAATATCATCTTGACCTCTTTGTGGTATCACACCTGGTGGCCACGTGAGGGTCGGGGGTGTCACACTAATGCTGTGTGTTGCTTAGTGATCCATCATCCAGAATCCAAAGTGGCCTTGGAAACAGATGATTGCCACCTTCAGGCCCAGGCCATTTTTCCCCTTGCAGTAGTCCCCTTGCCCCGAACCTTCCCCTCCCACCCCAAGCTCTGCTTCAAGAAAGGGCTCCTTGGTTTGCGTGGCTGTTGTTTTTCCCATCATACGGCAAAACAATTTGCGCTGCAGTTATTTGGCAAAGATGGAGCTGGAGGAGTAATTGATTCCGTCCGTGTCTGGCTGGCTGAGGGGAACCCGACCCGCGTGCACCTGTTCCTTCTTACTCCCTCCTTTGCACTCGCACGATCCAACCTCAAATTCAAATTCCTGCCTGACAGATTCAGGGAAGTCGAAAACCCAAGTAGAAGCCAGCCTGAAAAGCTAAGACCAGCTAGCGGGCAGCAGATCACTCGTATCTGAAGTTGGGGGGCCAGCGGAGCAGAGGCCTGCCATTCCACTTCCTCCCTCCCCAAAAGGTGGAATTGCTTCGAGCTTCCTACGAACGATAAACTGGCCTGAGCATAAAACAAGCAGCGACAAAGCCCAGATAAATTAGGGAGATGTAATCTAGGCTGCACTTTAGCACAGGATGTCCGCCGTCTGAACCTTGTTATTGAAAATGATCCGTCACTAATTCATTACACACTTGCGTTTAATAGAGTCCCTTTTTTCCAGCGCGGTCATGAGGGGTGTGGTGCCGGCAGCTGCGGGGAGACGCGCATACATCAGCGCTGCTCGAGTATGCTGTGCAGGTTGCATGAAGGTAGGGAGCTCTGCGCACGCGAGACGGAGGAGTGAGAACCGCTGTTATTTCTACGTCTGGCCCGGCCCAGACGGACCCAAACCCCCCGGGGCCTCCTAAAACACAGGCCTTCATCACTGGTCCCCTCCGCGTGCGACATAATTACAATCGTAAATCTGGCGGGGAGGGATGCTGAACCTGGAGGAAAACATTTAGCAGAGGGACACTGGAACATTTTGGAGGGAAGCAGTGATGCCGCGCGCGTTGAAAGTGGGGGAAACCGTCTGAACTCGCGTGGAGGTCATCGTCATCTAGACTGTGGGACGTGGTTCTTGTGCCAGGGTGGGCGTCCATCTCCTACCCTTCCGTAAAAGCGAGGAGGACGATCGCTCCGTCAGCAGGTCTATCGGCTGCTGCTAGGAGGTGTTGACCATGGTGACCTCAGACACTCCATCCCACTCAGACTCACACCAAGGCAGCGGGGGCTCTGTGGTGGTGCAGTTCACAGATTGCTGTTGGTGATGAATGCTCGCGTTGATTTCTGAGAAACGGGTGCCAGCTCCGCAGACGCCTCCATCACTCCAACAGTGTTCTGGGCCCACAAATCCAGACGGTGGTTCAAACTTGCCGATGGCGTGCGGTGAGAGTAGCGGGAACTGCTTTAACGTAGGATGTTGTGCAGCTGCGGAGGGCAGTGTCCGGGCCGGTGCGGGCTGGAGTGCTGTGCGAAGTAACAGGATTTGGAAAGAAGGCCTGGAATTTATGAGAATGACAGACGCATCTCCCGGTGTTTGTTTTTTTACTGTTCCAGGTGTTTCATTTTACCACCTCCTGACATACTCCCTAAACCCTATACATACCCCCTTACATACCCTGCTCAAATATATCCCACAGATTCCCCTGTACATGCTATCCATATGTATTCCGTATACTTACCCCTGAGAAAATACCCACACATGGACCAGTTCATAAGCATATACACACCATCTATACCTGTGCCCAATAAATATCCATCTTACCCCACAACATACTCTTAGATCCCGTATATATACCCTACCGTGTATATTCTGTAATATAGGCACCCTGCACAAACACCTATACACCCCCCCAACAAATACACCCCCAGAAAAGCCTTTTGAAACCCCCAGTAAATATTGCCTATTCATAGCAACCACTGACCTTTGCTGACCATTCGTGGTTCGCGACTGGCCTGTGTGCATGTCAGGACAGAGTTATGAGAGGGATTAGGGCTCCAGCTTGAGACATCTCCCCCAAACGCTGGTTCTGATCTGATCTTCAGATCTGAACAATTCTGTTCACAAGTCTCTCATGGAAGGGGCAACAGATGGCAAGCACATGGCACATGGAATCACCGTCTTTGGACCTGGGAGCTTCACCTGTCAGTCTGAAGGCCCATGTGGCCCCAAAGTAGGAGTGTCTTGGTAACAGGCGCAGGATTCTGGAGTTGTGCCCAGAGCGCTGCCTGAGCGAAGCGGAGATGGTGAGATAGATGACCGAAACCTGGGTCATAGGTTAAGGACATTAAATTGGTGTGGGTGGAAGCTGCTACGGTCCATTCACTGTGTTAACGGGACACCGGCGTGGTGTGGCCCTGGGGTCACGAGTGGATAAACAGGACACCCATGAGGGTAAAAGATTGAACGCAGGGAGGAGCTCTGGGAAGACTCCATCAACCCCCTAATTTCCTCCGGTGTGGCCCCACACCACTCACACATACCATGTGGTGGGCTTCCAAGGTGTTGAGCTCCCCCCACCTTGTTTGGGGCGCTGTTGTCTCCTCTCTGCCATCCATCACCCTCTGAAGCATACCTTTTAAGGTCCGAGAGGATGAGCAAGAGCGGCACGGACGTGCCCCACCGGCCTCTTCACCTCCACTGCTACCATTGCGGTGGTATTTCCGTAAGATGCTGTGTATGCGTGGGTGTGTGTCTCTAACACAACTCCATCAGAACCTTAGACATTAAACAGGCAGAGACCATCTGCTCCCCTTGTGTGACAACTGGGTTTTTAAACCTTTACACTACTGGCTGCCACTGGCTGGCTCAGCCCTGCCCTACTTGTTCACTTACAGAAGCGCAACTTTTATTTTCAAGCAAAAGTTTCAAGGGTTCCTTGAGTACAAACCCAAAGCAGAAAATGCTGAACAAATTAAGAGTCCTTCAGCGAGCCTGTCTCGTCCTGTTAGGCGAACCTTTGGCCATCGCTGCGGATAAGGTTGGCCATCCCTCACCCGCTTCCACGTGCAGCGAGCAGAAAGCCAGTTAAGCCGCTTGGGAAAGGCGCACGCAGGGCAGGAGGAATCGCCGGCTGGGTGCTATAATCGGGCCCCAAATGAACGTGGTGCCACGGTCCCATCTGGCTCTCCTCGAAGATCCAGAATAACAGCGTGGCTCCAAACCGCACTCATCGTCTCTTTTTAGCCCCTTCACACTCCGACAGCTCACGCTCATCAAGTTTTTCCTTTCTGTGCCATTTTCAGCATCGTGTGGTACTTTATGCCCATTTGGCATTTCTCTCCTTTGAGTTATATAATATTTATAGCCTGTTGTCACCTTCAGGGGTTGAAATATTGCAGTGTGGCACACATCACAATAGAATTCCCCAGTAGATGCCATCAGCTGTCTTTATTCCTTTATTTATTTTGTACAGTCTCCCCACCTTTCCAGCGCACGGAGTCCACGTGCGCTGGCGGGTTGAACTGCACAACTGCGCCGAAACACCTTCCTGCCGCGAATATGCGCAGTCCAAAGAGACCCCCCCCCCCAATTAGCCAAACAGCATGCGAAACATGAGTGGCTTTTTCGGGCCACAGGGAATGTTTACCAACTCCTAAAATATCGAAGTGCTCTGTCCGCCTACATGTGGGACGGCCATAAAAAAGGTCTAAGAAGTGTTTGTGTGTGGGGGAGGGGACAGAACCATTTCTTCGGGAGGGAACTGGAGATGGATCCAACAGGCTCGGTGTGTGTGTGTCTGTGTGTGTGCGCGCGCGCGCGGGGATGGGGGGGATAACCTGGGTGCGGCACCTTGAATTTATGAAAGGTAGCCCCTGGGGCGCATGTGGTCCTGCACCGCTGCTGCTTTCATGTTCCCGTGTCTCCCCAGATAACAGTAGCAGTTTTTGTTCGCTGCTTCCATCCCATCATCGTAATTGATTAGAATGCAGAGGCATGATGGGACACGCAGGGGAGTAAACCTGGCCTGAAGCTCACCCCCCTGGAGAGCGTGCTGAACAAGCACAGCTACTTGGAAGCCTGCTGCCTTGCTGTGGGCATTTTCCTTTGTTGCAATACAAATTTACAGGGCATTTTAGGTTATGTCTAAACCTGGAAAGCTGAATTATGTAAGGATCAGAACGGCCAGTTTGGTGCCTTTCGCTGCCATTGCATTTAGCTCATTTCTGCAACATGCGGACTGCTTGTTGTTCCCTTTGTCTCATATAAATATGAAGTGAAAACACAAGCCAAAATAATGCAGACAGACCGCACAAAGCAGCAGTTTAATGATTCCCAAAATTACACGCTTTGTATAGCAAGGAGTAATTAACATTATAAAAAGACAATAATCCTGAGTGAAATTGTAATGTAGCCAAATTAATTTTTTATCCCCTTCCAGAAAATGTTTTTTGTTGCCTTTTACTTTTCGTTGGCGAACAAAACTGTGATCTGGTACAATGAGTCAAGTTTTGGTGAAGTGCATGCGCGTGGCTGCCCTGTGATGGACAGAGAGAGAGAGAAATAACAAGCAGAGCTTTATCATTTCCAAGGGTTTATATATGTATAAAACTCGTGCCCCCCCCCCCTTGACAAAGGAAATAATAATTCTATCCATCCATTATCTATGATTGCTAGTTTATTGCAGGCCCTGCCTTACAGACACACAGACACACAAAATCACATAGTAGTGGTGGGGAAAAAATGCAGCTACATGGATCAACATCTTGCACACAAGCAGACAACACAGACACTGATGTTCAGCCAGCGTAGGTCTGTGTGTGCTGTTCACTGTATCATTTGTTTAAATATTAATTCTTCTTCTAAATGTTTAGTCTGCAAAGGGACAGACAAAGGGGGCTGAAGAACAGGTAGTGACATGAGGCCTTGTTTGCTCAGGGAGCCTGGGTGCACATCTCCTTTTCTCCACAGGGCGAGAACAACTCAGCTGCCGGTGGTGGGTGGTGGCCTTGAAGGTTCAGGCGCTGTGGGCACTGTGGAGCGTGGGGTTGCTGTGGGCACTGTGACGGGTGGGCCATCATGGGCACATGCCCGAGGAGATCGACTCAGGCGAGTTTCACGTTGGATGTCAGACTCCAGAGAGCCGGCAGGATGGGCCGTGAGCTGCGGTCACGTGACGTCCCCTCAAGAGGAAGAGGATTCTTGATCTAAAAGGTGGACGGGTACTGGACGCAAATACAGGTGCGTCAGTCTGCTTGCATAACACCATTTGCCCACAACCTGGTGCTGGGTCTCCTGACTGAGGGAACCCCCCTGTTGGCACCTGCCAACACCTGCAAGCATTCTGGGGCACCTCTGTGTCTCTGAAAACAATAACTTCCTGTGGTGTGGATACAGCCTAGTGGGCTTGCATGTTTCCCCGCAGTTGCAGTACAGACTGTTGAGTCAGGGCATGTGGTGTCCGGAAAGTTCCCCACAGTCCTGGTCTTTATCACACAGAAAAAGACAGACAAGGTAAAGGAAGCAAACAGGTAAACAAGCCACATAGGGCTGCAGTGTCAGCTCAGCTGGGGCGGCCAAGGGGGAGGGGATTGGGGCAGGGAGCGCACCCTGGGAATGGTGAGTCAGTCACTGTGTACCACCAAGGCGCTGTCTGTTTCTCTCACTCCAGCGCTTAAAAGTGCCTGTTATTCGAGGTAAAGAGGCACGGCTTGGTGCTACCCGGGCCCAGGTTCATGGAAAGGTCCTTCAGCTGCCACCTGTGGGCTGAGTCACCTGGGCCAGGAGGACACTGAGGGTTTGTCTCCGTCAGGTTTGTTACTCGGGCCCTGTCCTCGCAAATTCCCTCACACATTTGGCACTTTTACACCCAGTTGCTCCAGCCCAGTTGCCCTTTTGCTGTCTCACCCCCGCGCCTCTGGTGCTTCGGCCTCCCCTCCACCCCACCTGCCCCAAGTACCCAACTCTGCAGACACACTGCAGCCATTTTCACTGTGTGGTTCAGTGTAATGTCAGCATACGATACTAAGGAAGTGGGACAATGGCGCGCGCGCACACACACATACACAGTGTAACTTTCAAAATTGTGTTATTTCTCAGTTTCCCTCTGCACCCTCATTCCAAAAGGTTTGCTGGGTGGTCTTTCCTGCTGACTCCCCTCCCTAAAGCCCCCCTTCACCTCCATCCTCTCTCTGACTCATTCAGCACCTCTCAGTCGAGGGTTAATGGGTCACTTTGTGAGACTGGACCTGCGATGACACTGTGGGACAGTGGGGTGTGGAATGACAGGGCAGGATTCAGGAGAGCCTGTGAAAAAGGGTGAGGGATGGCGTGGAGGGGGGGAGTATTATCCTTTACTGTCAGATTTATCCAGCAAAGCATCTGCTGTCAGAGTAGAACGGAACAGAAAACAAAGGTCCCCCATTTGCACATTTAGCTGCCCCATTTCTCAACGCAGCGCCATCCTCCTGGACACTGGGACTGCATGGTGCATTTTGGCTTTTTCACTGGGAAAAATGAGCAAAAACAGAACATGAGTTCTCCTGAATCTCCCCGACTTCTGTCTCTGACACCGCACACAAACTGGTCAGCTCTGGAGCAAATGGTCAACTGGCCCAGCAGAACTATGTTATGGTTATAATCTTATGGCAATGTGAATTGGACCATTTTGTTTGCATGTCAGTTCCCTCTCTCAGCCCAGTTTCCACCTGTGAACCTGGCAGAAATCCACGCCTAGAATTGTGGGAGATTGGCAGCGGCACCGGCCCGTCGTTTATCGGCTGAAAGGACTGCCGCCCATGCTGTCTGCATACCTGCGCAGCTTTACTGCCTGACCCTGACAGCTGTCAGGTGGCGAGTGTGAGGAAGTGTGAGAGATGCACGAGAAGAAAGCAAACTGCTGAAGCGCACGAAGGGGGAATGCGAGAGACGAGAGATGGGAACGAAAGCGAGACGAGGACCCTCTTTGCAGGAGTTTTCATTTAGCGCAGGCCTGTTTTTACAGTTTACCGTAATCTTACACCACCTCCCGGTATAATTTATGTGTGTTTTTCCGACGCGCGCAAAGCCTGGCCTAAGACGGCCTCGCTGTGGGAACGAGCTGGGTCGGTCTTCCCAGAGAGAACCCCGTCTGGGCCTTGTTGGCCAACCCAGGTGTCTGCATGCTCGGCGGAGCCAGGCAGTACCGGGACCGTGAGGGGAGGCTTTTACCGGAGTCGCTTCCCTGCTTCAGCCATTCCTGTGGCGGAATCGGCGTGTGGGCCTACATGCGTGTTTACAGTCGTGTGTACAGACAGGTTGTCATGCTTACATGGTCCCCCCCCCCCCCTTTTTTTTTTTTTTTTTTTTTTAAACAAATTGCTGGAGACAGTTGAGCTCTGTCCCATGAACCTGGATTTTCAATGTGATTCGAATTATAGCTCAGTTTCCCGCCAGCTCTTTCCAAAGCGTCCCATTTCAGTTCCCTCCCAGGATTCATATTTGGTTGCATTACAACTCAGATAAATCAAGTTGAGCACAGACAGAAGCGTCAGTAGAAAGTTCCATAAAGGTCCAAACATTGGAGCAAGGAATCCTATCTACTGCCTGGTTCCACAGTGGTATCATTCACACTTGGTTTTGTTCCGGATGAATTCGTAATGCATTGTTAGACATGATCAAGTCGTCATTTGCAATCCTAAAACCATAACAACATCTCCGTTGATATTCCGGAAGGTTAGAAGCAACAAATGTGTTTTTTGCTGGCAAGAATCGTTTTAATATATAGAGTACATTCTATCATGAAACATTTAAACAAGTCACATTTTAAACAAAACTCAACTAAATAAATTGTGGAGAATAAAAGCCCAAACAGCAAGCGACAGTTTCCAGCTCTTGCTGGAGTAAAGGCCTCTGCTGCCCTCTGGTGTCAGAACTTCTATGGTGGTTCTTTCTTTCTTTCACACATACAGTATATCAATGTACAACTATTAACAGATAATGATTCCTTCATCAAGTGTCTTGTGATGCTAACACCACCTATAAAATCATTTCCACTAGAAAGTCAAGCCTCGGCTACTACACATAGGCATGTTTTGATGCAAGAAACTTCTTAAGTTCAAATTTGTTCCATCAACAAAGTTCTTGTTATGAACAAGCTACCGTTCTATCCATTCCCAGTGTAAACTTTAGTATCATATTACAGTTTTCTACAGCAACAAATGCAGGGTTTATACATTAAATTGTCAGTATGTACAGCCAGGAGCTTCACCCCTAGGCAATGCAGCTCCTCATTCAGCCCTGCTGTCAAAAAAACAACTAATGGTTACAAACTGTATTCCGATGTGGACCGTTCATCAGCAAACAGTTGTAGCCACACGGTTGAAACAATTACTTTTGAATTTCCCAGAAACCTTTCAGCAGTTACGGGCGTATAAAAAATATATTCAAAACCAGAGAAACATCATTTCTTTATTAGACTGCCATATCAATGATCAGCAATTACCAACTTAATCTGTTCTTCTTATGTTCCTGTAACAAGGCATCATGCTTATAAATAGTTATAACAATGTAGTACAAAAACACAGCTGCATAATGTGTCAAACATCAAAATGTGGACATAGTAGAGGGCAATAAAAACTCTGAAAACACTAGCAAAGTACCAGAATGTGTGCTGCTGTAAAAGTCTTTTGGAAATGACTAAGCCACTGCAGACAAACAAGGGTCTCCAGGGCCTCTGGTTATGTGCCCACGTCACACTTACCTCAAAGAGGCACCAAAAGATCACAGCAGAGTGAAGTAGTCGGGGCACTACAGAGGTATTTTGTTGACAATGACCTGTTTGTCAAGCATTTGCACTAAGCCGCCTCCACAGCATGGTTATTAACAGTCTTACAGCCAGCCTCACTTAAAGGTTGCTACTGAGAGATTTTGCGGAGGAATTTTGTCAGCTGGCGTTCCTTTATTTTAATGTCTCCCTGGCAGGCAACATGCATAAACTGGAAGAGACTCAAGGAAACCAGGGAGCATTACTGAAAAAATGGCATAAGAGCAATAGAAAATGTTATTTGTGTTTTTACATCTACATATGTTTGTGTCAGTCAGTCAGGCCTACGGGCACTTTTCCTTGCGTTGCTTAAATGATCACTTCCGTGGCAGCGAAAGGGAATGTGACTCACACCTATTCGATTTACCGCAGGTAACACTCCATTCTCCCACTAGCACAGCTGAATGATATTGAACACACATCATACAGAAATCCTGGCAAAAGCCCACACCAAAAATGCATACAACAGTGGAGAATCACTGCTTTGGCAGGTCATGTTTTTACTTCTGTTATGCAAAAACTTGCCAAGAGGATATACAACAGCACCTTGATCTCAGAAGAGATCAACCAGTGTTAAATTCCTGTCATATTTACATATTTACATTAACATATGAATAGCAACTCCGAGTCAGCAGTCGGGTTGGGCAAGATTGCAGGACAAGAAATCAGCTTTTATGTTACTCTGGACAAAGATACCGGAGCCCTTCAGTTTCAGGGTTAGGCAAATTGACAGTTGATTTAGATCAACTGGATTTACATTTATTTACTTGTTTTGCTTTTCACCAAAGTCACTTGCGATGTTACGCTACTTACAGTGACTTAACCTTTCACTGCAGCAATTTAGGGTAAGCACAAGGGTATTATGGCAGGAAGGGGCAGTGGAACCTGGGTCCTTTGACCATAGTATAGCTGCACTAACCACTGTGGTCCCTGCTCCTCTCCCCTTTTCTTGGTTGAGGATGATGGCACCAGGATGACGGGGTTTGTCTACAGTGTACGTGAGGGAGCCCTGGACTACCCCAGAGAGTGCCGCTTTCTCATGTTGTCCGAGTGCTTCACCCTCTCCTCTGGGGTCTTCCTGTACAGACTCCTGACAAAGTACAGGCATAAGAAAGGTAATATTCCCTCAGTTGCACATATTAGTTGTTGGTGTATTTTAAGATTTTAGGCATTCAGGCATTTATCTTTAGAAAACTGCACAATTAGGAAAATGCTTTTGCACTGTTCTATGTGTATTACGTAGCCAATAAGAACTACTGAACCAAATGTGCTTCAGAAGAACCCTACTAATGCCAGATATCTAATAAAAAACAATTGAATATAAACAATTACCCTTGTCGAAGTAGGTGCACAGCAACGGGGGCATTCTGACCCTGGCTCGGCTGCAGGATCCTGGGGGAGGAATGCAAGTGACTCAGGTGCTGGTGGTCTCTCCTACCCCAAAAGTAAGAAATTCTATTTAATCATTTAGCAGGTCATGGTATTATCATCAATTAGAATTTAATGGTCATTTTGTTTGATGTGACCTAAAATGTTAGGTATTCTGTACTAAACTTCCTATATTCATTCTTCTATTTATACAGCAAAACAATGATACACACACACACACACACACACACACACACACACACACACACACACACACACTGTAGGCAATTTAAGTTCCCCAGTTTACATGAATCACATCACTGGAATGTGAGAGGAAACCAGATAACCCAAAACCTCCACTTACACTGGGAGAACATGCAAACTCCACACAGGCTGAATCAACTTTGAACGCACATCCAGGAGCTGGACCACCATGCCGTCCATAATAAATATGTGCTTGAAATTCTCTCAGACCTACAGGGCTAAATGGTCGTTCTGTACTTCATGGATTCTTAACATTTTTACCCTCAGACCTCAGATGACAACATTAATCACTGAAACACAACAAAAGATTAATATGATAAAAAAAATTCTAGGCGGGTTCCTCACATAAACAGTAGGAAAAAACATTAAAAAAACTAAAATTTTTATGCAGTGAGACTACGACTGTATCTTGTACATCCCTGGTACCCGTTTCCACCTTCCATGGGGATAGAACCCCACAGATTAAGAAGCCCTGATATACTTCTTTCTATTTACAACCCTTTGCGATTTATTCTACGTATGCAATAACTTAACAGTTATTGTCAGATTTTATGGATGATGATAGAGATTATAAAGTACCTGTTTTTTGGGGGGCTCTTTGTCTTTTGGTGACCCTTTTTAGCCGATCCTGGCGATTCTCCAACCCTTGCGGGCAGAAAAACAAAGTAAACCATGAACTTGGTTCAAATTCCAAGCTGACTTTGGCAATTACACTTACCATATTATCATGTTGCCAGCAATCCATGAATCACTTTTTAAAACAGTAATAAAGAACCCAACAATGCTGAAAGAAGGCTGAATGGAGCTTCGTGAAAGGTGGCCCTGGTCTCACCTCTGCTTCTTCCTGTCTAAAGATTTCTGCGTTGCAGCCGAGAGTGTGACTCTGTCTTTGGGGCTTCTTGCTTTCTCCTGTGGATCACACATCAATAACGGTTGGTAATTCATGATGCCCACCTTATTTGTTATTCTCAGTGTATTCATGCTGTACATGCGGTGCTTCAATTAGAAAAATAAGTGTAAGTGCTTTCTGTTTTGGACTGTTGGTGTGCAGTGCGTATCAGTTGGCACCAGTAAACTATTTAGTACATCCATCCCCTGGCTTACATCTTCCCTACTTACAACCTCACTGTAGATCATCTCTTGGACTTTATTCCAAATATTCGATTTGAGACCCCAGCTCACTACATAGCATTTTTCAGTCTAACTACGTGCAAAAAAAAATTACCTTCTGATTTATACAGTTTTCCATGTGAACCATGTACTTAAAAACTCCCCATCTTCCAAGAACCTGCCATAACAATGAAGCCCGAGCTGAGACATTTTGAATAATCGGCTGTGTGAGAATTTCCCAAATTTTGAATGAATGGAAGGCAGTTGGCAGCATAACTAGCAGCACCCTGGGTAATGAATACAGCTCTGAGGCTATCTTGAGTAATGGCCACATCTTTTACTAGGAAAGTGACTCAGCCAAAGACTCCTTGTGAAGGAGTAGAAATCAATACTAGGCTGCACATAAGGAAAAGTCCCGGGATTCCAAAGAAATGCCAGTATTGTGTATCAGTGAGAACCAGCCTACTTCTGACACTGCATGCAGACCATAGTTGTTACCAAGAGACACTTGCCTTACAGGATGTAAAGTTACCAGAAATTACTGTGTTCCATCATACACAATTACTTGAGAACTATTCTCTGCTTAGTATCTAGTTTTTTACTAGTTATTTTTGTAAGGATCCCCAGGTACATAAAGTTACATTTTACTCAGGCTGTTGCAGACATACAGTCCATTCCACATTGTAAGACGATATTGTTAAGCAAATGATTATGGGAGAGCTCCTCCTAAGTTACACTAGGATGTTAAGAAGTGTATGACTTGTTGAGCGCCCCTCCATGGATACCATTTCTCGGAGTTTCCTCTCGGCACGCAGCTCCCTGTCCTGCTGCAACAATGCCAGCCGATCCTGAAGTGGCATCTCGAAGAAAATATCGTGCACATCGTACAGCGCCGCTCGCAGCTGAAGGGGACATGCATACACACGGTCATATACGCGTGTTCACACAATTACGCATTTACCTAGATGTATGATCACATATGACGGATCCCCTAGATTGACACTAAGGTCTTTATCAGCATTTTTGCAGCAGTGCTATCACTTTGACAGCATCAAGTGAAAGCTATGTCATTACCATGTTGACATGTTAACTGTGTGTAATGTGATGTGTGAATCGAATTTGTGTGTGAGCATTTGTGTAGTGTGTATCTGTGCTTCAGGGTGTGTTTGTGCCAGAGTCTGAGTGCCTATGTAGTTACCTGTGCTTTCACACGCTCCTGCAGCGCAATATCTTGGGGTGAAACAGATCCTTTCCTTATGGGTGCCTCTGTCTGGAATGAGCGAATGAAATCCTGTGTATCCTGAAAGCACACGGACATGTAAAATAATAATATGATCAAGTTAGGTAAGCAAGCTTTAGCAGCCATTTAGTAGTTTAATAGTGTATTTTTGAGAAGGTTTTATGTGCGTGTGCCTCTGTGTGCTCACCTGCACAGTCTGTCGCAGGTGCTTCAGCTTCTCTGTGTTCAGCAGTCGGCGGATAAGAAAGCCACGCACCACTGCACCCAAGTGACACTGCTGCTCTGGGGTTAGCACCTGCAGCAGAGAAATAGACCCACTCAGTTACAAAGGAGCTCATATAGTGACTGAACACACTGGACTTACAGTCTTTAATTGTAACTGAACACTTATACACGCACACAGACAAAAAATGATGGACACACCTGACTCAGCCTGTACCGGGACCTACTGAGAGCTGGAGGAGGCCCCCACAGATACACCGGGGAGTGGGCAGCAGGTGAGGGGATACCAGCACTGATCAAGGTGGCATTACCTGAAAGGAAAAAAAAACATACACAGCATTATTAATCCATTAAAACACAACAGAGTTAAAGAGCAAGTCTGACATAGATGGGCAGTGAGTCAGCTGCTGGATTATGCACCAGTGTGTAGTAAGGTGGAGTACAATGCATCAAAAACCAATGGTGACAAGCGCAGTGTATGTAAGTGCTCATCCTTCCATGTTACCTTCAGGGGAACTCTCTGAAGGAAAATGTGTTGGGTGAGAAGGGCTCAAGGAGCAACCACTCTCCTTTGGGGAATTCCAGTTAACCCCCAGGTCCATGACCAGCTCATCCCCACATTCTCTCAGCCTCCAGTCTTTCTCCTCCAGCTATGCATAAAAATACACACTTCTTGCTGTTAAGTCAGTCTAAAAACAATATACATAAAAATAAATATATCATACTTTATTAAAAATATGAAATTTCAGTCCAGTCTTACAGTGTTGCTTTACTATATTATACCATAGTCTGACCTGATGACAGAGAAAGATGCAGAGGATAGGAAGAAATGGAAACAGTTGATCGGCTGTGGCGACCCCTAACGGGAGCAGCCGAAAGATAAAGAAGAAGACCATATTCTGACCTGATGGAGGCGCTCCTGGGCCCTCTCCTGTTCAGTGATAAGAGAAAACTGCCGTGCATGCTCCTCCTCCAGTTTCCAGTGTTTTGTTTCCAGGGCATTGACCTGGCTCTGCATCCCACCTGAAGATTGCAAACACACACACACACACACACACACACACACAGATTCTGCTTACTTTCAAAGTATGAACAAGTATATTATACTGGGACATACATATACACAAACTCTTTGTGTTCTTGAAGTCACCACACCTGCCTCGCTGGCCAGGCCCTCCATGGGTGGGGTAATGACACGTGTGTTGAGTGGGATTTCGTGAGACCCCTGTGAAGCCTCCATTCCCAGGCCCCTTCTATTTTGGATGAACGAGGGCTCGGGGGCCCCACGCGCAGCTGGTCGGAGCGGCATGGGTGGTGAACGCTGGCTAACACCCTTCCATACTACACCACCCATCATGCGTGGGATCCTCTCCCTGCTCCAATCCACTGGTCGTTCGGGACGAGAGGGGTTCAAATGGCTGTCCAGGGTGTTACTGCGCCGTCTGAACTCTGAGGGGTTAGTGCTGTGTCCCACAGTACTGTGGACAGGGGTCCAGGTCAGGCCAGTTCTAGAGAAGCTGCCAGGATGGCCAGTAGCCCCAGAAGAAGGCACACGGTCACCACAGCCTAGGGAGTCTGGAGGCTTCCTTTCAAAAGATGTGGCTACAACATTGGCTACTGCATCCATTTCAAGCACCTTAGCTCCTGGCCCTTCTGGGCTGCTCTCTGATGGGCTCATGGAGGGAATGGACAGGATGCTGCCAGTGGAAATGGGGCGAGGTCTGCGCCGGTGCAGGTGAGGACCACCATGATTACGCAGGTAGCTCCCTGGTAGTGACTCAGGGCAACCGTTTGACTCAAAGCCAAGCTGATAAGGCCTGTCGCTCAGCAGTCCTTCCCCCATGTCATCCCCACTTTTGTTCTCCTTATCTGAAAGGTTCTCCATCACAGTGGGTGAAGACCTGGGGGAACCCCGTGACCCCCGGCGACCTTGTTCCTTTTCCAAATACTCCCTGGATCTCTTCAATAGACTCTGGAGACTGACACAGGGGCTGCCACCCTCTTCTTCTAAAACCTGTTGTTCCAAATCAACTGAACCTTCTTTCTTGTGCACGGCAGGTTCTGTGTTTTTGAGAGAGATGCTGGTGTCACCACTTGGGATCAGATCCACATCAGACACCCAAGGGAAGACATTCTCAAAGCAGCTGGACCCTGGGGACTTCTTCTGCTTCTGCATGGCAAGAGTAAGAGTCACTTTCAAGTCTGGCTTCAGTCCTTGTGGTTATAGTGGTCATCAGACTTACCTGCACCCCTTCTGCAGTGTCCTGTACCCTGGTAGATGTGTTGCCCTTACGTAGACTCTGCCTCTCCGTGTTCAGCTGCACAGCCCTTAGTCTACACTGCACCATTTCATGGCGCTGCACCTTATTTAGCTGAAAGCACACACAAGGAAGCGACAGATTAAGCTACCCTCATACACAGTCATACGCACAGACACAAAAACAAGCTGTTCGGCTAAATACATTGGATTCCCGATAATCAGGCTTTCTGTGCTACCCAGCCGCAAGTGGTTTCTTTTTTGTTTTTATGTTCCTATCACACACAGTTGTGTACTGTAATATACAAATTAAACACCTACCTAGATTCAATTCTGCCTGCCACCTGAGGTACCCAGATGGTTCTATATCATTTATGTGCACCATCACATTAAAAATGTCTCCTTACCACAGGCAACAGCACAGCCCTTCCATAGAACTGAATAGCTGACAGTGCTCCTTGTTGTCTACAGGTCCCCTGGAACGGTGGCAGCTTTCCTTCAGCCTGTAGCTTGAGGAGGGTTTGGTAACAGAACTCCTCATAGTTCTCCATTGTCTGGTATTGCCCCAGCAGTGAGCTGCTGCAGCAGAAATGCAAGGTTGGTCACTCATAGTCACCTGGGTATATATGTTCACCTCATCACAGTAGAAGATAAATTCAGGATAAATTCCACCTCAAACAGTACCATCACAATAGTAAACAAGTAGGTACGTCTATCAGTATCTACCTGAAGAGCAAGGGCAGCACACTGGAATGAATATTCATTTGTTTTCTGCTCTTCTTTTAGTTTGGAAACAATACTAAACTCCAATATGTCTCGTGCATCAAACCAACAGTTAAAAGAAAGTGGTATTTGGAGGCATTGGCTGTCTGGTTCACCAGTCCTTTGATTTTTACTAAAAACTGGAAACAGATATTTTCATTTTACTGATTTACATTTTCCCATTTCCCAAAATTTTGTGAACACCATCAGGTGTTATTGTAGTACATATGCCATCAATATCAAGGCTGCAAGATACATGGATTTTTTTATGTCACCCTTTAAAATGAGTCATATTTTCTGTCAAATCATTCGTATTTGCAAGTGAATTTCAAGCTCTAAGAATTTTTAGAGGCTGTAATCCCTCTGGATAGGGAGTCTATTAGAGCTCCACACACCAAACAACACCTGAGAAGCAGAGCTGGAGAAGTGAAACTCCTAGTGGGCTCGCATTAAAGCATCTCAGAAACCCACTTGTCGTCTACACTTACCCCAACAGTAGAGGTCTTTGGAAAGTGTATGTTTAAAGAATCTGCAAAACATACAGACGGTCCCCAGTTACGTTCCGATAAACCCATAGTAAGTTAAAAATATTGTGCATCAAAAATGCATTTAATACACCTAACCTACTATCATGCCTGTAGCTGAATCAGCGATGGAACGTAGGCGGTCTCTCCACCCCTGTCTTCAGACTGCTTGATTGATTGGCATAGGAACCAATCGTAGATGGGATTTAGTTCCTACCTGGACTTCCTGTCAGCGCTCAGTTTCCGGTGCCTCTTCTGAAGTCTCCTGCAACCACTGTCTTACTAAGACCTTGCATTTTGTTTATTTTGAATTGTGGCATCTTTCATTTTTGTTTACAGCTAGCTCCCAACTAACGGCAACAGTCTGTCGGAAACAACACTCAGTAAAGAGTTTAACATAACTTAAACTTATTACTGTGGTGTCTCGTGATTGCTTCCACCCACCCATGCCATAACACCTACCGAACATCATAGCCTAGCCTAGCCTAACATACCTTAAAAGTCATTACGGCCATTACGGGCTTGCCGCCTTCATGCTGGGAAATTATCCTGAGTTTCTCCTCAAGAGTAATTGCCTTCCTGTTCTTCTCACCAGTAGATACAGGGGGGTATCCTAAAAAACGCTGGCAACGCAGAACATTGTAGAGTATCGGTTGTGTACATTAGCGACCGCATGGCAAACTGGGAGATGTGGATTGCTGCTGGTGCCCAGCATCATGACAGAGTATTGTACTGCATATCGTTTGCCCAGGAAAAAATCAGAATTTAAAATTCAAAGTACGGGTTTCTACTGAATGCATATCGCTAGTGCACCATCGTAAAGTCAAAAAGATCGTAAGTCGGACCATCGTAACTTTGTGACCACCTGTATAAATACACAGGCATAACCATAGGGGCACAGGAGCCACCCACTGTGGAAGTGAACCCATAAACTGCATAACCCAACATGTTTTGTTCTCCCAGCACCTGACAAATTGTTACACCACAGATAAAATATACAGTATTTTTCAAAAAAACGTCCCCCAATGTATTTTACAGACTATACAAAAAATCCAGCATAATTTCTTTTTATTTACATTTAGGAAATAACTGCCTTTTTTAAAGTGTATTTATGGTCAGATTAGTTTTTGACAGTTTTGGCCCCAGTTTCCTTATCTTGGCTGAGGCCTTAGTAATATTTCTTAAATAATTTCCTTCAGTTGAACTGAGTGTATTAGGCAGAGCTTGAGTTAGCTGCAGCCAAATATCCTGTTAGCATGTCAACCTAGGATTATCTTTTTATCTATATACTGTGCTAACCTAACATTGTATATTAGCTGCTACTAATACTATTACTACTACTAATAATAATAATAATAATAATGTGTACGAGTTACAATGTTTTTTTTTTACCAAACAGTGTAGCCGTTGGCATGTATAAGCAACATTTAGACCTTCCACCTGCTAAACACGTTGCCTGCCAATAAAACGAAAACCGAATAAGAAACATTAATAAATACCATTTCCATATCGAAACAGTATTTGTAATTTCTCATGAATATAAAAAATGTGTCTTTCATATTTAAAAGCATTAAACCGCCACACTTTTCTGCACATTATTCTCGTTTCTAGAAGCCTCCACGGGACCGTTAGGGGCTCGCGCACACTCCGCTGTCCTCGAAATGCCTCGCGAGGTCACAGACGCGGTGACGTCACTCACGACATCTGGAAACGATCGCGTTCGCCCGGCTCTGCTCGAATAGCGATGCCATTCCGGTCGAAAATAAACCTAACAACAAAACGGTTACAGTATTATGAACGACTTCATAATAAATACTGTGCAAAAATGAAGTAAAAAAAAAAACACAATGTTAATGTCTACGAAAGATCGCAATACTGCACGATGCTTCAGCGCCAACTCATAAATCTTTCGTTGTACACATACACACCATCCGTGTACAATAACGATAGTTACGAGTTAGCTCTAAAATATCTTACAGTACAAACGCAACGATGAAATAATATTTGCCTTATTAGTGATTATTGTGCTGGGCCGATGAACGAGAGATGCTGCACATGCTATATGGTTGGTGACTGACAGCTTAACCACTGCGCTTACCTACCCAGTCCAGCAGCGGTACAGTTAGCGAACATACAGGAAGCTGTTTTTAAAAATACCGTATGAATAAAACAATAAAATAAAATTAAAAAACCCATATATATGAGCTCGTGAAGCCGGGTCAAATGTCCTTCTGTCGCAGCGCCAGGCTACAGCAGCGATGTAGGCTGTTATTCTGCCTCCGGAACAAAGTGTGCAGTGATTTCTCATTACCTCAGCCTGTTCGGTTCGACATCCACTACCCGGCTGAAGGTGACCGTTTGCTGGTGTCGCGCTGTGGATTCCGCTGTCCCGGATGGTCGCTTTGCGGTGCTCGGCTGTGTCCCCAGCTGTCAAATCCACGCTGCTGCGTGCGGCTCCTCCTAGCAAACGGCGACCCCGCACTGCCGTTTACTGGCACATCAGTGCCACCCGCCCGCCCGCACCGATGTGTTCGTAAAAATGACAAAATGGCGCAAATCGTCTCCGAAACTCGATTTAAGCAAACCCTGAATGTACAAAAATGTAATAACATTGAACAAGTGTTTATTATTTTCTGGACAAAATAACTTTGCAGCAGGGCGTGGTAAAACACAGTACGCGCCAGAGCTCAGTCGTCTGTGCAGGTATCGCCACTGAACGGTACTACAGTTGCATAAATATAACATAATACAGGCCTAGTGGACACTTTGCGCTTAAGGAATTTCCCAAAAAAGCAGACACAATAAGACTTCACAAAAGGGAATACCGTATTTTACTATGCTACAGTATGCTTTACTATACTATCGTATACAGTACACGCAGCTGAATCTGCACTGGGAATAAACAAGAGGTTGTACTTAGATGTGTGCTTTAAATTCAACTTTGTTAAATTCCCATCTACAGTTCGTCTTTGGAAGGTTGTACAGGGTTCGCATGGATGGGTCGTGCAGTGCGAACGTTGACTTTGTTCTTCTCTATCAAGGCCTGGATGTCATTGTCCACAGATCCCAGGTGATGGGTCTGCTGACAAAGGGCATAAAAAAGAGCACTGAGATCAATTTTATCCTTAATGCATCATCAGCACATTAAAACTCAGAAAAGCATTTTGTTATAGCCAACTCATATTGCTAGACTAACAGGTGTTACAAAATTTTACTTGAATTTAATTTCTCCCCTGACTTCAAAACATGCTTGTTGGAACTCATGTTGAGACTTCACAAGAATACCTGACTTTTCAGTTGTTTAATTCCCACACAGACCAAAGAGCGCTCATAACACAGCAGGATGTCCAGATCTTCATCTTTCTCACGTAACACTGAACCAAAGTCTTCGCCATACACATCTTTAACCATGTAAAATGCAATAGAACATCTTGTTAACAGTGCAAGAATTAAGACACTAATAGATAAGGAGCAGCTGTATCTGCAGAATGCAGAATGGGACTGGAGGTGTGAACAAACCCAGGAGATGTTTACATGCTTCTCTCATTTGCTCCTCAGTATGAGCAGGACTTTGGAAGGAGGCAGTATCACACAGGACTCTTTTGGTCAAACTTTTCACAACCTCTTCTCTGGATTCACCTGAGATTTTAGTCAAAATTGACTTCATTTCTGCAAGAGAGAGGGAGAACATCTTCCATACCACAGTTCTGCCAAGACCCCATCCGATCTGTACCGCTCATGATGTCTTACCTTTTGTCAGGGCCAAACAACTCTCACAAAACAAACCTGACAAAAAAGATGCACAAAAAAACTCATTCACTTAGCAAACCCCATGCTTGTTTATTCAGTTGTTTTTCACCCTTTTATTCATTTCAGGTGATCGAAAGGAGATTAAAACCAAACTCTGTTGGTGTGTATAACGACGCACTTACTGCGATCTATCCCCTGCGGAGGCTCAGTTGATAGGTGACCCAAAAACAATATTAAAATACCGAACTTTGATATTTCCAAATCCATGAGGACGGAGTTCTGTAAAACGTGTTATCGAATAGCTGTTGCACTTTTTGTTTTCCCGCGCCCATGGTTACATCGTGGTAACGCAACAAAACAAACGACATTACATTCATTCCAAATGCATTCCTCCTGGTGAAAAGTGGTTGCAAAGCATGTTGCCATTCATGTTTTTATCCTCAATAAATCACTATTTCCGGAATATCTGACGGAAAATAACGCTGTGGTGATCTGACATTTGAACGGATGAAAGAAAAAATCTAATTTCTTTACGATTATTGCTCGTGAAAAGATGAACAGAACTGAGGACTGATTTGGACTGTGTGTGTGTGTGTGTGTGTGTGTGTGTGTGAGAGTGAGAAACAGGTCCTGCATTGGAGAAGCTGTTATTGATAATGGATGGGTGTCGTAGGGCACATAGATGTTTTTATATTTATTTATTATATGTAATCACCTAGGACAAAGGAAATAATTCCATCTGTCCATTTTATATATAAGCAGATTACGATCATGGATGGAGATCGTCGAATAAACGCTTAAACATATTGTATATATGGATATGTATGTGTATATACGAATAAGTTTAATTGTTTAGTATGTATAATGAGTGTGCAATACGTATATGTAGCACCGACTATCGTATTTTATTATTTTGTATTGATCTGCGTTGCGTTGAAGTTTCTTTATAAAATGACCTTGACCAAAAATAATACGAATGCGTATTCATGCTAACAGAAAGAGTGCCACTAAGCACTCAGGGGATGTGGGAAAACGTGAGCTTTTCGCCACACAACGGCACCAGCGCACGGTACCGTTCGGACCCGCGGCCGCCGTCCTTCCTCGCTGTTCGCTGCCGGGTGAAAAGCGGCGCGCGGTCAGCGGCGCGTGGCTTCCGCTTTCGTGACGTCGCAGAGTTTGGTCAGAAGACGGGGATCGTGGAGAAGCCGCCAGCTGTTCGAGGCGTAAAAATGCGAATTTGACACTTGGCCCAGGTATGACCGGACTTTGACTCCGCAGGGAAAGCGGGGCGAGTTTGTCGTTTGGATCATAAAAGACTCGGTTAGCAAATTGCCTCGACTGGCGCGCAGAATCCTTTAGAAAGTCTCGGACTTTGTACCGTGGGGCGGATTCCGTTGAAAGGGCAGAAACATCCGTCAGACGGTGGGACTCGGGTTTGAACCAAAAGGAGAAACGAGGTACGTTGTTGAAGTTGCTCATCTCTAGCGTGAAGGCGTGTTCGTCCGTAACTGTGGCGTGTGACATTTTTGCGGTCACAGACGGCAATGGTTATAGGGCTGTTGCTTTAGCTGTCTGAGGTGGCAGTGTTGTCGTTTTACTGGCGTTTAGGAAGGTCAATTATATTATTCACAATACGCTTATAAATATAATTATGATGTTTTATGGAATGCGTGGCCCTCTTCACATAAACCACACTGGGATTTTTTTGGGCTCGATAGTCTGTTTCATAGGAAAATTGAAGCTGTAATCTTGGTCGAAACGTGCCAGTTGGTGTTGAGAAATATCAGCAGTTTGAAGTAATCCGGGAATGCATGGTTAGCTGACTTTAATAATCTATGCCATAGATGTTGCACTTGTGTTTGCTGCAGACTGCTGTTGTGTTATTCTTGTTTAGTTATTCTTTTTCCCATAAATAGATTTACTAGTGGTTTTGCATTTCGCGGGTTCCCGCCTTCTGAAAGGTGCCATTGGTACTCGGCCCAAGGCGAGCGCAGCGATTGGTTCCCTTACTTGTCAATATACATTTGAAGTAGCGTGGGAAATTTTGCCAGACGGTGGCGCTATTGACGATCCCTGTGGGGCTGTGGATGTTTGAGGTTCTCTGGAATCTGCGGTACTATTATGTCAGTTTGTTGTGTGTTTACTTCACGAATCTATCTTCTTTTTCCAGACCTTACACTTAGCCTTTGCTCTGTGCTTTTGAAGGAACTGCCTGACTGCCACTACTCGGTTGGTTAATGTTTTACAGTATCTTGGAACTTTTGTCGTACCACGTGAAATTGTTGTGCTTTTATGGGTGAAGTTTGTTACGGGGGCAACTTGGTCCAGTTATTGCTCAAAAGTGACCTGTCTCTACACAATCTTTATTTTCTGTAATTTTATTCCATTTTCTTTGTGTCGTAAAATACATTGGTTGTAAATTCACATATCGGATTATACATTGCGTTTATGAAATCACAACTAGAAAAGTTACTGGGAATGAAGTCATAAAGAGGAGTGTGACAATTGAAAGGTAAAACTGCAAGTTCTGTGGTTCTGAAGTTCTGCAGTACTTTTTGCTTCAGTGGATGAAATTGTATCTTGCACGAATAATTTGTGATGGGACGGTGTAAGATACTTGTCATAAAATGAAACTTCAGACATCAGTGGAAAAATGCAAGTTTCTATTTAAAACGTGAACACAAACAGTGGAAAAAATATGTAGGGAGTGAGTTGTCATTTCTCCAATTGATGAATACCGTTCTGTATATTAATATTTACTTTTATGCATCCGACACCATTGTCCAAGATGATTTGGAGCAACTTTACAGTAATTTACCCCGTTACATAGCAGAGTATTATTACTCAGTCAGTGGAGATTGCTCCACTTCCCCGAGGGTACTGCGGCAACAATGGGATTAGAACTAGAAACCGTAATGACACAACAGCCCCGAACTGGTCCCTGTCTACCCCCCCCCCCATATACTGTGTGTACCGAACATCACTTGACCCGCCTGTTTGGACATGGATTTGAACGGACGCTCCGTCCCCGTGCAGTTTCCCCTCCAATGGGATCGGGACGTTCGCTGTGATCGACAGCAGCAGCTTCGAAGTGGGCGGGAGCGGGTGGGCCGCGATCCCTGCGTCTTTGTCGCGTCCGGGAGCCATTTTGGGATTCTGTTCTTCCCCCGGCCCACAACAACACACTTTCATCTGGCAAACTAACTTTCACTCCTCGTTTGCGGAATACCGTTCTCTTCGGCACCCTCAGGGGGGTCGTACCTTTGTTGCGGCGGGGTGGGAGGTGGCTGCGTAGGGCGGAGATGCGCATCTTCCCTGTGGATCTTCCACGGTCGAGACTGGAGACGGATGGACTCGCGGCTCCTGCACGGGCAAGTGGACGAGACCCGACATTAACCACAGCGCCGCTGCTGTCATTTCACAGCCGTGCTCCTCAGCCCGTCTGTGTAGCCGGGACGGAGCTTAAAGGCGCGGAGGTTATTTGGCCGCGGTCGCTCGTTGGAGTGCGTGTTTCACGGCACTGTACCGGAGCGCAGGGCTGTGGGACGCATTGTGCACATGTGTAGATGAATAGAGAGGTTATTGCTGGATCCCCAGCGTGCTGTTTAGATGTGGCCGATTGTGGAAAGGAATGCACATCTGTTTTCATATGCATGTGTCTGATTTGTAAGGGAAAGAGGTCGGAATGTATGGCTGTTGGAGAAATGTTTGCTGTTCTGTGTGCGTGTTTGAGAGCCAGACTTTCCAGTTATAGTTGATCCTGTCTGTCGGGTGTGTAAGTTCATCGGAAGACGCCTTTGGTGAATTAGATACCCGAACAAGGTTGCATGCAGCACGTGTTCGCAGCAAAGCAAAATTAATCTAGATTTTTTTTCTGAGCCAGAAAGTAAAGTATGTTTGGGAATTTAACTAGAATTTGCTGCGGAAGACAAAGTATCACTGACATTGCAAGTTAGTTCTCATCTCACCTGCACTTTACCTGGCCGCATCAACTTAAAGTGTAAATAAATATCACTTGGTTATTTTCAGAACTATTTACCCTTGTTAGGGTCTGTGTGGTCCGGACTCTAACCTAGAATCACTGGGCACCAGGTTACTGGGGTACCTACATGGGTCGTACATGCAAACTGTACACAGACTAAGCAGCCAATGGGGTAGCGATGCTACCTACTGTGCCACATTGTCACGAATTAATAAAAAATGTATATTTCACATAAAGCCGAATGTAAATCATGAAACTAGATGTGTGGTAAGACTTCAACACAATGAAACGGGTCAATTGATCCAACATCCTCTTCCTTTGAAGGGTTTTTGATGTGGTCTCTTGGTAAAGATTATGTGCCCACTGATTATGTGCAGCGAGACAGTGGATTTTCTTAAGGCCACCTGTCCTTTGTGTTTCTTTAATATTTAAACATTTGTGGAGCTAGTATAGTTTTTTTTTTTTTCTATTGACACGAGGTGGACGGTGTCTCCGGTGATGTGACGCAGATACAAACCTACACAGAGAGACCAAACACTTTTCTAGAGGCAATAAATGTAGCTACAAGGCTTTAGAAAGAAACCGCACTGTGCGTTGTTCTGTTGCCTAAATGTCTCGATTACTGAATGGCTGTGGTATTTTTTGGTAGAAAAACCAGAGACTGGCATGTTGGTACAACCTTCTGGCTGGCCCAGCAAGATGAGACAGCTTGTGGTTTGTCTGTTTCACAGCAAGACTTTTACCTGGAAGTGTCCTGTGTTTGTATACACCTGTAGGGATTTGCCTCGCTAAGGTCGGGGCCTAATTCCCTTGTGTGGTGTATAGTCATGTCAGAAGAGTTTCTCTGCGCCTGTTTGGCTGTGTATAGCCCATCATCTGCCAGACCTGTTGATAGAGGGTGGCGCTGTCTAGTGGCCTCGCCCATCCAACCATTACTCACCGGTGGCCATTGTTTGTAGTGAAAGTGCAGGAGAGTCTTCAGGGCAGTCTGTTGGAGTACTAGCCTTGTTCTGTAGGAGCCTTTATTGAGGTAGGTTTGCTTAGAAAGTGACAATTTTTTAAATCATTTGACGTACAAATCTGTGAGATTCCAAGATCGAGATTTGGAAGGTTAATGGGTTGCTCACTCTGTTGGACTGATCTGCATGTGTGTGAATGTGTGTCTGTGTCTGACTGTCTGCACCTGCATGTGCTTTGCATGTGTGTGATGGGGAAAGGATGAACTATAGCAGAACCTGGTAAAAAAAAAAAAAAAATTCTTCTGGGCTATGACTTATACACCACCTCCATCTGCCCTTCTGCTGCCTTGGCTCTCTCAGTCTGGCTGAAGAATGACCATGGACTTTTCTCGCCTGCACACGTACACTCCTCCGCAGTGCTCTCCGGAGAACACGGGCTACACCTACTCCCTCAGGTGAGCAAGCCAGCTTGCATGGCTGGTACTGGTAACACAAGTTCTTAGGAGCTGTGTCTCAATCTCAATACTTCATTGGGATATTTTGTGCTGTGGCCATATCATGTTTATTTTGTGTGTGTGTGTGTGTGTGTGTGTTTTGATTGATGCAGTAGTTTTAATTGAGTTTAAAAACATCAAATTTAAAAGTTCTTAATGCCTTCCTCTCCTTTGTGACCTGTTCTTCCTGCCCTGTTGTCCTGTAGTTGTCATGGCTGAATGTTGTAGTGAGCTCTTACTCTTTGCGTTCTGTTGTTGTTTTGACTGCGTCAGCGGAGTTCCCCCATGAGATCGGCATACGTTTGGGTGTGTTGGACATGCCAGTCTGGTAGCATTGTGGTGATTTATGAAATATTTGTATTTCTTTCTTTTGAGCTACATCTGTATGATTTTGAGATAATGAATGTTAGTACTATAGTAAAAATGATGCATGTACAAATTTGTGTAACAGAAATACTACAAAAGAAACAATTTAACTGTCAAATGTGGACAATGTTAAGCAATGGAAATACTGTAGATGGAGTTGTATATATTTTTTTTATTTTGTAACTTTCTAGTTCTGCATTTTATTTAACCGCCTACTGTACCCCCTATCAGTCTCAGGAAGCAGTGGGCTGTTGGCGTGCACTCTTTCACATCACCTCCCCAACCCGAGCCAGCTGGCCTGGTTTCTGTGGAGTTGAGCACAGTGCTTTTCCATTTTCAGAAACAATGGAAATGTGCAGGAACTTTATTGCCAGTTCTGCTTTGGCTGAGCTCAGTGCTTGCAGTAGGCAGAAGGAACCTGCAGTGCTTGTGCGGCGCTCCCTCTGTGGCATCTTGTTCCCCGCAGTTTCGGCTGCTTTCCTCTTGTTGGGGTCATACTGCTGCTTAGTGGCATGGCGGCTACAGACTCAGGAAAGTGTGAGAGCACGCATAGGTCTGTGTCCAGGATGCAACCGTTTATTTTTAAAACTTTGCGTGACCTATCCCAGCAGTCCTCTCAAATGTCAGTCTGTCTAGTTTGGGGTGTGTTGCACATTAACCGACTGTAGGGGGGTTGCCCCTGCGTCAGTGGGTGGGATCACTATGACCGTGAATATTTGTGAGTCCTGTCGGCTTATATGTAACACCATGCCCTTTGCTGAATGGAAGGCGGCGGTACCAGAGACACAGGGGTCAGGTGACATTAACCGTTTGGGCCATCTGTTGTGGGAACTCAAAGTGAGACAGCCTGGGGGCGGGGTAAGAAGGAGGAGCCAAGCCTCTCAAAAGGAATGCTGTGATGTAATTGCCCCTCTGACCTGGAGGTTGCATCTACGCAGTCCCTTGGGGTGTGGACACTTGTTGTCCTGTGAAAAACTTCTCCCAGTTTTGTGCTTCACGGCCTTAAATATAGCAGTCAGGTCCATGAGGAGGTTTAATTTACAATGTGAAAGGATCAGTCAGTTTGCTTGTTCTTGATCTGCTATCAGGGTGTCTTTAACCTCTTTTCTGTTTTATTGTATTCTAAAAAAAAAAAAAAAAAAGTGATCCCATGAAATAAAACAGATGACCTCCTTTGGTTACATGTGATTTATCTAAAGGTCTTTTAAAAACAGGTGATACAGAGGTTTAATAACTTAATTGCTCACAATATTTTAGAAAGTCAATCTATACTTTTTGGAATAAAGTACTATTCTCAGATTGGGAAGCGGCTCTGAGGTACTTTTCTTCACACTGGTATGCTGCTGAGCTGTTAGATCATGTCCACATGGTTTCTCTAGGCACAGAATCGGTGATAGTCTTGTAAAGTAAGATGGAATAATGTTATTTATCAGTTTTTGAACAGATAGTCATAATTATGATTTTTTTGTTAAGTTCTAATATGTTAAATGGACAGTATGAAAGTAATACGAACACTTTAATCTGTTCACTTCCTAATGAATAGTCTCATTTAAAATATGATCCCCCTCTTCTCATTGCAGGTAATGCTCATACCTGGGCATGTGTGGTGCGGTGCTGTGTGTTTAGTGTGCTCATCCAAGTGTGTTTAATGAGGTGGAGAGCTGTGCCACGGCCGAGCGCCATCCAGAGAAGTCAACATGCTCTCATACATGTTCTCATTTGGCACTGCTCTGATGAAATATTGATGTGGCCTACAAGCGGAGAGAACGTTTCACACATGGGTGAAGTTAGCATGGGGAAACTCAGAGCTGAAGCAATGCATTATCTTGTATTTGATACAACTGTGTCACTGGAACTGTTGCTGCTCAGTTGGATGACAGAGTTGTTTAAGTGGTGTGATGGCTGAGTGAGCTGGGCGTGGCAGACGGTTGTAATTTGGGAAGGCATGTAAGATGTTGCATGACAGGCCCTCTTCTGGAATTTTGCCCTGTGGCACAACTATGTGTGCACAAGAGATAGCGAGAACAGAGGGGGAAAAACAGGATCTGAGATAGCTGGTGTTTAGTTGAAGTATGTAGGTTTTTTTATGTTTACACACCATTGTATGCATCTGGGGAGAGAAGTTTTTATTTGCATACTTTTCAGTTACTATGGCAACCATCACTTTAGGTTTGTGTAAAACTGGAAAAAAAGACACGACCAGCTGTAACTCAACTGTAGGATGAGGAGGGATGTGATGGAAAAGTGGATAGTGATGATGATGATACCACCTTTGTTGGTGATGGATATCAGCTGGAACAACTCGTTTCGTTTGAATTTGCGTAGAGGTGGGTTTGGAGAAGGGGTTCCTTCTAGTAGTCATTTTAGGGGAGGAAGTGATGAGGAAGGAGGTTTGCTTGTTTGTTTTCCCCTCAGACTCCTCCCACAGCTTCCCATCTCTGTACTGCAGGAGATAGAGCTGCTCATAGGAAAGTGGAGAAAACCCACAACAGGGAGCGGGAGTGGTATGGGAGGCTTCTTTGGCAAATACTTGGCATAAAAGAAAGACTGTGCCCTCATATTACTATCACATTCACTTGATGGTTGAGCAGTCTTCCACACTTTTAAAAAAAAAAAAAATTTTAAAGCAGAGTCAACCCTGCATTGTGCTCTTACAGGCAGTGCATTCTGGGTCACGGGACATGAGCCATCCAGAGAGAGGCCTGCAGGAAATCTTAGCAGCGAAGTGTGGAGTTTGTGCAGGGTGAGTGCAGAACTTGTGTGTGCCCACAGCGGGGAGGGTGAGTATAAGGCTGTTGTAGTAATGCTATGGCAACAGGGTGTAGTCTTTTCTGTGAAGGGGGGCACCAGTGGATTGCAGAAAGCTCAGAGGAAATATTACAGTTTAATGGCCTTATTGTGTTTTACTTTTTTCTTTCTTGCATACTGTTTGCTGTTCAGCTTTTAATGTTGCAGGTTGTCCAGTTGGACAGTGTGAGTGCTGGTGTGATCTGCAATCCTGCATTCCACTTGCCTCATATCTTACGCGACTCACCAGAGATTTTTCACATTGAGGCACATTTGCAAAATGCAAAATGATGTGAAAAGTCACTGCCCAACTGGAACGCTGCCGTGGTTCGGGGACTGGCAGAGACGAACTGCCAGGATAACACATGGTTGAATGCACGCCAGAGCTTTGTCTTTGTTCCTCTTATTTTCATGTGCAGACATTTGGTGTAGTTGTTAAAGTCACAGAGTTATGTCGTCTTACTGGCGATGAAGAGCGTAGAACCATCGTGTAAAGGTGACACTGGTGTTTTTGAGAGTGTGCGAAAATGGGGAAATTTATAAGGCTTGCATCAGCAGCTAAAAATATGCCCGTAATGTCTTGAAGAACTATTCCTGTTAATCACTGTTTGGCTGTGTGCTAATTGAGTGCCTAATGTTCTGGTTTCACTGACTGCAGCTTCTGGGTCTTCTGCTTACTGGTGAACTGCGCAGTCATTGATCGATCATGGTTCAGCACTTTGGCATTAAATGGCAGTGTTTGCCCTCTGAATTTTTGGTGTGTTTTACAGGATCTGGGCATCAGCCAAGCCTGTTCAACAAACACAGCAGACTGTTTTGGCCCAGGTCCGTATCAGTTATTTTTACGTGCAGAATATTTGACCAGATTGAAATTGTTGCAGTGTTGTGCAGGGAACTGTTGTAACTCAGCAGTGGAATAAGTCATCTATGTTGGTTTATTTTAATTCATTCCCAATCTGGGAAGTGCAGAATGTGCTGCAGTGCCTGACATGGCTCTGTGCTAAACATTTCTTCAGGCTGATTCTCAGTGGGAGACGCCTTCACAAATGGAGTTGAGTGGGTGTGTGAGGGAGAGAGAAACTCCATCATGCAAGTACAGTGCCATGCTGTTTACGTGTCTGGAAGGTTGTCTATATTCTCATTTTGCTTGTTTATGTTGAGTTACAGAAGTAAAATATCCATGGGTGCAACTTGCTCTGGCATCTGTGGAGACTGAGGTTCAACTGTGTGTGGTGAATGGGTGGGATGCAAAGCCAGGCTGCCCCCATGAGATCTTTTGGGGCACTTGGATTTAGCGGTGATGGAGGGAAAGTACATAATTGGCTCTGAATGGGAATTTATGCAATCCTGCAGGATTACATGGAGGAATGGGTCACCAGGTTGATGGCAGCGTCCGTAAAGTCTCCAGCCAAACACCAAGGATAGCTCTATGCCCCCTACCCCCACCTTATCCCTTGTCTTTTTTTTTTTTTTTGAAACTGAAAGATTGGCTGTTTTCACTTCCATTTTCCTGTCTCATTGTTTAAGGCAGTGATTCTGATTGCGTGTGTGGTGTCCTCCGCCACCCTGTAAGACTGAGGTATCTGGACTCTCTTGGCCAAGCGCAGTTATCTTTATTGTGACCCGGTTTCAGGGTTGCATACACAGAAATCCCTGTATCTGAACTGTACATCAGAATTTTTTGCTCTAATGCGTCTTGAAAGTTAATACTTTCAATAAAAAAAAACTGGTGGTGGCACTAATATGTGAAATGTCCTGTTCTGTACATTTTTATCATGCACTGTAAATATGCAAATTAATGTCAGCATCAAGTGTTTTCTTATTGGGTAACTTGTGTTTAAAGTGCTATGTTGCAGTCATGGGTTGACACCCCCCCCCCCAAATAATGGGAAATCAGCATTGGAAAAATTCAGTTTCCAACATGTTTTTAGAAACAAATTATATTTGGATACCCAGGGGTTTACTGTACTAAATCTTAAGTTAATACTAAATCTTAAAGGGGAAAAATATAATTGTATAATGCTATAGTTTTAAAGACATTAACTTCTTTTCAAAGTCATACTGTACATAATATATAAGACACTTTTCTTGACAAATGGTTCTTGTGAAACTCTTAAATCGAAATTGTTGGGCTGGCTGAAAGAACAAAAATGTCACGGGCTGTTTAACTTTTTTCAATTTTAATTTATATTACATTATATTGCACTTGGGCACATAATGTAACCTGGGGTCACAAGTGCAGGTTCATTCATCTAACATGGTACATGTGTCAGAAATTTCTTTTGCTGTGTTTAGTACTCAAGTTCAAATAAGTTAAAATAATATTAACAAAGTGTAATTAGCTAACTATAAAAGAATTAACAGCAATAAAATCAGAGCATCTGAAAACCAGCTGCACAAAACAGAAGAGTAGCGTTGCTACTGAGAATGAGTGAGGTGTGACTGAAGACTATGCTGAGACACCAGTGGAGCCTCCAATATGGGGCAGGAACCCCACCTTATGCTGTCTGCTCTTCTCTCAATCAACCTTACAACGTGTTCTTCATGTTTTACTGTAATTTTGTTATGTGGTCCAGTAAGATTTATGGTATATAGAGTATTAATAACTTACAAACATTCTCTCCATCCATATTACTAAGGCTGCTGGTTGGCCATCTGTTACAAGGTCTCCCTTCCTAGCTTGTTGAAACATGGAAGGTGGTACAGAAAGAGGTTTGACAGTAGTTTTATTTTATTTTTTTTTATCAGCATAGCACTGTCTTTTGAGGACAGGTGGAGGCTGGACAGCTGGGGGTTGGCTCTTTGCTGCATAACCCCCCCATAGACTCCTTCATTCTCACAGCTTTTTTGTGTGTGTGTGTGTGTGTGTGTGTGTATTAGAAGAATACAGCAGTTGCTGCCTTGGACAGGTTTGTATGGTAGCTCTTTGGGAGGCTGAATATTTGTTTATTTTAGGCCAGGAAGTCCTTATGCAAGATGTTAATGAGCTTCCAATGTGTCCTGCTCATGTTCTGTGGTGTCAGAGGTAGACAAAACTTGTGTGTCTGTAAAAGTATTAACTATTGAACAAGTGCATGGCTTTTTTCTTTGTGCCTTCATAACGTTCTCAAGAGCATAGTAAGAATCCTTGGTTATCTAACAAACACTTGTCGTAATTTTGTTTATTCCCTATCTTTGAATCAGCTTTATCAGCATTGGTGCCACAACATTTTACTGATTCCACATTTCTCAGTTTCACTCTCCTTTTGGCAAGCAGCATTATCGAAATACTCTGCCATGGTTTCCCCTCCCCTCCTCCCCATTTTTCTGTCTCTTGTCTCTCTTCCTCACTTTGTTGGGTGCTCACTGTTAGAGGGTTACCAGGCATGTCATTCGACTTCCATTCTTCCCTTGCTTTTATAAACCAAATGATGTGCATGACTCATTTCCTGTCAGATGGGCCTACAAGGAATACCACCAATCCAGCTGTCTCTTTATACAGGGCTGTTTATGTCTTCTGCAGCCAGTATTTACTCTGCAGCAGCCACCTAATCCCGCCGTTGTGCTGACTCTGGTATTGACAGACAAGTTTCACGTAAAGCAATGGATCACTGTAAATTAAAGAAAGCATTTGGTGGTTCCTTGTGTGGCTTGACTAGTATTCTGCTGTAAAAGCTACAGTCCTGCATCTCTCATGGGGTGTGATGACCATGGAAATGAATGCTTAAATAATGCATTTGGCATCTTTGCTGTTGTAGCATAGCCAAGTGTACTGTGGATGTTTACAGGGCATCTGTTCACCCAGCTGTGTGGCTCTCCTCATTCCCAGCTCCAGCTACTCCTCAGCAGCCCTTGAATTTGAGAAGGCACACAACATCGAGCCAGTTTTTGACTCCCCGAGGATGTCGCGCCGCAGTCTTCGTTTGCATGCCATGGACTCTCGCTACAGTGACGGCAGCTTGCTGGACTCCTCTCACCATCACGATCCTACCCACAGCACCACCTACAGTGCAGGAGGCTCCAGCCGGAAAGAGACCAGGTAAAAGATGAGCCTTGTTATCTATTCACATTAGAAAGCAGGTTTAGTAAATTTATATTGGGGTTGGTTAAATTATACTTCATAATGACAGACTGGTACTTCGAGATGCAGACTTTGAATTTTTACAAGTTTTTTTTTTTTTTTTTTTTTCTTTTTGAGAATGGGATTTTCAGACCTTCAAATATGCCCTCTTGGTTTGATGAACACAAATTTGATTGATTTCTCCCCTCCAATTAACCATTTCTCTTCCAGAACGGTGCGGACCAGGAGGCAGCAGCAACACTTGTCATCAACACCTCAGATGCTGTTACGCACGACTCACCACTCACAGTCGGGTTCCTCAAATCTGCACAGTTGTATGTTCAGCAATGCCTCCCTCCTCTCCGGCATGCTGGATGAGTCCTGCATAAAGGAGCGCACGCAGGTTGACAGTTTCTGGGGTGAGTTTGGTTGCGTTTGAAAATTTTTGGATGTGGCTTGTTTGGGCTTCTAAGAAGGGAATCATGGCCCTGCCACTGCTACTGGTCTTTGATTAATTTCAGCAATGACACCACATCTGTTTTTATTTAATTTTTTTAAAATTTTTTTTATTTTTTAAATTCAGTAATGGTCTCAGAACACAGTGTCTATCATTGATAGTCCCATAACAAATAAGGTTTTGCAGAACAAAGGCTGAGTTGTAGAAAGGAAATGATATCTCTAAATTCCACTGGGCTTTCACTCCCAATTAAAAGTTGATTGAGGTCTCCGTTCATCTCTGCCTTCGTTTCATGAAGGCCTGACTGCAAAACCCATTGATCAGGTGATGCTGGTGACTATAGTAATGGTGTGAATGCAGTGCCTTCTGTGAATCTTGGACTTTTCTCTGTGACCTGGTTTTCTTTTTAGGGTACTGATGATTGAACAATTTTATATTTCATGGCCTGTGGCCAGTAGGTTGTCTTCTTGTAAAGTTTATTTCATGTGTTTATCCTTCTTTTCTAGGGTTGGATGATGATACTAATCTTACAGGTGAGTATGTTATGTTACAGGTTTTTGTTTTCTTGCTAATTTTATCTTTCTCTAACAGTCTTTAAATAAATTTTTTTAGATGAGATTGCAACACATTTGTAATATATGTATATAAACATTTAATGTTAGAAGATGGTAGAGTGTGTTGTCCTTATTGCTTTCTCTTGTAGCCCAGATTGATTGTATCACACTGTTTCTGGGTCTTTCTGTGTCTTGTATGCATGGCTATTTTTGTCTTTTTCAGAGCGGAGTTTGAGGGCGGAACACAATGCCACACTGGTAAATGGAGACATTGCCTCTGCATGCATGCAGACCTCCTCAGTGAATGGCTACATCTGCCGCAACTGCAGTCTCCACTCTGAGAGAAAGGATGCCCTCACAGCCTACTCATCCTCCTCCTCTTCCACATCGACTGCTTTGTCTAAGTCAGCCTCTGCTGCTGCCCCCACCATGTCTTCCACTATCTACAGGAGCCGAAGGGACAAGACAGGTGAGGGAATCTTGCCCTTTTGGTCTGCACAGTGTGTGATGCTCCTGACTGGCCTCCATGAATTTGACACCGTGAACTTATTTTGCCTTTTTTTTAATTAATTCCAGTGCTCATACTGTGTGTTTCTGTGTGCCAGTGTCTATACCCTTTCTAAAATATCCAGTCACTACCTCAAAATTGTTTGTGTATTGTATATGCACATAATGTATAGGTTTTAAGTGACTTCTGGATCTTCAGAAGTGTCACCATTAACTCCTGGTCTCTTGTCAGGTGTCCTGGTATCCCTCTGGCAGACTGCTGCACACTGTATCTGGTGGCCTCTTACCGTTGTTGCGTCTGTTGTTGGGGTGCTAATGCAGAGTATTCTGGTCATGATGGGCTGTGAAGCTGAGGGCCACAAAGGCAAAGGTACCAGCTACAAAACTAGTGTCTGTAGCCTTCCCCAGGCTTCCCCAGCCTTCCTCATTTGGCATTTGGTTGGATAAGAATCTTGAAGTGTTAAACTGAGTCATTTGTCATGGATTTTTTATTTTCTCACTATTAGCAATAATTATATTGCCCCTTTATATGAGGTGCACGACTTATACCCTTTGACACTGGTTCTCTGACTGCACCCTTGGTCTGTCATCAGGTGTTCTCACTTCGCTCTCAGATACCTTCCTGACCTGCGGCAGGTGTGTTTTCACCTTCGTAAGGTCCTGTGTGTTGTTGTTGACGCAGAACATACTGCAGAAGATGGGCTACAAGGCCAAGGGCCCCGAGGGCAACATTGTGGTTGACAAAGGTACCAGTGGCCCTGTTGAGGCCTCTTTGGCCCTCCTTTCTTTCTTCAGCTTACAACTCGCTCCCCTTATGCTTGCATCAGAGACTTTACACCCACTGATTGTCATAACTGTCCAGGTTGTCTTGGAGTGTGGAACTCCTTTAATTCACCGAGTTTGGATTTCATGGTTGTTTTCACTGTTCTGCTTCTGTACCATTGTGGGCTACGCAAAGATAACAGCTGAAGAGGCTCATTTACCGCTCTATGCTGGTGGCATATTGGGAAACGGGTGTGATGCTGTAGGTCATTGTGCCTGGTTTGTAGTTTTAGAGGAAAATGTTACTCCTGAGTAAGTGCTAACACTTGCAACTTTATCCAGGACAGCCTTGCTATCTGGCCTGAAAGTGACAAACTGTCTGATGCATCACTTTGATTTTACTTATGTGGTATTGTTCTTTCCTGCCTCTCCAGCTTCTCACAACCCCTGTGGGTCACTCAGGTCAATGTTACTTCTCTCACTTCCCTTTGAACGCAAATGGACTCCTTCACTCACTTGGAAGTGTGCAAATTTCACGTTTTACTACGCTCTGCTCAGTACGGCTGCTTTGCGCTGGGGTCATTGCCGTAAGGTTGCCACACAAGCAAAGCTGACAATTTCTGTATGTGTCCTGGTTCTGTCCTGCAGCCCACTCGAGTTACTGCGGGAGTGTGAACGTGAAAGGCCTGGTGTCAGCTGACAGGCACCTGAACCTGAATGGGTCGCTCTGTAAGTAAAGCCTCAAAGGTGCCTTATGGATTCAACTGTTACTTGTGAACCCAGCACGTGGTGGTGGGGTGGTGTGAAATATGGTATTCTCTGATTTGAAAGCTTTTTCAGTAAAATCAGTAACCTGGATAAGTTCGGATGTCATTGGCCAAATGATGCTCATGTGAACAGAGCACAAGGCAAACAAGTGAAAAGATCATGAGATGGGAAGTCTTTTTTTTCTATGTGATTTCTTCAGTATTTGGAGCTATGGGTTTTGGGGCATAGTTGTGGGTACAGTTCTGTGTGTGTCTACGGAGACAAGCTATTGCTATCAAAGCTGCCATTCTGGCACGTGCTGTTACCTCAAACAGGTGGTCATTTCACATATAGAGCTGCTGCTGCTGCTATCGTGTCAGTATAGTAGTGTGTATTTTGATTTGCATTTTGATTTTGTTGTGAGGCTGTTTGCATTTTCTGTTTTAATCTTTTTTTGTCTTATTTTTCTTTTTTATCTGCGTTTTGCTTGCTGCTCTTGTCATGGATGATGCGGCAGGTGACGACTGCAAAGGGAAACAACACTTGGAGACACTCATGGTCCGCACACAGTCCTCCAGGATGCACAGGCTCATGGGGGCGCTATGGAGCCTCGTGGCTTATGCAGGTTACCTACCCCATCACACCAGACTTTACATGTGTGCAGCAGCTCTCATGGTTCCCTGCTAAGAAATGAGGCATTGGGATGCTTTTGGTCTACTTTTGCTCTTAATTTTTTAACTTTCAGAATCTTCAGTCTGTAACTGTTTATTTTGTTTTTATTAGAAATAACAGGTTTTCCACAGATGATATTTCAGTTGTTTGATTCTGTTGAGCAAATATTTTGTCTGTAAGACACTCACTGACTATTTTATGGTTATGCCGAAAGAAAAAAGTGGAAAAAGTTCAGAAGTCTAACAGCAATTTTATCTTATGACGGTCACCTTGATGGTCTCTAGGTTACAGTCTGCTGCAGGCTGGTCTGGCGGTGGTCGCAGCGGGCTTGTTTGTGACCCGGAAGCTGCTGTCAGTTCTGTGGTTGGCTGTAGTGTCTCCAGGTCAATATACCTCCCTTGTCAACAGCCTCCCGAATCTTGCATGATCCAGCATCCTCACCCTTCCTTCCTCTGCTCAGTTTCTCAGTACCAGCAATGGCTGAGGATAGAAATCATATTTCTGTGACTAATCTCCATTCACTTGTGTGTTATCATTGCACATCATTTTCCCTGTATTAGCAGAATGGCTCTTCTTACCAGACTGGACACTTTTTCTTTTTTTCAGCCTTCATTTTGAAAATACTTGTAAATGCCACACACACACGGGCATTTGGTGTTGAACTATACATTGTTTTTGCATGAAAACCTTTGACATTCTTGGCTGTCTTTCTTGTCTTGGAAAAAGAGCTTGAATACAGGTGTCCATATCAGAGTGCTGATGTAGTGGACCTTGCAATGCTGTTTCATATCTGTATGTCTCTGTGTGATTCTGTAACTTCTGTCATTTTCTATCCGTGTGGCGTGAACCTTTTCTGCCCCCTGTCCATTCTTTGATAGCTGGCCTCCAGTGACTAAACCCTTTTCTTGCACTTGTGTTTTTGTCACCTGTCAACTACAGGGAAGGCAGCCACAGGGGCGTTCTGGTGGCTAGGAACCGGTTGGTACCACCTGGTCACCCTCATGTCCCTCTTCAACGTGTTTGTCCTGACACGGTGAGTGCAGGTCCACTGTGAGCCATGGCTTCACTGACACCATTGTTCTTGATAATGGACCGGTTCCTAAAAGACTACTTTAGGACTGGTCCTCTTACTAGGAAGTTTGAGAGAACAATACAAGTTCAGTTTTTTGGAGGTAATGCTTTGTGTCCTGCATGACCTGCCTGAACTGAATGGAATGTTTTAGTAAGTGGTCCAATAAAAGAAGTATAATCATCAAATACAACTGTTCAGGGGGAAGTTATTAAAACACATGTGACTTGGATTATTTACTTGTTCTGCTGATAGAAAACAAATTTAAGGAGACAAAAATGGGCCAACTAAAGCAGATTAAGTTCATATGATGGTATGCACTAACTGCTTTATTGCTGCATTTTATTTCAGCTCAGGCTTCTTCTGTTTGTTTGCATTTACGAAGGTCATGTTTTCTCTCCGTTTCTCTCTGTTTAGGTGCATCCCCAAACTGTTCAGACTCCTCCTGTTTCTACTGCCATTCCTGTTGCTCCTGGGTAAGTGATCTGAGAAGGACCTTCTTCTCTAACAGCCATGAGCCAACTTCATTTAATAAGCTGTCTAGGTTTAACTGGCTGCTCTGCCCATTGCTAACCAGCACACACCCCTTGGGCAACACTGATCTACGTCACAATCTGTAATCCAGGTCATCCTTGCTAGTGGATTTTCTCAGCCTGAACCTGAAATCAGAACCAGTTTTTTTTACTCTATGGTAATATGGAAGAACAATCCTTAATTTATTTTATTTTTGCTTTATCTCCTATTTTTAATTGAGGTGCGTGCGTGCGTGCGTGTGTGTACACCGTAATCCTTCAGTGTCCAAATTTAATTAATCCCTGAAAATGCTTTGTATGCTGAATATCTATTTCCTATTATTTTAAATGGGGGGGGAATGTAAATAATGTGCTCCTAGAACACACCTATATAGCTATCAACTTAATATTTTCAGCATGATAAAACTCTTTAAAAACTATTTACCCAGTTAGGAAACCCTTAATGTTTAAAATGCATGGTAGAATATGCATAGTACAGAACATTTCCAATGTTAGAGCAGACACCACCATTTAAATAAATAGGTTTGTTTAAAAGAAATGAAATTATTAAAAACTTTGCATTTAATGATTTAAACAAAGCTTGTAACTTGGCATCATGGAATAAAGTGAAGAAAAACTGAAGGGAGGCAGCTGTGTTGGGTGTGAAGGAGGGGTGGATGCGGGATAAAAAACAGCATGGAACTATTTTTGACTTCATGCAGTTTTCTTACATCTCTTTAATTGTGTTATTGAAAGCAAGGCTCAAGGTTCATGTCACTGTCATATTCCATAATTGATGAATGTGTCATATTTGCATTTAAAATTTTTTAAAAATTTTATTTTAAAAGTTCTCTTGTCCAGCATGGGAAGCATTATAGGTTGCGTGAAAATCCTTCCTCCTCCTCTGAGGACCAACAGGCATCCAGCTGAATTATCCAGCTTAAATCATAGTAATGCGGGTGACCTGCTGCAAACGTGGTCAGACAAAGCGAGCACAAGGCTTGCAAGGAACCATGGAAACGTTATAAAGACCACAGCATGGGTACACAAATACAGAACAACAAATACTGTTTATTGCAATACATACAATATTATTGTAATAAACTGTTCATATTGTAGAACACATTGTACAGTATTTGTTACATAACAATTGTTTGGCATCCAAGATCTATATCTGCATTTTCACTATAACGGATCTTGGAAATTAATATATATGAAGATATAGGAAATGTATATAAAAATGATATAACGTATTATAATATATTATTTTTATTCTAATATGGTCTTTTCACTCTGTACTGATTCTCGAAGTGCTCATTTCTTTTTGATACAAATTGCTCATGTTGTGGCATTTAGAGTAATGGCAAAACACTTATACAAAGGTTTTGATTGGTCTTATTCAAGTGTAACCTGGTGTTTATACTACTTTTTACCATGACTTGACCATGGAAAACTGACAACATAAACATACAAAACTGCAAAATGTAGGTCAGTTTAAAAACGACTGGAAAATTGAACACTTGCAATGGTTTTCAGAACTTGTGTTTTTCTTTCCTTGATTAGAACTTTAGGATGCATTTGAGTACTGAGCCCCAAACTGTGGCTTCATGGGGCAGTGCTGAGTGTACTCTGCTCTCCCAATTTTTTCTGATATTCACATGAACATGCCTCCTGATGCTATCCTGTCCTTCTAGGTTTGTGGTACTGGGGTTCCTCTGGCCTGCTGGCCTACTTGCCTGCGGTTAACCTGACAGAGTGGTGGTCTACATCACCTCTGGCCCTTGTCCTGACCCTACCACAGACCTTGTACTCATCACGAGAGCCCATCCTGATGCCAACTGTGCAACCGGTAGGGGAAAAGTGTGTTTGTGTGTGAGTGAATGAATGAATGTGGGATGGGGGAAAAAAAAAAAAAAAAAAAAGACACTTATTGCTTTATGCTGGGATGATGTGTTGTATGCGATCCAGGCTACGATGGGGGCCTCCGTGGATGTGCAGCGCTTGGCTCGGTTGGAGGAGAAGCTGGAGCAGCTGTGGGGGAGTGTGGAGAAAGGCGACCAGCTGCAGGAGAAGCAGCGCAGGGAAGTCATGGCCCTCTACCAGGCTCTTGCAGAGCAACTGGCTGAGCGAACAGACAAGGACAGCTTGGGACTCTGGGTGTCGGGCCTCCTGGATCAGAGGCTCACGCTTCTCAGGAAGGAGCTGCAGGAGGACACTGCGCAGAGACAGCAGGTCTGTCTGCAGCTGTGCTAGCTGGTGATTGGACAAGTTTGGCTTTTCACATGGTTGTTGTACTTAGTGTTATGGGTTTGTCAATTTTTTTTTTTTTAATTTTATTTAAGTTCTTTTCTGTATTGTGACCAGTGCAGTGTGTTATACACTGTGATTGGTGTATCAATTATTCTGTATGGTTAACTTTGTACATTTCCTGCAGACTGAGAAGCAGTACCTACAACAACAGCAGAGCCACACAGCCCAGCTGTCTGAGCTGGAGGCTCTGTTGCGAGACCTAGCGACCCAGACTAAGGTACAAGCTGCCCTTCCCCATTGGCTTCTGCTTTCATCCACTTGTTCATAATGTAATGCATTTGATTTTTTCATTCATTTGTATTTCAGGAGGTAGAGCAAAGGCAAAGAGAGGCACTACACCCTCCAGCCCCAGAAAGGTATGCAGGAAAAAGCCACATGTTGAGTAATTGATTTGTGTTCTGCTGAGCAGGTACTTCTGTGCTGGTTAGGTCCTTAACTGCTCCCTCCTTTCTGTCTCCTAGTACCAGTGTCACGACCGAGGCCCACAGTGTTCTGCTGGGGGAGGTGCAAAGGCTGGAGGCAGAGCTGAGCCGCATTAGACACGACCTACAGGGGGTAATGGGATGCCAAGGAAGATGTGAGCAGCTGGACACCCTGCAGGACACAGTGAGCAGTATTGACCTACTTGTCACTCCATTTCCATTAATTGTTGATGCTTACTGTACTGGAAAATGACTGAAGCTCACAATTCACAGCTCTCCTCTTTCTATCATTGTGCCTGGTGCTGCAGGTTTCTGCACAGGTGAAGCAGGAGCTGCGCATGCTCTTCTACGGCAGCGAGCAGGCAGGGCAGGGAGATGTGCCAGAGCCACTGCTACCATGGCTGTCTGCACACTTTGTGAGAGGCTCAAACCTGCAGGGGGCGCTAGCTAACTTGGAGAACACTATCCTGAAGAACATCACACTGTTGTGGGCAGAGCGGAAGGGGAAGGTTCCAAGTGCAGAGCAAGTTACTAAGAGTGTGATACACACCACAGCAGCTGCAGGGATGTCAGAAGAGGTACGCAGCCTGTGTACATGTGCGCGTTCGACTGTTCACGTGTGTTTGTGACTTTTTCCTGTCGCTTCTTTGGCCTTTAAGCCTTCTGAATAGCTTCTTTAAGCTTTCAGGTATTGAATAAGTTCCGAAGCAAATATTGAAGATTTGCACAGTTAGATACTTAATGTAATTAGAATAAGTGGGACAAGCTTTTTTGCAGAATTTTTTGATTGTTAGGTATGAAGGCCGCTGGATAAACTAAATTTATTTTAATGAAGGAGTCGTATTTTGACTCTGTGGGTGACGTTTACTTTGTTTTGTGTTCTTTTTGCACGTGCACCCCCCGCCAGCAAGTGGAGCTGATTGTACAGAATGCCCTCAAACTGTACTCTCAGGATCGGATCGGCCTTGTGGACTATGCCCTTGAGTCTGGAGGTACAGAGATGTTCTCCCTAGAGCTGTGTGTCAGTCATATAGTAAAGATTAACAGTGTGGCCATCACCTGAGCCAGGAGTTCAGGAGGAATTATATGGTTGGAGGACCTGATTTGAAGCATTTTCCTTGTTTGACATTAAAGGATATGTTAAAGAAATTTGTGTTGTTTGCATTGTTCCTGTGTTGTCATCATTCCAATAAAAGCCTAATAGGATGGATTGTAATAATGGTCCTTTATTGGCTGGCTTTTCCTTCTCAAGACCCAAGCTGCCAGCCTTGGAATTTTTACTGAGATTTGGAAACAGTTCAATACATAAAACTAGTCGAGCAGGTTATAGTTAGAGGGAAGTACGTTTGATATCACTGTCAGGCAACAATGTCTTGTGTCCATAGGTGGTAGCATCCTGAGCACAAGATGCTCAGAGACTTATGAGACGAAGACGGCCCTGATGAGTCTTTTTGGTGTGCCCCTCTGGTACTTCTCCCAGTCACCTCGTGTCGTCATACAGGTTGGTCCCTCACTGTCAGTGGTAGAAGTAAACATGTGCCTTGCCTATCAGCTGAGATGTCTCCATTATTTGTGGTGCGGAAACTTCAAATTGTTGTTCCGTGCTGCATGAACCCTTTGGAGTTTACAGTATGGCTGCTTCTATCATTTTTGACTCTTTTTGTTGCTGTCATTTTAGTGTGCTGCATTATTCTAGATATCCCAGAAATCAGAAGCTGCGTGTGGGTGGTTTAGCCTGTGATTTTGTCGTTCTCCTTCCTCCACCAGCCGGACGTCTACCCTGGGAACTGCTGGGCTTTCAAGGGCTCCCAAGGCTATCTGGTCATCCGCTTGTCCATGAGTGTGCTGCCCACAGCCTTCTCCCTGGAGCATATCCCCAAAACCCTGTCCCCGACTGGCAACATCAGCAGCGCCCCCCGCCACTTCTCTGTATACGTAAGGGACTTGCTGCTTACCAGTCGGGCGCTTGCTCTTTTTCAGTGGTTGTCTGCTGAATAAGGGATCTTGAATGAAGTCCCCAAAGGGCCTATGGAGAAAGCCAGCAAATGCACATGAGCAATACTTGTCCTGAGTGTGAGCTGACACACTGCTCCCCTGGTTTAACTGTAGTGGTCTGTCTGCTGACAGGGACTGGAGGATGAGTATCAGGAGGAGGGGAATTTACTTGGGCGCTACACTTACCAGGAGGATGGGGAACCGCTGCAGACCTTCCATGTTGAGGTAACCATGATGCACTGCTTAAGCATGACTGGTTTTGCACAGCATAAATAGGGTTACATTTGTCTACTATATAGTACTTCCTCCTACATGGCACATTTTTTTTTTGTTTTAGTTTAGTCATAGGAGCTATTTATTTTTTGTCGTTTTGTTGAGCCCTGCTGTCCCTGTGTTGCAGATGGAGAACGAACTGGCATATCAAATCATCGAGATGCGGGTGCTATCCAACTGGGGTCACCCGGAGTACACCTGCCTGTACCGCTTCCGGGTGCATGGGAAGCCCAAAACCGAATGAGGGGAGCAGTCCACTGGTCCTGTTCTGTGTACATAGGGGAAGGCTTTTCCGCAGAGAGGCGCGGCCAAAAGTGCACGTTTCATAGGGTCTGGGTATAAACGGAATACCCCTGAGTAAAAGCTACTTTTTTTTTAAATGAAAATGACTGGAACTTGCGCTGGAGGGAGATAGGGCAGAGCAACAGGAAGAGGAACTGCGCCTGTGTGCCCCACCACCATCCCGCTGTGCCCTGCTCTGGTCTCATGCACTGACTCACCCTTCCGGAGAGGAACACGAATGGCTGCATAGAGGATGAATGAAACTTCAGGTGTCCAGCACTGTGTGACTGCCCCACCCTGAGATGGACCTTTTTTCTTTTTTTTCGTTCACATTCTTTTTAAGCTGTTTGTTTGGGTTTTTTTTTTTTTTTTTTTTATAATCAAAATATTTTTAAAGGTATGTGTTGGAAGGTTAAGTGGAACTGATGCTCAAATGCCTAGCCCTCCCACTATTCTTTTCCTAAAGGCTGCAGGGGCTTAACATGGACTCTGCTGTTCTTCCAGGTTGCACTTGTTGGCTGCATGTTCAGTTTCCACATGAACGCTGGGGCGGTCCCAGCCCCATGTTTCACATGTGTTATCCACATTTCCTCATAACAGCCATTCTCCTATACTTTGCCTCCAACTTGGACCACAAGGAAATGCACCACCCTCCAGTCGGACAGTATTATACACCAACAAGAGGTGTACATTTCTATTCCTCAAGAGTGGCAGCTTTTACAGTGCATTTTGAAAACGGACAGAGATTTCTAAAGTAAAGCATCTAAAATTGAGGGAATGGTTAAAGGAGGACGAGACTGAGAAAAGAGGAGCAATGTTTGTGGCCCAAAGTGGTACACCCCTGTGGAGTCATGTAAGTGTCAGGATTAGAGTAGGTGTGATATGCAGAAGATGGTTATAGTCATGTTTCTCACAACGAGGTTCAGCTGACCTGGCGAGACATCTAGCTGGATACTCATAGAAACACACGGACCTGGAAGCTGTACAGTCCACACTGGACACCGAAGCTTCTGTTGCTTGTATAAGAGGCTTGGAAAGCTTTCGATGTGGCTCATTATAGCACAGTTGCCATGCTCTCAGTAGGCCTGCTTTACCTTGAAGCTGCAAAGGAATGTAAACTGTATTTTAATGTTGATAGTTTGTCCTTTAAATCTGCTAATATCAGTGTTGCTTTAGAAGAGAATACACCCTATAATATTATTGTTACTTTAATGTTTGTTATTGTGGTTTTGTTTTACTTCAGTTTTTAGTTGAAGGACACACTGTTTTGATGGTTGTTAAAAAGATGTAATGCAAGTCCTCACAATTTGTCTAGATACTTAAGATTAAACAAATGTAGGGTGGAAATACCAAGACCCTTCTTTTCTATAAATTGTTCGGAAGTCATATGTAAAAATTGATTTCAGCTTGCAATCGTTCACTATTTATTTTGACTAAAATAGCGAGTTAATGAAAAGAGGACTTGGTGCAATTTATTTTTATAATGTGCTTTTGGGAACCGTTGGGGCAATGCAGGTTTTATATTACTTTTGCCTTTAATTTTAGCTGTTAAAATGAGTTAATCGCTATGGAAAATGTTTGAATAAATACTTTTTAACAGCTTTTAATGCATAGTATTTCTTGGTATTGCTTTTATTTAAGGCTACGGTAATAGAAGCACTACAAATGTTTGTTAAAGCTTAAAATTGCACAGATTTCTTTAGATTTTAGATGCACTGATTTTGATAATAGTATTTCTTTAACATATCAGTGCAGTAGTTTTTATTACATTAGCTGAAGTGTTTTAGCTATTAGTGAAAGTTTTAATGTTAAGATGTATGTTTAAACAAATTTTCAATATAAAATCTAGTCCTGCGAAGCTGTAAAATAGCGTGTTTTGTATTTACATGGTGAAATCAGATAATGTATAGTTAATGTAAGCAATGAACATGAAACTAAACAAAACTGTGTATGAAACACAGTACTGAGACTCAGGCATATGCAAGTGTACCCATTTTGAAGCGGAACAGATGCATCAGCCGGCTGTGGCTCCAACAAGTCCAGTGCTGTATGGCTCAGTCGGGGGGGGATGCAGTGGGAGGGACATCATCTGCCTGAGAAGAGCCTCATAGAAACAAGGCTTCTGCTGCCATCTTGTGTGTGTCTGTCAGCATGTGAGACGACTGTGTGTTGTTTTGTGTTCTTTGGCCTTTAAAACACAGACTGAAACCTCCAGGGCTGAGCAGCTGGGAACATGCGCACTGGAGCAGAAAAGGGCTGCAGAAATGGGGAAACTGCGGAAACCTGGCTGCTCGGTGGCCTTTTCGGTGAGTGGTAAACCCCAGGCTGTACACCAAAAACGTCATGAACCTCTTGGGATCATCACTTCTCACAGCTATTTTCTCTTATTAACCAGACAGTTGACAGTGATTGTATATCTTATTCTGAATGTGGCGTTTCTGTTTTTGATCAAATTGTTAAACTGTGTATACTGGCTTTGAGAATTTGCTGCCAGTCAGACTTTTACTGCTAATGTTACTACATTGAGTTGCCAGTTTATTAGGTACACCAGTCTAGTAGCATGTTGTGCCTCCACTGGCCTTCAGAACAGCATGAATTTGGGTGTAGATGCTACAAGATGTTGGATGTGTTGTGCATAAAAGGTTGCATTGTGTTGCATGGTTGCTGCAATTTGCATGACTGTAGTCATGCTGTGAACAGCCCTATCTACTATTTGCTGTCACTTTCCTAGAAATATTAGCTGACAATATGGGTCTTGTGACATGGTGTGTTGTCATGTTGGAAGTGTCCATCTGAGTGTGTATACTGTAGCCATGAAGGGACAAACTTGGTTAGCAACAATTTTCAGATACACACCATTCAGATATTCTTCAGCAGATGTCAGGGGTCTGTGTATGTGTTTATTACCCATGCCCACTGCCATGCATAGCCTGTGCTGTTGACACTAACTTGTGTTGTTTGCATCAAATCCTATCCTTCCATTAGCACAATGGAAAAGGAACCTGGATTGATCCAACCAGGGAACTTTTTTTCATTCCTCAGTGGAACAGTTTTGATGTCCCTGTCAAGTGGGTATGTGCTTTCTTGTTCTTTGTTAACATCGGTACCTGATAAGGTCTTGGGTTGTTGTAACCCATTCGAGGCAAAAACCCATAAGTGATGTCCTCTGAGATGACATTCTGCACACCAGCGTTAAATTCAGATGTCATTTACCTGGTTGCGACTTATCTATTTCCTTGTACAATTCTCAGTGTTCTACTTTGACTCCCTCATTTTTCCCATTCCGGTACTTGACACTAACTGATGGGAAAGGCTGGTCTGCCTAATTTGTCCCACAGCTCACACAGGTGTAATGTTTGAGTTGCTGGACTGTAAAATTTGTGTGAAGGCATGGAGTGGGCCTAATAAATTGGCAACTCTGTTCAATGCGTGTGGAAGATATGTTCATAATGCTGCGACAGAATGGTTCATGGCTCAGCTTCATCTGAATAGGAACAAGAAAAATCCAGTGAAGTCTGCATGAAAAATGGAATTTCCTTTTGATTTAGGAAATGTATGGTTGGCAAGACAAGTTGCTTCCAAAGACTTCTGCTAGCCTAAGCAATATTTCCGACACAGTGGGATCAGTTGGCAGACCTTGGCGCTACAAAAACACCCTGAAGTTTCGGAATGCTTTTCATATCTTTACAAAAGGGGCTTCACTGAGCTAAAATCAAAAAGCCGCTGCTTTTCTTCAGGGTGGCAGCAGGCATCTGAGAAATCATGGCAGTTCTCCAAAGGCCCATTTATCCACTTCCTTGTTCTTTCAGTGGGCAGCAAGAGTGAAGTCGTGCAAAAAGCTGAATGATTTTTTTAATACCATGCAGCAAATTGCCAGATCTGCTGCCCAATTCTCTGTGGACCTAAAACTGGCTGATTTTGCTTGTAATTTCATTAACCAGCATCTCTGTTTTGAAGCCAGACATCAGCCGCCAGGTTCCGGCTGTGCCCTGATACTGATCAAGCCAAGGTCTGCTACGCTGGCTGAACGCAGGCTTGCAGTGGAACAAAAAGGTAACCACTTGCTTCCTGATCCTGAAGACACAGCCATCCTCCTAAAGCTTAACTGTAAAATTACTATTAATAATGATCTATAGATGGATAGTGCAGTAAAATAATTATTTCCCCCTGTATTTCATATTTGACTCATTGAATAGTTTCAGATATTTAGACAGAATGTAGAATTAGAGATCCTGAGCAAACAGTTTTTAAACAGACTTTAAATTAAGGGACAAAATTAAATTTAAGGGACAAAATTATACGACGTCCATTATCTCCCTTGTGGAAAAAGTTATTGCCCCCTTGAACTTAATAATCGGTTGGACTGCCTTTAGAAGCAATAACTGCAGCCAAACACTTCCGATAATTTGATATCAGTTTTTGATTAGGCCACTCCAAAGCTTTCATTGAGCTTCTTCTCAGCCCTCTAAATGTATTAAAGTATAATGAAACACTTTATTTCGGGTCGCTGCGGAACCCAACTATCCTACAACTTCCCACACCCAAAGGGAATCCAATGCCCAAGTGTCGAGAAAAACTACAAATCCCGCTGTTCAATGCCCACGTGCCCCCCCCTTCCCCCGGAAGTACGACTATACTTCCGTAACTACCGCGATCTGCCCTAGGCGTTCTTAGCAACGGAAATGGCGGAAAGTTGCGATCGGATTTCTCTGTGGCAGCAAATCTGTGAGGGTGAGCTGCGCGGTCTCAGTAAATCGTCGTTTTAACTTTATTAACGCACGGCGGCTGTGTGACGTTCGCTGCGTCTGTGTTACGCGCAGAGTACCAGCGTGAACAGCCGAGCCCCCCTGGAGACCGCCGTAGACAGGGGCAACGGTCCGCCGGTGCTGTCGAATCCTGTGCAGGTTCCTCCGTCCTTAAACCCCCCTTTATATAAGCAGTTCAGTTTTAGATTGTAAGCTGGGTGCATCACAGGCGAGGCAGCGATTCTGTCCACCCCCTTCAATGTTTGGCATTTTTTTGTGCTGCTGTAACAGAATTGACTGCGTTAGTGCTCCATCCATGCGACTCCTGCCTGATCAACCTGAATGATTGGACCCGAAATAAATAGTCCAGGTGAAGGTAGATGAGAAGTGTTTCAAGCAGGAGACCCCCACAGTAGCGCAAACAGTCCATACCGTGACACACATGCAGTACTGTACCTCTGTATGTTTTATTGTACATCACTTACATATCCTCTCCTTTTAATGTGCTGGTACTTTCATTTTAGCTTCCATTTGTGAGCTTTGTTTACTTGAGAGTTCTACTCCAAGATCCACAAAAAATTATTTGTCCCTCCAGGTGTGCTGGAAAATGAATAAGGTCTTCTGGTTGTGACTCTCTCACTCTTTTCTTTCCTTCTCTACTGACCAGGCCCTGCAATTCAGTTTTTGGAGAGTATTGTATTCCCTGTGTTGCTGCCTGGGCTGGAGGCTGTGCTGACCGAAGCTCGAAAACAGTGCTGTCTGGAGGTCTGATGCTGACCACACACTGGATCTCTACTGCACAGCCTAAGCAAACTCTGCCAGGCTCTGTCACTATCAGGGGTCTACTGGCACGTTTATTTTCCATTTGTTGTCCAATGGAGTCATGCTGTCTGTTTAGTTCACTGAGCACCATGGTCTTGGAAAAACTACATTTTGTTCTCCCTTGTACATCTGTATCTGGCAGAATGATGGCAAAGTAAACCTTGAACCTTTTGTTTATCATCGCATCATCAGTGCAACTGTGTGTTGTGAAATGTTTGCACTGCACACCGCACCCTGCGCAGACTTGCCACTGATCCCTTTCAGCAACCCTAACCACAGATACCGAGACCCCACAGAGGAGGCCATCTTAGTTGTCACCTTGTTTCTCCCTTCAGCTTCCCTTCTGCAGTATTTTACTCTCACCTCTTGTTTTTCAGACACAAATTAATGATAAACTGACATCTGAAAGGATTTTTAACAGCAAATGAATCACTGTTGATGCTGTAATTACTCTGAGACTGCTTAATCCAAGCAGCTCAAAACTCAGCTGATTTCAACCATGTGTCTTGGTTTCAGAAGAGGAGAACCCGGTTTAATGCCTGTGACTTCTTGGCTGAGTGGCTGTACAAGTGAGTCATGCTGGACCTCATCTATAACTTTGGTCTTTCTTTGATCCCTCCCAAAGTCTCAAAATCATATTTTAGGATAAGAAGCCAAAGTGCACTGGTTTTATAATTATTTTGCTTCAGCTCAACATCAGGAAGAGACTTGAGCTGCTGTCTGAATTGGTTGTCAGAGAATGGACAGTGATTGTGTCTTGTAATCTCCTCATCTATTCCACAGCCATAACCCCAGCAGATCGGGGCAGAGACACCCGGTCAGCTTCAAGGAGATTCCGTTTGTCAGCGACTGGCTGGAGAATCAGTGAGTATTGGTGCTGCACATGTGTGTACCCTGCATGCTCAGACTCACTTCACTTTAGTCTGATGCTAGATGAATTATCGCTTCAAAGCAGAATTGTTTCCTCCCTAGCCCTCGGCCTCCCACCCCCCTGTCTTTGTTGCTGTCCGAGGATGAGGCCGCGATTCTCATTCAGTCCTACTGGCGTGGCTACAAGGTGGGCATCTGTAGTACCAACATGGCATTGCAATTCCCCTGTATTTTATCCAGCTTCTGAAGTGTTGTGATCTAATTTTCCTCACAGTTGGATCCCAGGAATGCCCTTATTATCAGATTATGCAAGGTAGCCAGGTTGACTACAAAAGGGAGTAGTTTTTACCGTTGTCCACAGCTGTTGCCATTTTCTCCCTGTGCCATGTTGATATTTGTTATTTGTCATTGCCTGTGTTTCCTGTCATCTGCTGCCTTTTCTGAAAGGGGTTTTATTCACTTAATGTTTGCGTGCGTGCATGCATGCATACGTGCGGGCATACAGTATGTATGTCTGTGTGTGGTCATAGCCTGGCTTTTATTATTACGTTTCTGGAGATGACAAAACTGTCTGTAATCGAATCTTATAGGGAAACTATAATTGTGCCATGGACAGTTTGCAATATGATTATGTCATTATCCACGTTGTTGTTAATTTTGCTCTTCCTGTGTGGGTGATGTTCCCTGCTAAATGTAGACATGCTCTACAGGAGCTACTGTGGCAGCTGGCTTCTGTCCCAGAGAACACGCCGAAACAGAGAAGTTGCGATATCCTCCATTTGTCGCACTTCTTCCAGCCAGACAAAAAGTGTGGGATTATATTGGTGGCTTCCCAGCTCTTGCAGCTCCTCCATCTCCAGCATCAGAGCTGAGCTGGTTGACTCCTATTGTTACTGCAGCTCGTAGAAAGCGGAATGTTCCGACTCCAGCTGCGCTGCCTTCAGTGTGGCAGATGGGACAGCAGGGGGCATTAGTGAGCCTCCCTGTACCCTGCGTCACTGTGTTTTTTCCCCTGTTGAGTTCTTCTTTGTGTTCTGCAGTAGGGCGAGTGGCAGCCGCGCAGCTCCCTTGCAGGAGCAAAGGCCTTCACTCTGAGGTCGTGGGAGCCCCAGGGCCTGGCGGTGAAGAGGTCGAAGGGGCGAAGTTTGTTAGGAGGGGATGGAGGGTGGGGCACCACAGCGGTGATGTGCCCAGGAGCCCGTAGCCCTGCCGTGAGCACAAAAGCAGAGGCAGGAGCTGGGGCTAATGTGCAGGCGGGCGGGTGGGCATGGAGAGGCACGCTGATTCACTGCAGTGGTGGCACACTTCAAAGCGGCTCGAGCTGCAGAGTGTGTGTATGTGTGTGCGAGTGAGAGGCTAACAGCTTTTGCGCTATTCATCTCTCTCCCCTTTCCCCTTTGTCCCTTTCTTCCTCTTCATCTCTTATTTTTCTCCCCCTTTTTAAATTCACATCACTCTCCCCCCCACCACACCCCATCAGCAGTGTTATGTAACCAGGCTGACGCAGCGCTGACTGCAGAGAGGCTGGGAGGTGTGTGTGTGTGTGTGTGTGTGTGTGTGAGAGAGAGAGAGAGAGAGAGAGAGAGATAGTGCTTGTGAATGTGTTTACTTGTGGGTGTGTGTTTGCGTGCGCGCGCACATTTGCTCGTGGCAGCCCTGCCCATCTGTCTTTGTTGTGATTCAACCCGTTGCCCAGAAGGATGCTCAACATGCGAAACACACTCAGCGGTCTTCCATGTCGTGAGCCGGCCTGCAGCGCCGCAACCCCGAAATGAGCTGCCGGATGTGGCGCGTCCGTACATTACGCAACACTTTAATCCTCTACAGTGGAACCTGTAGTCCACTCAGTATGCAAGCAATTTGCTTGCGTCGGCGCTTGTCTGCGGTGGATAAACAACAACATCTTGTCCCCCCCCAGACCAGCTCCAGCTGCCCTTAAGGTGATGCTTTCCCTGTCAGCCTGTCTCCTCCCACCTTAGATACTCCTGTTATGGTACTGGTGGTTCCAAATTTATCCAGAGTTGCAGGAGCTGCAGTGGTTCAGGAGTTTGACTTTTAATTTGACCTTGAGAGTAACAGTCCTTGGCACACGGGAAAGATAAAATGCCTCATCCATCCATCCTTTGCCAGTAACTGCTTGCCCAGTGTAGCGTGGTGGAGGTCTGGAGTCTATCCTGGAAGCACAGGATTTGAGTTGGGGTATGCGCTGGTTACCACAACAGCCCATCGGGGAAAATCACACACATTCCCTCTTACATACACGCTGCATGCAATTTTGAATCAGCAACTCCCTGGAAACACTTGTCTTTGGACAGTGGGAAGAAAGTGGAAAACTTGGAGAAAACCTACACGAACAGAGGTAGAAGATATAAACTCTGCACACAAACTTAGCTGGATTTGTGTTCTAGACCAACAAACTAGCAGCAGTGAGGCGCCTGCTGTGCCTTCTTATTATTTCTTATCATAAATTACATAGAAGTGCAAACCGTATAGGGTCTGGGTGAGAATTATTTATTTATTTATTTATTCATTTTTATTTTAAGGATGTTAAGGACAATTTGTATTTTGCTTTAATCCCCAGAGATCAAGTTTGGATCAACTGTTGCGCTGCATGTTGGAAAAATGTTTTAGTCACTTGATTAGAGTTGCTGCTGGATCACGGACATCCGAAAATTTCAATTTCTTCATCTTCTTTGCTTCAAAATCCGCTTGACACAGACTTAACCATGTCATTGCCAGAAAGTATCTGGTTTTAGGGCAATGAGACTAGAGGATCAGCAACCATCTTAATTCATGAGATTCAATGCAGAGGCCAGCGGGAACATGGCTTCAGCAACCATGAATAAGCAGTTTATGACAGATGTTTATTCACCTGAGCCGACTTCACAGTGGCTGGCAATGATTTACCTGTTAATGCAGCTGGTTAATATTTACTTAAGCAATTCAGAAGAAGTACCTTGCTCAAGGGTACTGCGGGAGTAGGTGGGATTCAAATTTTGGTACAAGAGTACAAGACAGCAGCTTTAACCACAATGCCACCTGCTGCCATAGACCTGCGTTTCCTTATGAATCTTAGCATTCATTAGGTTGCGTAAACTTACTGTACTCACCGGTGTAAATTTATGTCAGTAGCACAAAGCATGGTCGACAAGGGCACATGAACTGGACGAAAGAGTGAAAGCAAACCAACCAACTATGTTGCTTGGAATCGGTGCAGAGGAGTTTGGAAGACGCATCCGGCTCAGTCCTCTTAACCACATGCATTGTGAAGGCATCCTAGTTTCAGCAAGCGTTCTCAAACTTCCTTGCTGCCACTTTTTAACTCCAGCGTTGCCAGTTAAATTGCGGGGAGGTGTCCTTCTGTTGTACGTTTTACCTCTGTTTGTAGCCTCAGCTGCCCCATGGAGGAGATGTGTGTCAGTGTGTACATCAGTAAATGTAGTTATAATGCAAGTGTTGGATATTGGACTTAGGTGGACAAGAACTGGGGATCAGGTGTTCCGTAGAAGGATGGGACTGAGATGCAGAGAGGCAAGACCGTCCCCTCAGACAGCCAATTTCAAAGTCATGTTACAACATCCCAGCATTTGATTTAGACCTCCTCCCTCGCCTGGGCTTTAGACTTGATTTGAAATTGAAATTAATTTAATATAAAACATTGGCTCTTTCTGTTGGTACAAAGCTGGTTTTTTTAAAAAAAAAAAAAAAAAAACAGGAATGAGGTTGGTTCACCCCCAGAAATGTGGGAGAGAAGCATGGAGATGTGCAGCGGAAATTGAATGTGTCTCTGCCAGTTCTCTCGTGCTGCTGACACACGTGTCGTTTTTTGGAAAATGCGCCAGTGGGGATTGCGCTGGACTAGGGTCTGTTCCCCAATTCTGTGGCTCCAACACTCCATGTCCATGCCCACAAAACACACCCATACAAACAGCCTTGTGTACAGACACGTGCAGACCTGTGCTACTGCCCAGCACATGCACAGCTGGTGCTATGGGCTTGCAAAATAATTGACCCTTCCAGGAACACACACAGTATGCATACATACACATTCGAGGCGTGTTACAACCATTTTGTGGATTAACCCCCCACCACCCTCCTTTCCATCACAATGGTATCTCCCCTCACCAGAGAGGGATCCGACCGCCTTCTGACACCCACTTGCATCCACTGAATTAACCATCGCTGTCATCCCATTTGCTTATATAACAGACCTGTTTTTGCAGCCATGCCTGATGGAGAGGGGAGAAGAAAAAGGGAGACTGGGGCAGGGAAGGAAAGAGGCGATATAAACAGGCAGGGTGGGCAGGATATACAAAATGAATGGGGTTTCATTGGTGGGTGTTGGGGACCTATGTGATATGGTCTGCGAGCTGTCACACACAACCCAGCTGGCCAGCCCAAAATGATGATGTGTGAAAGCTACACGAGCTGGAGGCTGACTCCTTCAAATGGAGATATCCTCTGCTCATATGTGTGTTTACGATGGTTTCTTTACTGCTTTCAGATACGTAGGGTGGTGGGATGGCGACTGTAAATGTACCATGCAGAGCCTGCTGTCCAAAATAATGTCATACTGGGTGACTCATGTTAGGTGTAAATGTGTACCCTGTTAATGTTTCATCCTGTGTCCCCCTGACTGGGGCAGGTGCGCATTCGCCCCGATGTGCAGGAACTGCGTGAGTGGCAAAGGGAGCTCCGCGCGGAGAGCCGTGATGTCACAACAACAGCACAGGACTTCTGGACCCAGCGGGAGAGCAGAGGTGAGAGATGGACTGTGGCCGCTTGGGGACAGTCAGCCAGAGTGGCTGTGAGGTGAGGAGTGCTGGGGACACACAAGTCCTTGCCACACGTTATGGTAAACGGGTGGTGTTGCAGTTAATAATCTAACCCAGGGAATCCAGGAAGGGAGACTCCTGTTGTTTGCTTGATGCGAGAAGCGTCAGTACATATCCAGTCGAAAAGGGGGTTTTATGTTGCGTCTCATGTAAGTTATTAATGTACCCATAATTCACCAGGCCAACTGGGCACACGCCACTAGCGATCCTGAGTCTCTGCCCAGCCTCAAGGGCACCCAGATGATGCAGGCCTTCCATCAGGTATAGGCACACGGTAGCAGGCACTGGGGCGCTGCTGTCCTGTCACAAAATGGAAATAGAGCAGAACCTGCCATGCACCAATATGGAGGGGGATAGGGGAGAAGGACCGGGCTTCTGGGTAGTGTGTTTATGTGCTTGTCAAGAGGGAGCAGCTGGGAATGCAGTCTTCAAGATCAGCATGGAAGACGGGATGCCTGGGATAGCAGTGTAGTCTCTGGAGTGTCTGGTCTATGACATGCACAACACAGGCAAACTCAATACAGCTCCATGCTTCTGGTCCCGCTATACATATTAATGTATTTGCTCAGCTAATACTTCTCTCCAAATGAACTTACCATATTGATCTGCTTACAGTGATTTACTGTTTTATACAGCTGGTTTAATTTTTAACTGTAGCTCTCAAGGGTAGTACAGTGGGAGGTGGGATTTGAACCTGGACTTTTCAAATAGAAGGCAGCCTTAACCACTACCTGGTGTCCTTTTGTATAGTGTACACCTGGCTGCTGTGTGATGCCACTGTTATACCACAACATAAAACGTGTATAAATGGCTTACAGTCACAACAGTGCCACACAGCGGCCAGTCTTAGAACCTATTGACTGGGCTGCATGTGGCTTAAAACAGATGATCCAAATTTGCCAAGTTTGGACAATGTGGTGGTGAGAATTCGTAATGTTCTGTGGCCGCTGGCTGTGTCGTCTTGAGGATTTCCATCAGTAGGAAGCTGGGGCTCAACTGACACACACACACACACACACACACACACACACACACACACACACACACACACACACACACAGTGCTGTTGTTGGGTGTTCAGCACTCCAGAGTGTCAGCAAACTAGGAGGCGAATGGAATCTGTGTAGGCCATAGAAATGGAGGTAGCGGTTGGGCAAAGGACACTGTGAAGAGGGGTGCAATAATATAATTATTGTTACTTATAATAAAATGGAGACTTCATTACACACAACAAATATCATCAGCATCTTCATTGTGAACATTTAGTAATTGCTTTAGAGATTATGTGCAGAATATGGCTACACACAGACTGTGTACCTGGCATCAGCCAGCCACTACACATAGTGAACTGTTTGCAGGCGTGAAAATTTAACCAAGGAAATAACCAAGAGCTGAAATGTTTGGTTTTTTTTGGTGTTGTGCTGTATTCGGTGTTGTGCATAATTTTAGGTAGCATGAAGAAAGGAGGGAATAAGTGGAAACTAAAGTATTTCTAAGCTGGCAGGAAAACACAGGAGGTTATAGATATTTGTATTTTTTAATCCAAAGCTACAGACCCTTCTGTATTATTTTTGGATGGATGTGGCTATGTGAGTCTATAACTTCAACAGCTGTGCTGATGTGCAATTCTAGATGTGAACTTGGGGGCTGAGATGTGGACTGACTTTGGATACAATATTCTGCCACATTGCGATTTGTCTGTTAGGTGATGCCGGGTTTCATCCCAATTTCTGTTTTTTTGCAATTGCTTAAAATCAAAATTTGATGCCTTTTTCATTGACACAGTAGTCAGAACAGCACTTAATTTAGTCTTCAGACCAAGCTTCTTGTTTTTTGCTCTTTATGGAAGAATTTGGCTCCCCCCCACCACCTTCATGGCTACATTTCATTACCCAGGGTGCACCAAGTTATGGTGTAAGTTGGCTAACATTCCTACCAGTTGTTTGAAATGAATGTCCATTTTATTAGAGAAATCTGTGTTAACTTCAGTATCTTTTATTTACTGTAGAAATTTAAAATTTAATACTTAATAGTTTGATATCGACTGATACACACATAAAAATGCCAATACTTGCACTTGTGTTTTTTCTCCCCATTTCTAAACACTGCAGATAAGTATCTTTAAAATTTAAGTCAGATTTCCTAAGCTCATCAGCATGAAAAGCCCATGAGCAAGAAACACTTCTGACCTTACGATATTGAAAATCCTTTTTGTTTTCTATCAGGCTGAAATAATAATTGAGTGTAATAGTGTTTCTGTGAATTACCCTTCAGTTGTTTAGCAGTGGGACTTGAAACATCCACCTTCCGGGCACAAGTAGCCTGAATTTTTAACCATTAAGGTTCCCGCTGTGCCATAGACGCATTACTGATCTTGCTTTTCGGTTGTTGCTGTTAGTTTTTATTTTATTGCTGGATAACTGAGGTGGCTCTGCGTATGAATTACCAAGGCTCTCCAGAGCTACACACCACAGGGCCAAGCAGCTGCTAAACCCACCTCCTGGCAAGCTTATTTGGAGGAGACAAAAACTAAAGGTTGAAGTCAAACAGGCCGAAGCAGCATGTAGAAATTTCCAGACATTTATCAAGTTGTTTATAAGATGTGAGCCATATCTGTGACACCGCAGGCTCAGGATAATTTACTGGACCTTTGACAAGCAACCAGTGTGTTTATCAAAGTGCGTTAATGAAAGTTTCCACAGGCTATTTGTTCTTTGCTCATTTATTGCTTTACATTTTCCTCCTTGAAATGTCTTTGCCTTTTATCAGTTGGCAGTTGTGTGCAGAAGTTAAAGGCATGAGGGTTGGAAGCCTGAGCGGTGGGCATCATTTTGCAAATACAATACAGCTGTGCTGTATATTTTATAAATTCTATAAATATGTAGTGATGCCATAAGCCACCTTTATTTAGTAAAATGGTCATTCTGTGCTGCGCTAATTCTAGTGTGGCTGCTGCTTTATAATGTTGGAGCGAATGTCTTAAACTGAAGAAGGAGGCCTAGTGAAAGGGTGCTGATGCTGGTGCGAGAAGAAGTTCATGGTGTGTGTTTACAGTGGGGCACGAGATTGAGGACCTGGAGGGACCCATGCAGCCCAACAGCTCAGGAGTCTCCATTCTGGTGCTGTCACCCACACCCCAGAGCACCATGATCCTGTCACCGACTGCGCAGTTGATGCAGGAGAACTATGACACAATGCAGAGTACGGGCTCCATCGATCCATCTGCTCGGAATACGCAGTCTCTCTCCGTACCTGAGTAGATCAGCCTGTCTTCCCCTCCGTTGTTATACAAGTAGGCCAGACTGTGGAAGGGGGGTGGGTCAAGTGTTCTTTGACTGTAGGCCGGCTCCTCAGCGCACACTCAGAGCCCGGGCCATAAGTCTATTAATAATTCACTTTGTCTGTAAATCGAAAGTCACTTTTACCACTAAGTCACAATCAATAAAAACTTAATAATATAGACATGCCTTGATTTATTTGCGCCTGCGGTTCTTTAAAAATCTCAGATATGTATAACGGATTAAAAAAAAAAAAAAAAAAAACTCTAAAATTTTGTATTTAATTAAAACTAACTTTAAAGGCCTGAATGCAAAGACATTTTGCCTCCTGTTTATTCCTTACTGGCGACCGATTCATCCCATAAACATCTGAGGAATGAGTGAAATTTGTCATCGTATTGCTGATCAACACTGAACTCTGCACGTGAGTTTAATTTAGTTGGTCCCATGCTCCCATTCTACCTCTTGCGCTGACATCTCTCAGCTCATAAAAACAGGTTGTGTTTGCGGTGTTATAAACAGAATTTGCAGAAAATCAGGCAAAGTACAATAAATAGTCATTTAACCGGGAAATGTTAGTGTTTTCCACAATTAAACTAGATTGTTTGTAACACGAGGAGCCAAAGTAATGACTTTTTATAAAAATTCCTTTGCCGGGGCAGTAGAACTGCTCCAAATTTCCCCAAGCTGGCACTGTTGTTCTGTATCTGTTAGGGTATAGAAGGGCAGTGCAAACAGACCGTAGCTCATACTTGGTGTAGAAGGAAGCATCGCTGAACCCTTGTGCTGCTGAAGGTCGGACTGAGCGATCTGTAGAAATGCCCATCTCGGGGAGAGAAATGAAAATATTTCCACTAAAATGTCATCATCTCATGTTACATGCAGATGTTCCTGTTTTTTTTTTTTTTTTTTGCTTTGTTTTTTTGGACTGTAGAAAGTGAGAAGAACTTTTGTTCCATTAAAAACAGGAGGTTCAAAGACAATGAAAACCGTGCTGGTCCGATTCGGCTTATCTTCAGAAGGCCATTTCCTTTTTTGTCAGGAAAACAAATTGACTCATTTAGCCCAAGAGGGAAAATTGAAATCATATTCAGAGTAAGCCCACCCGGAAAGATTTTGAAATCTTAGGTGGAGATTTAGAGAAATGAGAAGTTGCTTGGCTCAGCCTTTATTATCTGCTTCTCCATCCTCAGCCTAAACAAGGCTCTTCTCCCCAGCCTTGGTTTCCCAAAATCCCGGCGTAAGTCACGGTATCTTGAAAGTAGAAAATAAAAAGCGTGTTTTAACTACAAAAAACATGCTTAACATTGAATACCATGAGTAATAAATGCAGGTCAACTGGTACACCTGTGAAAGGTGTTTGCATCCTTCTTCCAGGGATGCCACAGTGACCGTGAGTCCTGCGATGCACAGCTGTCTCAGTAACAACATGGTTCTGCCTCTTGTAGGTGACCGTATCGGTGTATCCATGTGAATGTAACCAGACCCAATGACAGCCGTCCTGACCTTGGTGCCCGCTGTAAAAATGGATCATTTCTATTGGCCACGGGGTGTCGATGATGGGTGGCTGGGGATCTGTTTGACAGTGAAGGCCTGGGGGATGCTGGATCACGTTGCAGCCCTTCTAGCGCAAACCTATTGATCCCCTGGGGCTGGAACTCATCCTATAATACAGTCCTCTCATGAATTTCTTCTAAATTTACCCACTAAGGAAAAGGCCAGAGTCAGAGAAAGTTGCTATTCCTGGGGTTTTTCTTGGGAATGAAAAATAAGGGATCACACATATTTTAAGGTGTGAGCTAATTACCTGTTTCTAGATTTTAAAAAAGGCAAGCGTGCTTTCTAGCAACTTTCTAAAATCTTTCTAAGTATGCTAACTTTTAAAATCTTAGCACAAACACTCCCGTTTGTAAAAAACAATCTTTATCAGTCGGTCGCACAGCGGTCCACAGCCTGTCCTGGAGGCATAGTGTACGAGGCACCCCGGAGAGGACGCGAAGCTGTCACAGGGCAGTCGCGTTCACTCCTTCACTCACGCACCCATCATGGGCAATTTACAGTTGCCAACTGAGCTGGGACACACATCTCTGGACTGTGGCAGGAAACCAGACCATGGGAAGAACATGCAAAATTCGCAGAAAGTAAAACAAATTCAAGCCCCTGTCCAAACACACAGTTTAGGAGCAGTAGGGCACCTGCGCTACCAGCCTCATTCCTGTTCCCCCCTCCCGAAAATGTAATCTTAATGTGGTATCATTTTATATTAATAAATAGTCGTGAGCAGCCAACACTCTGTACCTGTGCACACATGACAAGCAGTCGAGATGGCAGGCTGAGGAAAGTTTCTTATTCGCAAGGTTCGGTCAGTCGTGGTGGTGTGTGCTGAACCCAGCTCATAGGGGCCGCATTTCGATTTCCCAGGGATGGGAAAATGGACGCCATTTGTCAGCGTTGCCTTTGTGGGTGCAAACGTGAGGAGAACGTGCAAACGCCACACACTCTGAGCTGACATTGAAGCCCACGCCATCCCGGCAGCCCGGGAGCTGCGAGCCGCCAGCTTGATCGGCTGTGGTTAACCAGTAAGTCCAGTTCTGCGGTAAAAAGTGAAAGTACAAGAGGAAGCCGTCTGGTAAACTACAAAGGTCACAGTTTATTGAACAATTTGCCTGAATTGTTTACAGAGACAGTGATCGACCTTATTATGCATTTGGGAAAACGGGTTCATACAGAGGCATGCGGCGTCACTGCACAGTCACAGCCGTGAAACACCATCATCCCTGCAGGCTGCCTTGACTGGGCCAGTCCACAAACTGGAAAGGTGGGTCAACCACACGTTCAATCCAAGAAGGAGGGTTGGGGGGAGCTTCATGAGAGGTTCAGGAAAAGAGACCTTATAACCGGTGTATTTTTTAAACAACAATAATACTCGCTATCAGATGGTAGCAACACGTAACTGCTGATACTGACACGAGGGTTCACAGGAAACGCCCCCTTCAGTGAAACCCCTTTCTCGCCGTGAGGGAACGTATTCTTCCTCGTCCGTTCCATCTGAAAATATATGCTTTCATATCACTGCATAAATAATTATTTGTTAGAATTTAAATAGGGTTAGGATATTGTTCAATGTCAAAGCTAAGGGGAAGTTAAGTGTGCACAAACTTGGAAATTTATTTTTTCGCGGACAGATTGCGGCTACAGAACCCTGTGATGAATGTTTAAGACGCGATTAATAAACGCATTTATTGGCAAGGGTTTTTCGAGCAAAGCCAGTGTGCTACTTTTTTACCCTCTAGAGTACGCCTGGACCAGTAACCTCTTCTCTGATGCAGGCCTGGACCAGGAACCTATTGCCTAACGTTGGTATGGACCTCTAACCTGAACCCTTAGTGTAGCCATGGACCAACGGCTTGTCCCCTGGGGTTGGCTCACACAAGCCTGGTCAAGGCTGGGTCAAGGACAGGGATGGCCCTCTGCTCCTTCGATTATACAGAGTTGTACATCCTTCATAAAGTGCAAAATACAACAATCATCCTGATTTGGAGTTCACCTGACGTACAATAGTTTGGAAAAACAGAGTTATATTCCCAAGATATGTGACGGCACAGTACAGGTTTTGACCAGCGGAAGATCTACTGCACATAGCTAGGTCAACAGTTTAGGAAAAAGTATGGAAAATCGTAAACTGGGTCTCCTCCAGAAATGTTGTTTTTTTTTTGTATATTTATAATATATATATATATATTATATATTTGAAAATAATCACAGTTCAATAAATTCAAATACAAGCGTGTCTAGAATCCTTTTATCAAAATCTTTATAGACTTCAGAAACCTTAAGATAAAGCAAAAAAGATAGAAGCAACCAAACAATTAATGGCCGAGGCAAAACATCAAAGTAAACCGTGAAATTATACTTTTCTTATTAGCATGGCTGGTGTCTAAATTTTATCTTTTGTTTTTTTTTTTTGTTTTTTTAAAAAAAAAAAAAAAAAACACGTAAAAACAGCAGTACATTTCACCATCACTACTTTTTACATTGGAACGGAAATCAAGAAGCATTCCCCCCTTGTCTACCGTGGGTATGTCGGAACTCAAGCTGAAAGGCTGAAAGAGGACCCTGACTAAGCGGCCACTCCCTCGTGGCACAAAGACATTATTTAAAGACGAAAAAGGGGACAGGGTTGTCCCTTGGTAATGAGGACAGCAGAGTGCTGCTCCCTCAGGCAGTTGGTGGGCAGCCCGGAGCTGGTGACCTGAGCTGAGGCCCTCCCTCTCTTAACCCCGCATGCAATTTCTCACGGCGCTGCCCTCCATCCCTTGCCAAGGCTGGGTCAATTGGAGGGAACCACAGCGATTGTCCCTTTCTGGACAGCAGACCCGGGCATGATGCTCCCGTGGCCCCCTGGCTTTGTGCTGCCAGGGTCCATCCCCTGATAAAAATTGACCCTCATTAAGGAAGCAAATGCAGAGACCCCCCCCACCCCCATCCCACTGTACCTCCCTAGGTGCTGGATGACTGTCTTTCATGCCAATGCAAACAGCCACTGGTCCCCGAAAAACAGGAGATGACAGACGTCTGACCTAGATTTGAGGCCCAACCCTAATACAACCCCCCCCCCCAAACACACACACACACACACACACACACACTCTCCCTCTGATCCCACAAGCTGTCTGGTTAAATCAGGTCCACTACTGGGCCTCCAGTCGAAGCCACAGAACCCCAGCTGCGCTGTTCTCAGTCAGGGATGACCTGTGGTTTTGCGGTCAACTCAGGCGGGGGTCAAAGAACCTTCGCGACCGACTGCAGTCGGTCACTATCGTGGTGTAGTCTTACTTATTATGAAGAGCTGTGGTCCCCAGGGGGACCGTGTGACCGCATTTTGATGGCTCTTCTAGGTCTTGCCAGCTGTGCGGTGCCACCATCACGCCCAAGAGCACAGGGCTGACAGTGAATTTTTTCATTCCAAACCAAAATATCCAAGGGACTTAAACAAAGACAGCCGTGCACAACGGGAAATGCGGATGGAGAAATGCACGTGTAGACACAAATGACGAAAAGGTCAGTTTGCCGCCTTCGCGCTTTTCCCCTCCCTGCCCAAATGTGATTTAATAATTTGTTCTTTCTGGTGAAATAAACACCTTCCCAGAGCAGCCGGAGAAATAAAGTTCACGGGTCTTCTTGGCTGGGGACGCGCGACCGTCCGGAAAGCGGGGAGCGGTTCGTTTTCGTTAACGTGGAACTCCCGAGGGAGGACAGGAAGATCCTTCTAGAACAACACGTGAACCCAAGGTTAGGGAAACGTTCGTGTTTTGGGCCTGATGCAATATTCCGTTTTAAAAGGAAGAGAGAATATGCAGAGACACACTCGGAATATAAACATCGATCGGGGGCGATGACGCTCGCACGTGCACGTACACACAGGACCTGGCCTTTCGTGGCGGTAAAAGCAGGTAAAAGCGAGACTGAAGTGAACCGCGTTTGCGTCGCTGAATCCTGCCGGCTGCTTTCCAAAGGGCAGAACCGCATCGCAAATGGGGGGAATAGGCCTGGGGGCGGGGCTTTTACAGAGTCCTCGCATTGCACTGCTTCTTTACGTCCACAGAATATCATCTCCCCTTTGCCAGTATCTCCAGATTTCTGCCGTTCCACATATTTACTTTGCTAGTGTACATTGGATTAAAGTTTTAGTAGATCAAAGTCAATCGTGTGTATACATACAATAAAATAATACTCTTGGTTCCTATTATAGTGTTTTGCATGTTTTATAAGAGTGTATCGAATGCCCGTTTCCCCCACGCGTGCATCCGAAACCCAACCAATTACTCAGCTTGCGGTATATATGTATATATATATATTTTTTAACTGTTACATCCAAGGAATCTACTAATGTGTTTTTAGTCCTGCCTTCCACACCGTGGTGTTCCTCAGCTGGTCCTGTGCTGCACAGTTCCTGCCATGACCAGATCTCACAGAGCAGTGGAAGGAGCCTTTCCAGCTTCCAGCCACTCTTCGTCCGGGAAACGCGGTGCGACGCTTTCCTGTTGGTAACCCCGGCATCGATAAACAAACAAGACAAGACAAGTGAATGAAGAAAACCACCAGCGCGGTCAGGTTGACCTTTTGCCTCCTGGAGATGAGAGCGTTGTCCCCTCTCCTTGTTCTGTCCTCGTCTCTCACCACAGCTGCCTCCCCGTGTAGGTTGGGGGCGCAGAGGGAACCTGCTGGGGAGAAACAGGTGGTCAGCCCACACTCTTGACGTCCTCCTGCAGTCTTGAGTCACAGATCTCGGGCCCAAGACAGTTGATGGCTCCTTCTGGTCTGAGAAGTATGAAGCACCGGAGTCTGGGGAAACTTTGTCCTCCGTCCAGCAGCATCAAAGTTTTATTTGACAAGCACTGAGGCTCTGTGTGTGTGTGTGTGTGTGTGTGTGTGTGTGTGTCTCTCTCTCTCCCTCGGCCCCTGTGTCGTCTCTTGCTCACCATCGGTAGGGCTGCAATCGCTGAGGAGCCAGTGTCCTTACTAAACCCCCCCTTTCTATCTAGGAACACCCTGGCTCCAGCCGACCAGCAGACAGGAGGCTTGACAGTGCCCTGGAGAGTGATGGTGATGCTGAGTACTGAGTCACCCTAAGTCTCGTGTGTGCGTGCTTTTGTGCTACATACTCACCGCTCCCCCATTCAGAATCATGGTCATCTCGGTGGGCTGGTACACATTGCTGCGAAAAGGGGCGCTGGGCCTTGTTCCCGTGCTGCCGTTCCTCTGGCCCCCAGAGCGCATTGCTGCAGACACAGGCGGAGGTGAGCGCTCACTGGGGCCTTCACACACCCGCACACGCACACACACACACACACACACACACACACACAGGTGAGCTAGGAACTATGGGCACCGGCCAGGCAAAAAGGTTCATTGTTAATTTTTGCATGCGGCCTCCGCCTGTTGGGTCACCTGTGTTGTTGTCGTCGAATGAGAAGGCCTGGTTCTCCACAAACTGGCGGTGCGAGAGCGGGATGTCCTCATCAAAACTGGCCTCCCTCAAGCGTGGCGGGGCCTGGGAGGTGTCAAAGTAGTCAGGGGCCGAGGGCTGCGGCGGGGGACGCAGGCAGGCGTGGGCCTCGGGCGAGGCGTGAAGCAGCAGCAGCAGCCAGCCCTGTGCCACCAGAGTGACCGCGTGCGCAGCGTCGTCCCAGTCTGAGGACAGGCCCAGCGCCGCGTTGCCGTAGAGGTAGAAGCCCAGCCAGGCGGCCCACAGCAGGACAGAGGTGAGACAGGAGACAAAAAGCCAGGCTCCGCTACACCTCCACGGCCGTGTCTTCCCGCACGTGGCACATCCCGAGGCCATGAGTGCGGCCAGTAGGAGCACCACCACGTAGCTGCAGGACAGCGCAAAGTCCAGCGGCAGGTACTGGCAGGCTGGCTGGCCCTGCCGGGCGACCGTCAGCAGCAACCACTCTGCGGCAATGATCCCTTGCACCAGCGTGAGTCCCAGCGCCACCCCTGCCAAGGCACAGCCGCTCGGGCTCCGCCCTCCTCGCGACAGCCGCCGAAGCCGCACGGCCTGTGCCAGCAGGCAGGAGAAGCATAGGGCGAACAGCACCCCCCAAAGGGCGCGCCGCACAATGCAGAGGCGCTCGTCGCGTTCGATGAGGTAGGCGAAGCTGAGGCCGCAGAGGCCCACCACGCCCGCCAGTAGCAGGAGCAACGGCCCAACCCCACTGCGCTTCTCTGCCTCGCTGACACGCCGCAGGCGGCACAGCAGCACCAGGCCGAGCAGCAGCGCTGCCAGGGCGCCTCCGCCCGCTGCTGCCTCGACCACCACGCCCCATACCGCCTCCAAATCGCACAGCGCCGTGTACGGCCGCTGCAGGAAAGAGCCGCAGCCTCGCGGTGGCGCTTTGTCCTGGGAGGAGCTGCGGCCCACGAGGGCCAGGAGGATGAAGAAGAGGAAGGCCGGAGAGAACGACATCATGGACTGCGGAGAGAGCAGAGGGAGAGCCATGTTTGCAAGCACACAACAGTCCACCGACATACTGACTGACTGCCTAGATGTGTGGTCATGTTTATTCACGTCGCAGACATTTTTCTCCAAAGCAGCGTACAGTGATTATTAACCAAATGACTGCGTTGTCCAAGGTGCCCAGCGTGACATTCGCTATAGTAAACTCCAGCTGAACAGCGTAACACAGTCATGCATTCAGAGCCAGCTGTTCACCCAAAACACGTCTTTGGACTGCGTGAGTTAAGCCAGATGAACACGGGGAGGACACAGAAACTCTCTGCTGCACCACTGTGCCGTTTCTGTAGCTGTGAAAGGCCCGCTTTGTTTCCCCGACCCCTCCGTACAACGGTGCCCCCGCGCCGTTTCCTCTCTTGTTTTACGTTGCCGTTCGTCTGCACGGACCCACGAGCCCGTCAGTCAGTCATGTGATGGCGCAAACAGAAGTCCAAACCCGCCGGCACCCAGAGTGCTTGCCACAAGGCTGAGGACGAGCAACGGTCCGTGTAACGTCCGAATCAAATAAAACGCCCAATTGGATTTTATGGCAGCATATCGGCCCATTTGTTTGAGCTCGGAGCCCTGGCCGAGGCAGACCAGACTCGCGTACATCATTTCCTGAAAAAAGCTAAGAAGACGGACAGAGAGAGGAGGAGGAAGAGGAGGATCTTCTCGCCGGTTTGATTTGCCATCACTCTCAGTTGCCATGGAAGACAATACTTGGCTGTAACTGGCCACAGTGTGTTTGCGTCTGTTTATTTCCAAAAATATTCCCGGAAACCAGAGTACGAGGAAGAGACCGTGTCTGTACTCTATTTGAGGTGCAGCAGGTGAAGCAAAAATCTGTGTTTGCGGCAGGTCACAGGCTGTAGGTTTAACACACAGCTTATCAGCCATACACAAGTTCACCACTCTTACACACACTTCTGTGTGACCTGCCTTGGGGTCCACAGGACCACCCTCGGGCAGTCGACCTGCAGTCAGCCCGGAACCCCAGTGACTCCCCATTGTTAAAGAACAGCGTTCGCATTGAGACACAGCTGAGGGAGGACAGGGTCAGAGTTCAGCATTTGATCTCCCACGCTCCAGTCTGATCTGGATGAGAAAGCTGCACTTGAGGTCCCATCACATGGAACGGTCAGAAAAAGGTTCTCTCACACCCTGACCAAAAAGCTACCGCTACCACTGGGGCACCAGGTGGCATCGTGGTTAGAGGTGCCGGCTTTCACTTCAAGGACCTCGGTTTCCTGCTGCGGTGCTCTCGAAAAAGATGCTAACCCTGAAAATGTACCCTGCTGCGTATCACGCACTTACGCAGCTTGCACCGTTTTGAAGAAAAGTTCCAGCTGAACAAGTAAGTAAAAACTTAAATGCCATTTCTCCTACGCACTGAAGTTTTAGTCAACTTGAGCAAAGACAAACCTGCATAAATACTGCATTAGTTATACTGGTTTGCCATATACGTTTGCCATATGAATGCACAAGATGAGTTTGTTTGGGCTTGATAATTTGTGACTGTTAAATTATATAAAGGTCTTTTCCTGTGCGGGGACGGGGGGGGGGGGCAGAGGAACAGTGAGCAAAACAACTGCGGGCTGATGAGTCGCTGAGAGAGGAGGTGGGTTCGCGATCTGGAGAGCAGCCATAGGCTCCGCTTAATGGTTGCAGACACTGCTTCCCAAAGGGGATGGGGGGGGCCTTTCCAGGAGATGAATGCAAAACTCGGGATAACTGGGGGAGCGGGGGGTGGCGGGGACTGTGATGCAGAATGAGAGCTGCATGGAGGACTGTACAGTGCTGTGTACACAGTGTATGAGGGTGCGTACGTGTGTGTGTGTGTGTGCGAGAGAGAGAGAGAGAGAGAGAAAGAAAACGGGGTGGTGCAGATGGTAGGAATTCAGTTCCTTGAGTGTGAGTGTGTGTGTGTGTGTGTGTGTGTGTGAGTATGGGACTTTGCTTTGACGTAACCAAGTGTTGCATCCGCCATGTTTTTATGTGGAGGGTTTCTCACTGAACAAACGCGGGACGAACGTTGTTTCCACTGCTTAACATGCAGATACTAAGATAAAAAACATCTCAGCGTTGTGGTGATTTAGCGGTCAGAGCTGCGGTCTTTGGACTGAAGTTTAACTCCTGCTTTCTGTTGAACTCTTAAGTAAAGGCCGTGTTTGCCTGGTTTGTAAAAATGGCCCAGGTTTATAAATGGGTAAATCACGGTAAGTGACATAAAAGTGTAATTGGAGAAAAGTCTTAGATGAATGAATACATTCAAATAAATAAGTAAAGGAAAGCATCGGGAAATAAAAGTGTAGTTCAATTTGCAATTTTTAGCTCACAGGTAAGGATGCTGGCCAAGGTTGGACAATAATGTGTTTGTGTACAAGAAAACATGAGACGCGGTAGTTCCTGATGGCACGGTTCGCGCAGAGGGAGTGGGAAGCCTCTGCAAGATGGGCTTCAGAGCTGTCTCTGTGGTGCGGCACCTCCACCAGCAGTACAGCACACAAACAGGCCCCCCTCCGCTTGACACTGTGGAGTGGGCCAAGGGGGTTGATGATGGGGCATTCAACCCTGCCCCCCGACAGAGCAGTGAGACACTAAAACACTTGAGTCTCAAGCTGGGGGATTTTCTCCCAGGCTTCCTTTCTGTCACTCGCTCTCCTTCTCCCAGCATTCACCATTAAGTCTCTCATTCATTTTCCATTGAGTGCCTCACCCCCCTCCAAGCCTGCCCCCACCCCCCAACTCCATTCCCGTCCCCACTGCCTCCACCTTCCATGAGTGAGGGAGACACGAAACGCGTTCACCTCCCCCCCGTGCTTTCCCTCCTTTCCATTCCCATTATGTGTTTCAACCACCCCCCAATCTCCACACACACACACACACACACACACACACACACACACACACACACACACACATATCCTCCCTCCCTGCCTCCACCCTCCCTGTCTCTCTTTCATGACAGCAAGGAATCCAGATCCTTCTGGTTCCACTGGATGCCTGCTGGGAAGACCTGGATCCAGTGTGATACGACACACACGTTCGCACTGTGACATTTCGTGCTGCGGTAGCACATACTTGCGCTGCGCTTACATCGCACGCAGCCACGGCACGCAAAAGCCCCGCGCACACAGCTGGCAGCTTTGTACGAGCGAGGCTCGGATCCAAACAAAGCACAAAATAGCGGCACACTGCGCCACGGTGCCCGGCTGCTGTGCTCAGCGGTACGCTGCTACACATGGCCCGTACTCTCATCGATTTTATTCTTGTATAGATTTTTCCTGGCTGCTGTGCAAAAGCTGGAAGAGCATGAAACACAGGCAGCACGTCACAAGCCGCCGCTCGCACACACAGCGATTGGAGGATGCGGCGTTCGCTCAAAGGTGCAGCTGCAGATATGACCCGGCATCCTTTGTGCGTTGGTGTAGTGCAGTAGGATAACAACTGCCCCTCTTCCTGTTCCCAAAGAGACCCCCTGCAGACCCACACACACTAACTATTCCAGGGGGTGGGGTAGCGAAGGCAGTAGGCGGGGCTTGACCCCAGCGCTCCATCCAGATGTGGTGCGTGACACTTGCCGAGATCCTTAGCGGTGACACCATGGCCGCGGCATTTGTCTGAACATCTGCCAGCTGGTGGTGCCGTGCCCTCCCGCGGCCCAGCTTCCCTATTTACACACGAGGAATTACGCACGTACGCGGCCATGTTGGGCAACGAAGGCTAACTGACCAGGCGGCGGAAACCAAGGGGGTCCTCCAGCGTTTGCTCAGCAGCGTAGGCTGCGGTCCTTAATCGCATCCTGGTCCCGCTTCCGTAAGCTGGTGACAGACAGCGCGTCCTTGCAGCCAGAAGCCTTTTCGTGCCACAAGAAGCCACTGAAGCTGAGCCCCACGCTATAGACGAACCCACGACAGCTCTGCGAGGGGATCACAACATACTTACATCTGGAAATTAGGACTCTTTTTCATGCGACTTGGCTCACCACGTCTCCATGTATTAATTGAGTCAGCAGTTAACAGCCAGGGTTTGCGACCTCTCCTTATCCCAAGGCGAGGGGAGTTTCCCATTCAGGACATCTTGCGTCCTAAGGTGCAAAATTCTACATTCATCTCTGGCCAAGGACCACTGGACACGCTGTAATATTTGCAAAAAGCATTTGCGATTTTGCATTTGGGAACAGGGGATTCACGCAACCACGCTCTGCTCGCGCGTGTGTACGCATGCTGCAAGGGAGCACATGTGTGCGTCCAACACGCACCCCGTGGCTGCCGAGCGGCAGCTGACGGATGCGGCTGAGCCGTGCTCACCTCACGCAGGAAGGGAAGAGGTGACGTTCCCGTGTTTCAGGCTGCACTCGCAACGGTCAGAGGCCGAACGCGTTTCGAGCGAAGTAGAAATGTGCATGAAATGCGTGAAAGCGGGCAACGATCACGCGCAAGGTGTGTAAAACCTACGGCCCCCCCTCACGGGCTACAGCACGGCTGAGAACCCAAACTGCCTGCGGTGGCCTTGGCGTTGTCCGGCAATAAAGCAGAAACTTCACTTTTCCTGTGCCGAGGCCATCTTTTAGGAAAAAAGGCCGTTTTATCTTGTCTTTCAAAAACGGAGCGGATGGTTAGAACAAAGAAAGAGGAATCCACACCTCACGGCTACTGCCAGGACACAGAAACCAGGACCATTGTTCGGGAGGAAGGGCAATAACCCAAGTCTCTAAATAAAGACCATAACCTCACGCATTTCTAAATGGTGCTGGGGAAACGCGGCCCCGCTTGGCTCCCGCTGTCTTTACAAGCGAACAAACAAACTCGAGCTCGCACTCAAATGCAGTATCAGTACGCCAGCTGGGCATCTAAATAAATGACCCAGCAGTGTTAGGCAGCAAGCAGTCACGGTGCAGATCTGTTGCCTTGCACCCTGAAGGTTTCCAGGTCGAATCCCACTCCTGCTCTGAAGCTCATGGTCAAGGTTCTTGCTCTGAACCAATTCCCTGCGTGTAAAGTTGGTTATCCAGCATTGCGAGCTGCCTTGGACAAACGTGTCCACTGAATTATTATTATTCAGCAATAATAATGATAATAATAATAATCACGGTCATCGTCATTCCTGTTTAACTGCGCTGCTAATATAAATTCTGCAGAACAGAGGAAAGATCGCAGGTGCGATCGCACGGCCGGCTGCGAAACACCGACGGGGCACACGCACCAGTGGGGTGGGGGTTCACATGTGTCGTTTAAACACTGACATGCGAACATGTTACACGCACGACCCCCGATTCCAACGTGGATTTCGCCGTCCAACCTGACCGCCCGCGGGAGCGAACACCGGATCCGCACCCGCTTGGACGCAGGTGACTCCACGGACGCGACAGCCCGCGAGTCCGACCGAGCCGCCGGAACTCACCTGCACACGTAGACGAGCGCTGGATCGCGGGACGCACCTGTCGCTGCTTCTCCGAGGGCGCCGAGAGCCCGAGTCACATTTCGGACCGCAGCCCCCCTGCCGAGCCGGCGATCGCGCTCTCCATACACGTCTCCCGTGGAAATGGAGCCGCGGCAGCTGGGGGGGGGTGGTGGTGGTGGTGGTGGGGGGGCAGAGCCCCTGCGCGAGCTCGGTCCGTGGACGTGCGTGTCCTCCTCTCCCCCTCTCAGACCCCGCGTCCCGCACAGCCTTCAGCAAAATAACCCCCCCCCTTTTTTCTTTCTTGTATGTCGACGAGCGGCGACGGCGCGGCTCCCGCGAATCCCGTGCGTCCCGGTGCCGCGCTCACGTGCGCGCGTCCGCGGCGGCTGCGCGCATCGCTTGTCGCGCACGCGGAGCACAGCGCGCCTCGGACCCCCTGCGGCGGGCGGGCGGGCGCGCGCCGAAAAACAGGATCCGTCCGGATGCGAAGCGCCGCTCCTGCGCTCTTCCTCCCTTCTCCTCTTCCTCCTCCCGTCCCCAAAAATAGCTTCCGGGGGGGCTGTCAATAGCCCTCCCCTGGCTGGCTCGCAAGGGGGTCGGACCGCTAACCGGGCAGCTCAGATTCACCGTCTATTGTCTGCTGGGGGTGCCCCCCCCCGGGCGCAGATTATTAGAGCGATATTAATAGCGGGAATGCTATGGACGCGCTGGACGGGTCCGAATGGACTTTCACACACACCTCACGGAGGATCCAGTGCCATCCATTACGCATCGCAGCCCGGTGTGTGTGGTATTCCAGAGAACCCCCCCCCCACCCTCACTTTTACCCCCATTCAGGGGAGACAAAGAGCCGCGCCGAGCCTGGCTGCAGCCCACATGACCGCTTCTGGTCAATGGACAGCCGTAACCATGTGGGCTTTGGGAGGTGAAAGGCACGTTTATCTCCTCTTTGTGTCCGCGTTCCTGTCCCCGGTGATGTTGTGTTCCCGTCCCCTCCCTCCATCCCATCCTTGTGCGTGTGACAGGGGTGCCGGGGATGAAAATGGAGGATCTCCTCAAAGCACGACGGCGGCACCGCAGACGCGGCTTTTCGTTTGTCTGTCCTGGGTGTTAACCGTTCCTCCGACTAGGCCGGCTTTCCCACCGAATGACCTATGCTCTTAGTTGCTCGCACAACCGGTGTTTCAACCGCGTGGTTCAGGTGTTCTTAACCATCGCGCTCCCTACCAGCCATTCACCTGTCCACTTGGGCGAGTCCGCACGCATGTGCACGCTGCCCTCACCGATACTCTGCACCAGGAGAGAGGACGCGGCGGCAGGAGATGGGGGGAGCGAGGGGTCTCTATGCGACCCCTGGGGAGCTGAGCAGCTGAGTGCTGCTGCCTGAGCATTAGTTTCACCCTCCTGCCTCTCCTCCACACCCAGCGTCTCCGCAGCGTTTTTATTCGCGTTCATCGGCCTGGTAGTGAGGGCACCGCGGAATCTTAATGCAGAAATCGTAGCTGGGCTTCAAACGTGAGTAAAGCCAGGATTTCTGCATTCTGGAGATGATTTGCGGACTCGCGCATCCGTGTTGCAAGCTGGCGTCTGTATTGTAATGAATCGCCAGTGAGGGAGAGCGGGATGGGGCTGCTGTCTTGCTAAAATCCCACCACCGATCCATCTGTGTGCGAGAACGAAGCACGCGTGGGGTCATCTGCGCCTGGGAGGACTGGGAGGATCGGGGGAATGCTGGCTGGACAAGCAGGCCGAAAGTGACACAAGGCCATGCGGGTAAATCCGTAGACGGTGTCCTTGCCTTGTGCTTTAATTGCAAACTCACAGTAGGCTGTTGGGTCTGACCCAGGGTTCCAAGCATTGCTGAAAGGCAGCCAGTGTAACCCAACACCTGGTCATTTCTGACTGTTCATTCCTACATGCTGTCCTCAAGTTTAAAATTTAGTGCCAGCGCTGTCATCAAACACAGGTAAGAGGATATTTTTATTTGTCAGGGGTGTGCAGCCCCCTCGCGCATGTGCAGCTGTCATGGTTCCTCACTGCGGTGAACACAGGCAGCAGATCTTCTGCTTTAATGCTTCTCTCCCAGCCAGGCTGTAAGCGGATTACGGTTCTGCTCAGCCCCTGTCAGTCACCACTCTCCCCACTCCCCTCCCCGGGGCAAAACCGGCAGCGTGTGACTCCAGGCCGGGATGGGTTCTGCTCATTGTGGCTGTGGGCCTCCTCTTCCTCCCTGGGGGCGAGAGTGAATTTGGATATAATGAAAGCGTTGAGGATGTTAGATCAGCGGCCCTGGGGAGATGGCAGCGCTGCAGGATGCAGGTGTGGAAAGGCCAGCAGGAAAAGCAGAAAGGGCAGCAAGAATAGCCTGGGTGTCGGGCGCAGCGCTGGAGCCGCTTGCTGGGTTTCCCTGTCTTCGGATGAGTGTGGGGAGACGCGCACGCAAGCACACGGATGCGCAGACTCCTATAGACGCACATGGGAAGATCAGCGGGGCCCAGGCGACGCAGGTTCGGACCCCACTTCCCTCTGTAGTACCAAAGTGTGCAAGTAAGAAATTCCCCGCTGCATAAATGTAAACGGCAGTGTGACCCTGCAAGTCGCTCCGGAGGAAAGCATCTGCTGTTTAACTAAGCAACAACAACATGCGTAACAGGCAGGTGTGCCGAAATTCCCGCGGGCCCCCGTCGGCAGGGCAGGGGGGATTCGTCCTTCCCAGGAGAAAACGCCTGGTCCAGTCCCAGAAGTAATTAGCCAGCCTCTAAGAAAGTGAGCCCTGCCTTGACCTCCCTTGCCCGACCTATGGGATGACCTTATCGCCATGGTGATTAGAACCCTCAGCTGTCACGCTGGCCTTCCCCGCTGCGGGGGGTCTCCATCTGTGTGAGCGCCGCAGCAGCCGGCAAGGGTCGGAATCCATTTGTGTTCCTTCTACATGGACCGGGCCGTGGGCAATGCGGTTCTTTCCCTGCCAGATTTATGCGAGACTTAACCGTCCTACAGGGCACGGAGGCTAACCGCAGATTAATGGTTCTGGCTCGCCGGTTTCGATGCCCGAATCGCGTGATCCTCTACTCGGACACCCCGGTGAGGAATTAGGTTAGGGCAGCCCTAACTTTGGGCCCGGTCCTCCGGAACAGGTGGTGGTTTCAGCCAAGTTGGCTGAAACTGCTTTGTAAGGCCGCTATAAATCTCTTCTCTCATCCGTCATTTTAAAGTACCATAAACTCCAAGGGGCCTCAAAGCGATGCTGTAATGAAGGATTAGGCCAGGGAAAAAAGCTCAACACTGCTACTTACCACAGTAAATCCCTGTCGCTGCTGTCAAAGTGTCTGATGAATCAAGTGCGATTCTGTAAAGTTCGCGCACATTTTAAATGACGCTGACAACAGCAGGTGGTCCGGTGGATAATGACCCGGCCTTGTGACTAAAAGGCCACGGGGTTAAAACCTTGGGCGTTTACTACAGAGGGGGCTGCCGCGCTGTCATTGGAATGAAAAGAAAAGAAAAAAAAACAGCTGAGTCCCAGTTGTGGAACTGCGGCCTTGTTGTTACCTTCACGTTCTGTGCAATCGTGGACTGAAATAGGACTCAATGTGCATCTCTAGGTGCGAAGGGTTGGGCTTCTGGTCCAACGGAGCGCCACAGCTGATCCCAGAGAAGGGCGGAGCCTCGCATCCACTATGTCCTTTTAATGCAGAATTCCAGCCAATGACAGATGCTCCTCAGATTCTCGCTTACGTAAGCAGCGCCTTGTTCGAGAGTGACGCCCTAGCGGCCCGCGGCCCTCGTACAAGAGGGGAGACTTTATGCTCGCACTCCTGCGCAATTGTCTGACCGGGTGGAAACGGACACCTTCTGGCACAGCGCGCCACGTGATGGGGTCCAGACTCTGCGCAGACACAGGTCTCCCGGGGCTTGGGTCTGGACCGAGGGATGGGGGAGCACCGGCAGGAGGAGAACAGGGGCCAAGGGACATAGACCGAAGTGCGCAACATCAGGCCCCCGCCGTACACAGAGATGCGCGGACACAGAGTGCAGCCACAGCTGTGGAGGAGATGGGGATTTGCAGCCAAGCACAGCTGGAGGCCATTTTTATGGAGTACAGGATAATCCCGAATCTGAGACGCAGCCAGATGCGTGCACACTGCCCACAGTACCGGTGAAATAGAAGATTACAAAGAAGTCAGCGCCCCCACCCCAAATCTCTGCCTTTGCAGTGCCGAGCTGCGTCTACAGGGGGCCTGGCGACTGCCGCACAGCACAGCCAAGGCAACTGGCATCGGCGGAGGCACAGAACGACACCGTGCCCTTGTTTAGCTCACCCACCTGCATCTGCCCCGTCTTCTCCCAGACCTCCACCTTGCTCAGTTTCTCTCCATCTCATCCCCCCATTTTCTGCTCCGTTTGCGCCGGCTTCCTTCTGCTTCTCTTACAGTCATTCATTCACTCCAAAGCGACTCGCAATATTAAGCTACATATAATTATTTGCCTGTTTTTTTTTTTTTTTTTTGCTGCAACAATTCGGGGCGAACAGCTCGCCCACAGGTGTCACCTGCTTGGAGTCCAGAGGCAGCAGCTCTGACCACTATGCCACCTGCTGCCCCATTTTGCTCCTCTTTAGTCTCTTCTCCATGCTTCTCTACTCCTGGCCTCATGTCCAAAGAAGGTGGGGGGGGGATAGCGAATCGAGGTGCCATGGCCAAGACGTAGGGCCAACCACCGGAAGGAAGGTCAGGGGAGAATTAATCTTTGTTGCTCTTAAAGAAAAAAGGGGGCCGAGGATTTCAGAGAGAACAGGAAGGTCTCCTGGGAGAGCGTCATGGCAACAGGCTGAGGAGGCCCAGACACTGGGGCGTCTCTGTCAGGCACCCGATCCAAAGTGGCAGGGCAGGTTTTGTGGACTGTGTCCCCTGCTCTCTCCCGCTCCCTCGCTCTCTCTATCCCTCCCTCTTCTGCCCCCCTCCACTGTCACTCTTGCCGCTTCGCTGACTGCGCAATTGCCAAGAAAGGCTGCCATGAGAGGACTGAAAAGACCTTTGTGCAAAAGGTATGCAGAGCAGGAGCCGTGGACTCGCTTCATTGCTTAGCGGAGGCTCTCGCCCGGAGTGACGTGCAGTTTTTCACATCTACCCGCTCGTCTCCCCCGGGGATTCGCAGCCACAACGTTACCGGCACAAACCAACCACACATCGATCTTAGGCCTGATTCCGCTGAAGTTCGTCTCCCGGTTGTGAGGCCTGGCCGATGAACCGCTGGGCCGGGACCGGATTAGCAGCCTCCACGGAAAAAGCAGATCAAGGTTAGCGAGAGAGACAGCAGAAGAGCTCCCCCCAAACCCGGCGTGTTCACGAACGCGTGCCTCCGAGCTCCGTCTGCATCTTCGGATAAACCCGAAAAGGCTGCGAAACAGGGGAGACGGACTCGGCGCAGCAAATCAACGCGCGCTTAACCCTGAACGAGAATCTACGCAGACGCACAAGAAATAGACGATTAATTGTAATAAAATGTATTGGGTGTAACATCGGGTATGATCACACGTCAAAAGCAGGCGTGTTACATGGCTGAAGCTGTCAGGCCTAAACACATCTAAACACCACGAGGAACTAAGCACTTCTTGCCTTTGAACTATTAGCCACAGTCATGAGAAAACCACATTTTGATGTCAATGTGGAGGGTGAGCGCCCCCGCGTGGGCCGAGCAGAGATGCGCTCGCTGCCAACCTATCTACACCCGAAATGGCTCCAGATTCAAGCTTTCAGCTTACACCAAAGACGCTGCTCGGTGGCGCTAGACACCATAGGGTGCCATTAATGCTCGGTCAAATGCAAAAGCCTATTTATAAGAGAGACCTAAGATTACTAAAGCACACAACCTTCCGTCACTTTTCCACTTCCAGCGGTGTAACCCCCTGTACTGGGTGGCCCACCCCTCGGCGCCATGACTGTGTCCCTCCCTCCTCACTTGGAATCCATGAGGGATTCCAGCCAGGGCAGGAACCGGGAAATCTTCTGGAAGACGTATCCCTGATGACAGTTGTGCCGCTGGGGTTGGCTCATGACCCCAGTGAGGAAATACACGTCCCGGTACAGGGTGAGGGTGGGGCTCCCAGGTGCAAAGGTGCAGTCAGCTTTGGGTCGCGGCGAGGTGCAGAACATCTTGTTGGTGATGCGGCCTTGGTGGCGTTCGGCGCACTGCGACAGCGGCTCGTAGGTCAGATGGTTGAGGGTGAGACTGCCCTCCAGCACCAGGGGCTGGGAACCGTCCTTCCAGCCTGTGATGACCGCGTCCCGCTCGCCAGTCATCAGCACGTTCTCTGCAAAGTCCCGTTCGGGCAGGCAAGCAGCCACCACCGTCTTCCGGAAGGAGATGCGGTTGCGCAGCTCCACCACCGCCATGTCGTTGTCTGGTCGACCCTCCACAAACCTTGGGTGCGCGTGCACCGTCTTCACGTAGAGCAATTGCTCTCCGTCCTCTATGGATATGGTTCTCTTACCTGAGCACAGGAGAAGCACATGGTCAACGGTCAGGGGTGAAGATGTGGACAGCGACCAGGGAGCGAACTGCAAAACGCCGCTCGGATCCATTTGACCGTTTTGCTTTAGCTGCACATTTTCACTTGCATGCTTTCACTAAAAAAGTCAGCCTGCCACCTGCGTTTATGTGGCAGAGCCATTAGGCGCCAGCAAAACCCAACCGCACAGGAGCACAGGACCAATCGGCTTCCACGGTGTTTACAGCTCGCGTCTGGCATTCATTACCATTGGCGGTCACAAAATAAGATGGCGACCGTCGTGCAAGTTTATGGCTCATTCTGTCAAACAAGATTTCATGGACATTTTAGTGCAGATTTCATTTCATTTCATTTTAAACCAACTGTAGTTTCAGTGAAGTTTATTAATGAAAATATTCATATGAAAAAGTTTAATTTTTTTAAAAATATGTTAGCTGCCTCCCTCGGGGGCTGCGCATGGGACAGACACACTTACCCACAACCACCTGGAAGTTGCTGTACCTCGTGGCACACTGGGCTGTGGTGAGCACCAGGTTCTCCTTCAGGATGACGCCGTTGCAGAACGGCCCCTCCGCGCTCTGCAGCAGCGCCTGCGTGAGGGGGAGACACGGCTCAGGGTCGTACGTGCTGTGGACCGAGTGCGTGTCTGACTGTCTGAGGGGCAGAGGCTGGATGTACAAGAGCCTGTTTGCTGAGTGCGAGTGTAATATCTGGTAGGTGAACGTGGGAAGAAAAAACTTCACAGAATGCCGTCTACCTTTATCTTGTTAAATCTCAGCTTCTGTTTTGGTAGAGTTATGGAACAAAGCTGAGTAGGGTTATGTACTTTGCAAGGAAATGTGTTGTATTGTTAGGGTGAACGCCTGACGTTCCCGCTGTACAAGTGAGTGTTACAGCTCTGGGCTGCCGTGTTTGTTTGTTTGTTTGTTTTCCTTTCCTCTCTCCTCTCCAGTTTGAACTGTGATGCTTTGATCAGATGAACCTGGGTCAAATGAATCCCGAATTTCCAGCCCCTCCTTTATGAATAAATGCCAGGACAATCATGGAGGGGTTGGAGCTTCTCTCCCTCCTGGTGCACCTAGAGGTTGTGTCCTGCTTGGCTCAGTGTGTGTGTGTTTGTGTGTGTCTGCGCACTTGCACAACTGTATGGTGTTTTTGGGAGGGTGTCCTTCTGCTTCTACTAAGTTTTCTCCTGTATATCTGGGACCAAAAGAGCTCTGGTCTTCTTGTTTCTCCATCCTCCTAAACATACGCCAAAAACCTAAAAGGGGCCGTAATGGCGACTGAATTCCTCCGTTAGAAAAATGAATATTTGTGCTGCTACGCCGCTCCCTTGTTGTGCATACTAGGTTATTTGCAGTTCCTCGGTGTGTCTGTGGATGTGTTTGAGCACCCGGCTGTGTGACAGGTGTGACAGGTGAGCTCACGCTACCTGCCAGGGACACTCCCCAGAACCGCAGCTCAGGCCCTCGTAGTTTGTCCTGATGTTGGTGGACCGTCTGGTCTCCCATTGACTCAGGCTGTCCACCTTCCCGCAGGGAAACGACACTACAAGGGCGCAGAGGGAGCGGGAAAGAGTGAGGACACCGCTGACCGCGAAAGCGCAGCATAAGGACAGCACGGCCGTAGCCCGCAGGTGCCACTCACCTGCCGGGATGCACTTCTCCTTCTGCGTCCCATGCGGCTTCCAGCCACGTGCGCAGGAGCACTCGTACGCCTGGTAGCCCGGCTTGCAGAACTGGCTGCATCCCTTGGTCGCGTCCAGGACGCACAGAGTCTGATCTGCGTGGGAGGGTCCATGTAGGGCCACAAACAGCAGGTATCCGTCATACCTACATCTTCACCAAACATCTGCAGGCCTCAGATTATCAGCAGATGCCGGTGGGTGATGCTCAAAATCTAAACTCCATCTTAACACAGATGAGTGGCCTGATTTTTGTATTATTAACACATTTGCTCTACTGTTATTACATGCTGGTATCAAGATTGCACTATCCTTCACATCAATTTTAAATTTATAGCTCACATACACACACATATAATATTATTTTGCAAATCTTTTTAATGTATTATATTGAGTTATGTTTGAGTTACTATGCTGGCTTTTCACAGCAGGTTACTGAAAAGCATTGGGTAATAATAATAATAATAATAATAATAATAATAATAATAATAATAATAATAATAATTTATTATTAATCTTCAAGTTCCTGAGCTTACTAACCTGTCTTCGCTGAGTCCCAGCTCCTCTATGAGGAACTTGAAGATTTGTGCGCTCATATATATAATATAGGATTAGAATAATATTCTAATTATACTACTACTACAGTACTACTAATAATAAATTATTATTATTCACGTATTATTATTTACGCAGAAGGAGAATAGGAATATTCTAATCCTATATATATATATAAAATATTCTGATATTACAATACTCCTACTACTATTGCTGCTACTACTACTACTAATATTATTATTATTATTAGTATAATTAGAATAATATTCTAATCCTATATTATGATATAAAATATATTGTGATATTCTAATATTACAATATTACTACTACTACTACTAATAATAATAATGATAATAACAAAAACAATAAATATAGCTATGTAAAGCAGCTGGTTTGAAGACTAGGAAAGAGAACAGGAAGAACTTTGGGAGGTGGTTGTTGAGAAGTATTATTATTATTATTATTATTATTATTATTATTATTATTATTACAGATCACTTGGTACCCTGGCTCTCACCTGTCTCGCAGTGGACCCCCGAAAAGCCTGTCTTGCAGATGCAGTCATAGCCGCCAACGCTGTCTGAGCACAGGGCGCTGTTCTTGCAGGGCTTGCTGGCGCACTGATCCCCGTCTGCGCAGACGGACCAATCAGAACACAGAGCATCAGGGCTCAAGCACTTTGACTTTTTATGTACAGAGCAGGAATGGGGCAGAAAGTAAGATGCAGCCAAACGGTGACACGGCCGCTGGTATCGAAGGCGTCTGGGTGTCCGCAGCCAGTGTGAGGCACTTACCTATGTACACCGACCAGAAAATATCCTGGGAAGAGAGAGAAACCGCTGGGGGTCACTTTGGTCATGCAAGAGATTCAGTGCAATGCTGCTCATTCACCGCACCTTTACCACACCTTTACCACCCCCTTGTAAACACAAAGTATAAAATACAGATGCAACTGGAATGAACTAAATAACCGCAAGACAAACAGGAGACAAACAGGAAATTTAGTAAAAATCAACATTTTCACACACGCACACAAAAAAAATCACAACCATGAGCCTCAGAAATGAGTAATTCGGCACAGGGGAACTGTTTATTACTGTATGCACTGTATCTGATTTCCGCACGAAAACCCTGCACTTTCACTTCATTCACATTCATTCTTCTACGGTGACTCAGAATGCATCCCTCTGATTTCTGTTTTGGGAATATTTGGCATTAACCCTCTATTAGGGTTAAGAATGGCAAATCTGCCAAAAGCAAAATATAATATCCATTTACAAAGCAGCTCATATTTCCTGATCATTTTATTAAAGGCGTTTTCCTATTTTCCTTACCGGGTCTCCGTCCACGGAAGCCGAATGACGGGCTGCTTTCCATCTAAGAGGTCATGGGGGTTCTGGGGGGGGGGGCTGCATTATGGCCCAGCCATGAGGACAATGAAAACAACATTTTGTTGCCTACAGCTGAGGGTGAAGGACACTCATCGGGATTTACGAATGTCACCTTATGAGACTTCCTCATGCATGTCACCCTCGCCCCCCCCCCACACACACACACACATCAGTGCATGGCTGATGTTGGCTGATGTCATCAATGTGATGTCTGTCTGGTCTGACTGAGCTGAGAAGGCCCTTCACCAAACTATGGCTTCCCCTCCTTCATCTCACTTCCAGGCACACAACTTGCTCCTCAGCTTCGCAAATTCATAAGGGAACTCTTTTTTGGCCCTCAGAGCAGAAGGAGGTGAAATGCAAAGGTGGCAGAAGAGCAAAGGGCTGGACTGGCACGGACTCACGGTGCGGTACGTATCCTGGAAGACCTCTCGGGCCTCCTCATAGTGGCACAACTCCTCGATACATTCTCGCTCCAGGTTGGGCGGCAGATGGCTCTCCTCATTGTTAGTGTTGGCCCGCTTGTGGCGGGACATGATGGCGAGGGCATCCTGCTTCTTCAGCAACACTGGGGGCAAGAAACAGACACACGGACAGTAAACAACCTTGTTGGGGTTAGTAAAACTACAAGCTGGACATATCCAGCGGATTAACCAGGATGCAGTGGTGGGCGACGTCAGTCCTCAGCAGTCAAAATAGCTCACAAGGACGGTTCATCCACGCAGGGGGTTTGCCAAAGAAGCGCAAACACACATCAATTCCAAAGCATTGGGTCACAGCAGAGCAGAAGCAAAAACAGGAACACAGAAAAAAAAGTACAGTAGATGCAGTGCCTCCCAAAAATGACCACATCCCAATGCAGAGAATTTAAGTTGTTATGCAGGTTAAATATTGCATATTAAAAATTGCGTACAAACTTTATCTGGCGACTTTTTTGTTATTTATATGAATAAAAATTTGATTTCTGCTTCTGCAGGATAGTATTAGAAAAGATTTGAACCCAACAGATTGAATCTGAAAGTTACTGCTGACAGAAAAGCACCAAAGAACGAAGGCGTCGGCTTTGAAGATGAAGCAATGACCGCCGGGTGAATCCGCACCAAGATTCCGTTTATTTTGGTCGAGCTATGACCAAGCTGAACAAATGCACGACGAACTACCCAAACGTGATCTTTGACCCTGTGAAGGAACAAAAACAACGGAGATCTCTTTCCCGAGACCCCTCGGGTAGTTGAGGACGAGTTAGGCCTGTAAACACAAGGAGCTGCAAACAATCCAACATGGAGAATGGAGCAGTCAGACTCTATGACGGCCCACCGTGGGGCAGCTGGATGCCCGCCAGTCGGAAACTGGTAGGACAGCACCTCGGATGCCCGCAGAGCCACAGAAAACGAAACCCATGTTCCCCGTTCATCCAGCCTAAAGTCATACTCATAAACAGTCTCCATTCCACAAGTCTGTTATGTGAATGCAAATATTTATGGATTCGAGGTGGTCCAGCAAGTAGTAATGAGCCTCATGGCACCTGGGCTGTGCAAGGCGACGTTTAGTGGGTTTGATCCCTGCTCAGCCTGTTTGGACTTTGCATGTTCAAAGATGTGTTTCTGGTGTGTAAAAAAACCGCACACTACAGTGTTCACTGGAACCATCTGCTGGATGAATGAGCGTCCAGAAGAACCCTGGAGCCTCTGTCCTTGGGATACGGCGATCACTGTACCTCCTGAGATGCCTTGCCCCACTGCCGCAGAACCCAGGAGCAGGCAGGCGAGCAGAGCGATGGCCTCGGTACCCATGGCAGTTGGGTCTGTGCTGGTCTGCTTGAAAGACCCTGAGCTTTAGCTCTTTTATCAGACCTCCACGGTTCAAAGTCTTCGCCCTGCAAACAAACCCCACATTTCAGTTGAGTCTGACGCAAAATATCAGAGACCACCTTCGTGCCTGGCCTGCACAAACAGATGTTATTCATATGCTCCTGTTGCAGATGAGAGCCCAAAACTGAGAATAACTCGGGAATATCATAGCTGCTTTGTAATCTGCACCGTACATGTATTTTTATTTATAGTGCGAGCCAAGCAGGCGGAGCAAAAATCCAGCCCATTCGAGCCACGTCCAGTGCCGCCACCGTGTGGCCAAAAGTGTAATTGCCGAGGATGACGTCGTAATAATATGGATTATTATTTTGCTAAATAAACAAGACAGCCACGATAATAAAAAAATAACTACGTGCGCCAGAGCTGTGGGACAAAGGAAGAAAGATAAAAAGACGAAACAGGAAAATGTAACATGTACACATTTTAGGCAAATTTGCTTCTGCCGCTGTTTTTTTTTTTTTATAACCAATAATCCATTTAATCGCCTTCTTAAGCGCGTATAGACAAAACCACGATATTAAATGCTAAATGTAACAAAAATGAAAATCGCGATTATCAGCACGAACCCTGGTTGCTCGGATTTACGTATCAGAGGGTGAGAATTTCCCACAATAGAGCTGCTTACGTGCTGCGGGCCGGACTGGAGGAGCGCAACACGGGTCCCGCCTGGGAGCTGCGAAGGGCCGCGGGGTCTCTTCCTCTCTGGCGGGGGGTTTCTCGTTTCTGGGGGGGGGTTCTCTTTTCTGGCGGGGGGTCTCGCCTCTCCACACCCCGCTGCCGCGGGTCTGCGTCGTCCGCTCTGCGTTCACTATAGAGGCTGAGGCTGTGCTCCGCTGCCGCCACCAGAGGGAGACAAAGAACCACCGTCGGCTTTTCTTGCTGCTATTTTTTTTTTAATTTCCTGAGTTTATCCCTCGTTGGTGAAGAACGGCCAAACACAGTGGAGACGTAGAGACGTAGTGATGCACCATGATATACGAATATTAAAGCAAACATTAAAACTTCTTAATAGGAGTAGTTAATATGATGCAAGTATAAGTAGCTCAACCGCCTCACAGTACAGAAGTCTGCAGTTTACATATTCATATTTCCGTCTTCTTCGGATGTCTGCCTGGGTTTCATCCCACAGTCCAAAGACACATGTTTCAGTCTAATCGGTTACCGTAAAACTGTTCTTCATGCATGTACAGTATATACAGCATCACCCAGGGTACCATCTCCAGCTTACCCCCCAGTGACCTGTTCCACAACAAGTGGCTAAGGATAATGAATGGATGGATAATATTCATGGTCGCCATATTTAGGCCTTTGTGTTTTATTGCATTAATGTAATTATATATAAAAAATAATGTTAAATTATCTACCAAAGTAATGTACTGCACGACAGTTTCTACTCCCATCAGTTTTAGTTTGACCCCAAAAGTCCCCTGGCGTACATTTTTAATTCCTCACAGTCAGTTCTTTCTTTACAACCCTGCCAGCCCCTTCCTGCATGTCACCGAGGATGAACTGCCCCATTCCCTTGACTACACCCCTAACAATAATAATAATAATAATAATAATAATAATAATAATAATAATAATAACAACAACAACCATCAATCCACCTCCGCAAAGTTCAACAAATTCTTCATGTTCTTTCTCTTGGTCAGACCAGCTGCTTTATATACCTCGGTGTATTTAAATTATGTTTCAGCAGCTGCTCCTCATCAAACATACTGAGGCAGGGCAGGCAAGGGCAATGGGACGCTGTTCCGCAGTTCTGCCCTCTCCCTGCTCCTGCCTAGGCAGTTCCTCCCAGCAGCTCGCATTGTAAACGGTGCTTTTAGGCCGGGTGCTTTAGAAGATAAATGAAGACATAACTGCGTGTGTACTGAATTGCACTCCTTCTGCCAGGAACACCCAAAATCAGGGATCAGCACTTTACAGCAATTCACCTGCTGACCGTTATAGCTTTAAGCTTTCATTTCTTTGTTAGCTCTGGTTTTCCGTGTGAGTTTTACACATTTTTAGTCCTCCCATACGCCCACCTCGTGCCGAACACATTTTCTGTGCCGCAGTCAATCTCGTTTTGCATGGCTTCGCGGTGCCGGTTGCTCTGCTGCAGTCCATTTTACACGGCAGCGATTCATGATTTAAAAACTCATTTGGCTCAAATATAAGTATTAAATGGTGTGAAAATGTCCTGCGTTCACATCCGCAAGGAGGCAAATGGAGGCAGACGCTGATGATAATAGCACGCGAATGTGGGCTCCCCTGTATCATCCTTCATCCTTCCTCCATCTGCCCAGGGAGGTGGTGGAGGTAGAGCTGTCCTGAAGGACCGCACTGCCTTTTGGCTCACCTGCCAGGTGCACACGTCCCTGCACCCCAGTCGCTCCCCCAGAAACACACGCAGCTTCTCTTCCTGGTTTTCCAAAGCCAATTGGCAATAAACTCACTGAACTGAAGTATCTGTGAGATTCTCCTGGCCGGGTGGAAGTCGTCCCTTAAATCAGTTTAAGTGCAAAACACATCTAGAATTTATTAGTTTTTTATTACACTCAAATATTATTTATTTTTACGCTGCTGTCAGTTCCAAAATCCAATTTTCAACCTGTATGCCTGTATGGAACGGCAAAGTTTGTGTGTAATTCACTAATAGTGTTGTTGCGGGGAATACACTGCACGGATGATGGGAGAGTGTATGACCACTGTGGGACTCGCGGGTCTCAGACAGCACTCGGTGGGGTAATTGAGGCCTCGACGTAATAACCCGATGGTTTGGAGGTGAATTGCAACGAGAGGTACTGGTGCAGGACTCTTGAGCAAGGTACTTGACCTCAGTTGCTCCTGTGAAATGTCCAGCCCTGTGTGTTGCTTCTGTGTTTATAAGCAAACATTCCTGCGAAAGCATCAGGCATAGAATATAACATTTTTTATTATTAATGTCTATTAATTCACACGACAAGATGAAAAAACCAAAGGTTGGAGATTTTGAAGCCTAAAGTTCTCTGTTATTGGTTTTGTTGAAGGACAATACAGGGCAACAATGTGTTTTTGTAGGAGCTGGTTAATCCGTGAGCAAAGATCATGATGTTCATGAGTGGAAGACAGGAATGCGTTTCGCAGGCCGAGGATTTCTTTAGTGATGTGCACAGTGGAAGTGGGAAGCTAACTAGATGAGCCGAGTTATGCAAGATCTCGGGCACAGATGGAGCCGTCTAGCGTCCCGGGGTTCGGTCAACGCCCAGCGTTCCGCTGCCTGGACGTGAGCGACTCGCGTAAGTGGCATCTGTCCCCTTTCCAGGGATTCCATCCGCTGCCTTTGTGAACAGCACAACTTTCATTACGACATTTTGTGTCTGACAGCATGTGAGCGGATCAAAGCGAACCATTTCTGTAAAGTTAAATACGTTTTATTACGCTCAAAGTTTCAGATACATAACAGAGAATGTTGTAAAATATATTTGGGCTTATTGCGCTTTTCATCCTCACAGAACAACACTTGCAAAGTATGAATCACACATCAAGGTAGCTTCTTTAAACAACAAGTTTAAAATGCAACCCAGTTATAAAAGTGTATTGATTTTTGTAAGCGAGAACTCCAAATCCAAATCCAGACAATGCACTCAAAGGACAGAACGCAAACTTCCAGTGCTGTGTGCATCTTACACACACACTCAGCAGGGGAAAGATCCAACCAACAATATCCTTTAAGATCCCAAGTGGAGGTTTGGCTTGTGGTTTTCACCCTCCCCCCCGAATGAAGTACATCAGAATCACATCCTTTGCTCCAGTAAGGATCACATGATGAGAGAGAGAGAGAGAGAGAGAGAGAGAGAGAGAGAGAGAGAGAGAGAGAGAGAGAGAGAAGGCTGCCATTGTGTAGGCCGGTTAGCTCACGAATACATACCTGAATACAGCGCTTATATATGTCAAACACATTTAAAAACATTCAGGTCTGTAAGCTAATTCATCACAATAAAGTGTAATATTTCTTGACCAACACTGTCATAGGCTGATATGAATAGATCTTCCAATAGAAACAGGAAATAAGCAATAAACATGTTCATAAGGAATTTACATAAACAATTGTTTTACAGAAATTGAGCATTTATTCATCACCAACCGCTTGTCCACTGTGGGGCTGCGGAGTCAAAGAATTTGTAGCTCAAAAAGATTCCGAATTTTTCTTAATGAAATCCACAGGTGCTATTGCTGAAAACTTGTGTCCAACCCAAAAAGAGCATAAAATGTGAACACACACACACACACACACACACACACACACACACTCTCATGTGCTAATGTGTAACCCTACGCTGTGAATGTGTCCTCACTGGTGAGAGAAGTGTGTCGCAAACACTTACAGCGCCCAGCAACTGTGGCAGGGAAGCACTTGGGAAGCTTTTAAGGAAAAATGGTGTGTATGTGTAAGGAGCTGGTAGGTTGGGGTGCGGGCGAGGATGATGTAGATGATGATGATGATGTGAAGTCTGCTCCCAACCAACATTCATGCAGTAAGAAAACCTGCTCGACGGATGGATATATTGTGAGTCAGGAACAATTCAAGACCTTGGTCCACGTCAAACAGTCAACTTTGTGTCAGGTGTGGGGAGCCTCCCTTCGGCTTCTGGAGTCTTCGCCCAAGTCGCTTTTTGAGGCTCCCGGGTGGCAGCGACACCAGAAGAAGGACCTGCGGCCGCAGAGCATCATTCTGTTTGGAGCGTCACGGGTGGACATGTCCGTCATGTGGAGTGCTGCAGACTTAGAGCCCTGGCCTGGGCTCCGCCCTCAGGGGGCAAGGCCCCGGCTGCCAGCAGATGTGTTGCGCAGCTCATCGGCTGCCTTAGTCATGCCACGGCGTGCCATTGATTTTCGCGGCGCTCGGACAGGAACGAGTGATCGTGGGGTTAGCTGCTTCTGACCTGTTACTGCCTCAGTGCCGAGAGGCTCACAATTACATTTGAGCCAAGCGGGTGGGGGTGGATTTCCAATAAAGCAATGGATTGCAGTATAATTTGAAAGTCCACTGCAAAAGAAGTTGTTTAGAAGCGGAGATTTTTGCCTTCATTAAACCAAAGGCACTCGGTCGTACAGTCCCAGTTTTAAAGTGGCGGAAACCCTGCTTGCCACCTCCCCTCCCTGGGCTCTCCAACACCACTTCTCTTCTCCTCCTCTCATCTGTGGGGAGATGAGTGTTGCCATGGCAAGGGCTACTCCTCCTGGGCACGGGAGGGTAGGTCTTGCGATAATGTGCTGCTTTTATCAGAGTTTATTAGCTCAGGTGATGATGACATTGACGATTCAAACAATCTCCCGAGTCTCAACCCACCTATGAGACCTCTTCGTGGTCAACAGCAAGTGGTCTGCACATAGAGCACCTCAGAATTTGGGCCAATGCCTGATCTTGGATCCTTCACACGGATTCACGTGGAATTAACTCTCCTCGCCAGGCTGCTCCCCTTCCGCGGTGCCCCTACTACGGTCCTTTGCCCTTATTCACATCTGAGGCAGACTGATGGAAGTTCTGCTTGCCTAAGGATTTGGTCCTGGACAGCTAGCATTGACTAAATGGTGCGCTCTGCGGGTCAGTGCTGCGCCACGGACTCACGTCACATACTTGGCTAACATGCACGCAGTTGTACATGGAACAGAACAAACTTGGGCATTTCTGAACCAAAGTCGCTCTTAAAAATCACCACTGCGGCTGAAAAGATTTGGATGGCTATCGGTTGCATAAAGTGATAATAGATTTTCAGCTAAATCTGTGAAGTCTATGAATATTTGATAGGATATTATTAATGTATGTTAGTAGATTCTTCCTGACATTTTCTACCCTTACTGTAGAATTTGTAGCTATGGTTACAAGCCTATTATTGTAGGGACTATGGAGAAGTCCTTTGAAGACCATAAATGGTTTTTTTGCTTCTACTGTACATCTAACAGTCAACCTACAATATACTGTGCTGCAGTCACAATAACTTGCTACTGTACATGATTTTGTGATCAGCATTTTTTTTTACTTAATGGCTAGGTGGGTCGTGTACACTACCTTGTGAAATTCCTGTTATTGAAAACGGTCCCAGAACAACGCTTACGTAAATGGCTCTTCAGCCAGTTCATCATCATCAGCTCTGATGCCATGTTGTCCACTCAGACTTCAGTAGAATTCTGTGGTCCGACTCTCGAGCTGAGGGCCGAGGGCCATGGCGTGCGAAAAGGAGCTGCGTGTCCTCAGGTTCAAGCAAATTAAGCAGGCAAACATAATCGCAAGAAATATCTCCTTCTCATGCACGTGGGGTCTGCTTGTTCCTTACCAAGGAACCAACACCAGCAGGACATTATGTCCTCTTGTTTTCTCACCTGTAGCTATGTTGGTGATGTATGAGGTTAAAACATCCAAAAGTGATACCATTCAGTAATAAAATGACCCACCCAACTCTTTGGATATAAATTTTTTTGCTTTTCTGATAAAGGAAAGTCCTTCTTGGCGAAAAAAATCTGCTCCGTGGCTGAAGATGGACTTTAGTTCTCTGGGCCCTGAAATGAATTTGCGTCAGTCTCATGAGATACCGACTGAGTTCACTTGGGTTTCATAGTTTAAGTTGGAGTGGTAGATGCTGCGTCCTAGTCAGGTGACTCTGACAAAAATGATCATTGGCCCCAGTTTCCTCTAAAGAGGAAGAAGTAAGGATGGGACTGACTTCTTCTTCAAATCCAAGGAAGCATAGTTCAAGAGGAGATACAGATGGGTTTACCATTCTTGTCGTACTGGTAGACTAGCATCTTTATGCGGTGAGAGTTGGCAGGTGAAATCCAGGGACTGCTGGTGATGGAGAAGTTATGGCTGGCATAAAAGGGTGCAGGCTGCTTCCTGCAGCGAAGGAAAGCCCCGAGGACCGCGACGGCCGTGACCCGGAAGCGCTTGCTGATGAAACAGTATAGGAAGAAGTTAATGCCTGTGTTGAGCAGTGCTAGCATGTTGGCCACGTCAGTGACCAGGTGGAGCAGGCGGGCAGGCCCAGGCTTGGCCGGTGGTGCGGCATACAGGTGGTAAAGGATCATGACCACACGGGGTGCCCACAGCACAGCAAAGACAGAGGTGATAGCCAGCAAGATGGCGGTGGTCTTTCCTGTGGAGTAGCCGCGCAAGCGTAGGGTCCTGTGGCGCCGGTGGAGCTTGCGTACGATGACGGCATTGAGCACGAAGAAGATGGAGCAGGGCACCAGGTAAACGGTGATGCAATGGGCCCACACAAGCACGTGCTGGCCCAAATTACAGCCCCCATCGCCGCTCCCATTTGGCAACCCCTGCAGCAGGTCCGGCCACCAGTAGTAAGGTGCGCTAGTCAGCAGGCAGCCAATGTAGACCACCAGGATGATCCTCCTTGTGCGGGCAGGGTAGGACATAGAGTGGTAGCGTAGCGGGTGGCACACAGCGATGTAGCGGTCCACCGTCAGAGGCACCGTGATCCAGATGGACGTGTGGATGGCGGAGAACTCCATCACCTGCACCACCTTGTTGAGGGACGGCGGCAGCTGGGCACCCAGGATGAAGTCCTCGAGCAGGAAATCCACAAAGACGATGAGGAAGAGGACCAGGATGTCAGCCACTGCCAGGGCCAGAAGGTAGTTGTAAGAAGACTTCTGCCGACGAACCACCAGCTGGGACAGGATGATCACGGTAAGGATATTTGCTTTGAAGCAGGGGTGGGGTGGGGTGTAGGACAGGGAATTGGGTAATGTACAAGGCAACGATGAAGAAAGAAACAGCAGGACAGTTGAGGGATGTGGGAAGTGGGATGCATTATGAGGAGAAAGGGAAAGGATTAAGTTAGTAGGTAAATCGCAAGGAACATCAGAAAACAGACACAAGACCCAGTAGAGGGAATCCTTCCAGGTGGTAGGAAATACCAGGGAAATATCAGGGTCAGGAAATCATGAGTATTCCTTTAGTAGTTGTCCCAAATAATTCCATCCCATCTTTCTAAACCTCTAAATGCCTTTGGCCATTCTTACCCCTTCTTTCCTGTTCCATCTTCTGTGTACCTTCACCCTGGTAAGGTTCCCTGTTCTTTGATGTTCCCTGTCCCCTTGCCAGCTGAAGCTCTCCTCTGCCCTACAGTTAGGCTGAAGCCGACAGCAGCGGCTGCGGCAATTAAGGCGCAAACAGTGTCTCCGTGAGAACGTGGCCTTTGTTCTGACCCCTCCGCAGCCGGACTTTGAAAGCTGCCGAGGACGGGGTCCGTCACTCGTTGGGACATACGGCGAAAGCGGAGCCGCGGGGGGCCACAGGGACATCCAATTCACAGCCACACTCACAACAAAGCCCGAGGATGTAAAGCCACCCAGGACTGTTTTCCGCCATCGCTGCCACCGTAATTCGGTCCAAGTTATTTGACAGATCTGACTTATCGGGAAGAATTAAATTGGATTTCTTCCTCTTTCCATTTATATTCAGCTCAGTGCACTTACTGTATGTACAGAATTTGCCGAACAGAAATTTCAAACGATGAATAACAATTTGTGGCTGCACCCTTTTTGCAGTCAAACGCGTCTGATGAAAATGTTCAGATTCTTGGTTGTCGGGCAACGTAAAATATGATGCGATTTTTACGATGCTGCTCACTAAACCCGTTCCTTTGCGAAAATACTGTTGGGTTCGGCTGCAAGTGAAAATAATTCTGAAGAACTGGGCGCTGAGCTTGTTGGATGGCCCAGAAATTACATTTACTTTTTAATGTGCTGATAAGTAGATGACAGTGGCATTACGTCAAGTGTCACTTAAGCCGTAATTATGGGAATGAACTGATTCGGCGGATCGCTTTAAAGCGCCCGGCTGTCAGCTGACTGTAAATTGTATGCACAGCCTCTGTTCGCTGCGAGGAAAACACATGCAGACAGACAATGCAAATGCACACGGGCCCGCTGCGTGTGTGCCCACACACTGATTCGGCCGAACGCATCCAGACACGTGAAAACACTGCAATTGTTGTATGTGCTTGAGAAGAACGGGAAAAATGTTGTTTCCCCCGATGGACGATGTTGTTTGGAAAAGAGCGTTTCGGAGAAGTGACTGCACGGTTGGTTCTGCGGATTCTGTCTTGTGTGCGAAGGTCAAAGGTCAGCATGGTTCCTCGGGCTTGCGTATGCTGAGGCGGCCTAGAGCAAAGCCAAAGGTGGGGTCACGGAAACATCTCATGACCTTCCATGCTCGAGCTTTCGTTTGGACCTCTTCAGTTCATGGAAATACTGTGAGATGAAGATATTTCACTGTGTGTGATTAAGGAGTCTTACTTGTGTCATCAACGTTCAAATTCCCCATGAAGGAAGGTGGATACAACCATAAGGAAGGATAAGTCTATGTCTAATTCCATAAATCACTGAAAATGTAAGATCTCAGCCTTCATTTTTGAGTTTGCAGCTGAAGTTTGGTTTAATCTTGTGAATTCAGTGGTTTATCTATTGGTACTTTGCTATTCTGGTACGGCAAAAAGGACGAGCGTTCCAGTCCGCCTCTGATTTTCTCCGACCTGTTGAAGATAGAAAGCGGGCTTTACTGCTGCCGCCAAAGAGCCGCTCTGAGATAAACTTTGTAAGGTTTTAATCTGCTGAAACTGAAACACATTGGTGGGTGGTAGGGAGAGAGTAGCTATACTGGGTGCGGGACAGAAATTTCAGACTTTCATCGGCAACTTCACGGTTCTCTGTCTGGTCCTACTGTGTTTTTCTTTAATCACATGGCTCCAATTTCTTATAAATAAACTTAAAATAAAGGTCACTACCCCTGACCTCCCTGTTGGCTGCTACAAACTGGCATGACATTAAGAATGAATTTAAAGTAATTCTTCTGCACGAGGAATGCAAATGTGGCTTCTTTGTCTCCTCTTCTTCTTCTTCTTCTTCCTCTTCTTACCCCTCAGCCATGTTGTGAGCCATCATCAATCCGTAACATTGCTGAGCAGAATGTGTGACACTGTGCAAATTATTTAACTTTCTCTAACTGGGCAGCTCAGCAGGAAATGCCGTTGTCCTGACGTGACCCATCCCAAAGCCAGCTGCCCATCACACCTTTCCAAGAACGGGCACCTCCCACCCTCAAACAGCAGCATGGGTGTCCAGTGCAGGGTGAACAGGATCGATGGCTGCAGTTGAAAAGTCAACAGCTGCACCTCACCTTTAAGCGGCAAGCAGCTCTTTGGTGCCACGGTGCCTCCAAGGTGTCATTGATGAACTCACGGTGAGGGGCACGCAGAGGAAGGTGCGAGGGGAACAACAACAAACCCCCAATCCTGCAAACCTCCCTTCTCTGTGTGTGTTTACTACTCCGCCTGCACCCTGTGTCCAACAGACCAATCTGTCTTGCGATGGAGTTACGTCCACCATCGATCAGCCACCCCAGCTTAAACAAAGCTTGTGCCACACAGCAGCATTCAAAATGTTATCTCTTCTCATTTAAGATGCCAAATGCTGTAAATTCAAAAGTTGTTCATGCACTGTTTGAACCTTTAACACAAGCTTCTGTCCATCAGTGTCTAATAAAAAATATGTAAAAGGCATATTAATGCACAGGAAATGTTATCCATACTCCAAATACGAGACAAAAAAATGGAAGATCGATCTTTTGTTCTCGCAAGGATTGTATGCATAAATAATCTCTTCTGGCCACGTAGAAGAGCGAGGCTGAAGCAGATCGTGGGGAAGAAGAACAGCCAGTCGGTAGCTGTGCGCTGTGTATTCTGACAGCTCCTCGGGAAGGACGAACAACACATCACTGCTCACGACTTGATCCAGCTGCCCACCTGAGCACAGCTAAAGAGTTCACAGCCCCTGTTAACACGTGTGTGGCTTTGGCTGTCGGGCGTGTGTCTCCTCCCAGTTCAGATGCGATACCTCAACCGCTCCGCTAGAGTTAATTGCTCATCCCTTTTGCCCTCCGTCTCCCCGCTCTGTTATCATCGCTCAGACGGTGGTCTCCTTTACCCCTGCGGAGACGGCCAGACGCACCTTTCCATCTGTTACATGGGGAGGGGGTACAGTTAGCGCTGGCACATCGTTCTCAGCTGTCAAAACACCGACCCGTTTGCTCTCAGACTGAAGGACTCTGCATGCCTTGGCCACCGGTGACCCAGACAGCCCTCGCTGTGAGAGTCCAGCTGGCGCGGACCAGATCTTATTCACCTCAACTATCCAGCGTTGCACTAAAAATGCAACTTGGGGAAAGGAGACGGCATCATTTGTCCTAAATCTCAGAAACGCCTGCAGTCTGGCCACTTTCCAAACACGGAGACGTTACAAACATCGCTTGGATTATTTGGAAAAACGTTGTGCCGGTCTGTGTTTGCTGGCTGTCTGGTTCCAACAAGTCGTCCGTTCCAGTGCCGCGAGCTCCGGACGTCCACCGATGTCGCACACCAGAAGTCGCATCAGGCGAGCGGTTCCAGCGCTCAAGGTCTGAGCATCTTGTCAGCTGACATTTATCTTAGGCTAAAGAAAGCTTTTCAAAAGATTTATGGAAGATTTCGACAGGAAGAAGAATAACACAGAGTCCCACTTGTGCGGAAACACAAATGTGTGTGCGTATGCGGCACACAGACACGCGCTGATAGACACACACTCACTAGGGAGCTTCCCCCAGGGTCCTTCTTTGGGGCAATTGACTCAAGTATAAACGGGCAAAAAAAACGTACAAGAAAAGAAAAACCTTCATGTCAGAAAAACACACGTGTTTGTGCTTGGACATGCAAACCAAGAAGCACACAGACACAGAAACACACACAGAAGCACATAGTGTTTAAGGTGGATGATGCTTACCAGGCAGGCCAAGGCAGAGCAGCACGCTGTAGTAAATGACGGGCAGGGTCCCCAGGGGACAGGCTCTGAGGCCAGGGGGCGGCTGGCCGAGGTCCCATGCACTGCCGTTAGGGGACAGGGTGGCGTAGATGTGGTTGTGCTCCATGGCCAGAGAGTCCCCTTCCTCCTCTTCCTCTTGGTCTTCGTCCTGCTTCTTGTGCCGAGGCGCTCAGCTGCGCGTGGCCGGGGCACCGGCTGTCTCGGGAGTGTGGGCAGCGGGGCAGTGGGTGAGGTTGCGCTGCCCTTGGCTGTTGGTCTGCATGGGTGCTCGGACGAAAGGGTGTGTTGGAGAGGGAGTGAGAGAGCGGGTGAGCGAGGACAAGGCCGACAGCGCGCGCGTGTGCGACGGAGAGAGATCCGAGTCTGGAGGAAAGAGCGGTAAGGGCACAGGAACCCCTGCATGCGTGTCGCTGACCGAGAGCAGGAATGAGAAATAGACAGAGGGAGAAGGAGGGCTGAGAAGGATGTATCACTGGGGGGAGGGGCCTGGGGGGCTGTGGAGATTGGTGGTGTTATGGCGTGCGCAAGCGGGAGACTGTGCGATCGACGCCGGCAGGTTGTGTACCCGTGACAGTAGCCATGAGTGAATGAGAAGGAGGAAGAGAGGGAGGTAAAGTGACAAGGGAAGCGACCTGACAGGTTGCAAGTGTGCAGGAGTCAAAGAGCAGAGGTGGGGCAGGTGCAGGATTTAGGCAGCATCCTGCACGGTGGCTGAGCGAGGTGCACGGGGAGGGCATTGCGATGCCCTGCGGCCGGCGGTCTTCGCCTGCGGGCGAACATGTGAGAGTGTTCATTAGCGCAGACCGTTCAAAGCCTGTGGCGCCGACAGCTGCAGCACACAGCACGGCTGTACCGGTCCACCCCCCGCGGTCCGCCACCCCCACGTCGGCACACAGCGGCCGAGACGACCGAGAACGGTGGCTGCGGTCAGCGTTCTGCGCAGACAGTGCCCCGCTTTTGCACATCGCTGTGCTGTGGAAGTAGACTTTGCAGGAGGAGAAATGCGGGCACATTAACTGCATAAAACCATGGTGCGTTTTGCACTTTAATTTATCACCTCTGCAAAATGGTACAGATGTGGACAAGATGTGCATATAAATAAAGCTAAAGCACAGGAAATAGAAGCAGGTAACACACATTTCCTAGTTTCAAAGCAAATTAAAAAATTTCTCTTACCAGCCACCTTATTTGCCTTACGTGCGATATGTACGTCTTTGCGTGTTCGTACGACAGTTTGGTTCTGCGATACCGATCTGCCAAATGAAGAAAATAATATGCAATCGATAAATCATTAAAATAGTGACAGGCCTATTAATTATGCTCACTTAATATTGCATGGCAGGCAGGCGAGAAACCCACTGCCGACAAGCAAATGGTTAAGTTTTGCAGAACAGAGAGGAATTTTACACTGGATGTTTTCACAGCTTTTATGAGAACATTTAAATTATTTTTTTTCTTCACAACTCAGAGACGGAGCGAGGGGGGTGGGGGTGTGTGCAAGGACTGGGATGTGTGGGGAGAGCGTGTGGGGGGTTGGTGCACGAGAAAATGTGAGGACACATGAGAAATGGACGGGGATGGGGGGAAATCAGGGGCAAGGGAGACCCCCCTAGGAGTCCAATGCATCCATCAGAACCACCGTGACCGAAAGGTGGTGTAAATTATAGATGCAGGCAGAGGGCTGCTGTTGCATGCATGCAGCCGAAGCCGCACTTGCGTATGCCGAGCTGCAAATCATAAAGAAGAGGGCGTTAAATAAAATATAACCCGCTAATTGATTATTAAAACACACACGTGGATCCGCTCCTTCACGCGCTTCCCAAGACCTTTCTTTTGGTCGAATGGACTGTAATGAAATACATAGATGCGTACAAAATCCATCCTTTTCTCGCTCACAAAGCAAGGATTTACCTGCTCGAAGATGTGTTTTCAGGGCAAAAAAAATACATTTGCCAAAGTGTATTTGCAGCTAAACTCATTCGCACAGCTGCGTGTGGAAGCGGCCCTTTTCGAAAAGAAAGTACCGCATTCAGTGCTTCGGGCACAGAATGCAATTTTGAATGGAATTGCGGTGATTTTAAAACATGCATTCTACTGTATTTCTATGCAGATGCATGCAACAGTATTTTGTTCTCCTCGCCGCAGTCCATAACGGAGGGCCGTTTTCATGGACAGTGTGAACCGTGCGAAATCTTAATAGATCAGCACAGTTACAGCGGTTGCACGGTCGGGCATTAACACAACCTGTCCTACAGCTCGCATTGACATTCAGCGCTGCCGAGGCCCAGCGGACGGAACAGTTCATTAGCCTGTCAAAACATCGGCGGCTCAACAAGTGTTGTTAGAGTGTAAAAGAGCGTGGCGAGAGCCCCGGGCTGAATCGACTTGGGAATGTTCGGGACTGGAGAAAACGCTGCGTTTCTGTACACGGCAGTGCGGTCAGGCAAGGACACAGCTGATGGTTTGCCGAGCGTTCCAGCCCAAATATGGTCGGTTACCAATTCTAGTTAATAACAGCGAACTTTTAACAGCCAGGCAGGTATGGAAAATTCACCGTAGAAGCAACCAGATACGAGTATGCGATGGAGGACTCGCAAAGGCAAGCTATCGCAGGAAAGATTGGACAGTAGATGAAGAAAGAAAGAGGGCGATGGAAATCCAGCGACTGGGTGGCCAAAGCTTTGCCCAAATTTCAGGTAGAAGTGGTAATAATCCATGCGATTGTTTGGCCTGCTTGTCACATCTGTTGCTTGATCTGGTGGGAGCGGGGATCGGTTAATGCGCTGCGTGTCAGCTCTCACTTGGCTTTCATAAGAAGGTGCTAAAATGAAGAAAATGCATTCATTTGCTAGCTATAAATAAAATATAGCCTGCGAGAAATCTCAGTCGACGCTCTCGGCTTCCTGCTATCCAGCATCCACTCTCCAATGTCACAGCAGCAGTTTATGTATTTGTGGCTTTGTCTGGTTAGGGAGACTTCCGTGGGGGGCCAGGGCAGGGTTTGTGGCCATTCTGCTCAGTTAAAGTTGACCAACAAGCCCGACAAGCAGCACACATGGAGTGAAGGAAGCGGCCGGTTTAATGTGTATTAGAGCAGAGGGGAGTACAGTCAGTGGATGGCTGAATGGGTGGCAGAAGTGTGTGTTGCTGTGCCATCCCCAGAAGAAGCCCTGGCTGAAGATGTCACTGTGGAGCAGAAGAGCTGGGGTTTCCCTGGGTGTTCAGGCTGCACGGGGCAACTACCCAGAAGTCCAGGGATGCATGAATAATGTCTCCAAGGTGTACATCTGTGGGGTTTAACTCTTGTACTATGACAAAAATGTTCTTGCTTTACTTCCGTGTCCACTGTTACTTCTTCGCCTGCTCACCCCAGAGTGTTGTCTTTTGTTTGCGTGAGCATGAGTGCCGAAGTGCTCTTAGCTGTTCGCTGTAATGGTTGGAATGTGTGTGTCAGAGAGAGAGAAATTAGAACCGGTTAATCCCAAACATTAATTCCAGCATCCCCAAACCACCTCTAAATCAGAGTTCCCCAGGGCCCACGGCCAAAAGGCTGGGCCCGCATCTTGTACGCCCGGCAAAGACTGCAGTGAGAAAGATGTTCTCATTAACTCTAATTTAGTCGCTGCCACAAACATGAGACCGAAGTACAGCAAGTGTGGCTCATGGTGAGAACAGCGTTCACAGCTGTGTAGACTTTACAGATAAATAGGAGCCAAGAGTACAGTTTACTTAAGTAAGTGAGGGGAAGTGCAAATGTCTGGACAAAAAGTGGAGGGGGAGATTACATCTTTTGAGTGGGGTGCCTACTGGAAGCAGTTGTGTATTCATACCCCCCCCCCCGTTTCTTCTGCCCACCCAAACCCCCAGGTAACCAATCGCAGCAGGACCCTCTGGCAGTTAAGCATGTAGGGGCATTGGAAGGGTAGATTATATTGGTGCTTGTTGTATTACTTCTCCAAAATTCTCCCTCTTAGCTGCAGCCTGAAGGCTGCCAGTAAACCAGCCAGCGCTAAGAGCTGTAGGCTCACTGAGTTAACACTTGGGGATGGCAGGAACAATTGATGGATTTCAACCTCACAGAACGTTCAAAAGACATTTCGTGAGGCTCGCTGGCATGCAAACGGACAGCCAGGCGATGTGCCACAGACGCTCGCCGCGGGCATCCCAACCCTCGGCTCTGGCCATAAAAGACCGGGCGTAAAGGTCTTTGCCTTGGTGGGGTTGCCGCTCCACGCAGAGTGGGGCTAAAATTATGGCTAGCTGGCTGCGTACCCCCCTTTAATCTCCTGTAGGGGGCATCCTTTGGGCTCCTGCCTCTTAATATGAGGGAGTAAGCTGAGTGGCTGGTCTTTGAAAAATAAAATGACATTCATTGATTGTAATGATTCAAAAGAAAAGAAAAACAAACGTCTTTCTGACACCAGCACGGCTTTCAAAGAGGCCATTCTCTATGTCCGATTGTCACCAAAGGAGGTCACACATCAAAGGAGAAAGGTCAACCGCAGCGTCAAACACAGCATGCAATGAAAGTTTTTTTTGATGCTGAGCTTGAGCGCACACGGGGGTTTAGGGCCCATCTGTTTGTTAGACCGTTTTGCTCATTGGCAACGTGGGGTGGAGAATCCAGAAGACAACACCAAGGGGCTCTGCGTCTTCCCTCAAGGAGTCACTGAGGAACTCTCAGTTTATGTTCTTTGGCAAGGACTTGGAGTACAGGGTGGCACTGAGCCCATCACGAAATTGTCACCCGATCAGCAGGATCTACCTGGAATGCTTAATTCAGCCTTTGGCTTAGGCTGCGGCTACCAGTCAGCCCCCCAGATACAGAACGAAGGGAAGCGGGGGGGACAAACAGAAAGACAGCGAATGAGGATGAAGATGAAGGAGACAAGATCAGGTTATTCTATGGAGGTTACGTGCCTAGAGAGCGTCCCTCTAACCATAAAGCATTTTACCAAGTAAATAACAGCTCTTCAGGCACTGCTGTGCAATTTCACATGCCACCTGCTAGGAATGCCGACAAGGCTGAAACCTAAGCTGCTGGATAGACTCCCCGAAATATATCATATTCTCTTTCAGCACCATAACATGCTATAAATCACGAATAAGATTTATGTTAGCTCCACCCCCTCCTTACCTGCACGGAAGACTCCTCCTTTTTCACACCGCGCCAAGCGTGGTGCAACAATCTGCTGATCCCGGTCTGCTGATGGCTTAGTGATGACTTGTATTATGCATCAGAGTCAGAGCACATTAATGCCAAAAACTTACAAGCAAAAGGTTGTTGATTCAAGTATCGGAGCAGGTGTTATAAGGTTTAAAAAGGTACATGACCTGAATTTGAGAAGATCTTTGTAATGAGGACTGTGGGAGTCCCCCCCCACAAGGGCTGTTCCAGCCAGCTTATACTGGCGGCTGCCGTACTCAGTTCAGCGGGTTCACGGTGTGATCAGTAGTCTGCGGATGCTTCCCTCTTTCCTGCTCTCGCTCCCATTCTCTCTCTCGCATGTCTAGCTGGTTAATTGGTTTGAGTCCCCAGTGCCTGCAGAACTTATCTGTGCAACCACAGCATGTGGCAGTCTTTGCCGTTGAAGGTGCATGCCTCACATTCCCATGGAAAATGATTTGCTTCTCCTTGTCGTTTCCTTTTTGCCTGTCAGACACATTTCCCTCTCCATTTTTCATTTGTATCTTGTGTATTGGTCCTGCTTTGCATATTTCTTTCTCCAGAGCTTGCTTTACAACACAAGACAAAACACAGGGGTTATGTGATCAAAGCAGCCACTGACAATTGGAGAATTTTTTTTAATTTCCTGCCTGATATGACACCCACGGAATTGAATGTTTTGCTGTATTTTTTCTCAAGCTTTTTACTTTTTTTATTGAAAAAAGTCACACTGTATTCCATCTAGTTTAACAAAAGCATTGAGATTTATATGTTAAAACGTGGTAGGTGGGATATAAATGAGTGGAGTGGAGGTTATATTGCTTTTTTAAAGTTAGTTGAATCAGAAATAGACTTCGCAGTTCCACATATGGCTCAGAATCGCTTGCACTGTATAGCCAAAAGTATGTGGACCCCCCTCCTAATAACTGGGCTTAGCTGTTTTGGCCACACCCACGCAGCGTACAAACACATTCTAGAAAACTGTGTGCTTCCAACTTTGTGGCTCCTTTCCTGCTGCAGCATGACTGTGCCCCCCTTCCCGTGCAGAAGGCGAGCTCCATAAACACATGGTTTGTCCAAGCTGCTGTGGAAGAAGTTGAGCAGCTGCAGAGAGACCTGACTTCAACCCCACTGAACATCTTTGGGAAAAACTGGAACGACAACTGCGAGCCAGGTCTTCATGCTCGACCTCACCGATACTCCTAGGAGAGTTGGACCGCTGCGTAAAGTCTTCTCCAACACATCCCAAAGATTCTCAATTGGGTTAAAGTCTGGACTCTATGGTGGCCAATCCATGTGTGAAAATGATGTCTCTCTCATCCTCCCTGAAGCATTCTTTCACAATTTGAGCCTCATGACTCCTGGCATTGTCATCTTGGAAGAAAAAATTTGTTGATGGAAAAACCTGCTCATTCAGTATATTCGGGTAGTCAGCTGAGCTAGGTTTTTGGGCACATAACGCTGCTGAACCTAGACCTGAGCAACTTGAACAGCCCCGCGTCATAGCACAAAGTTAAATCCGGGTGGTGGCTTTATTTGGCCGGGCAGTGTACAATAATGAAAACATTCCTGGTAATTCGGTGGCTTCATTATTGTGCTCGGCCTTGCTGCTCACAGTGGCTTCTCCCAGCGTCGGTGACAGAAGCTGCAGGTGTCAGTGACAATGACACATCTGGCCGTGAGTTACATTCCAAACAGTCACAACTGTAACCACTTATGCATGGCTGGATGGTTCTTGCTCTTGAAACATTCACAGAATTAAGGAACAGGCACCGATTCTGCTCCATCTGAACACGCTTTTTACTTACATCCACCCTGTGTGCGTGCGTGCGTGCGTGCGTGCGTGCGTTGGTCCTGCCTGCGGCACAGAGAACCAAAACGCCAAAAGTCACGTAGGAGAACATTGTCACATTTTTTGCTATCCCCACATCTAGTCAGCTGAGGTTCAGTGAAAAGTTTTGAAAACCACTCATCTGGAGAGGTTGCGTTGCGCAGGCTTGGAGGAAATCCCACATCACAATGCGCCAAGCCGTGAGCCTCCTTTAGATGAAGGAGATTTCCCCGTACCGACAATACGTCTCACCGGCCTGTGGAATGAGTCTCGCACGGACCTGCGGCTGCACGATTGGTCCAAAGTTCTGTTTGAGTTGCAATAACGTTTGCCTCGATGGTGCTCGGAAAGGAATGTAAACGCACCGTATATTCAGGTCATATATTCAGGTAGTCAGCGCACCTCATTTTTTGGGCACACAACGTTGCTGAACCTAGACCTGACCAACCGAAGCAACCCCACATCATAACTCTAAGTTAAATCCAGGTGCTGACTTTTTTTTGGCCAAGCAGTGTATTATGCAATTCATATACTAGGAATTCATATAATTTATTCTTCTTACATAGATCATCCCTGGCTGCTGTTTTAGTTAGATTTCTCAGCAGAAGCAGAAAGTTGTGACATCACTTCAGGTCTCCTGCAGTACAGATTGGAGGAGTGATGGTACAGAATCACAGTTCTACCCCACGTTGTATAATGAAAGATTGACTTAAATGTAGTTTTTACAGAGAAAATAATAATAAACATAATTTTGAATTGGGGATTGAACATTTTAAGCTCTTGCAATAATGAGAAAGACGGTGCCTTACGCCTCACACGTTTCTCTGCAGCTGAACTATGAAATGTCCGGGCTGGTTTTTGTATGGTGTGATTTAACAGTTTATTTGAAATAATTAAGTTACGCATTAAATGCAGGTGCATTTATGACAATAACATTGGCTTCCTTTGCCTTAAACATGAAGCTGAATAAATTAGCACTGACTGACCACCCAGTCAGTAATGTTTTGCATTATTGCAACGCGCTTCCACTTCGCTATGTTTGACCGTCGTTGCTCCCCGTGGAAACGTGAGCGCGCATTGACTCGGGAGCGCGCGCCAGGTGCATAGCAGGAAGCAGCTAGTCGGCTGTACTCGGCTTGTGGCCACGCTGTCGAAAAGCACCATTTCCACCGGTAAAATAAGGGTGGAAAAAGGCGGTTAGTATCTGCCCAAGTTGTTAAGTCATTTGTTTAGTCACAGTCACGCTTTTTTTAAAATATAAAACACACAAGTTGTGCTTTAAGAAGTCAATACTCACGTGAGTTCTGCCATTGAGACCTCCAGTAACCACACATCACTCGATCAACTTTTTAAATTGGTTACATTCAACTTTAATATTGATAATGAACAAATAAATATTTCAAAAACTACTATTTTAAATTAAATACTTATTCTTTATAACTTTGTTAAACAATGGACTGCCAGAATAACGTAGTATAGTTGTGTGATCTGGCAGACTGTGACAGCATAAAGAAGAAATGTTTAGGATGGTTGTGTAGTGTAGGCTTCTGGTAACACAATGTCTTTAAAAGCTGCTATAATTGTAATATCTTTCCTGATTCCAGTCCTTTCCAGCAGAAGCCCAGCAAACGCGCTAAAGAGCCCGAATTAAAATGGAAAGTGAAGAATGTGATTCCGCTGCAGGATCAGAGAGACACCTGATGGTGACAAAAGTACAATGGAAATCTGAGGTAAAACGCACCTGGTGAACTGCCAAAAAAAGGCTGGAACCGATGGTCAGGTACACTGTATGGCCAAAGTGTGTGGACACCTGAGCATCGCACCCTTATGTGCTTGTTGAACATCATTCCAAACCCCTTTACTGCTATAGAGCCTATAGAGCATCAGTGAGGAACCAATACTTTTGCAACAAGTGTCGGAAGTGTTTTAAGATATTCACATATTTAGAAGAATATAAGTGAATTGATTTGAGGGGGAAAACCATATGTTTCCATTAAATATAGGCAATTGTGAAGCTTAATGTTAGCATTATTTGGGCTAAATAATTTTTGTTTTTCTGTGTGTATTTAGCTGCATTTAGTCACTTTCTTTAAAGAAACAGCATGCATATTGGGAATTTGTAGTTTGCCACTTTAAAGATATGTTCCTCTACCTAATAAAGTGTGGCCGTTTTATTCACACAGAACCTTTACAACGTAACATTCGACATTACTACTTGAACTTTTGAATTCATAATGTTTATTGTAATGTAGTACATTTACATTTTTCTGCTAAATTTATAGTCTACACATAAGTCTTTCACAACCTTAAGTGTCACAGCCACTATTGTTCCCTGTTATACTTTTGATTGAAATTTTGAACAATGGAAACTTTTTTTTACGGGCAGCTGCACAACATTACAGTTTGTAAGCAACTGAACCCTGGATGCATTTCTGGTAAATGGCCAGCAGCTGGAGACAAATTCCTTGTGCGCTAAATATCCTTTTCAGCTGTTCACAGTAGGAATTCACCTGATTTTACAGAATGAGTTACTCCTTTTATGTGAGCAATGCATGTGACACAACGTCTTAGATGGCAGCCTTTGGCCTGCAGCATCTACAGTACTGTATGTTGTTGCACCGGATGTTGACAGTGTTTGCTACACTTGGTGGCAGAGAACATCACAGGCTCAGGTGAGCCTCACAGTCTTGTGCTCAGGCCTGCGGACCACCGGGCATTGGCAGCGGTGGCACCAGTTCTGACTGCATCTCCAGGTGGCGTGATGTGACCGCTAGCTCGCACGATGTGTAGACATGTGGACTTAAGGTCCGAATCACAGAACACCCACAGTTCCATTTTCCTTACACAGTGTGTCAGACAAGAGGTGAAACGTTTTCATCACTTAAACGTTGCTTAGGCAACTTCCACTTCTGTTTGAGACTCTGACACACACTAGCACCGACTCAGGGTGACACAGCGCTGCTGAAGAACTTTTCCAGTTTTTGCAGTTCTGTTCCATTTTTTCGAAATAAAAAGACAGAGACTCTGTGAAGTCTTGGTTTTGTTTGCAAGCCAGGAGCCTTACCATCAGCGGGATGGTGTGTTTTTACGCTTACATTTAATAATTAAAAATTTTTACTTTCTCTAAAGCAACTTAAGCTAATTAAACTTATGTGTCTATACAGTTGGATCATTTTTACAGGGGAAACTTAGTGTAGGGGTTAAGTGTTGCACAATAAGAAGTGGAATTTAAACCTTTTGAGTCATAAGGAGGTTTTGACTACTACAGCACCCCCTGCGGTAGCAGCAACACCAACCTCATGACTCGGGGGATGTATTATGTCATTATTAATTATTAATTATGCACTATAATACTGTCTGTGTTGTACCTTTCAAAACTGTATCTGAAGGAAATCAATGTTTAAAAAGAGAAAACTGGAAACACATGGCAGTATGTATGTGTAATTGCAGTGTAGTTTGACTCACCGGTTAGCTTTGTGTTTAGGGTCTTCTGGGTTCAAGACTGATGTGATTAATTTTAAAAACCTTGTTATGTGTGCATTTTCAGAAGAACATAAGACAGAGCTCAGGTGTATGGTCTATTCTTACCCGACATTTTATCTACCAGCCACAAGGCCAGGAAGCAGTCTTCGTGCCTGGTGTGTTATACCCCTGCCTAGGACCAGGGCCTTCACATAACTCAGTTATTGCCTGTTTAGTAGAAACAAGCACTGAGCTCCTCGGGGTCTCAGTACAGACAATGTTAACAACCCATGTCTTTACACACAGTTTGGCACAGTGCTGTTTGGCACAGCTCTCTCAATTAAACTCATGGGGTGGACAGTTATTAGACATGACTGCAGGGTTTTTAATCCTTATGTGTAACGGTTATTAATTTGTTAATTAAACTATAAGTGCATAAAAACGCATGTACCATGCCCACATGTGTATGTTATTCCTGCATAAAATGAGACTTGAAAGACCACGCTGTTTGGTGGGATTTGAACCCAGGACCCATGGACTGAGAACTTTGTGCTAAGAGAAAGGATTTATATCTTTGCTAGTAACAGCCTTGTACCTTTTTACTCATAAACCTTTCTATTTGTTTAAGTCTTTGCGTCACAATTACCATGAAGTACCCTGACTAATTTATGGTTCTTCTGTAATAATTTGTACCATTAAAAACCTTCTTAAAGTTCAGTTATAGTCCAGCTTGTTTTGGGAGTGTTAACAATATTACAGGACTGATATTGTTAACTGTTGAAATTTGAAAGAAAAATGACATGACGAAAACTAAATGCTTCTGTTATTGAAAAAAGTGGATTATTAGGAAAACACAGTTCTACGTTTACTTCAGGATGAAGGAATAATATATACTGTATATACATTAGCATTCCGCAGCTTTGAAATTCCCTCCACCTAACAAAGCCGTTTGGTTTTTAGGAATTTACAGGGTTGTTGAATTTGACTGCCAAATGACTTATGATTCATTCATTCAGTCTTGTGAGAAAAAGCGAGCACTGCAGATATTTTTTCAAAATGCAAAAGTCCTGTAATATTTATCAGCAGGAGAGGCTTTCAGACAAACAAAAAAGTGATAGGTGAAGGTAATTAAATGGAAATTATGACTTAACATCTGTTTTAAGGTCAACAACGGTTCGTCTGGGACAACTGCAGGATGATGAAGTGTTCTTTGTATCAGGTCCACATATCTGTATTCCATGATGCACTATTACTGCTACTGATGTCTGCTACCCCGAGTGGGGTATAGGCTGCTGACAAGGGCTCTCCAGGCTTCGTGATCTTGTGCCATGATGCACTGCAAATCCTAAATGACCCTTTGTTTTAACTTGGTCGCCATGGTTGTGTTGAAAGGCTCTGCACATGAAGTGTGGCTTGCAGCTGTAACTCACATCTGTGTTTACAGTGCAAGCTGTGGTGTCTCAGGAGAGGGAACATTTTACGCCACTTGCGGCTACTGAGCGTGATGTTTGATGCTACACAGTACAGTAAGCGAGGGGGCAAACCGTTATATATTTGAACATTATGCCTTGCTGAGAGTATTGGAATATTTCTCCAAACAAGTTTTGACTTACAGTATAGTTGCAAAAAATGTAAAGATATAAGAATAAAGGAAAGGAGTGAACTTGCTGGTAGTGGAACCCAGCCATGCGCAGAATCACTCTCAGTAAGGGCCACGTGAGGTTGGCAGCCATGTCTTAATCCTCTCTTTCTCCACTAGAGGCCAGAAACAGCCTGAAAAAATCCAAATCCACAGCAGCCTCCCGCACTGTGCTGCTTTTTCACTGTTCTGCTTGCTCCTTCAGTATTTTCGTGTTCCTCCTCCCCCATACTACCGTGAGTTGTCATTTTGGTGGTAGGACAAAGGCCCAAAAGTACGGGTGTCAGGTGATGCATTAAAATTGAGTAAAAAAAAAAAGGTGCAAGCAGAAATTTGTAAAGCTGGGATTCGGAGGTCAAAAGCGATGAGATAGCATCATTATTAAACAAAACCATGTTACTGTGGTGCAAAAAGTGCTTACCCAGGACTTCTTAAAATACCTACTCAGAAGGTAAATGTGTGCTTTGCAATACAGGGCTGCATGCTAGTGTCACATGAGAGAAGCGTAGGGGAAATTCACAGTGAAGGAATTCCCAGCATCTGAGAAATGCCCGGCCTTCTCTGCGGGTCCTTCGCTAAGGGACTGAGGGCCCGAGTTGTGCTCTGACAGAAGAGGTGACACACCAGGACAAATAACACACAAGATGGGGACTGTGCATTAACATTCCCGAAGCATGAGTAAGGAGACGATGAGGGTGCTGTCGCACAGGCACAGTTCTCACACTCCCAGTAAGACCACCAAGTTCCCAGCATTCCATGCGGTGATGGTAAATGGAGAACATGGGGTTGAATCCCAAAATCCTTCTAAGAACCTCCTTGGCCAGGAGGTCAGTAAAAGGCTACTTGGAAATGGACCTCTCAGGTGGCGTTTGTGAGTTCAGAGCCCACCACTCACACGTAGCCAAGGGGCTTGGGGGAGGGGGGAGACACACCTTGATGCTTATGTGTTCCTGTTCATCTAACGCATGGGGCAGGAGTGGGGGTGAAGACCTTCTTAGGGATGTAAGTGTCAGGCAGACAGTGATAAGGAAGGATTTGTTTTCATGTTGAAAGGCAGAAAGACCCCCCTACCCCCCTGGCTCAAGGGGCCTGACCTGACCTGATAATGACAGGTTAAGTCATAGTTTAACTGGTGCTACTTTTTGGATGAGGGCAGTGAGGTAAGTGTCCCACTCTCAGCTTCGATAAAGCACAAGGCAGGATAGGTGGAATGTGCGCTACTAAAATATTCCTGTTTGTAAAGTGGATAAAAATGTTTTGGATAAAGGAATCGGCATGTTGCAGGTGTGAAATCCACTCTTTATCCATACACGACACCCCCTTACCCGACTGAAGGATGACAACTTCCAGCTGCAGCCTCTGGATGGAGTGAATGGTCCAGGACGACAAACTGTTGAACAGCCAGGACAAGAGGTCCTCCATATGCAGACGGTAGAGCTCCTCCACGTCGGCCAGGGTCTGTACTCCGCACAAGGTGCCAACAGCCTCCTGCGCCTCTTTGCGCAGTTCTGCATGCTAGTACGGTGCAAAAAAAAAAAAAGTATTTTTACTCTCAAATGTGTAGCAGTAAATCAGGAAGTCATTTAATCCTACACTGTATTCACAGTACACCTGGAGGAGAAGTAAAGGTAGCAGAAAGGTGTTCACACTACTGTTCTCAGACCACCTGCGTTCAACTGTTCAAAAGCAGCTGTTGGAAGAGTCTCCTTTATTGGAGCATTTGGCAGTTACCCTATTGTTGATGCATGCCATCTTAACAGCTGACAAACTCCCATAAATGTAAAGCTAAACATAAAAGATCATCGCAGCATAAAAGTGCATACAGTAAACAGTGCAGTCACAGCAACCCGAGTGCCCGTAAACAACCCATTAGCACAATAATCCCCTATTCAACAGACTGGTGTAGTGGCTCCTTACTGTACAGCCTGCTGGGGAGGTTGGGGGGGGGGTAGCTCTGTGGCACCAGTGGGCATTTAGAAACATATTCAGTCCCAAAAAGATTTGACAACAATACTGATATCTACATTATTAGTGACAACACAGCATATGTGCCCCAAAATTGCCCAAATGCAAAATAAATGAAAGAACAGGGCAACGCATTTGTCTTTAAGATGTGACTCATTTAAAATTAATTGTGAATTTAACCTAATTCTGTCCTGTCCATTACTTTAAGGAAATGCAGAGAATATCACATTTCAATATGCTCTGCCTTTTGCCAGAATTCTGAACGTTTTTTGCAAACTGTTGTCACTGATTCCGGACTATTAAGTTGTAAAAGACCTCTAACTGTATGCATAGACTTATTATGTTAATTTTACAGCACAAAATAGTTTTAGTTATTCTTTTAAAAAGTAAATTGAGTAAATTTTAACTGTCAAGTTTTATGTTTGCAGCATTTTTAAGAATTTGGAGATATACAGCCTAGAAAACACTCTTGATATCGGTACACCAAAATAAGGGGACTAGAACAAATGAGACGGCGTAAAAACACACAGCGCTCTGTTCACTCGGCAGGTGCTGCTTTTATTACTGTGTCCTTTGTAGGATGACCAGACATACATATGTCATCTGAGCGGCGGTAAAATGTGAACTTCCTCTTACTGCAGTGTAATTGGATAGCAGGAGGGCAAAGGTCAGGGGAGAAAGAGGATGTAATGGCATCCGAACTTGAGAATCGTCAGTGTCGCAATGTCCTTTTCCCGTGAGCCTGCGGGAGTCGCTCTCCGTGTGCTCCCAGTTTCTAAAAGCATGTGGCAGGTATTCCATCTTTGGTATTAAATTACTGGTGCTCCCTCTCTCCATTTCTGTTCAAGTTCAAGGCACTTTATTGGCATAACTTGAGCCAAAGGTGCACACAAATACACACAGTTAGGATTTTTACTGCAGTTTACTGTAGTGAAAAAGGTTTGACGTGGAAAACAGCTAAAATTAGCCAGCCAGCTCCAGAGGAAACTGGTGGATGTGTTTGCAGCACAGTGTTGGACCAAACGTGTAGACCTTCTTGTTTTGAGGGACAAAATATGGTCTCGCTGCAGCCCTCTCGGATCAGACCTGGTAAACAAGGGTAGGGGGCCTTACTTCAGCACTGCAACAAAATGGCAAAGAACTCAGCTCCACTACAGTGCTGCACCCCAACAGTAGAAAAAGATTAAAAAGTAATGATTAGCTAAGATGCTAACTGTGCACATTATAACTTTTGCATAGATGAAGAAGTGAGTGGAGCACAAGGAGGAGGACACCATCCAGGGGACAGTTTGCATTTATTGTTAGTTGATGTTATGATGACTCACTTCTTTGATGTAAGACATCCTTTTATTCATATAAATGTTTGTTTTTTGTTTGTTTCATTCAGCACCACATGCTGTGGCAGTACATCAGGCCTGTGGAGCAATAAAGCTGATATTGAAACTGAGAAACAGGAATATACATAAAACAGTGGGGAAGAGGAAAGATGTACGGCAGTTTGTCTGTTCAGCCAGACAGCAAGAAAAGTTTTGTGTCATGATTGAAACCCGCAGCCCCTTGGACCTTGTTGCGCAGCTCTCTTAAAGATGTACTGTACTTGGGTCCCCCTGAGACACATACTGTACTGTAGGCATAAGTACTGTATTGTAGGTGTTGCGCAGGTGGTGATGTGGATGTTGGACCATTGAAAAAGACTAACATGAGCTGTCTGTCTCCGGCGCTATTTTTTCCCCTTGAAGCTGCTTATGAACATCATTGCTGGACATTGGCTTTGGAGAGGGGCAGCAGGTCTGCGCAGGTGTTCCGTAGCCTTCTGGGAGGGGTGAAAAAGAAATGGCTGCAGCGACCCTTTTGTTAGCTACATATTTCACAACAGATGAATAGCTGTAATGTCCTTTTCACTTGTGTCTTTTCCTGGAACATTTGTGGCCGTAGCTATTATTATTGCAGTTCTTATTTGTAGTGATGGCTGTTCGCTGCTCTCACCACGATGGGCTTTCTGTCATTATAGTGATGAGAGAATTATGTTAATGGATGACTGGGAAGATAGAAAGAGATTTTGCTGCTAGGAGACAAGGAGAAAAGCTTTGCCCTGGGCTGTACATGAGGAGTGGGCGTATGTACGTCTGCGGCAGCCTTTGCCACAAATAGCTGATCCACCTCTTGTAGCCATGTGAAGTCCCATTTTGGCCACGTTAGACTAATGATCTTTAATGAAGGTAATAGAAGCATTTGAGTTCATCCAGTCTGAGAGGTCCAACTGGATTCCAGGTGTAAAAAAAAAAAAACCTGAATGCACAGAGTCTACATGACTGATCTCATGTGCACCTTCAAAAGATCAAAAGAATTTATTTGTCACATACATGGTTACCAAGCATACCATGTAGTGAAGTGTTTCCTGATTCAGGAGACTGTGTGTGGTTCCATTCCAAGGAGTAAAACAAACGACAACAAAAAACAACCAAACATCAAGAAGTCAACAGACACAAATAGATAAATAAGTGGTAGATAAATAAATAAATTAAATAAAACCTTAAGTTGCAGCATGGGGACAGTGACAGTGAGGGGAGCAGTCAATGGATATTGTAGACCCTGGTTTGCGAGGATTGTGATGGCATGTCTGGGTTCAGAAGTCTTATGGCCTATGGATAGAAGCTCCTCCTGAGCCTGTCTGTTCTGGCCATAATACTTCTGAAACGTTTACCTAATTTCAGCAGGTTGAACAGATGACTGTTGGGATGAGACAGGTCACCGATGATCCTAGTTGCTCTGGTCCTGCATCTCTTGGTGTAAATGTCCTGTAGGGATGGCAGATCAGATCTGGTGCAGCGTTCCGCCGCCTGGATCACTCTCTGCAGTGCTTTGATGTCACGAGCACAGCTATTCCAAAACCAGGAGGTGATGTTCTGAGTCAGGACAGTTTGTACGGCACCAGAGTAGAAGGTTTTAAGGATCGCCGGAGAGACCCGAAGCTTCTTCAGCTATCTGAGGTGGTAAAGACGCTGCTTCGCTTTGCTGACTTGAGCTTGGATGTGTACAATCCATGTCAATACAGTAGCTCTTAGTGGCTATGCTAAACTCCATGCAAACACTTTTCAGTCTATACACTGGAGCACTATAACACTCACGGGCTTTGCACGCACTGTACTCGTTGCCAGGTGAGCTGCAAAGTGCGCCTTTGGGCTGTTGGAGGAAACCACGAGAACGAAAAGCCTCTACAGAGGCTAAGCAGGAATCAGACTTGCGTCCAACCACGCAGCCCAGCTGCTGGTGCTGAGCTATGCCTATTTTCATAACCTTGAAAATTAGAACTCAATCTCATGAAAGTTTAGAGTAGATGTTTGAATCTGTTAGGCACATAACAGAACTTTCTCTCTTGATAGAATCCCTCGCCACCAAAATCGCAAGCCTGACATATGCCACGGCCCAAACAAACTTCATCGTTTATGTGTCTCACATTCGAATCTCCCCAAACGGTTCATAGGGGCAGGGTTCACTTGTTAACTGTTTATGAAAGTTTACAGAGTCATAAATAGCAATTTATGTCTCTGCAGTTTCAGATTCTGCTAGAACGAGGCTTTCAAACATGCCAGGTCATGCAACCTCAGTAAGGCCCTTTTGTTTGGTATACCATCTCCCCGTGCCTGACAACATGTTTCTCCAGATCCCATAATTTTACTCGCCATACAAGTTGACATTCCTCCATGTTAATGACCTTAGTGCCGCTCAAGGCGATGTTTCTGGATCGTGGGTGGAGGACAGGGCTTGTTTTCCACTGAGCAATGCTAGTGTGGCTTGACGTTACTGCACGCTGGTCTCACCAACGGTGGCCTTGCCATCTCAGAAGTGTGTGGCAACAGAAGCTGGCATTCTGGGATGTGCTGCACCATGACCTCACTGGATCACACATGTGCTCTACTTAACTGCACTGATGGGCTTGCTGGCTCATGACATGGTCCTCAGTCACACTGTTGACTGTTGGACAGGAAGATCTCAGGATTCTTCTGGTGCTCACCCAAAAGATAGGACAGCCGTAACTTCTGTTTTATTTCACGATCGCTTCACCTTGTTGAACCTAGATGTCGTAACTTACTGATAGCCAATTTTTACAACGCATTATTGAATAATTAAGGTACCACTAATGAACTGGAAAGATCATAACATTTGATTAAGAAGGAGAGAGCAGACTTGAGGAGATGGCGCCCACATGGTGGAGAAGTGGCCCAGACTGGTCGCGGTCAGGGTCACGGTTCTCCCTCGGCTCATCTCCCGGTTACAGAATCAGCCACATTTTTGCACACATGCATGCGCGCGCCTGCGTTTGCGAGACAGCTGAGGTTAACGTCCGAGCAAAGGAGGTGCCTACACGCATCTGTCGAACCATCTAAACGTTCTGTGTTGGTTCAGTTCTGCGGCGATAGACAAATTGTAGGAAATTTGCCTGTTGGCTATTTTGTGAAAAGGAACAGTCTAGAAGGCTCTCTTTTTGGATGACCTGATTTATTTGTTCGTTTGTGAAGCACATTTGCAGTAAATGAGGCATTTATTCTCGTAATGTTCAAGTTGGAAAAGAGATCTGAACCAGAGTAAAGTTTCCTGCTGTATTGTGAGTGAAGCCTGTTGAAAGGATGCCTCTGTCTGGAGGAGGTGAGTGGAATTACAGCCCAGTTTAGTACTGAGCACTGAACCCTTGCTGACTGGAAGGGGTTTCTGGTTCCTGTCAACCCCCGAATTGTAAGGTATGGAAACTCGGGGCCGACTGCACAGCGACTTGCTGAAATCGTGAGCCGCTAACAGGTTGGCGCCTCAAGATCGGTTTGGGAGCGTGTGTATTAAGCGTTTCACCTGGCTGCTCTCCAATCCTTGGTCAGTTTTCAATAAAAAGGCATTTAAGACTCGGCTAATTTATTTGTTTGTTATGAGTTCTGGTGTCCAGGGCCAGATTGCTGTTCCAGAGCCAAGTAAGTGGAACCTGTGGGGGAGGCCTGACAGCTGGGCCTGTTCCCCTCTGCTTGTAGGCCTTGTGTGGTGACAAGATCTCCTGCTTGGGCTGGACACCACACTAGGGTGGCCATCCTTGTTCTCGGAGTGGCAAAGGGTGGACAGCAGGTGAAAGCGGCTGCTCGCTGAGCTTGCCCCCCTGTCTCATCTTTCTGCCAGTTGTAGCAACGGGACAGCGGGCCGACGTCACAGCAGAATTAACCGAATCAGGCCGAGCGGTGGGCACAGGCTGGGGAAAAATAAACAGATAATTTTTGGAAAGAGCAGACGACACTTTTCCATTACTGTGATGTAATTTAGATTTTGAATTTGCAGCAGGACACTGAAGGGTATGGAAAATGTTTAAACACTTGAGATAGAGGCTAACCCAATAATTATGCTAGTAAATACTGACATATTTGAGCTGCTGGGAGTTCTGTAAAAAAAAATTAAAAAAAGGGAAATTAATGTCTCTTACTGGTTATCCTTGTTCTGGATTAGTTCTGTATGCCTCCAGATCAAACCTTGGGAAAGCTTCCGATTTTCCAGCACCTTCCAGTCCAGTAGAGCTACTTGCCATTATACAAGTTAGAGTTGACTCTAAAATCTCATCCCGTTGTTGAATGGCACATGGGACGATCCATGTTAAATATTATGTTGAGAGAGTGGCATGTTCATAATGAATCATGCATATCTTTATGATACACGTACCCTCGTAATTTTTAATGTGCCACTAAAACAGACAGTTATGAGATGTTTCTGCAGGGTGTCAACCCGGTGTCACGCTCTGCTGTGCCTCCAGTCTGCGTGAAGTCCTATCCCGCTGATATAGGCGTCACTGAGAGCTCAACGTGACTCTGAGTCTAAGCCAGCGTCTCAGATTTGGGGTGCTTGTCAAGCCAGAGTGCTGCTCGCGTGTCTGTATGCCTGGACGGACGGTGCGAGGGCACCAGCTGTAGACACTCCACACAACTGGACAACTCCGTGACCCCCTACAAGTTAACCACTGCACCCACGGGAGCACCGGGCCAAGGCCTTTCGCTCAGATAACTCATTATCCCCCACTTTTGTCCTGGGAAATAGACACACCACACCGCTGTGTTGGGTCGGCCCCGATGCAGTCATTCCCGTTCATTCAAAAATTCTTCCAAAATTTGATCTAATTTTCAATGGCAAAACAATCCTAAAGTAGTATTTTTGGCAAAATAAAAAAGAAAGAAAAACATTAAAATGCCAGACAGAACATTCTTCCAAATTTCAGTAAAAATAAACCAGATTTGTTTCTTTTTCGTCTGATCCCTGCGATCTTTTTAACACTCTCTTAAAAATGACACTTGTATTTTGTCTTTAGTACTGTGGTAGTAATTTCAATAAGCAGCACTTGCAAACATAAAATAACCTAGCTGTTGCTTTTGTACTGCATGATATCAGCAAAAATCTTCCTTCTGGTGCTGAATTCTATGCTTGTGAGGCCGGTTCCTTATTGTTTCTGTGATTTGGCTTCAGGTGGAATTGCAGCCTCTGAAAGTGAACCAAACATTGACCATTAACCCTGACCGCATTTTCCGCTATAATCTTCAAATCTGCACATTTATGCATCCGGATGTTTAGTGAAAGCAGTTCACTTCAAGCACAGGTACAACGGCAGAGCCTCCAACATGCAGAACATTCCCCTCAGGGGGCAGCACTGCTACATCCTGCATGGCCTCTGGAGAATTTTACGGCCTTTTTTCGCATCCAAAAAAGTTTGAACCGAGGAAAACATTACAGTCAGTTGAGCGTTTAAAACTTCTCATGCACTCTAATGAATGCAAGGAATGTCTCTGTGCCTCAGGGTTTGTTACAAACATGAAATGGGATCTCGTAGGCAAACGTCGAAACATCTCCAAGTCTTTTATTTACAGCTAATGTCAAGTTTAGGATGTATAGCAGAAAGGCTGAGTAACTTTACACTCCATTCCTCAAAATGGCAGGAATTTTCACATTGAATAATCGGAGGCCCTTCGATCAGGAGGAAACAAACCATATTTCCTGGAGACTAAATTAATGACAGGTTTTCTTGGTATTTGTGCTTAAGTTCTAGGACCCTGGGTTCCAGGATTAACTTCCAGCTGAACATCCCTGGTGTGCAGCAGGTGACTGTGAGGTCAGAGGAAAGTTGAGCACTGGTACATTGTTAGACCCTGAGTCTTGCCATTAATCATGGTTCACACTTCTTCCTAGGACTAAACTGCTGCCAACGCTGACATGTTATTTGGTCCTGTTTTTTTATTTAGGAGGAAGAAAGTTCAAGTCGCTGAGAGTATGTATCTTGGCAGGAGTGGTGGGGAGCTGGAGTGGTCAGGGACGTTGTTTTACAATGATTTCAAATTCCCAAGGACAGTGCATTATGGGTAAGCGCTGCATGCACACAATGAATGATTCATGGCGTGTTAGGGTATTCCCTCAGTGACTTGGGTTTGAGAGGCCACAGACTTTGTGCTGTTTCTGCCACAAAAACAACAACAAAAAAACTGAAACACTTGAGGCTGGCAAGGGAAAGCATAAGTAATTTTGGCAAGAAAAACTAAATGAAATATGGAAGTAGAAGACTTGCACAATCTCTCATTCCGAACACATTAAAATTTTTGGGATTGCTGGAGACCTCCAATTTTGGCCCCAGTGTCTGACTTTAGACCTCACATCTGGTTCCTCTTCTTGCTCTCATTCTCCTCTTGCGTTGGTCACATCTGGCAGATTAATTGCTGGAGAAAGAGAAGGAAAGTCAAGACGAGCGAGTTCTCATCTTCCTTACGTCCCACCTCTAACCCCCTGGGGTGCCAGTGCTTTAGGCTCCAGAAGGCAGTATTCTAAGCTGAGACACTAAATCAATGACTTGGAATTGCATCACTGCTGTCTTGGGAAGAGCCTTTGATTTCTCACAGAGTTCTTACAAGATGCAAGAAATGACTAAGCTGAGGCCAGAAGTAAGTGCTGTCGGGTTCATCTGGTTTTCCGCCACAGGGTGAACTCTAATTCCGAATCTGCGTTTGTCCACAGAGGTGGTGTGGCACCCTTAACCAAATTTTGGCACACACAGCGAGGGCACGGGGGCACAGATTATCGAAACTTTTATTTTTCATAAATTACACTTTGTTTTACTGTTAGCCAGGCACCATTTCTTTACATTTGTGTCTCATCTTGCTTTGCCTTCCAAACTAGCAGTCTGGCATTTAGTGCTGATGTTTATTTACAGATTATGCAAAAAAAAAAAAAAGCCACTGTGAGGCTGCCTTTGCTTTGTTTTTCCGGGGTCCACATCTCCAGGCATCAGTGGTGGGAGTAAGTCACATGTGTGCAAGTCAAAAGTAAGTCTCAAGTCAAGTCCCAAGTTACAGTGTTTAGAACCAAGCAAGTCGAGTCCCTGCGTGGAGTCAAGAAATTTGCAAGTCAAGTCATATCAAATTCTAGCGCCAACATTCATTGTAGTAATCTGGCAGGATGCTTATTTTGTGCACCCCTCGTCTACACGTTCAGAAACACGTTTATTTTAATCTTACATCGGGGCTACTGGATCTCTTTTGACTGTGAAATACAATTGCAAAAACCTATTTTAGTTACAATACTTTCAATATAATTAACTGCAGAATAATTAAAATGTATCTTTTATTCTGTATTAAAGAATCCAAATTTTTTCATATCATTTACTTGGGAAGTATCTGCTTATTTAGCACTGCAAACTAATACATACATACAGCATATTTAGATAAGAACATATATAATTTGCCATTCTGTACGTAATATTTCAATTAAGTGAACCCAATTACAATCATGCACCGCATAACAATGTACTGCGTGTACGACAACGGTTTGTAGCCTAGAAGCTATAAGCTATAACATATTATGAATAATATATGTATGTATATGTAGTATGTACTACAGTATATACAGTATGTATTATAGGTTACATATGTACGGTACTATTATATGCCTGACAGCGCAATCTCTTTACAGGAGACATGCGATTCACGTGTTGTGTACGGTGCGGGAAGCTGTTCTCCGATTGGGATTTCTGAACTCTATTATAACCTTAAGGGACCGTGGACCCAAATGGATGTTATGCAGCGCGTACCTGTATAACATAACATAGACTACTATGGTCGGAGGAGCTCTAGATTAACTAGCTGAGTTAACAAGTGTCTGAAAAAGAAAAGTTAACGTTACCTTTCTTTATGGCATCTGAAATGCTGGATGAAGTTTGACGTTGTAGCAGCGTCACTCGTTCTGGAGCCACAAACTTTGCACACCGCAGTTAGTTTTTTTTGTACTTTGATGTACAACATATTGCGCGAATCCAAATGATGAGATCCTCGGAACGACGCCTTCCATGGTGTCTGTTCTCTCCACGGTCATTGACGTTGATGATCGGGTTGTCGACAAGAGTACCGTGTGTTTTGTCACCCTATCATGTTTCAACAAACAATAACAAGGAAGAAGGTAGAAGTGTTTTTTTCCACATAACGAAACAAAAAGAAGTAATGTTAGGTTGTAAAAGAAAAAAATAAACATATTTAGTTAAAAAAAATGTGAAGTACTTCTGAGTCATCGGTCTAAAGTCAAATTGAATTTTTTTTTTTAAATTATCATCAAGCAAGTTATAAGTCTTCAAATTTACGACTTAAGTCTGACTCGAGCCAAGTCATGCAACTTGAACCCCCCTATGTCTGCCAGGCTTTACACCTGCCCCCACCTCCCCCACACGGCATACTCCAGCGTGTCCTCTGGCCACGTTTCACGCAGCCGCCAAGGTGCCTCTCACGGGCTGGGGAACAAAGTATGAAATGTTAAAAGTTCTAGAAAACAAAGTGGAATGGTGTTGGTTTCGTTTTCAAATGAAAGCCTTTAACACCCGTAAGCACTTCTGCTTTGGAATAGGCAAAAACTCACCTTGGGCAAAGGCAATGCGTGTATAATAATCATAATAACAGTAGAAATGATAATAACACCAGTTTATCCTCATTAAAAATGTTTCAGTCTTGCATGTGTGTTCTGGGGTTCACAGATAGAGTGGTGATGCCATACTCTTACCTGTAGGCTTGTAGCAACGGCTCCACGTTTCTCAGAGAAAGGAGCATCTGCCGCATTCGTTTCACCTCCTCTCGCCCCCCGGTGCGACTCTAAATACATCACAGTGTTTGGCTCTCTCCCTCCCTTGACATAGCTTTCACCAAGGCAAGGTGTGTTTTTGCCCTGGAAACCCTGAGAAATTCCCCGAAAGCTGGACAGAGCCCCCCCCAGCCACACCCCCTGATAGAGTCCCAAATCTGAAGGGCATAGGGCAGGGACAGGCTATGCTCACACCCAGATCCCAACAAGGGGCCCCTGTGATGAGGAGACCGTTGTGTGTAAACACTGCAGATAGGGGCAGCGCAGGGACTCAGGGTATGCGGTGTTGGTGTGATCAAGGGCTGCCATCCTAATGTTCAAAATATAAACAAATACAAACGCTTTTGATGTGACCAGATCCCAAACAAGATAATAGCATGTTTCTGTTTGTACCTTTTGAAACTGGCTGAGGATGGGGGCGTATGGTGATGGATTGGAGTCTGCGTTACTGCGCTGTCTGTCTCCATGCACTGTCAAAAGCCTCTATCAAACCTTCGAAAAACAAACAAACGACACTCCTGTTCTACAGCAACATGCTTAGTGCTTTGCTGGGGTTTACCTGAGGGCAGGTATTCAGCTTATCGAGACTGTTTGTGCTTTCCGAAATTTTATTCAAATTAAAACACATGTAGGGCTACATTAGCCAAAAAGTTATTCAACAATATTTCACCGTCGGTAACACAGGGCTCTTACATTCACAGTATTAACGGTGCAAATAAAAAAATACAAAAGCAAACATGATACAAATAGCGGTGCGTTGTCCAGTGTGGGTGAAGGCTGGCATCACGCTGTCCCGACCGAGATGCGCATCCTGTGGATGTCGACAGTCTCTTTCACACGGACAGCGGTTCGTGCTGCCTTTCAACAGAGTTTGTGGAAATACACAAGCCGCGTGGCAGGCAGGCCAGGAAAAAGGTGCTGCAAGCTGCAAGTTCGGTTGTGGCGGACTTCACAAATGACAGCATGCAAAGGCCCAACAGTGATTCCATAAAACTGAAATAATAAATAAAAACAACAGAGATGAATGAAGGAAAAACGCTCATGTAGTGCTCGCGTGTGCACTCCTAAGACTAGCAGTAATGTTTCGCTCTGCTGCTCTTGGGAGCAAGTGAGAAAAGTTTGAGAGACAATGCGGGCACATCAACCGTCTGGGAGGGTTGAGGACGCTGCCCTGGCAGTCAGCTGTCACCAGTATGGCCACCCGTTTCGTCGCACCCAGCAGGCCCATTTTTTAGATCCCAAAGGTGGGTGCGGTGGGAGGAAAAAAATGCCATTTGTTCCAGTGCCTTCAGCCCAATGGCCGCATGGTGCCGAGGGAACGGGCCAAGAGGCAGCTTCTTCTAAATTGCCTTTTCCTAGATTTCTTTCAACTGATGTTCTTTGGGTTCTCCCTTCCAGGATTTTGGACACTAAATGCAAGACATCCAGTTTTGGACATTTTTGGATTATGATACCAACCAGATCAGTTGTCTGAAAACTAGTTTATAATTTTTATTCTTGCTGGCACAAATTCTGCATGACTAAGTGAACTGGTGACACGCCCCACTCGGGCCATTTGTAGAACACGGCCCACACCGTGCAAATCGGTGATGGGCAGCCAGTGGAAAACCATTATTTTTCTCAGATTCTGCAGGTTGGAAATTTTCCATTTTCCTCCTCAGTTGTCTGGTTTACTTACGTAACATTTACAAGCAGTTCTCTTTGTGTCTCGATTTTCTTTCATTATTCCTGTATCACTTGTGCTCGCTCTGTTGCAAGCAGAACTTTAAGAAACATAGACAGAACTAAATAGTCATCGTATATCAAAGGGCAGTAGAGTGCAGTGTCAGGGTAGAAAAAAGAATACAAACTTCAGCACTTCTAGGTGGTCTTTATGGGGGCTGGGGGGGTCCTCCAGAGTCCGATTCTGCATTCTTGCCTCGGGACTTGAACCAGAGGCCTCTGTACACATTTCCTTGGTTGTAGGGGTGGGAAACAGACATTCTGACACTGCTTTCCATTAAAATATTGACATGTGACAACACCAAATACATTCGTACTGTAGTTTGTACATACACGTTAATTTCTTTGTACACAGATAAAAATGTTAGCGTCAGTACAGCTGTTCAGGGTGTTCATGCCGTAATGTTGTTTCCCCCTTTAGTTTTACCCTGATATAACCTTGGGAAAAACGTAACGCTGCTCAATTTCCTGAAGGCCGAGTCCCAAAAACAGCCAGTAAATTGGGGTGAGGAATGTGCATGCAGGTCTATGGGGAGGAACAGCGAGTGGCGCAGCAAGAGGTTACAGGAAGTGTTCGCTGCAGCTGCCCTGCTTTTCTCCACAGTCCACATTTGTGCCACGAGGGAACGCAATGACTTGTAGGATAGCAGCATCTACAGCACGTGGTTGTTGACCACCTGGCCAATTGAAGGCAAGAATTCTTGCTTTAGGTTAAATGATGTCTCCATCAGGGTGCCCTGCGAAAAACAACAGCCACATCAGTGTTTTGGTTAATTTCTGTAAGAAACCTTGAGCAAAGGTAAAATATTCAGCTATGTAAATGGGCAATACCACAAGCAGAAAAAAGAAGAGATGTGTCTGCTAAGCAAAATAATAATGACAGTGCTAGGAGTTTATGGCCGTGCAGTGAGAGCTGTTAGCAGCACTGCACCGAACGCTCATTCTCAAAAGTGTGGAAAATTGAATTCACGTTCCAAAGAACGGCGCAGGACTTCATGCAGCTGTAGAGTGCAGGCACGATCTCCAAACGGGGAAGGAATCGCTGCCGCAGACAAAAAAATGGCCCCACGCCATGTTTCTGTCCGCCCCCTTCCCAAAAAGTGTCGTGATTTCACAGTGAGTGGAACGGGGAAGTTGTATGTGGTGGCTTGTACAAATCAATCTAAAGCGAGTCGGTGGCAGTAAACTAATAAATGCTTTGGGTCGCGACCAGCAACCAGCCACAAGACGGGTCAAAATTGCACATCCCTTTCAGGAACCTTCCGTCCAGAGCTCACTTTTCTGTCTCTCCGGCTTCCTTTTCCTTTTCCGATTCCTATCGATTAGGGGCAACGTGGTGCTCTGGGGCTCAACTCTTTCCACCTGGAACCCCCTCGTGCGCAAGGTCAAAGTACTGCGGTATAAACTCACGCAACCCAAAGGTACGGTACGAGCAGAACGGCTCTGCTGTTCAAGTGAAAGAATCGAACGATGACAATGCCCAAGCGAGGACAAAAGGTTTTCGGTTGCAATCTTAACTCAGCTTCGCTAGTGACCCTTTATCTGCGACAGGCGCAGCAATAATTAATAACTGTCAAGTAACTATGCGGTGCGTTTACATTCCTTTCCGAGCACCATCGAGGCAAACGTTATTGCAACTCAAACAGAACTTTGGACCAATCGTGCAGCCGCAGGTCCGTGCGAGACTCATTCCACAGGCCGGTGAGACGTATTGTCGGTACGGGGAAATCTCCTTCATCTAAAGGAGGCTCACGGCTTGGCGCATTGTGATGTGGGATTTCCTCCAAGCCTGCGCAACGCAACCTCTCCAGATGAGTGGTTTTCAAAACTTTTCACTGAACCTCAGCTGACTAGATGTGGGGATAGCAAAAAATGTGACAATGTTCTCCTACGTGACTTTTGGCGTTTTGGTTCTCTGTGCCGCAGGCAGGAACAACGCACGCACGCACACAGGGTGGATGTAAGTAAAAAGCGTGTTCAGATGGAGCAGAATCGGTGCCTGTTCCTTAATTCTGTGAATGTTTCAAGAGCAAGAACCATCCAGCCATGCATAAGTGGTTACAGTTGTGACTGTTTGGAATGTAACTCACGGCCAGATGTGTCATTGTCACTGACACCTGCAGCTTCTGTCACCGACGCTGGGAGAAGCCACTGTGAGCAGCAAGGCCGAGCACAATAATGAAGCCACCGAATTACCAGGAATGTTTTCATTATTGTACACTGCCCGGCCAAATAAAGCCACCACCCGGATTTAACTTTGTGCTATGACGCGGGGCTGTTCAAGTTGCTCAGGTCTAGGTTCAGCAGCGTTATGTGCCCAAAAACCTAGCTCAGCTGACTACCCGAATATACTGAATGAGCAGGTTTTTCCATCAACAAATTTTTTCTTCCAAGATGACAATGCCAGGAGTCATGGGGCTCAAATTGTGAAAGAATGCTTCAGGGAGGATGAGAGGGACATCATTTTCACACATGGATTGGCCACCATAGAGTCCAGACTTTAACCCAATTGAGAATCTTTGGGATGTGCCGGAGAAGACTTTACGCAGCGGTCCGACTGCCATCATCAATACAAGATTTTGGCAAAAAACTCCGGACGGAAATAAATGATGTGACATTGCATAATCGAAACGATGCCACGGTGAATGCATGCCATCACCAAAGCTAAAGGCGGTCCAACCAAATATTAGAGTGTGTGACTTTTTCTTTAGCCGGGCAGTGTAGCTTTTCTCACTACTCTTCTCACTAGTTATGCAGGTGGGTGCTGGCTACAGCTGTAGGGATAAATAATTCCTCAGGCAAAATATTCCACACCTGGAGTATCAATTTGCTACTTTTGAACCCAGATGTTGTTTCCACTACTCTGCCCGTAACATCCCTCACGTCGTGCCACAATGCAGATTAAACTCACGTTCCAGCTATACCTGGCTGTTCCGCAGAATCCCGTTGAAGGTGTGATTGTTGAGTGGGAGCGTGGAGTTGTGTGCCCTGGCCCTCTGTGGCTGGGGTGCTTTGGGATCTCCGCGTTGCATCCCGAAGACCTTGTGGATGCAGAGAATTTTGAGGTAGCTCTGCTTGAAGTTGTCGGACAGAAAGCCATACAGCACCGGATTGGCACAGCTGTTGACGTAGGTCAGGCTGACGGTGAAGAAGTAGAGCCCGATTGTGAAGGTGTTCTCTGGCAGGATGACGATCAGGTTGACGATGTTGGAGACGTAGAAGGGCAGCCAGCAGAGCACAAACACGAGCACCATGGCCACCACCAAGCGCGTCACCTTGCGTTCCGACTTGCGTCGGTTGGCCAGGCCAGCTCGCGCCCCTGCTGACTTCACCTTGATAATGATGAGCAGGTAGCACAGGGAGATGACCAGCAATGGGCCAAAGAAGCCCAGGATCGAGGTGTACAAGATGAAGGCTGTTGACCACACGTTGTGCGGCTCCGGCCAGGTGATGTTGCATGTGTTGAACTCTTCCTGAACTTTGGAAAAGATAATGACAGGCAACACCACCAGGATGGAGAGCAGCCACACCATCCCGTTGATAAACTTGGCCACTTGTGGCCGCCGCCAGTTGGCGCTTCGGATCGGATGCACCACAGCTAGGTAGCGGTCGATGCTCATCATGGTTAAGCAGAAGATACTGGTGAACTGATTGATGGAGTCTGTTGTCATCACCACCTGGCACAGGAAAGAGCCAAACGGCCAGTAGGACAGGATGCTCTGGACAGTGAGGAATGGCAGCCCCACGATGTACAGTTCATCGGCCACCGAGAGGTTTAAGATGTATATGTTGGTGACGGTCTTCATCTTGGCGTAGCGCAGGACTGCATAAATAGACAGCGCGTTTCCTATCAGTCCGATAACAAACACGGTGAGGGAGATCATCGCCATCACAATGGTGCTCGCATTCTGGAAGCTCACGCTGTTTCTCGACGTGTTGAAGATACCCGTGTCCTGTGAGATGTTTTCAAAGGAGGTGTTGGAGTAGTTGAAGCCGCCGAAGAAAGAAGGCCGGTCCAGGGGCTCCATCGGTCCGTAGGTCGTAGGGCGTGAGACGAGGGACGGAGGTCACGTACTCTTAAGTGACAGCTGGTCAGAATAAACACAACTGCATGCAGAGGAGAGAGAGAAATAAACCTTAAACTGTTGCACTGCGAGACAACGGAGAAGTCCGGTCACATTCGGACTAAAAAAAGTTGCATTTCAAAACACGGCACTGTATATAGAGTAAAAGTCCATAAAAAGGAGTCACAAAAAGCTCATATAAAATCATGCTTATAAGATGATTTAGGAGAGCGGGTTCCTCCCAAATGGAACCCCGAAAGGAAGCCAAGCTTTAGTTGCGAAAACATGGCCCCCAAACAGCAACGATTTATAAAAGCGCTTTTCTCAAGTGGGCGCATTTGCTGTGCATTCTGACTTTTCTGTCCCTTAATGTGGAGCAGGTCGGCTACGTTGTATTTCTGCTAGCATCAGCAGATTCCCCGAACGGAGCAGCAGCGGAGACTCCTGGGGGCAAACTCGATTTGTACGTCTAGTTTGTTGTTCCACAAACCTGCTTGCTGACAATTAAGATGACCTGCTTGTCACTTTGCTTATGCAGCAGGCAAATTGAACGTAAGCTGCTACGGAGAAAGGCATCGGCCGCACGCCGATGGAAAGCGGTAAAGTTTTGACCGTTCCGTGTTTTTTGGAAAGTCTCGTTTTGCTTTACGTTCCTTTTCGTGCCCCGGGTAGGGACCAGATGTTTTTGGCCAGCGCTCGCAGCTCTACGTCATTTTGATAGCTGCCAGTGTTTTTGTTTCAAATCCACTTTGACTCCGCCTGGAATCGTTTACAATACAAAATCCAAAATAGAACCATCCGGAAAGTTTAACTGGCATTCCAGCCAGGACGGCTAAATTGCAACTTATAACATTTTCATTCCCGTTCTCTTACATTTCTTTATAAGTTGGGTTGGCACAAGATGTCCAAATTGGATTTATTTTTAGTCTTCTTTTAGTCTTCTTCATATTAAAAATTGTGCAGCTCATTTTACTAAACCTTTTTTTTTGCTAAACTGAGTTTAGATGGCTTTTTTTTTTCCTCCCGACAATGTAAACTGGAGTTCGCTGCCCCATCGGCTGGGAGCTGCGCACAAACAAAACCCCACGCGTAAAGTTCAGCATCGGAACTCCAGAAGCAAATATCCATCGACCAAAGGGAAGCAGTCCAGAACCCGGTTAACCCGACTGCCGTCTCCCCAAACGCACTTGCCCCTTCCTGAACCGATCTCCACCTGGTGCTTCCCCCCTCCCCCGAGCTCCACGGCTCCCGGTGGCACCGCGTTAGCCTTCAGCTGGGGACATCAGCCAGAGCCTCTAGGAAGTTCACTGTGGTGCCAGTGAACCAAAACATCACGCTGTTCATTTAAAATTAACCATTTTCCCGGTAAGATTATTAACCTGTGACTAAAAATCCGATAAATACATTTAGAAGAGAAGTGCAAGGAGAATAAGACACTGTCCTCTCATTAATAATGTTATCCCTACTACATATTCTAAAGATCACAGCGAGGCCGCTTAAAGTGCACCAAAAAGCGGTTCCGATGGTGCGGTCAACAGCGGTTAATATTGGCTGCGCACAAGCAGGGGCAGAAAAATAATTTGACCTTCGGTCGAGGGGGTTCCAGCCAATTAAAGCGAGTCAGCAGATGCGGCCTTCCATTCCTGTTGCACAAATACTAGTGATGGGGTTAACAGTCAGTGAACCAGGACTCAAAACACAGGACTGACGCCAGCGCCGGTATTGTGGGTAGAAAAACTTCAGAGGGACATTTAAACAATAAACAAAGCGCGTTGGCTGGTTAATAACGCGAATCCAGAACAGCGCCGCATCAGTCGTAGCCAGGTTGGAAAGGGAGAGATGTACCCCCAGGTGTGTTTTAGTGTTTAACTACTATTAACTGCCATAGTACTTAACACCTTAGGAGCAACATGGTGCTCTGCGGTCTCTTCTACCTCACACTGCTGGCATTGTTGCCAGTGCTGTGGCATCCACACGGCTTCCCGAGTGACAAAGCTGAACATTTTGCTTATTTTTACCCGCTTATTCATTTTTTATTGCGTATTTTAAAACATACAACCCAGCAGGTTTGTAACGGGGGTAACTGATACTTGCCCACCTGAAGGCAGCAGCTTGAAAGAAACCTGCAACTCAGCAAGTTGGAGCAAAGTTCACCGCGGACCGCGGGGATCAATAATCTAGTATAACTCAGAATTTCGAAGGCCTCGCAAGGCCGGCCGTGTTGCGCTGGTTTGAAAGCCTAGCAGATGCAGCCGAACGAACGACATTTGCAGGCCTTCTTTGATGTAATGGTTTCAGTGATGCTGCATAAAAAGGTGTGAAAAAATGTTTAATACAGTTATTTTGCTGATGCCTTCATCTAAAGTGGCCTGCAGGGTGAAATAAATGACATTTCAGTGATTCGGTTAGGCGTACCGCATTGCTTCAAGGTAAATGCTGATCAAGGGTTCCAACCAGAAATGATGGTGAGGTAAGAGCTCCAACCCAAACACCACCTGATGCCCTCAAAGCAAATTGCTGTAATTTTTCGAAGAAAAAAAAATAGCGTGATGCAAACACCCCGTTTGGGTGACTCTCGGGGTTGCGGTGCTTCTTCTCCCATCGTTACATTGCCGTGGGTTCAAGAGGACGGAGCCTCCTGGGCGCGGGTCCAAACGGTGGCCCGTCTGCGCCGTGTAAGCTGTGCATGTTCCCATGAAGTGCCGCCTGCCTTTCTTGCGAAGGCATGCGAGATATGCAGGTCCCTCAACCCGACAGAAGACATTCCCTCCTGACGGACATGCATTTTTCATTGGCATGACAGCCTGCTGCAAAACCGGTTCTGTGGGTCATGGACCCATTTATTGTGCCATTTATTGGCGCCGAGCATCAGGGTGCGAGAAAGAGCGTGCTGGTGGTGGTTGGGCTCGCGGCGCGTAGTGACCGGACTCAAAATGTGCACTCTTTATTTTTTTTGTAAAAACAGAAGGCCAGAGAAGAGCTTCCCTAACACTGCAGAGCTGGCAAAAGGTTGATCGTGCAGAAAATGAAACCGCAATTTAAAATCTTTATTTTAAAAGTATTCGGAAATAAAAAGGTTGCATAAAATAGCCTAAAAGGAAATTAAACTCCTAGACAGCAAGGGCCAATGTGGGCAGTTAAAGTGCTTGCGCAATCTGCAAAAATATATCTTCAACATTTTATAATCTTTTACTTAAGTGGCTCCTCTATGCAGGGACACCGTGTTGTAATGCCAGGTAAGCAGTTTTACGGCCAGGCAAGGGGATTCTGACTGTACCCCTTGGGGTAAAACGTGACACCGCAGCGCCCGCGGGACTGGACCCTGTAACCTACCGGCGTAAACGCGGCGCTACGGCTGGAGAGGAGCGGGTCGGGCGCGCAAACAAGTAGGAGTTTGGGAGTCCCCCCCGCCTCCCTCAGGAGGGTCTCACCTTCGGGCGGTCAAACGCTGTCCATGGTACCCGGGCAGCGTGCGCGCCTCCGTGCCTCTCCGCGGGGGGTCGGGGACGGCGCTGCGCCGCGCAGGGACGCTCGGGTGTTGGGTCAGTGGGCGCTCCGCTGGGGTTCCTTCTCCGGCATTTGCGGCTCCTCTCCCCTCGTCTCTATACCGCCTGGCAGTGGGCAGATGGTGCCGTGCGGCGCAGATCCAGGTGCTTCTTCAGAAGGCTCAAAGCGCGCATTTTACTTTTGCTTAAATCGGGTTTCCGAGAGGGTCGAGCCAAGTGCTCCTTGCGGGGCCGTCTTGAAGAGTCCTGGAGAGTCTTGGAGAGTCCGCCCCTTGGCCGCTATTTAAAGCCCAGCGCCCGTGGCCGGGACGTCAGCGCGCCTCCGTGCGGGTTTCGCCCCATTTGCGCCGCCGCTCCGCCCAGACGAGCGCTTTAACCACTTTCTGGCCACCTCGGGCTCTGCAGTCGAACAGCGCGGGGTTCGAGCTCCGCTGGGTTTTCAAATTTTCATTCAAATTTTCCACTTTAAATATTCAGTGGCGTTCAGGCGGGTTAACAAAATAAACAGCACTTTGTCTTAATCTGTGGAGCATCGGAATAGTAAAAAAAAAATCAGGATCGTAGCTTTAAAACACAAAAGCAACTCGAATGTAGCTACGGATCCTCTAGCACTCTAGTAATATTCATTTATTATATTTCATTGTAAGAAAAGTAAGAAAAAGACGCACATGCGTGATAAAGTATCACTGGCGCCATTTTACACGATTTTAACGGTGTGCAAATATTAAGAAAAGTTAATATTTTAAATGATTTGTTTTTCCACGCAAAAGAACAAAAAAAATAATCTGTGAGCTGTCGTTTGGGCTGTTTAGATCTTCGAGTTTTCTGGAAGATCCCCAAAAGCGTCTCCTCTTGATGGAATGGCGAGAAGCTCGGTGTCTCCTACTAGCGGCCAGAGAGGGAACTTGTTTACCAGGCGGACAAGCAGGAGCGCAGTGGCCACCGGTAAGGAGGCCGACACCTCGCCATGGAAGCACAGCAGCACTTTACTTGCAGAGGTGCACATGCTGTGTCCTGCTACCTGGCCCCAGGTGATGGAGAAGTGGCGAGTAAATTTAACTTGTAAAATTTACAAGTTAAATGTAAATCACAAATTCCAGTTAAACCTTTAATAAGGGTGGAAGAAAACAGAAAACAGTATTGCATGGAAATGTAAATAAATCAAATTAGATGATAAATTTAAATATAAGCTTAAGAATTTGTTTTGCAATGTGTTTGATTTTTGAAAAGTCAGATTGCCAGAGAGCGCAGACTCAACAGGAGAGTCACATAGGAGAAATACCGATTAATGTCTCACTCCTTTGGCTGAAATAATGGAGATAAAGTACACATCGAGGGTGTGAAAGATAGACAGAAGTCCCTCCACGTTGCTGAGATGTCCGAAAAGAAATGCGAATCAAGACAATGGCTGTAAAGTCACAAATTTTAAATCCTCACATTAACCGAAAGCAGCTCTTGTTTTTATGTTGTTTTTGCCTGAGCTACCTGGCCCCAGGTGTGAATCTTGTTGACCAAAAATAGAGGAGGCTCAGCAGGTAATCTCAGTTATCATTCGGTTTCATTGAAGCTTTTTGAGTCCTAGTAAGCAAATCACAAATTCCAGGAACTGAAGCACGTGGCGTGTATACAATAAGAAAACAGCAGAAACATAAGAAAAAATGTCAACGTTTTCACGGTTCTATCATGAAACAGATTGATATTACATTTAAATAACAGAAACAACTCTGCCACCCAAACTCATGGTCCGTTGAATTTATAACGCACAAGTCTGTTTTGTGTGAGCAAAACACTGTTTTATGCTAACAAAACAGCTGAAAAATATGGGCATTGTCTAATGTAAACACTTCAAGATGTTCCCAGTACTTTAACTTGCATGACAAGAAAATAGTCATTCCTCTTTCGTGCATTTTTCCAAGAAATCTTTAAACAGTTTCAAACTTTAAAATCCAGTGACGCTGGTAGAACATATTGGAATTCATTTTTTTAAATGCTTCTGTTTTCTTTCCTATCTCCAAATCTATAAAGTTGACTCTTGGTTTATTTATCTATTGGCTTATTTGTTTGTTTGTTTGTTCTTTATGCACAGGTCCCCCCCCCCCCCCCCAAGTCACGAGAATTTGGCACTGGTGCTTCACAAGTGAGGTTTTGGCATAGTCAAGTTCTTCAAATTCCCAAAAGGCAACTTATTATTTTCAAAGTTAAAAATTTGTTCTCTGATAAAGCTGGGAGAAGAAGCGGGAGTAGTGCTGTCAATGTTCTTCCCCCACACACACAGGGTGGCGGACATCACGTGCTCTACACACATGCCGAATTACAAGCTGTGGGTGGATTTTCTCACTTTTCTCACCTCACACGCATGCACACACGCAGTGCCGCACACATTTGTTATGTAAGGGTAGTAAAATGTTTTCTTTTCCCCTTGACTACAACCAACATTCACATCAAGCTCTGTGTTCCCTTGTCCAGCAGCACTAATGTACTAAATACAACCACTTTGTTACTAAACAGTACCACTACACATCTGACCTGGGCAGCACTTTGTAACGGTTAGTAACAGTAAAAGGATTTTCTTACTGGTTAATTCCTTTTAATTTGGGCTAATTCTGGTGTAACTGAGGTCTTTTTTAAGGAACGGTCATCATTTAACTTTCTGTTGTTTGGATTAGCAAGCCTTGAGCAGAGAATTTTTTATTTTTTTTTTGCAGTTGTGAATGAAAGTCAACATTTCAGATATCAAGGAATATCAGTACCATCTGATCTCCTACCCCTTTAGTGACAGGGAAAAGCTAACCAAATCTCATGACCATGACAAGTGGCCATGGAGAAGTGTGAGGCATCTTGGGTCACAGGCAGATGTGCTGCTACAAGAAGGAAATAAGCAGACAATGCAAAGAAGGCCCTGGTTCTTCTAGGAGAGAGAGTGAGCAATACCTCTGATAACTCCAGGAACTACCTGATCAATTGTCGCCACAAGAAATGCAGTTAGCAAAATAAAATACAGGTTAAATGTTCAGGGCAGATATATTCAAACTGCATGTTTGCAGCTGCTATTCAAAATAAGGCGTGTGTGTCACGCTGGAAATAAAGTGGGTACTAGTTAGACGGCACAAAAGTGCATCACTGTCGCTCTCTGTGGCTAAGCAGATGGCTTGCAGTCATTCTGTTTTTAAAAGTCATAATGCCAGATAAATGTAAATATTTTACATACTTTTAACAAGTTGTTTCTTTGTCATTGTTGAGGAATCACACAATGGTACTGTAGGAAAATAAGGTACATTTAGATGTAGCGCGGTGGTTAAGATGCAGTGTTTGTGAAGCGGTAATATGGTGATGAGAGTCACAACACTGCTGTGTTTCCAGGATATGCAATGACACTCTGACCTCAAGGACAGCATTTAGTCTGCCAGCTCAGAGCTCCGTGGGAGTAGAATTGGATTTGTCTGTCTAGGCTTGTCTATTACCTTGTCTATTAGATGGGACCAAACAGAATCCTTCCCTTGAACCGTAGAGGCCTGCGACAGCTTCTTCAAATCAGTTCTTTGCGTAGTTTTTAATACGCTTGAGAAAAAAAGGTCCATTGCCAAAGACTGGGGCGGCAGTTGTGCAAGTCAACAATTCTATCTTAATTTTTAGTTTTAAATGTGTTTACAGGTAGTTATAGTTTTGAAGTTGCTAAGTGAAAAAATATAAATCAAATTCTGTAACTAAAGAAGAAAATTTGTGCATGAAAAGTGTGCAGTGGGATGGCATGGTGGCGTGGCAGCCTATTGATTTGGACAAGGGTTTAAATGTAACTTATTCTGGTAGGATTTGAATGCTCTCTCTACATTCTTGCTTGCTTCCTCCCACAGGCCAAAGATGTGTCTTTCAGCTGAATTGGTGACTGTCTGTCCATGGTGCATGTGTGTACGAATGTCCTGTGATGGAAACTGGTTTAGTCTCCTGAAAAACGTTACCTTTCAGGAGGACAATGGCATTCAGCACAAAGGTCCAAGTTACTTGGGACAGCTTTATAGTAAAAAGGTGAGTGTCCCATAGTGACCCTGTCAAAGTCCCAATCTCAGTCCTACTGGGATTCTTGGGCACTTCCATCATGAACCACCTGAAAGAATTTGTGGACGGATGTCGGTGTGCAAACCAGAACCATGCTCATCTGTAAAGACAATAGCACTTTCCATTTAGTCATTCCAGCAAAAAATCACAAAATCTGCACGGGAAAACTTATGCAACTTATGCAAACTATGTTTCAGGAAAAGGCTGGAGGGGAAACTTTAGGAGAAAGACATCAGGGAGGTGTGGAGTGGGATGAGGATTGTTACTGGACATAAACAAAAAGGGGACAGAATGTCAGAGGGGGTCGTGAATACGGATAACAACCTGAATTTATTTTTTAATAGGTTTGATACCCCTACCCTTTCCCCCCAAGGCTGTGACAACATTAATCTGCCCCCCGTCCTCCCTGCCTCCTCAGCAACTGTGACTCGCTGTTCTTCTCTGCCGACAATGTCAGGGGGGTGCTGTGCAGACTCTGCCCTAGTAAAACTGCGTGTCCTGATGGCATCAGCCCCAGAGTTCTCAGCGGTTGAGTTGCTCAGTTGTGTGGAGTCCTCCAACAAGTCCCGGTTGTCTGGAAGACATTTTGCCTTATCCCAATCCCAGAAAAGGCCCACCCTTCCACCCCTTTTGACTAGGCTTGACTTCATAATGTCACGGAGGCACTGGAGACACCCAATCACTTGCGCCGATGGTGGAACCATGGCAGGACCCCCTCCAGTGTGCTTATCAGCCCCGTATCGGAATGGAGGATGCCATCTTATACCTGCTGCACGACACTTATTCTCATTTGGAGGTGGAGGGCAGTGCTGTGAGGGTCATTTTCTTTGACTTTTTCAGTGTTTTTAATACTATCAGGCTTTCTCTACTGGGGGAATAAACTATTAGACATGCAGGTTGATGCTCCACTAGTAGCCTGGATTACTAACTACCTCACAGGTAGACTATAGTATGTCCGGCTGCAGGGCTGCTCTTCGGACATCTCGATGACCCTTTCTGTTTACCCTTTTGACTCCAGGTACAGATCACACTCATGTCATTTGCAGAAATTCTGTGACTCTGCTATTGTGGGCAATACCACTGAAGGTCGGGAGGATGAATACAGACGGGTGGTGGACTGCTTTGTGGAGTGGTGTGAGCTTAACCACCTACAACTCAATATCACTAAGACCAAGGAACTGATCTTGGACTTTAGGAGGCAGATGATCCCCCCGACCCCATCACCATCAAGGGAACAGACGTTAAGGTGCTGGACAATTATAAGTACCTGGGAATTTTCAGAGACAATAGAGTTGGTTGGTCCAGGAACACGGACGGTCAGAATCGACTCTTCCTGTTGTGGAGGCTCGCGTCCTTCGACTTCTGCAGGACCGTGTTGTCTATGTTCTACCACTCCGTGGTGGCGAGTGTCGTCTTTTATGCAGTTGTGTGCTGGCGCACCAGAGTAAAGGCAGTTGATGCCAGTAAACTGGAGAAGCTGATTAGGAGGGCTGGTTCAGTCCTGGGTGTCAAACGCAAGACTATGGTGGATGTGTCGGAGAGGAGGATGCTGAGGAAATTGCTCTGCATCTTGACCAATCCCTCTTACCCCTTGCATGCCCCTCTGGTTCAACATAGGAGCTCACGCTGCAAAAGACTTATTGCCCCGAGGGCAGAACTGAACACCACAGGAGATCCTTTCTCCCTGTGGCCATGAGACTTTATAACCCCTCCCCTTTCTGTAGGGAGGCCACCAAGACATCTGATTTCCACTTCTACTTTCCCCTGACTTTCTTCTTTCTCTGGTTCATGTTACACACACAGTGCCAAATAACAGGAGCTTGGATTATAAAGCGGATCCTATCACCCATCTAAACCCGTCCTAACCCTATAGCACGCCTACAAATCCGATACACAATGGCTACCCTATTAAAACTAGCGCCAACTAACTATAACTCCAACCACGGCGTGGCGCAGCAATGGCGCGGCATCTCATCGGGGTTATCAAGTGGACACCTTCCTTTGTCGGTGTTTCGTCGAGTTAGGCCCACGACACCTCCAGAAGGCTCAACCGCGGCCCAGGTGTCCCGGAGCTGCTCCCCTCCATTACCGCGAGCACCACTACGCCACCCCGCCACTTCACACATTACCTACCTTAGCGTCCTCACACTCACCGCTCTTTCTACCCGCCGACTCAAAGGAAGAAGCCCCTCGCCACCTACTTTACTTCGACTACATCGCCTGCTAACAGCTAACCGCCATCACACCTATTCGCTAATGCAATGCAAAATAATATTCTGCTATCCAAAAATTCCCTATCAGATTTATCTTCAGGAATGGATTATATTTGGAGAGCAAGAGGTAGCCGTATTTACACAAATATATGCTGAAGAGATTAATGACTTAAATCAGTGATCGCAATAAATGTGCTTTTCAGTGCTCTTAAGCAGTAGTGAATTAAATTGTTTTAAATTTAGTATGAATTTTTAAATTATTTATTAAAAGCTCAAGGAAGAGGAAAACTTTTTTATTTGGAAAAAAAATGAACCTTCAACATTGTTATAACTACTTCCATTTTATCAGATACTCTGTTTATTTCTGTTAACACACCTGAAAAAGTCTTTATTAAATGTATTGCTTTATTTGTCCAATTCATTGAATGAACACTTAAATTAGAGTAACTTGAGTTCTCCGGGACTAAACCAGAACTGCAGTTTTGATCAGTTTGTACTATCAAATCCTCTAGGTGGCCTCCTTGTATGTACAGTACTTCATTCTAGCGTCTGAAAACTTTTGAAACAAATTCTTAAATTCTGCATTGGGTGCATAATGTTATCGCATTTAGAGTCATATTTTTTCTAAAACCTTCCTTTTACCGATAACATTTGGAAAACAGACTGCAAAATCATAAACTTTTGAATGAAAGCTGACTGTTTTCAACGGTATTTTTGCTCAAGTATAGCTTCTCAGTCCCAAAAATATATTATTTTAACATAACCATTTTTAAATTAATAAAATCCCTGTGTGGAGAGGGATTTATGTTGATAGAACACAACATAGGGTGTTTTCTTATAAACAGACTGCAGTTACGCAGAAACCTAAAGTAACAATATTTATATTAAATCTAATAAAGGTTATTTTCACACAGTCTTTTTATATTCACACATTTCCCTTACTGTTTTATTTATAGTTGAGGATTTGGGGCTGCTGTTACCACATCCTGTAATGACAGCGTGGTGAGAAGAATGAGAAAGTAAAGATTTATGTGACTTTTGTTTCAGCTGTGCAAGTGAAGGTCTGGGGAGCAGAAGGTGGACGGATATGGGTTTACCCAGTGTGGGAAAAGAACACGTAAATAGGGTTCTGCATCGGCCGGGATAGAATGCTTTCCTCCGAAGAGATGAAAAAGCACTGTAGGCTGTGTCACTGGGTGCTGCCCTCAAAAACCAATATCCGAGAAACAAGCGGGAGAACCAGAGCGAGAGATGGAAAGCAACAATGTTTAAGTTAATGATCTACCTGATGGTCTCATTTTGTGCTCGCCGGGGCCAACACTGCACTGAGGTGTGGCTGTAACTGGCATGGAGCGACTAGGTACAGTCAGCACACTGTTGTTTGCCTGCTATCTGACTGAGGGGATTTTTCCAGCCTCCTGTTGGGAGCTTTGTCTGCTACAAGAGTGCTGAGTTTTGACCGCTAGGCCTTTAATAACAATCATTATGGCAACAAGGACACTGGATCGCTTCTCCAATACTTTAATATCAACAGCATGCAGTATTCAAAGATGCTGCTTTCAAAAAAGGAAACCTAAATTATTCTGTTAACTTTGTCCAAGGCAGATACATTCGCTCATCTACCTTTCTTTTTGCTGACCATTTTTCCACCCTGTTCAGGATTTCAGTGTACTCACAACAAACATCTATGATTCTTATTGTTTCAGTGGACCAGTTTCAGGATGAGTGGATTTTATTATTATGCGGTTCATCGCTTTTTATGCTAATTTTAACCTCCTTCAGGAATTTTTTTTTTAATCTTACTTTTATCTCCACCCACCTCTCCTAACCCTACGCAAACAGATAAGGTAGACTAAGCCCAACCCTTCATCTAAAGCTGGGGAATCCATCCCCTTTGCATCTACTAAACCACACCACAGCAGACCGAGGAGAAAGACAACCTTGCATTTTCATTTCTACATCTTTCTGAGTCACAGCAGACTCCTCCGTATCTGCCACTTTCACAAAATGTAAACTACGAAGACCAAAGAATATCAGTATCATGCAGGACAGTCTGTCTATTACAGTGCCTACAAAGCAACTCATCCCTACGCTTCCATTCCACTCACTCTAATTCCCCTTCCATCGGCTACAGTATCAGCCTCTCAACATCAACTTCCTTTTATAAACTGACCAAATAGCAAAAACTCTTCTAATCTCCGGTAGCCTCTGTGTGCATTTGAAAGTACTTAAGACAGGGTATTGGATTAATACTATACTAAAGGCAAAAGACTGAATAATGATATTCCAGAGAAGTTATGATTTAGACAAAGTTATTTTTATTATTCAAAAGTGTTAAAAAGTAATGCCGGTCATTATTTCAGGCAATGTTACTAGGATATGACAATCATTTTCAAAATAATTATGTTGCATCTAAACAGACTAGATGGTGTAATAGGAACAGGCATGTGAAAGCTGTTTTATTACAACACTTTTATGAACAAATGCTAAGATACCACTTCCTCCATGGTGGGATGCGGTTGATGTGCTGGTGCGGACACAGCCTATGCCGGGGACATGAAGAACACAAAACGTACAGAGTAAACCGTGTCCACAATGTACACGATGAGGTTCACGCAAGTCATGAAGGATACCACCACCAAACCATCCCAGGTACAGTGGTTACAGACACCTGGACGGGGGTTATTTTTGAAGCTGTAGAGGGGCCAGACAACCACTGCTGTCATGTACATTAGGACAGCTAAGATGTTGTAGCCTGTCAGAACCTTGTCAAAGGAGAAGGGGAAGAGCGCGAGGAGGCGGCAGATGGTGAAGAGGATTATGATGAGTGCAAAAATGAAGCAGAGGGAGTAGACCGCCACGCACCACTGCAACCCCGGATACATGATGTATTGACCACGATCCAGGGAGATGAAAATGATGCAGGCCACAAAGGCTTCCAGCACCTTGAGCAGGCCAGGAATGGTGGACAGGAAGCCGCTGATCTCTCCAGGCCGGGCCCGCATTAGTCCCACCTCCACTGCATACATGATGAAGCACAGGCAAGAGATAGCTGTGGCAGCAATCTGCCTGGAGCATTTAGGGCAGGCGAAAAACGTTGGGTAGATGATGGAGGCTGCCAGCACCATCAGAGTGGCTAGCATGGCAAAGGCAGTGGTGAAGTCATCCCAGGAAATCGGCACCTTCGTGTGCAGGGTGGTGAACTCCAGGATGAGGACGATCAGGGTAATGGCGAAGCAGAAACACCAAGTGAACATACTCCACGCCCAGTACGATGAGGAGCTATTGCCAGCCGATGCTGCCAGGCTGAAGGAGGTGCAGGATAGGACTACTTCCAGGAGTCGCACGATGCCCACAGGCACTGTGAAAGACCGTACATCCAGCGAATCCATGGTAATCTTCTCTTGTTACGCCGTTAGTTACAGGCCGGGTTCGCTGTTCACTCACTGCTTCCTTATTGATAAAGTCTCTCAGTCTCTTCCCCCGTGTTTTTTTTTCTCTTAGCAAACACAGGAACTCCTCTTACCTTGTCTGGAGTCTTTTCAGGTCTCTGTGTGCACCTCTCAAAACTGCAGGTGTGTGTGCTGTGTCAAGAGAGTGTGTGTGATTATGCATGTGTCCTACTGGCTTTCAAAACCACATCCCCTTTGTAAGTGAATATGACCACTAAGATGGTGCTGTCCCTCTCCTTATCTGTTTGTTTATGGCTGGATTTGCATATTTCATTGGTTGCTTAGGCAGATTTATCTCAAGCCTCCCTTGCACATTCATACAGACTCTGTGGACTCTGGTCTTGAATATAGTCTACCCTTGTAAACTGCACTGTGGAATGCCAAGAATCTGGTGACATTATACTAACCCAAGGGAAAAAGAACCTCAACCCCAGGGTCCCTCCCTTATTTCTGTTAACAAGAGGCTGTGTGTAAGATGTCAATTCAGAGAACAAAACAAAGGTCTCACTTCTTCAGTCTCCACTTAGCGTCATATGGTGAGGACAAAGCCTCAGAGTCACCGAGTGTCAGCCTGGAAGGGGTACACCCAGAATAGGGCACCACTCCATTGTGAGGTAACCGCACATGCACACACTCACATAGGGACACAGAAAGGGTGATTTAAAGTCTCCTATTAACTTAAAATGTGTCAGTGAAACAAGTCTTTGGACTTTGGGAGGAAACCAGAAACCAGACAAAGCCAGAGCACCCAGAAAAAAACGCTTGCAGGCACTGTGTCACCCTTGCATTCTTTAATAAAAGTGAACATTTTGAACACTAAATAAATCACAGCTTAAGTGTTTTTTAAAAACAAAGGATCTCATTCAATTGGACGATAATGACCATATATATGCCACGATAATGTGATCTCCCGGGGCAAACGTGGCATAGGACTTCAGAGGAAAGGTTTTTTTACTATCCACATAGACACAAATGACTAAATAAGTGTAAATGAACCACCTCTGACAACTGGGAGTGGCCCCTCTGTCAAAGTTCTGGGCAGCCAGTCCAGTATGACTGCTGAAATTCCAGTGTCTGCCTTGCAGCAAACTGGGCCTGCATGGTTGGAAACAAAGCATGGCTGCGTGCTTCCATCTGCTTAACAGCACTGCTGTGGCTTTCATGCTTGATTTGAATGATGCTCTTTCTGAAGTAAACCCTGTTCACTACTAACTGAAGCACTGGCAGTTCTGAGCTGTCCGTGCTATGCACGTCCAGCATGATTCACAGCAGATGAAACTGGACCAATGCTCTGTATTGTCCCCCTACATCAGGGTATCCTGCCAGCTATGTCGAAGGACCCTGATCTGCTGACATAATTCACAGTGCCAGACGCAGACTAATTTCTCCCCACTCAGAGCAAGTTCCTGCCATAACCCCCTGGATATGTCGAGTATTAATGTTCCTGTTTTGTCTCTGCTTGTCTCTGGCGGCCGTGACGCCAGGGCTTCCATGCCCAACAGCCACCCTCAGTGATGTCACCTGTTACAGCTTGCCGTCTTTCTCTGTGACACACCCCACTGTCTAACCCCTCCGACTGGCATCAACCCACACAGTAATGTCATTGTAGAGATGTAATCACGGAAGGTGTTTGCTTTGCATCCCCAACACTGTTGAGATGCACAAAAGACAAAATGTGACGGTGCCTTACCATAATTGCAGCTACACATAAGGCGTATAAAGCAGATTGATCTCAGTGACAGCAACTCGTGAGTATGAATGAATTACCCGGTAGTATAATCCAGTTCCAAAAGAGCTGTATCTAATAACCCCAGAATCATAGCACAAGTTAGGACACTGAGAAATGTAATAATCGTTGTGGAAATGAGCAGGACTGAAACCAGGTGCTCCATCAAAATGTTAACTCCTCCACTGAGGTTTTCTTCACAGCTAGTCACTGTTGTCGGGGAACAAGAAAAAAAATGTTTCCTTGCTTTCAATCTTATTCCTGCTTGCGACAAACATGGATATAATAATAATAATAATAATAATAATAATAATAATAATAATAATAATAATAATAATAATAATGTCCATTTGGCACACCACAAGTTTTCAGTGGAAAGAAACGAGGAATCTATACTAATGCATGAGCAGTTTGTGTTGTGTTTCTGCAGCACTACGGGAGGAATGGCAGTTTAAAACACTAATCATTATATAGAAAGTAATGTGCAGAAAACTAAATTCTTCATCTGTGATAAGCAATTTTGAGAAAGTAAGCAAAGTCATTGTTGTCTCTTACTGATAAGCAAAAATGTTAGATTTTCAGTCACAATTAAAGCTCCTCCAGCTGAGCTGTTTTACTAAACCTCTCCCATAAGGAAATTGAAAGGACCAAAGAGCTGAAGAAAACAGACAAATGGTGTATTGTTTGCTGATGTCAGCTTTTACACATGCTGTAGGTATGTACATTTCAAAAGTGTCAAATGCATGGCGCTGTGTAACCTCTCTGACAGCAAGTTTTTTGCATATCTGCCTATTGAGCTATATATCTACTGTCAGCTTAGCAGCCCTTACTTACTGCAACGGTTATGTAGACCTACCCCTAACCCTAAAAAAGTATCCAAAATGAAAGCAAAATATTAAGGACACTGGTTTGAAAGAAAAACATAGTAGAAATGGGACAGGACAGTTAGTCAGGAAGTCATCCTGGACAAAGGTGTCAGATCAACAGATTATAAATAATAATATTTCTCTTGCTCAGCTATAGATGGAAACTATGGAGCTTATGGTGATACACACACGCACAATTTGGGATCCCCAGCAAAGTGTTACCTATTTAAACACAAGAAAATGTTGTCAAAAAAATTGTGAAAAACACTGAAGGGAACTTTCCTGTTCCCATCTTTCACCCTAATTTAGTTCCCAACTTTCTGACCTTTGAACTTGAATTTGGATCATTTTCTCCCCACATGCTGAGCTCCACATCCTGGTTGCCTGTTGACAGCCTCGTGGGGCAGTATGCGAGAAGGGAGTGCATTTGGATCTCTCCACCCATGTCAGATGCCGGTTCTCATGGAGGGGTAAATAGCGTCACTTTGGTGAAGAGGGAGATCTGCGGAGCAAAAATAACTCTTAAAATAGTCAATAGGCAGCCCACTGTGGTCCCTTCCGCTATTGCGTGTCATTAGGTGATGATGAAGGCTGGTGCCCAACGTCTGGTTAACTTCTGCTCAAAGCTGGGGAACCATGGTGCACGGAGGACTCCAGCCTCCTCCTGTCTCTCTTTTCAGTAGCAGTATTTAATGTGCATTTTTTTCCAGAACATTACAAAAGCTAATTGAAATAAGAGGGTGTGGGTGTGGGTGTGGTGTCACATTCGCTCCATATGTTTGCTATTCTTCTGCATTGCTATGAGGGAACGGAGATTAAATAATGTGGTCCAGTCATTAAACAGCTGAATCATAACTGATTCATTAGCAACTCGACTCAATAAAAAAACCATAGAAAAAGTTTGGTGTGGAACTAGGAGTATGACTGAGAAGCTTCTAGGAGAAAGAAGCACTCAAACACAGGAATACTGTTTTCTGTGAAGCAGTCCTGCTACGCATACAGTCAATGTAAATATGCCGTATGGCCATATCAGCACTCAAGGTTTTCCTTTGCATTTTACCTGGTCTTGACAAAATTTGCAAGATTAAACTTATTTCCACTGAACACCTGAAAGGGGCCTCCCTCAGTCCTGAATTTTCCATAACTTTTAAGAAACTTTTTAAAATAACAGCATAATTTATGGGAAAATTTTGGTGGCGCCTTACGGTCGTTGCGCTGTGCAGATGTATAGTCCTGTTCATCCTATGTAGCGTTCACATGTTCTCCCTGTGTTTCTTTAAGGTGCTCCAGTTTACAGTCCAAAGATGTGTGTTTCAGGTGGATTAGTGATGTGATTGCCTGTGGTGCCTGTCTGTATACAAGGCCTTCAAAAGGAAATGGATTTCAGTATTCTTTACAAAGTCTTGTTTTATAACAAATGCAGCATTAGATATTTGGGTTTTAATTCAGTTACTTGTCCGCATAGTTCCTTGTCCTGTACTTTATGTGACCCAGTTCCTAGTATGGATGGTTTTTCAGATGGGCGTGTACTTTATGACTAAATAAAAGTCAAACACTTGGATCCAGCAGTCCCTGTGTTCTCTGTGTTTCATCTGCGTGGATACATTGGACTACAACAACGAGACACAAATGCAAAAAGTAACACGGCCTTTAATAAAAATATGAAAAAACGTGTGCCATAGACTATCTCTGGAGGTAGCTCAAAAAACTGCTTTGTCACCATTCATATCTCTTGTGTCATCTATGCAGGTGACTGTCACAACACAGCACAACACATGGCGCTGCCTGAGCCCAAGCAGCATCTGGAGAAGTGGCCTCAAACCGTTGATGGGACAATACGATTCAAGTTGCTGTGGATGATAAATATTCAGAAAATCATTTTTTGCAGCAATACAGGCTTCTTTGTTAAAGTGCACACAACTACCACTGAGGTGTAAAACGTTTATAATTGAATGCAAGTTCAGAAAACAATTACTTTCCACCCATTAAACATATAATAGGACAGAAAATTGACTGTTCAACTAAAAAAACTAATGTGTGGGTTTTAAAAGCAAGGCACTTACAGGGTTATTCATATTTTTTTCTGAAACTTCAGATTTTGACCAGGGTAAATACAGGGCAGAGTGATTATTCAAGCCCTTACGGTTTAAATAAACACATGTCAAACTGCTGTTGAGACTATTCAAAACCAGCATCTGTCAGCGCAAAAACACACATGCAGATAATCTAGATGCGCTTCCAAAAAACCTTTAGATTTTCGTACGTAAACTAAGTCAGAAAATATAGCATAAACAAAAAAAGAGCATTAAAACCAGGCCTCTCGCTGTGTCCTTAGCCACCGCACTGACCGCCACCGTTGAAGTTACACACACGGATGCAGGGTGACACAACACCGTAGCACAAAGCACCTCAAGAAGTCTGCAAAAGAAAGGAAAATTTATGTTTTTCTTATATGCTCCTTAGGATCAGACCTCAGCTGATAACAAAGGCCATATCGCAGTCATGGAGGAATCGCATGATTACAGTATATACACATAGAAGTGTATATATATTTTAGTCCTTTGCTTCCCCCTGCTGCCTGACTACACTCCTGTTTGTAGAAACACAAAGAAATCTTTTATTTACTTTCTGGCGGATGTCCTGCTGTTGTCTGCAAACGAGAAACAGATGTTCTGGTTGAACAACACTTTCCATTATTTCTTCCTCTCACGGACATCCTGTTTTCACTATCAGGGGAATCCAACACAAACAATTTTAATGGAAGCTAACTGAATATATTTAGGAAATTCAGTTTGAAAGGCAGAGCTATATCATAGCCAATTGTAATTTATAAATACATTTAACTGTTAGATGAATACTGGAATACATGATCTCAATGACAAAATAACACCCTTCGGATGTATGGGGGAAAGTGGTGGCACAAAGTCTGAACGTAGACCACTGATAAATGTGAATTTTTAAAGGCATTGTTGGGGTTTTACTTAAAATTCGCTTAATGATGATCATAAATGAAATTAATTTCATTTTACTGAGCATCTGAGCCATGTGTATCAGAAAATCAGCAGCATCAACAAACAGGCAGTACTTTAAAGTCATATGTTTACTTGAAGCTCTTCATTTGTCGTTGAATGCTTATTTATTTTCCAGTGACTTGGAACGTGAGTGAATCACAACACCTGACGCTCACTTTGTCACATGAAATACCCATGGCAACATGAACACTGGTTTTACAGCAACAAAAAAATCTTCATTTATCCTGATTCTGGCCTTTTCCATGTCCTGAACACCCACCTACCCTCTTGGGGAGCTTCATGCTCCTCCTGCTATTACCCCAAACCGCTAAATTCCCTTCCCAAGAATACAATAGCAGGGATTCTCCTGCACCTTTAAATCCAGACTCAAGACCTACATGTGTAGAATTGTAGTCAAGTAACACATTTGTCTGCACCCATTTTTCTTTTACCTTTCCTTTCCTATCTTTTCTTTTTATATCGTCTTTATTACTCTTTTCTGTTTTACCTTCATCATGCTAATATTTACAATACATTTATTTTTGTTATTTTATTATGGTGCCTTCTGGTACCTTATTATTGTATCTTTTTTCATGGTGACACTGCTTTCAAAGACTTTATCCATGCATTTATCACTATTATTACCATTACTATTATTATTATTATTGTTGTTGTTGCTGCTGCTGTTTAATACTGACTGAGCCTTTTCTCACTTTTGCTTTTGTAAAAACCCATCACTTTACAGAACCTGTACACATTCTCGGTTGAAATCCAAAATTCAAACATTTCACTGTTACTGTAGGCCACCTGGACAAATGCATCAGCTTTATCGTCTTATTAATAATAATAATAATAATAATAATAATAATAATAATAATAATAATAATAACCGCTATTCCACGTGTACAAACCTCCGCAAATTCGCCGATGGGGGGCAGTATAGTAAAGTAAGTAAAGGACCGTGCGGTTTTGCACAGTAGCGTAAAAAAAACTATTGCAGACTCAGAAATCTTAGTTTGACAAAAAATATTTACAAGCAAAATTCGATTCCACTGCGGTTATTAATGCTTTTTGTTGTTGTTGTTTGTTTTGTGTCGCGCGAGGCACCAAGGCGCAAACCCGCAGCGCCGGCTTTTCCCTCCGTTTCTCCTTCGCGCGTCTGCGTCCACAGCGCAAGTCGGTGCTTTTCTCACCTGCGCCTTTTTGCTAGTCATTGCTGTCGATATTTTTCGCCCTTATTTAGCGGATGCCATTGCCCAAAGTTAGGCGGAACGTGGAAGAGGTAGCGAGGTGGACGGCGACTCACCGTTTTTTTACTGCGCGGAGGCTGAGGCGCCAAACGTGTGCGCGCACTGTAACCGAACCCCCAGCGCCACTCAGCTATTATGGATGAAGGAGGAGGAGGAGGAGGAAGCGCCGCTCGCAAAGTCTCCAGTCTTCACACAACTCCTCCATTCTGCATCTTTGTTACTACCACTAGCATTGCCGAATATTGCTGCCGTTCACCAGAGCGCAACCATTTCGCTGGAAACTTTTCTAATTCACCCAAACGCAAGAGCGGGAACTGAACTCCGCTCTGCTCGCTTGCGGCGATTTCGTTTTGTAAATCGGACGCATGGATTACAAGTAGCTGTGGAGAGTTTTTCTGGTACTCTGGACACGACCCGCTTCAAGTGTTTCAGCGCAAAACTGGCAGACTTGCGCCGCTCGGTTGTTGTTTAAACGGGACTGGAGGGGGTTTTGTTTTGTAGGGAAAGGAGCGCGAAGTTAGGAGGTGCGCGTTCATGACAGCTGGCCGTTAAGGACCGACTGCGGCGACGCGCAGCGCGTTCCTGGCCCGGAGCGGAGACATGGCCGGAGAGCTACAACCGCGGCTCTGTGTCATGGTCAAGGGCGACAATGGCTACGGTTTCCATCTGCACGGGGAGAAGGGCAAAAGCGGCCAGTACATCCGTAAAGTGGAGCCCGAGTCGCCTGCAGAGGCATCGGGGCTGCGGGCCGGAGACCGAGTGGTGGCCGTGAACGGACAAAACGTGGAGCGGGAGACGCACCACCAGGTGAGTGGCGAGTGACACCTCGGCTGCCTCTTGTTCATCTTCACCATCTTTACCCTCGTCGTCGTGCTCACAACGAGACCAAATCTGACAGCTACAATATTTAAAATCCATCAACAGAGCGCTGTTCCCTTAACCGTTTTTTGTGACTCCTCGGCCCAGCGTTAGATAACCAACTTTACTACAATTTACCATATCCATAGCTGGTCTTCTTGCTGTACCAAGTCAGGGGAAATATCTTGATCAACGGGCCACAGAAGGTTTGGGAACCACGACTTTTAGATTTTTCATGAAATTCACTTAAAAGTCCCACAAACAGGCGTGGGGGCCCTCAACTTGCTAGCACATTTTACCTCATTGTTGCTTTTTTTTTTATCATAAATGCATTTTAGTGAGGCCACACTGACGCTTACAAGAAGACTTTGTGTTTGGGGTCGCATCGTGTGTTGTTCTGCAAGACAAGCTTCTAGAAACATCTGACAAGCAGCAGGCAGCTAAACTGCAGCGGCTTCTGAGGCTCCGGAAGGGGTCCATTGGGGGTGGCTTGGAAATACCACTTTTCTTTGTGTTACAATGTCAGAGAAAATTAAGTGCAGTTGTGTAGTTTTAAGGTCATAACAGCTGCCCCCCCCCCCAAAGAGTAAGGTATTGCGGTGAGCAAAAATGTCATCAGTAGTACTTCATGGAGGCAAACACAAGTGCCAGGGGACACATTATGCTGGTTGGGACACTGGCGGGCATCCACCCATTATGGCTGTTTATACTTTGATGTATTTTTGAGAGATCTGCTATTCTGGATTTTGTGTTCACTGCTGCAATGCTGTCTCATCCTGGATTGTCACCATCTGGTTGTTGTGACCAAAGCATTTTGCTTTGTACCACCCGCAGCTTGTAAGTCAAATTGGATGAAGGTGTCAACTAAGTAAAGAATAAGGATCAGATGGAAGAAATTCCGGTATGCAGTCAGGATTACAAGAAATATTAGGTTGAGATGTTCATTTTGCAACCCCAGCAAAAAAGAAAAATAGCCCCTGCAAAGTTATAGCTTCAGTTAATCTTCAAAACGCACCAAGTGTGTACAGATGGACACATTTGGGTCTGAGTTCCTGTTCCCATGAGAAAGGAAGTTTAACGTAAATATTGCTGCAAACGGCCTGGAACAGAGACCATCCAAAAGAATGACAGGGACAATCTTAAATTTGTGCTATGCTGAATGTTATAAAAAAAAAAAAAAAAACTGCCAAAATCATAGAGGCTGGAAACTGGAAACACTCAGAATGTTGACTTAATGTTTCCGCATCTTTCAGAAAGTCAATTCTCTTATATACACAGTGGTGGTGATGTTCTTGCACCACCTGGCCGTGGTACTGTGGTGATTCAGCCTGGCTGGAGGACATTGGACTCCACATTTGACATGATTAATTTTCGGTAGTAATTTAATTTCTGTGATTTCTGTACGCAAGTAAATCTTATATGAAGCCAATAAGGAGGGCTGAAGAGAACAGTATGTTCCATTTCAATTTCCATATCTTTTTCACAGTAAATTTGTGCAGATAGCGAGTCTGCAAGTTGTGGGCTATAACGCTTTAAGCGGGTTGTGTCCACAGCACCAGAGAAACTCTCCAGTTTTAAATGTGACCTTGCTACAAATTTTCAGAACAAAGTTCACAGTTACAGCTGTAATTGAGTTTTGGTAAATAAGAGAAGTTTCTGGCAAAATGACTGAGCTTTGGTAAACAATATTAAACAGGGTATCAACAGTAAAGCTTTAACTTCGGATGCATGTGTCCCCTTCCCTGTGGCCCAGGTTGTCCAGCGGATCAAGGCGGTGGAGCACGAGACGAGGTTGCTGGTGGTGGATCGTGAAACGGACGAGTATTTGCGCAGCATGCGCCTCACCTGCACAGAGGACATGGCTGTGGTCAGTGGTGGTGTTTTGTCATCGCCCTCCAGCACATCCAGCTCACCTAGCAGGAAGGAAAATGGTTCTGTGTCTGGAGAGGTGGTCAAGCTGGCCAGTGAAAAGCCCAAACCTACCAAGAGATCACCTTCACGGAGCGTCAGAAAGGTAAGCAGCACATACCATGAATGCATGTCTCAGTGGTAAAAGACCAGAAGACTGCAGGGTTGAATGTTGAAAGGGGCAATGCATATTCTGCTAATAATTGGGATAATTTATTATTGAAAAATTACTCATCACTGCCATGCCTGGCTCTATACATTATTAGTCTAGTCACATTTGGTTGGGCACCAGTAGATGTTCTTATGGAGCCAAAAGCATGTACCTACAGTATAATCACAGCCAAGTGATGTAACATGAAGGAGCGTCACAAGACATCTGCTAGTCTTACATCCCACGCCAGCATTTGTGCGTCAACTGCTACCTACCGGATGCCAGTGCCACCATTGTCAGATACTGACTATGCATGAGAAGGTAGTCTGGACGACAGCCTGATTTCAGAGATAGGCAGGAAATACAACTCACTGGCCCTGTACTGCTGTTTCCCTGAGATCAGACACACACCGCGATTTGATCTGGGTGTTCAGAAGAACTGAAAGTCTCTGGAAAGAGAGAACACTACCCTTGAGTTGTTACCATTCAGGTCTCACAGGAATAGGCAATCTAACCAAATGATGTTTGCATACTAATCGGTCCATTTTCTGTGGTGCGGGATTCTGTTAGTTGATGCTTATTTGGTGTAAAATCAAGGCTGCCTTTACAGATTCGGCACAGCAGTACCTCAATGCCTCGGATGCCTTCTTGTGAAACAGAGCTTTTAATGAAACAGCGCTAGTGAGGTCATTTATACGGTATACAGCCTAAAGGGAGCTTGAAAAGTGCACTTGCGCAATATAATGAAGAATAAATTAGCTAGGCATTTAATTGTTGTAAATAAATACAGAAAACATTTTGTGGACAAAAATATACAATTCCAAAAAAATGAAATATTTATAGAAGTTTTTACAAATGTGGTAAATTGTGATTAATTGCTCATAAGGGCTGAAATAAAATAGCACTAAATAAAATTTTAGTAGTTGTGAAACAGCGAGGTATGGAGCTCACATCTATTTAATGGAGAGCTTTTCTGTGGCAGACTTTGGCCATCTGTTAAAAAAATCCTGGAAAAATTTGACATTTTATTTTCTATATTTATTTCATCTGTATAGCAAAAACAAACTTTGTTTTGTACTGTGCTGATATTCTTCCAAGCAGATGTGATAAACAGGAAATGATGTTTTTAAGCTGTCGAATGTTTTTGTTTTTTTTTTTCACCCTTTTCACCTTTGTGGGATCTGTTTCCAACTTTCAATTCATACATCAAAAACACATGTTTTCAGTTGCACCATTTGCAGCAGTTTCTGCAACAGCACTGTGGGGTCCAGCTAGTTTTACACCTACAGGGCTTTCTGTCTAGGAGTGGTGTTCAACTGTTATTGCTCCACAAGTCTGTGGGAGACGTCCCAGCTGTTCGCTGCTCCATGGTTAAACGGGGGAAGTATGTTCAATACCTCTTCTCACAGAGCTGCGATTAAGGCTCGGCTCAAAAAGGGGATTGAGAAAACTTGAGGCTGAAAGAACAAAACCCTCTCCAGAGACAACAATGAGAATGGCTTGGAAAGGCAGGAGTTCTTGTGTGCCAAAGAAAGTGCTTAAGCAAAAGCAACAAAGCTTTTGTTTTAAAGATTAAACTTCAGTTGCACAGCATCATTCCGTGACAGTTGGCAACCCGGGAAAGAAATTGAGAACATTGAGGAAAATGGGGAGGAGAGTGGGAGGAAAGGAAAGAAAAAACAGGAAGTGACAAGGAGTGGCTGTTTGCAAGCAAAGAAACAACGATGCTCATTTTTTTATGTTCTCGTGATGAAAACCTCATGTCAAATAATTGTCAGATGTAGGAACCTGTGTCTCAGTTTGTATATTTAACCTCATTTTATATATTTAACCCCGTGTGGACTGATGGAGATGACCACAAAGCTATGTATCTCCCGAGGGCACCTTCTGTAACAGCTGAAATAGATCAATACGTTGTGGTAGTAACACTCAATGCCAGATTCTAATGTTTTATGTAGATGCAGGAGAAGAACGCTGGTCTTTGAAGATCACAGTTATGGGGGGGGGCAACTTCAGGGAGATCCTATGAAGAGGTATCTCTCCCAGTGCTCTTCGGGGCTGCAAGACAAGCCCTTAGAAGGCAAAGCAACGAATAACCTGGTTCTGCAGGTCATTGTCTTTCAAATGAATTACATTTTTTATATTGCACTTTTCTCACCTGAATGATACAGCGCTGATGAAAGTTTCAAGGAAACTCAGCATCAACACACTACTGAGAAATATGTGTGTTGCCATGCTGCTGCCGTCTGTGGAATTTCAGAGATAGTAGTCGGAGACAGTCATACCCCTGTGATGTGACCATTCCAGGTATGAGAATTCGACTTTACAAGGCGTTTCTTTTAATACCCACACTTTGGCTTAAAAGGATTTTATTTTTTTCTTTCTTATTTACAATGACCAAATCTGGATATCGCATGGCTCCCAACAGCTGAGCAGTGAGACGTGTATATTTATTCAGTTAGCAGATGCTTTTTTCTGTAGCAATGGACAACAATTTCTGTCTAACGTTTAGCTGGCATATTTGCTCAAGGTGACACCAATGCAACACATAATACCAGGAAGTTTAGAGACACTAATTCACATTAATTCATTAATTCGGTTTCGAAACAGAAGTCACTGAGAGGAAATGCATACAAACAGAGGGAGGACATGGAAGCTCCACGCAGACTGATCCGTTGTTGAATCGCACAGCCCAGGAGCTATGAGACACTGTGGTCATTTGTTTGGGGAGGACGATCTCACGTGCATGACTTTCGCTGATTTTTTTCTGCCTTCACTGTTCTGCTTTTTGCATTAAAGGATGACTTAAAGTATATTAACAAGCATTAACTGTTCATTTTAATGGGATCTGATGATATTTTTGCATGTGTTAAAGTGTTAATTTTGGGGCTGGGGACTGCTTGAATATTTGTACCAGTGAAAACAATGGTGCTTATCACTTGCGCTTATGAGAATTGACCTTGCAAAGGGTTTTTCAGGGATGCATTACCTGTAAATTTGGGGAAGACTTTACGAAGATAACTCAGCTCAAATAAACTGAAACTGAGCTAAAAAGATGCGTCTAAAACAGATGCTAAGTTGCTCAAGAATTAAATGGAAGAGAACAGGACAAGGTCTGTGCAGATGTTTTTTAAAAAATCGGCTTCTTCAGTCTGCCCCCTTGATGTATTGTAACTCATATAATAATGCATTATAGTCACTTTGTACGTCATTTTGGGGAAAAGTGTCTACCAAGAGCATGCGTGGAAATGTTCTCTTTGTTTTTCTTTTCAAAGCATTTTTGCTAGTGCTTTTCAGTCCTGTTCTGTTATAGTTTGTGGTATTCTAGCCATATGTATATAAGAAGCTGGACGTCTCGCTGAATGATCATTTTCTTCAACATCCAATGCTTGTATACTGTAATGTGTAAATATTAATCAGACAACTGAAGAAAAAAACTGAAGTTTTATGGCCACTTGACTGGATGGCTTATTCCATGATTGTTGTGTTGAATATCTTGGATCATTTACTCCAGTATCACTAGAGCCAACTATGGTCACTAATGGGAAATAAAGAGTGAGCAATGGACACAATCTGTATGTGCTAAAATGGTGCAGATGACATGCTGGTATTGGCTGTATTACCACCAAGAAGGAAAAACTATTTTTATAAGTAAGGGAAAGAACCAGGCAGACAGGAATTGAGGCCTCAGATGAAGTTTGGGGGAAAGGTATTGAGTCTTGCAGAAGCGGGGCCTAAGGGGGGGGGGGTCCTATGGGGGTCATCTGCTACAACAGAGGCAGTGGAAATGATGATGGTGGTGACATTCAGCTAAGCTTCTCTGCCTCTTCCATGGCACTATGCTGTTAATCGGAAAGGATGAAGCAGTGACATAAAGTAAATCCTTGTTCAAGCCGATCAAGGTCCCTTTTCTTCCTGCACTCACTTTGTAAAACTGTACTTTTCAAACTGGTAAATACTGGTTGCTTCAAATTCCAGACACTAGCTTGCAGTCAGACTCTACGTCACTCTACGTCTACGTCAGAGTAATTCCAGAAAATAAAGCAGATCAGAGGTCAAGGTGTAGCCAAGGCTTTCTTTTGGGGGAAGGGCCTCAGGTTTTTTTTTTTTTTTTTTTTGGGTCAGAAGAAAGGATTCGGAGGGCAGCTGTACTGTTATTACTTTACATTCAAAAGAAATTCAAGTCAAGGAAATGTGATTATTTTCACACTGCAGGCTTGAGTTTCATGAATATTCAAGTGTTCACAGCAAACTGTAGCTGAGTGCAATTGCTAATAATGAAAGGCTAATAATTAGTAATAATGAATAACTTAATAACGTGCTAATAAATGGTCTAGCGTTAGATGTGCATATAAGCAGGAGCCATGCAATACCTTGAAATCCTCCAATTTTACATCCGTGTCATTTAATACTTTTACTTCTGGCAAATGGGAAATGTCTGTGAATTGCAGATCTTGCATTTGAAATTCATTTGTTCAGCACATTTTCAGAGGTACAGCACCAGCTCCATCATGGACTTAAGAAGGTTTATAAATCTTTGGCGGCCCATTTAGAAGCTCTGAGAAGATTTTATAATGTCTGCTGCTTAGATTGAGTAAAGCAGCTGACAACAGATTTTATCGCTAAAAGGAGCAACACACATCGAAAAAAGATGACTGTCTTTGGAAAAAAGTTTGGAGGTTCCTGCCCCTTTTAATATATATACCCTTCCCTCATATGACAAGGTCCAGCACTGTGTAAAACTGCCGCAGCAGCCTTTTTCCATACGGTGGGCTTATTATTAAGCTTATTTTTATTATTTTTTCCTTAGTAATGTGATAATGTTACATTGACAACAGGTATTTTTTTTCACCATCTGCTATGCACTTCACTCTGCAGAGCACACAGATGCCAAAGCTTTTTGCCAGATTCAATACAAACTTTTAAAAATAAACTGTACAAATATGCAATTACTAACTCATAAATCATATAAAGGGCTTTTACAGCATGAACACCCATGCAGTGTCATTTAGGGAACATATTACTTTTCCCCTAATAAATAAATATGGGTAAATATTGATAATTTTACCCTTAAATAACAGGATTTGTCTAATGGGGTGATTTCATGGAACAAATTATACACTTTAGGTTAGAGATGTGTGTATTTGACATAATCATCACATCAGTGATGAGAACAAACAAATTTCACATTTTATAGCCAGTTTTGTTCTTTCTCTTCCTTGGTTACCCACATTGTGCTGATTAAGACCTGGAACTGAAATCAAGATCCACTTGCAGATGTTTGCTTTTCCCAGCTGAGTCGATGCTGAGAATAAAAGGACGCAGCTACTCAGAGCGAGTGCTTCAGCTCCAAGAACGTTCATTTATCATCTTTTCTATCTATTGGTCAAATGGTCCCATTCCTCCCTATAAGCAGATCTGTGTGCGGTGTTTCCGGATTGTTCCGAAACATTGGTTTTATAACTGGAAGAAAAGCTGGCCTGCACACAGGTCTGCCTGGAGTACAGATGAAAACTGTCATTAGAAGGCACTCACTGGGGCACTCAACAGTGACACTCAAAGTAGCACATAAGTCAGTGATAGACACCATTAAAAGTTACTTAATTCCAGACTTACTTATTTCTGCCATTGTGAACGTTAAAACGCCATTTCCTTGTCATCCAACAGAAACATCTTTAATCAGGGCTTCTTTTGAACAAAATAAAAATGTTGGCTTATTTATGATTAATGCCAGAATAGAGTTCAGCTGCTCTAAATGTGATGCCTCCGAGCTCTGTAATGCCATCTTTGTTTATGCGTGCGTTGAAATCTGTGAAAACTTTTCCTTTGGCCTGAAAGAAGCGAAATCTCCATGTGCTATTAAGCAGGAGGAAGGCGTGCCCTCTGAGGGTTTCTATCTGGAAGTGCCTTTTTCCCCTGGTGTTATAGGCAGTGCTGGCTCATAATATCTCCCCATTGCCACCCACAGCCAGATGTGGTTGAATTCATCTGCTCTTGCTTTTGACATTTGCCGTTGTTGCGTTTTTTTTTTTTTTTTTTTTGTGATTCCCATGTTGTTGCACACAAACACTGAAACGTCTTTACTAATTTATTATTTAGAGAGCCAGTATGAAGATGTCAAATCCCTCTGCATACTGTAGATAGCAGGCCAAAGTCCAGGTGCTGATTTTCATCACATCCTGAAGGTGTTTGGGAAGTGAAGGCCAGATGTTGTGGGTTCTTGAACATAAGCGTATGTGTTTTTTTTTTTTTTTTTTGTCTCCCAAGGTATATTTTACAGTGTTGGCGTGTACAACGCTGTGGTAAAGATGGTGACATGTGTTCCAGGGCAAAGGTCAGCTGAGCTGCTGTGGTTCTAAGTCAGCTAGAGGTGGAATTTTCTCGTGATGGACAGAGTTTAGGAAAGAATGGTGTAACAAAAGACATCTGTGGGGGAAATATATTGAGAAAACGGGTCATAGGGTCAGAAGCAGGGTCATATTTATCAAATAAATATTTGATGTCAGCTGGAGTTACAGTTCCTGAGTGCAATACGGAACCCACGAGGGCTTGTGCGCTTGAATAATATCAACAGGACAGACAACACTAGAGTAATGCATCCATCGTGGTATTTCAGGCACACAAACAGACATAACATGACTGGCTTGATTTTGTGGGTTATTTACCATTTTTAAGGGGTTTATTTCAGTGCTGATTGATTAGGAAAACACAGTTTATGTATCTTTCAGTCTTTATTTAAGCATTTTTTCCATTCAGAAACCCGGTCTTGGTTTCGGTCTTGTATGCATGTTGATGTTCTGTAGCCTTTCTGCTTTCCTTTGCACCAGTGTCTCTCCTCAGACAGCTGTTTTACTTCCATATGTGAGGCTCCAGTCCTCTCAAGGGACAACTGGAGCTGAGGCTCAGGAATGCCTGATCTTTCCTCTGGCATGTGAGTGGAATTTGGCTGTGGAAAAAGTATGAGAAAACAAACATATGCCTCCTCTATACAAATGGGCACAACAGTACGGCCAGGTGCTGACATTCACACCAGAACTTGTCACTGGGGAAAGTGGCACAACCTTACAACTTCATGATACCTTTGTCATCTGAACATGGTTTAGAAAACCCATTTCTAAATACATATTTGACAGAACCAACTGACAAAAACAAAGAGTATTTCATTTGGAAAGGACGCTGAAGGAGGGCTGACTTTGCTTTGGACAAGTAAACAAAGCAGCTTCTGAACTTCCTCACCTGGATCCCATTGCTTTTGAGCTCAACTCCATATGTCAGTCTCCAAAAACTCATTCTGACACTCCTCATACAACACTGGTACAAATACATTTAGATAGTTGCTGTTCTAGGATGCTTCACAAGCTGCTCTAGAAGAAGTTTCATTCTCTTAAGACTTCAATTACATTAATGGAGTTTAAAGGGCCAGTGTCAGACTCAGTGAAAATTAGCTACATAACCCATGGAAGAATTCCTTACTGAGAGACTCTACTAGATTTTGAAACCTTGGCAAGTTTGCATGGATGAATGAGCAGGATTCTGCTGGTCACCTGCTGTGAAATGATGTCTTCACTGGGCTACTGTATCAGAAAGAAAGCAGTTTTCATGCAATAATGTATCCTTCTTTACTCTAGTTTTCTGCAAGCAAAGATCTCTGTATCAGGCATGAATTGAGATCCAGTGTCACACTTCCCCACCCTGCTAATTGTTTCTTTACTTTCTTTGGTGCTCAAATTTCCTGCCAGGGCAAGAACAGCATGTTCTGTTTGAAGCACATCTACACAGCCGTTACGTAAATCCCATTTGGAATGACCCTAAGATCCTCAGGCACCCTTATGGGAGTTACCGTGTTGATTGTGATTTGTAGGTGGACGTGAATTCATAATAACAGAAGAGCTTTGATGGCTTAGAGAATACTGACTACACAGGTGCAGCTGGCGCTGGTTAGAGATACCTCTGGACTCTGAGGTCACAGGTTTGTATCCTACCTCCTGCTGTAGTACCTTTGAACAAAGTGCTGAGCTTTAATTGGCCCAGTAAAAATACCCTGCTGTGAAATTGGGTAAATCACTGTAAATAGCTTAACAATGTAACTTAGTGGAGAAAAGTATTTCCTAAATGAGTCCATGTAAATGGAGCTGGAGGGGCTGTATGTGTTGTCTGACAGACATCGACCACCAAAGACCACCGTGGTGGAAGATTTGATTATATTGCACAGAAAGAGGCCGGTAGCCCTCAGGACACCGACCGCTCGTCCTGCTGAAGAAACACAATCAGTTTTTTGCAGAATTTAGTAAAAAAAGTAAATGAACTGCAACACAGTCTCAAGCCTTTACACAGTTTGTTGTGTTTTACACAACATTTAGATGATGGTTGCTTCTACTTTGCTGAGGCCGATGCATTTTGTGACCTGGTGCTTTTCAGGGTTTAATGAGTCACAAAAATGTGTGCTGTCGATTTCCTTTTCAGTTAATTCGAATAGCCATGAAGACTTTCTGACCATGTCTTCATGGAAAATGCGTGCACAGCCTCTCCTACAATCTACCAATGTGCAGTGCCAACAAAAGTCGAACACAACCTGTTCTAAAAAAATTATGAATATCAAGATGTTCTTCTGCAGTGATGAGAAAAAAACAGCAGTCTTAACTGAAAACAGTGAATTACCATGATGGGGAACCTGGATGGCGTATGACAAACCAGGCAGACATTCCCAGTGCCTTCCCTCCCCTGCAACACACACTGTCTCTCAGCTTGTCTACCTCAGTGCATCTCCAGAAAAACCTGAGAAAACTGAGGTTGGAATAATCAAATCACCCCTCAAAGTGAACCAGCCTCCACCAGTGTCTTTTTATGATCTTAAGTGCTGCATATCCAAGTCAACTGTGCCAGCAAACCATTTAGGCAATGCAAAGATTTGTGGACATCTCAGTTCTTAGGTAGACTTGTAGTCTCTTACTTGTTGGTCACAGCCCGAACCAAAATGCCCACGTGCAGCCACTACAGCATGTTGCAAAAGCAAACTTTTGAGCAAAAAACCAAGCTGTTCCTGGTTTTGTTCGGCAAGCATACAACTTTATTAACTGTTCTTGCGGTTTTGCATAGAGTGCACGGCATGAAGAGTGACGTCCTGGTAATTCAAACCAGAAGTTCAAAGCTTTGAAAGAGAAACAGGAACACTCAGGAGTAACTGCAGTATTGAAATATATTGTCCCATCAAAGAGTCATGGGTGGTCCTTTGTTTGAACCAGAGGAAGCCCAGTAAATATACTGCCTTTATCTTTGACAAAGGAGTTTTCATGCACAAATACTGAGGGTGAACCCTGAACAAACAACTGAGGACTTAGAGTGAATGATATGTGGCAATAGTGATGCTGACAATAGGAAATGCAAGATGTACAGTGAACAGCACAAAAAAGTTTTACTTTGAATAAAATGAGAAAGGTCACCTTTCAGTAGGACAATGATTCCAAGCTCAAGGCCAAGTGTACAGTGTAATGGCTCAAGAACAAAAAGGTGAATGTCCTACAGTGGCCCAAAGTGCTGATCTCAATCCCATTGAGACACTGTGGCATGATTTAAAAATTGTGGCCCAGGTGCATCATTCAACTTGGAGCAAATCTGCTTAGAAGAAGGGCCAAAATCACTTGTGAACTGTGAACAAAGCTAGGACATACTTATCCCAAAAGGCTTAAAATATTGCAACAAAAGGTGACTCTACAAAACATTAATGTGTGAGTTTTGAATACTTATGCAGACAATATTCTGTATTTCTTTTTTCCTCAAAAAATTTCTCACATCAAAAAGTAATTGTAATTTGAGTTTCAGAGTTTTGAAGTAATGTACACTGCCCGGCCAAAAAAGTCACCATCTGGATTTAACTTAGTGTTGTGATGTATGGTTGCTTCAGTTGGTCAGGTCTGGGTTCAGCAATGTTATGTGCCCAAAAAATTAGGTGAGCTGACTACCTGAATGTACAGAATGACCAGGTATTTCCATCAATGGATTTTTTCTTCCAAGATGACAATGCCAGGATTCATCGGGTTGGCTCAAATTGTGAAAGAGTGCTTCACGTAGCACTAGACATCATTTTCACACATGGATTGGCCACTACAGAGTCCAGACCTTAACCCCATTGAGAATCTTTGGGATGTGCTGTAGAAGACTTTACGCAGCGCTCCGACTCTGCCATCATCAATACAACATGTTGGTGAAAAATTCATGCGACTCTGGACGGAAATAAATGTTGTGACATTGCATAAGCTTATTGAAATGACGCCACAGCGAATGCGTGCCATAACCAAAGCTAAAGGCGGTCCAATGAAATATTAGAGTGCGTGACTTTTTTTTTTGACCAAATGAAAATTTAATGTACTGTTTGTGACAGTGAATTTAGAGAATTGGTTAAGAGATTATGAATGCTTTTTGCAAAGCACTGAAAATAAAGTGTGTACAATATATACAAAAATCTGACTGCGAAATGGTTTAAAATGTCTCTCTCAGGCCTCGAAGTGCATTCCCAGGGATGTTGAGGGCAGAGGCAGATCGAAAGTGTGGAAAATTCATGCTTTTGGCATGGAGAACTAACGCAGCCATGAGGAAATGCAGATCACTGCGTTTTGTCAAATAGCTGAAGAATTGCTTTACCTTATTTTATACTTCAGTCTGAATGAAGTCAGCTGTCACAGAGACAAAGCTCTTTAATGCCATCATAAAACCAACACAAAGAGAACCCCCATCACCCAAAGTCAGACGGAAAGGGCAAAAGCACAGTTCTTTTTCCTGTCGTCGCAAGTGTTTCCCAGTCATACACGTGAAAATCATCGAAACTGGTCATTTTTGCAGCAGTTGCCATCTTAAGGTGTCAGCTCGAACTCCTTCAAGTCAGTTCTGAGAAAACAAGAGAACTGAGCCATCACCGCTCTGCTGCGCTTCAGGCTCTTTGACTGTAGGGAGGTTCTAGGCCCTGTTCCGGCAAGGCTGCTTGTGGGGGAGGAAGCTGGCCAGATACCACAGGATCCCCGTCGCACTCTGGAGGCAATCATTCCCAGGCCAGGGCTCCACGGAGAAGTCCGTAAGCGTTTATCCGAATGCCTGAGAAGGCTCCTCGTGCCAAGCAAAACGCTTCTTGTAAAACTGGGGTGAACAAGGGGAGGGAATATTTCAACAAGAAAAAGGATCGTAGCTAAAAGCAAACATCAACAGAATCCCTTTTCTGAGTACTGATACTTCACAAAGAAAAAAGTGCATTTGAACCTATGGCACAGCTTTACTCGTACCTCACTGGTTCTGTACGTCTCTCATGTGTGACACGCTGGTTGGAATCAGTAGTGTGGAACAGTTTATTTTGTATAATATTATTATAGACAGACATGCTGTGGTTCCTGGACTGGGATCTGACCGCAGACTCTAGTCTCAATAAACAACAGGACACCAGCTGGTCATGGAGTCTTGCATCCTCCCAGCATGGAGTGCTGTTAGACCTGAAACACTTGACCAACCTCGATGGCCAGATGGTTGTATTCTGCTTTGAAATTCTGTCAAATTTTAATTTGAAACCACACAACCCAGCTCACCCTGGACGCTGAGGACAGCGGAGCGGGCAGAGACACGGTCGCCAAGAAGCAGCAGGTGAGAAGTGAGATGTTACTACAATTGTGTTTCAGTTCCCTTCCCTTAACAAGTAGGATCTTTACCTCAGAGGTGTAGGTTTCATCCAAAATAATGCTCAATGTGTCAATGAAACTGGTTTTACCAGTCAGTATTCTAATACGTCAGGGCTTTTCCCTGCTGAGAACAGTGTAGCATGGCTATTCTGTTGCCAAATTTCCCTGCATTACAGAAGAAAATCAAGATCCAAAACTGAATTTGGGAAACATGAAACTTACACCAGCAGAGCTCCAGACAGACAGCAACTGTTTGCATGGTTTTCATTTGGTGAAACTCTACATATCTCCCCTGTTCGCCCCATATTTCGTGCTGATGGTGGGGGGGGGGGGTGCTGGGCTGCTTGGTGGATGGAGGCTAGTGGGCCGTGACTGCGAAGGGGTTAAGAGTGGCCCTGGATCCAGGTGGACCAGGAGTCAACCTTGAATAATTCAGCATCACCGGGATCTCATTTTACCTCTGAGGTTCCACAGAGAGAGGATGCCCTTTGCAAGCACACTGAAATGGGCAGACACCCATAATGCCGTATTGTGATGGGGCATTGAATGAATGTGTATGTGGTCCCAGTCTAGCGGGAGCTCGGGGAGGCATTGAATTGTATAATAAAGAAGCCTATAAGTCACTCACTGTCAGAAACTGCTTGCCGTACTGTGGGGCCACCGTGGGGGGTCTGGAGCCTATCCTGGAAGCATAGGGATTGGCTAGGGAGGGTTATAGTCCAGATGAGACACCAGTGCATTGCAGAGAGAAAGATCCCTGCAAAAGTTAAACACCAGTTTAGAAAAGTTAGCTGTGGTTTGTATATGAATCCCAGAATGAAACTTGTCTTCATATTGGTGATGCTCCTCTATGATATTTTACACTGTGGTAGGAAATGCTCTTCTACACTGTCTGTATCCTTGCCTTTACACTTGGTGCTGTTTCACAAAAAGGTCAAGTCAGCCACAATCAGCTGGTCTCCCCTCCTCTGGTTCTCATCACACAAGGGTGTCAAGATAAAATGATCTCTCAAACATTCAGAAGATCCTTTTTGCTCTGCTGGTGTGTGTCAGAGAAGTTTAGTGGTCTCGGCACTGGTAGAAATTGCTGTAAGCAGGAGTCCTCTGAAGTGTGCAGAATGACACCAGGACCCATTTCTAACGCCAGAGGTTCATGATCTTAAAACCGGGTTCCATTTGTCCGCCTGGAACGGCCATCGAGGAAAAGGCTGGTAAACTGGCAGCCTGGAAGGCATTGGAATGGCTGGGCAATTAGAGAAAAAAAAATCTAGGGGTCAAGGCTGGGGGTGAAGCGCTGGCAGCCGACCCAAAATTAGTCAAAGCGCACTAACAGGCAGCTGCGGGAAGTTTGGCCAGGAAGGCTGTCTCTCAGCACTAATACTTACCAGCTGTGCAGTTTTTCACACTCGTTTCACAAGCAGCCCTCCAGCTTTCCCAGGGCCTGGACTTGTGACAGGGATTGTGCCTACAGTGAAATTGTTGGCCATAGAAGCCCTCTGGCCCCACAGGCAGCAGTCGCTCATAAGTTGCTCACAGTTTTGGGACACTGAATAAAACCAACATTCTTTATTTCATCTGGGTTCCTCACCATCATAGAACAGGACCTCTGCACAAACTGCACGTTCTTCAAAGCAAACCTGGCTGTTTTTCTTAATTGTGTTTGCGGCGGATGTTTATTCTTTCTCTTTCAGCTTTTCTTCTGGATTCGTGTGACATTTTTAAACCACAAATCTGCTTAAAGGATCAGCTTCTTAATGGCTTTAATGTGGAGTTTCCAAAAAAGCACCTTCATCCCCACAACGTCCATGGTGTGTTTGCAGCGGAAGAGTCTTGAATACAAACTTGTCACTTTTCCCTCTCGGGACAAAGTTCGGGGTTCCCTACAATTTTTGGGAATGTCAGGATCGCTAGGAATGGTGATGTAAAGGAAACCCTCTTGCTGTTGGTTTTTTTCTCAGATGTATGCACGAAGACGGAGCGTCGGGAGTTCATATCCCATAGTTTCCCAGTCTACCACCTATCTTAAGGCTTATCAGAAACATTAGCACAAGGACAATGATATTTGTGGCTGAAAAAAACAAGTTTTTAACTGCCAGTGAGTTTTGCATTGGGCTGACAGTTATGCAATGTTCACACCTTTTATTAACAGCGTAAGTTAGGTAACACTTTTGTCTTTTGACCAAAGGTAACTTGTTAGGTTTTATACAAGAGTAAGCCTCTTACACTTATGTATGCATATGCAGTGGGTTTATTTATACTGCAGTGAATAAAAATAAATTGCTCAAGGGTACTACGGGTGGAGGTGGGATTCAAACTGAGGTTTTTTTGTTTTATAAGGCTAAGGAAGTGGGTTGAAAGGCCAAAAAGTGGGGTTTGTTATCCAATTAAGAGGATTAAATGCGGTAAAGGTGAAGGAGGGATCCTATTAGCGAGCACCCCTGTACATCAGTCCATTTCTTCTGACCCCACAACTGACCTCTAGGTCTCAAAATCCGGCCTACTTCTAATGTCAGGTGAGGTTTGGCCTGAACGGGCAGCAGCAACCAAAGCTTTGTATCAGTTGTTCTGAGAAGGATGTGGGACGGTGCCAGGAATCCTCTGCAGTGTCCTGGGACCCTTTTTCCAGGGACACCAATGTCACATCACATCTGGGTCCGCCACAAAAGGCACGAGGTCCTTTAACCTTAAGCCCCAAATAACTAATGTGGACACAATGGAGTCATTTCAGCCTTTTACCAGGGCCTGCATGGACAAGGGTTCAGAATAGGATTTAAACAGTTTACCTTTAAGGCTTCAGCAAACCTGCATGGCCAGATTTTTGCCTAAAAATGAAAACTGAAAGTTTTTTGTGATTGTTTTTCACGTGTTCAGATCCAAGACATTTGATAGGCTGCGGTGTGCGTACCTGGTCGATAGACCAAGCACAAAAATTGGCAGTCTGGCTGCGAGTAGTTCTTGACTTGGTCTTTTGTGGAATTCTAGATGGGAATATTGGTAACAGATGTCACCCTTTGAAGTACAAATCACAAATGTAATATGATGTCAAGTATGGAAACAATTTTTTTTTTTTCCACTTCTCGTGGCTACAGGAGTCAAAGAGTAAAGTCGTCCAGAGCGCAACTGAGCCTCCAGCCCCAGATGAGATCCAGGTGGAGGCCCAGACAGAAGCTGCTGAGCTTCTGCCACGGCTCTGCCACCTGGTGAGAGGCGAGATGGGCTACGGCTTTAACCTGCACAGTGAGAAGTCTCGTCCGGGTCAGTACATCCGCTCGCTGGACCCTGGATCACCTGCGGACCAAGCTGGGCTGAGGCCGCAAGACAGGCTCATTGAGGTGATTTGGGGAAAATGTGTAACAAAGCAGGGGACAGACGCCAGACCTTTGAGCTGAGTTTTTTTTTTTTCTTTCTTTCTTTCATATTCTGCGTTGGAACCTACCAAGCGCAAGCAAATGTGTACAGCTGAGGATAGGAGTGACATAAAATTCCACTTGTATATTTGGGATTTGTCCTAATCATTCTGTTTGGTTGTACAAATATTTAGTTTTACTTGTGTGTGAAGAGAAAGACACCAGCACAGATGGCTTCTCGAGCCTTTAGATATTGCTTGTAAGCCTCCGTACGATTGGTGTTCGGCATGAATGCGTTGGGTAGATGCTTAAAGCTCACACTTAAGGACTCAAACTCTGTTTGCTTCAGTAATTGGATGATTTTGCTGAATGGCCAATTGATATGGGCTTTAACTACCACAGAATGCCTTGTCATCTGCCAGCAGCTCATTAACAACGTTCTACAGTCCTTCTGCCCCCAGCCCTAAACACTGGGCCTGAACTTCTAAAAGAGATAAGTGGTTAAAACCCATGAGGGGTGTCAGTCAAATGAACCTTTCCATCCTGCCTGCGGTAAACATGGGCATAACATAACAGAATAGAACAAATTGGGCTACACCGGGTAGAATAAATAGAAATGCACTCAAATTAAGTACAGTACACGAGTATGCAACACAGCAGGTCGTAGTAGGCACCGGATTCACAGAAATAGGCTCAGATGGATGAAAACAACATTGAATTTACAATAATAACCCCAGGTGGCTCAGTGAAGAGTGCTATTGCCTCACACCACCTGGGCTGTTTGGGAGTGGGTTTGAATCTGTCTCAGCCTGTGTGGAGTTTGCATCTTCTCCCTTGTTTATATGGGTTTCCTCCTACAGTCCTAAGACATGCATTTCACATTAATCAGTCACTTCAAAATTGTCTGTGGTGATTGTGTGGCCACCGTGATGCAGACTGGTGTCCCATCCGGCTGTACTTTCGTACCCTTGTGTCCAGTGATTCGGGGATTAGGCTCCACACCACTGTGACGCTGCTCCGGATTAAGTGGTTAATGATAATGGATGGATGGATGGATGAATGGAATAACACCTAAACAAATAAAGGGGCCACTTAGACAAAAAAAGCATTAAATAAAAATAATTGCAGTAAAAAAAATAGATTAGAAAACTGTATGTTGAAAGCAGTACACGTTGCAAATCAAATGATGCATTCTGCAAAGTGCTGCCGTTAAAGTCGCTGCGGAAGCAGAGCTTCATGGAAGCACTGTTCTGCTGAATGGTCTGGAAAAACTTAATGCAGCAAAGGATGTTAACACACATGAGCAATTCATTTCCACCGCCGGGTAACATTAGATCCGATAACAGGGGTAGATGCCATTAACTGGAGTGTGACACCTGCTGCAGGTCAAATATAATTATTTTAATGCATTGTATTAAGCTTGGAGGATATCAGACTCAAGCAGTTTTTTGGTAGTCAAAGCTGTGCCTGTGTTTTTCTTGCAACCTCATCTCTACCAACGCTTTATCTGAAGTAAATGTTTGTACACCAAGTAGCTTCACTGATCACAACAAAATAAAAGTGCAATAAACACTTGTGGGAAGATTTAAAACGGGAAACACAAACTCGTAGGAAACATAGTACAACGTCTCTCACTTCCTGTACAACTGGCATTCCGAACCATTTCTAAACATTTATTAGTGTAAATCTGATTAAATAGCAGGTTCAGTATTATTAATTTACTTAGTTTATGATTTTCTTCAAAGCAGCTTACAGCATTAAAAATTATTTGACCTATTAATGCTGTGAGGTAATGCTTTTCTACAGTGCAGCTTACAATGTGGCGGTTCTGGCTACTACGCCACCTGCTGCCACTGCACAACACCTCTACTGCATTACTATACTTAAGAGTGGAAGACATAGGCAGTGACCAAATGAACTTTATTTCTTTATATGGTAAACATCTGTGACCCAAATGCCCAGTATGTCTACATCCAGTGTGCCTTATCGTATAGTCTATGATTTTGGGATGCACTCCAGACCTCTGCAGCCCTCTTTCAGACAAGCAGTTATTGATAACGAATGAAAATGTAACATTAAAAGGCAAGCTTAAAACTAACTTTTGTTGTAAATAAATTAAAAATATGTTAGTAAATTCTTTTATTTTATTTTAATTAAATTAAAGTGACATTTTTTGTATGGGACAAATTATTTTTTTCTCATAGGAAATAATGCTGACTTGACATATTCACTTGAACACTTGAATGTGAGGAATGGTGTGGACTCTAATGTTTGCAGAGATTCGGAGCGAAACCCTTTTAATTTTACACCCTGGATGCATTGGGCAGACTTACATAAGAGGGCCATACAGACAGGCAGAGCTGTGCAGCTGTGACTTCCATTATGCTAACAAGGTGAAGAAGTGTAGCTTCGGGGCTTTTTCCCCCACACACTTTTCCCTCTGGTTTCTTCACTACTGCTTGCTGTTATCACTAGATGCACGCTATGCTGTCCTGCTGTTTTATCGCAGATGCTTCTGTCAGTGGGCCACCACCTGTGGGTTACAAGTGCAGCCCTGAGGGCCACACTGAGCAGTACTGCCATCTGCTTTCTCGTTTCATAAACTGGATGGATATTAAACAAAATCCCTTCAAGGGATAATGGACACCTGAAACCCACAGTATGGGTACGGAGAGGGCCATTCATCAATATTTCATGGTTAAGTGTGAGAGCTGCTGTGTGCTGTGCTACTGCTTTAGGCAGGTGGGAGACCACTACACAGCAAAAAAAAATATCAGTCTTAAAAACATGGTGTATTTTATTTCGTATAACTAGGGGGGCATCTGCTTGCTCTCAACACATTTTTTCTGCTCACCTGTTCTATGACTCATCAGCTACAGGTAAATAGTGCCAAGATGGGTAGCAGTTTTATTTAGGGACTGGAAGAAAAGGAACCAAATAGTTTATTTTTGCAATAGAATGATTGCTTAATTTTTTCCTCACCATTTCGTCATGCCACATTTTCCTAAATAAAAATATAGTATCTAACAATACAGAAGGAAATTTCTAAACCAAATTGAAGAAATGCTTCAGATATACAGTACATATATATGTACTGTATATATATGTGTGTGTGTGTGTGTGTGTGTGTGTGTCTGTATATATATATATATATATATTATTATTTTTTTTTTTAAATTTCCTTTCGTATCCTCTTGTGATACTTTAACCACCCACAGGCACGTTGCGCCATCTGTTGGTGATCATCTATAACAGGACTTCACATTCACAGTAAGGCCGTACCATGGGCCCTTCGTTGCCTTCTGCGTAACGAAAGGTGGGCCATTTTTTTTGGCAGGTGAATGGCGTCAACATCGAGAATTTAAGACATTCGGAGGTGGTGGCCTTTATCAAGAACGGAGGGAATGAAACACGCCTCCTGGTGGTGGACCCAGACACAGACCAGCACTTCAAAAAGCTCGGAATCACTCCCACAGAAAGTCACATTAAAGGTACAACTCCAAAACACAAACTCAGAAGCACAAACATTAACTTTCAGTGCACATTAAAGGCACCAAATCATTTACATTTGTTGTTTGTTTAGCTGACACTTTCCTCCTAAAAAATATTAAGCTACTTATAGTCGTCTACAAGAATGGATAATTTTTAGTGGAATAATTCAGGGTTGTCGCCTTACTCAAAGGTACTACAGCAAGAGGTTGGATTTAAACCTGCACCCTTTGCATTCAAAGGCAACAGGTGTCCCCACCGTGCTACATGCACATAACTAACCGTGTAATTTCTTCTTCTTATAGATTTTGTGTCTGAGCCCATAACAAACGGCTCCCAAAGTCCACAGCTTAACGGCAACTCGATGTCACAGTCCAGCCACTCTGATGTGAGCAGCCCAGACACCAGCACACAGGTGAAATGTAGTGGGTTGCGGGTGGCGCTGCCGTCCTGTGTTTTGTTACACGTCTTTGTCCCTTGAGCCATGTGTGCTGTGCGTCTCCTTCTCAGGTGGGGGATGAGGACGAGAGCCCCTTGCTGGACCCTTTCGAGGAGAGCGGCCTGCGCCTGAGCCCCACTGCTGCCGAGGCCAGAGAGAAGGCGCACGCCAAGCGCGCCAAGAAGAGGGCACCGCAGATGGACTGGAGCAAGAAGCATGAGATCTTCAGCAATTTCTGATGCATTTCCACCTGCCCCTCCCACTGCTCTCCCAGCTCTTGTACCTCCTCATCTTCTGCCTCCTAATTACAAGACTCATTTCAAGTATGGGGCCAATGATCTCTGTGCAAAGAACAGAAAGGACGACTGCCACCCGTGACTGAGGGCTGCTGTGGACAATGTAGAAGAGACATTTGGCCTTTCTACCCCTCAGAAAAGATGCCTTTTTTTACTTTATACCCTTGAGTTCTCCTCATAGCAGAACCCCCAACATTTTTGTGCACAAATTATATTTTAGATTTTTATTATATGGACCTATCCTGCACTCCCCCAGCTCCTCCATACCCCTGAGTTATCAGTATTACATCATTGTGGGGATGCTTACAGACACTTGGAGACTCGCCGCTGCTGGAGCATCTCTGGCATTGAGCAAGTCTCAGAAGGAGTGCTGCATGTAACCCCACAGACTGGGGCACGGACCTGCCCACCAGCCGTAAACGGAAGCTGCGGACATTTAGGCCTTACCAGCAGGGGGCAGTGGTGAGTCGATACAGTTGGGTCTCGCAAGTTGTCCTCGGAACGGACCGGGTCAGAACTGAGACAAGCAGCTGCCACCCTATGCCTAAAAGGACATTAAGGCAGGCCTATGATAAATTAGAGTCTTTTTTACTGCCTGTGTCAGTAAAGGAGGACTGGCCAGATGGACTAATGCAGACGGGTAAATGCACTCAGGCCCTGCCTCAGTATCGCTTTTTAGCACCTACAGGGCACCCACAGGCTGGACTGCTTGAGCATGTGTACCTCTGAAGCATATCTAATGAATTTATTCGCAGTTACACTCAGCACAAGCATATAACAACTTGCTGCTGCATTGTTATTATGACAGTTTCACAGTCACACGGTAAAAAAATAACATAGATGTGTGTTAGCTGCGTGAGCAGAATTAGAATGATTTGCCACTATGAAAGCGAAGCCCTGTGAAATGTTATCCTCTGGTTTTATAGTTATGTGACGAGATGTCGCCGCTTTTCCGCAGCATTCCTTTCCTTGTTAGCTTTATCAAACAGGAATGTGGCCTTTTTGTGTTAGGGTCCAGAACCACAAGTGGTGGAATCATAAACCCACCAAGGGTTCTTCTTCTTTTCTATTATTGATTGCTATGTAAGCATCACAGCTGTGTTTGAAAAAGGGGAAAATGTGGGATTTTCAAAGACTGAGGATTCTGCAAATGGGGCTCCTCTGAGACCTCAACAAGGCAGCGAAAACACTGACTGGAATATCCTCAGGGTTCCTCAAGAGTGAAACTGGAAGAAAGCACATCATAATATTTTTGAATTCACATTAAAATGTACATCTGATGGTACAATTCCAAAACTGCACCTGACTGCACATGGGATCCAAGTAGACGATATGCAGTCCAGATCTTCAACCTGGACTACATGCATTGGCCACTTAGTGCTCCATGATGGACTGTTGTTGGTTTTCATCGAGCTTCCTGGTGTTAACTCACATATTTAGCAGCAGCGTCCTCACACCAACACAAAAGTTCAGTAGTTAATCGTGCATTTTGTTTTCCCATCAGCTATAATAGTGTAGCATTCATAGAGTTGTGCTAGATTTCTGTTCCGCTTACTCTACTTCTTCAGGCTGAACCTTTCTTAGGACTGATAGAGAGATGAGGACAGAGTCCAAGGCTACAGTCCACTGTAATGATGTAGAGACAGTCCAGGAATGTTTCTGTCTCAGCCCTATGATGAACCCCTCGATTCTACCCACTGTCCAAACCCATTTAAACCACCATCTAAGTTCTTACTGGCTTTTACTGGAGAACTGGAAACCTGCTTAACTCGGGCATTCAGGCTACCGCTGAATAACACTCATATAGTCCAACTTATACTTTCTCAATAAAGTGTGACATCAGTTGCATTGCTGACCTGTTCTCGAGGTGTGTGTGCCCCAGAATCACCAGAAATAATTCCTCTCTCCTCAGACAGATGATAACAAAGCAGAGCAGATGTTTGCTGGATCATCTTCTGCAGGATCACTTGTGTGAAATTCAGCGCTGCACTCCTTTTTACTCCTCCTTCCCATGATCCCCTGACTGAGCTGCTTGGGCTATAAGGTTAGGCAGTGGCTGGAAACCCATCCTCCTAGAATGGACTTTTTTCTGTCGCTACAGAACCTCCTAAACCCACTCGCCTCTCCATCCACCTGCTCCCTCTTCTTGGGGGGGGTGGCTTTGTGGGAAGTGAGCTCAGTGCATGATGAGCACACAGCTTTCCCTCTGCTGGACCGCCACTTGTGTTAAAGGAGGCAATAGAGGAATCGAAAGAATTTTCACCTAACCAACCCCTTCCGAGGTGACATCATCTTCCTTTCTGCAGCCGTCCACAACACTGTCCACGACGTTGTCCACAACCCCCGTCCAAAAACAGGACCACAGAGAGCTTTTCAAAAAATGTGGCTAGCAGGCAACTGGATGAAATCCAAACAATTACAAGTCAGTTTACACTGGGTGCCACTCAAAAGTTTGAGCTCACCTAGCCAACACAAGCTAAGAGAACATCTCTGGGAGCTGCTGCAGAAGACTGGGGAAGACATGGAAGGTCATTTTCTGCTGAATGTTGGTAACCAAATGCCAGGATAAAACAGTCTAGTTTCCAGCAACATGCTTACCACCTTATTCGTCAATGTATACTGAGAAATTCTGCTTGCAGAAAGAAGCTGAATAAACACTAATGGCATTGTTAGTTCATACATACCTTCACTTTAAAAGCAATTCCTGCCACTAGATGGTGGAACAGCTGCATACAGGGGTCCAGCCCAGGAGGCCGACAAACCGCTCTTGGTGTCTTATTGCACTTAATTGCTGATATTGACTGGCTTTTTCCCTCAGTCAGTGTGACTGAAGCTAAATACAGTGTTTCGCTATTTAAAAATCCGCACGCACAATCACACACACACACACACGGTAACACCACTGTCCACCAGATGAGGGGAGAAATGACGTTGCCGACGGTGATCTGAGTTGTGGGCAGGGCTTCTGAGGAGGAGGAGGGGCCACAGGGCACGGTTTCCAGGGCAACAGAGGTGTTTGTTAGTATGAATGAGTCAGAGGAGCGGTGAGTCAGAGTCAGGAGGGGAAGATCAGTAAGACGCTTCACACAGTCTCACGCAGTTTCTCCCAGGGGGGAGCCAAATAAGGACAAACACACAAAACGCACACAGAGAGGCAGACACAGCTCACACACAGCACCGGACAGGACAAGGGCCTGGAGCTGGGGGGGGGGGGGGCTGGTCAGGCCTTCCTTGTGCAGCTGATACACAGGGGGGCCTGACCAAGAATGCTGGGATTTGGTCCAGTGGGGTTATGCACAAAGCCATCCCGCACTGCACGGTTGTTTGCTCTCAAGACATTTTTGGCTTGTAGATGATGGAGCCACAATGAAATTTTGTTACCGTTCCTACGAATTTGCACTCCGTTCCCTTCTGAAAGCCAAACTAGCATGGTACTACTTAACTAGTTTCCCTGTAGACCAAGTAGGTGGGATTAGGACCTTAAAAACAAATTTACCTCTCGTGTTGATTGACTTTTATCTCAAAAATCATCACAAATCACACTCTTGAAGACCACACACACACACACAAACACTGCTAGACCCCCCCTCGCAGAATAATACAGTTATGGAGGGATTTTGTGTTTTATATATTGCTGTATGTAGTCTAGCGCACCATATGACCACAAGACCATTGTCAGCTGCATCACATGGCATCATCTGTCAGGTTATGACAGAAGTGTTGTGTAGATACCTTGGTTATGATCATTGTAACACTTCCTGATTCAGTCTTTGAGACAATGGATCCCCCCTTTGTTGCCCTTAATTGGTTCACTCCTCATTAAAAGAGATTTGCAGGTCTTTACCCATTCAGACTGCTAGGGGTGTTTGCTGGACCAGTTCAGGGTAAGGATAAGAATAAATATTATAAGGGAAGAATAAATCTGATTCAGATTACAAATGAAGGTCCTGAGGTACTACAATCAAAGAGAAGAGGAGATAGCACAGGTCAGGGTTTGGGGTCTTGGCAGGAGGTCATGGATTAGGACAAACTTCAGCCTTGCTGTACCAGCAGGCTCTGGGACAGCTGTGAGGAGCAACCCCCCATTGCAAGGCCATTAGACTGCACACGTGCTCACTGGGTCATGCTTTCCACCATTTCTTAAGGAAAATGCTGCAAACTCAAACACTTGAGCTCTCCGCTTCGTCTGGAGCAGGTCTGATTCAGCGATCCGTAAAAAGCGAGGCGGCCGAGGGAAGAACGGATCACAGGGTGTGCTTTACGGGACAAGAGGAAAGGATGAGGGCGAGGAGGAACACACGGGGAAGGGGGATGCAGAGAGATATATTTAGAGAGTGAAGGCAGCAGAGAAAGGGGGGGGGTCTGCTCTGAAGGGGTTTTTCCACAGGAGTATATTTAGACTCCACATGAAAAAAAGGACTGAAATGGTCCATGTACAGTAGTAACTGCTGGGAAAGAATCTGATGTAACACACTGCAATACAGCCACACACACACTCACACACACACACACGCACCCGGCCAAGAGCTCAATGGAAAACATAAATACGCGAGGTTAATAAACACTTCTGTGTGCAGTATTGTGGCCCCTGTTGTGCAACAGTCACTCTGCCGGTTGTTTTTGGGACACGCAGATTCCACATTTCTGATGTACAAATCCAAACGCGGCCTTTGATTTCTTTTTTTTTTGTTATTTTAAGAAGGTTAGCTTCTCCCCGCATGCTGGCGGAATCGGCGTCTGAAAAAGTCGAAACGACGGTGGAAGCGGCAGCGAGAAGGACACCAGAGGAATGCACACGTTACCGATGCGGATAAAAACGGGTGCTCTGGATGAGGGAAGCGAGCAAGCGCCTGAGAGCGGGAGCCGCAGTGACGCCATTTGTGGTTTTGATCACACTTCCTGTCTGCCACAGTGTTTGTGTATCTTGTCTCCATGGCAACTGCCAGCTTATAAATACCAGGGAAGGAAGGGGGGGGGATAAGGACAAAACCATTACAACACAACAGGACCGACCCAAGCCGGGCCTCTCGATTAAGCAGTCGGCCTGAGCCGAGGCAAGGCTCAGCTCGCGGACTAGAAAGTGGCAGTGGAAAGGACCGGAACCCATCCAGACTGAGCTGAATTTTATGATTCTACCTACAGTTTACATATTTTCATCACAGGAAGTCTGGTCAGCAGCGGTGCAGAAGGACAGATGTTCGGTTAGACAGCAGCTCTAAGTCACTGCTTCCTGTTTCAAACACTCAGATAATTTCATCTCTGTGGTCTTGACAGCAGAGGCGGGGTTTTTTGACCTGGACCTGAGATCATAGTTAGTTTATAGACATTGAGTCATTGTCTGACAAGTAGCCACACTCGACAGGCCGTCCTTGCAGCAAGATGCACTCACACTGTAGAATGAACTCCTGCCCCCGTGCAACACACACAAACGCCCTTTCCACAGTACACACATTTATTGTCTACTCCACTGCAGAGCAGTCCAAAAAACTACAATTGCTGCCCAAAGTACTACATTTAATCTTGTTACTGTCGATAATGTTCATTCACTGTAAAGAGATTCCGCTCGCAGTTGTATATTTTACTGCATCACTTCAGGTTAAACAGTAAAAGAGTGGTTCGCCCATGAATCAGTGCCTTTCAGGTTCAAGTGCGTACCCACCCACCCACCCACACACACATACACTTAGAATCAATCCCTTAAAATGCACGCAAAGGGGACTGTGGTCACAAAACTGCATTTTAAACCAGTGCTGCGCTTTCAGCTCCAAAAGAAAGAAAGCTGTTAAGTTGTAAGCGTGCAAATACTGCTGTTAAAATATCCAGAACTATATTTCCTGTCAGCCACTGGTATACAGAGCAGAAGTTTACACAAATGTGTTTGAATGCATTGTTTCAAAAGCCACATCTTCCGCAGCAATAATGTACGCGGATGAAACATGCAGCACCTTTCTCATGCCAGTCCGTAAGAACAGGCAGGTACGGCACTTCCACCCATAACGTGGCAGAAGCCTCTTCTTTCCATCATAACTGCAGGCACCTTACAGTATTTTTAAGGAAGTGTACAGTACACATGGCTGTTCCCCCAGGCACTTTATGTGTGTGTGTGTGTGTGTGTGTGTGTGTGTGTGTGTGTGTCTCCATGCGTTGCTGGGTGACAGCGGACATGTGCAACATGCGTGCGTGGGAGAAATGAGTGACGCGGTCGGTGCTCCACAGGGGCGTAGCCATCAGAGCGCATTTCTCTTTCTCGCAAACACTTGGGCCAGCGGCCGGATGGGAGGGGTGGAAGCAGCCTCGTAAAGCACCTAATAGCACAGCCAGCAAGCGGAGACAAAGGTTCCCGACCTGAAACTAAACACACCCCGCTTAAATTTAAGGACTTTGCTTGCAACCGGTCATGACGAAGCAGATTTTGTGTCAAAGCGTTGCATGGGGGGATTAATGACCATTTTATTAGATCTGGAATAACAAATGTTGGGTGTAGCCGAGTGCTACAGTCATTCATGTGTGAGAATATTTGCAGCTATGCATGCGGTTGCTTTTCTTCTTTTTTAGTGAAAACTGGGAGCATTTTAAAATGCTTAAGCGTTAGTGTGATAGTCACCTTTACCGAAAGCTCCAGAAGTAAAGTAAGGCAGAGCCTTGCTGGGTAACCAAACTGCACATTCAGCTGCCTGTGAGAAATAGAAGTGGTGGAAGATCAGGAGAACGTGGAGCGAGGCAGTCAGCTGTGATCATAGGTACGCATTAAGCCTTTGCTGCCCACCCTCCTGTCCTCTGTGTGTGTGTGTGTGTGTGTGTGTGTGTGTGTGTGTGTGTGTGTGTGTGAAGAGCCCTGCCCTTTTACTCCCAGCTGTGTGGCTCCCTGGCCTCCCTGCCCCTTCCTGTGCGTCTCACCGCCCCAGCAAGGAGGAGGATGCAGGCTCTGACGCCGACAAAAAGGAATTCCCTCCTCTGGCCGGGAGCTCACTCGGGCCCCGTCTGGTTCGGCGACGCGCGGCTTGCCTGTCCCGTCTGCACTGCGCAGACACAGACACCTCCAGCCTACAGGAAGACACAACCCTCAGGCTCTCTGAAGGTATGTGTGGCGCACTGAGGCAGCGTATCTTCTACGCGCTTCTCGATAAATATCCAGTAGCGGTATTTTAAACATTTAACACACTTTGGAGGGCAAGGCTGATGTTTCGCTTGCCGGAACTTCTGCACTTTTTTTTTCTCGCAAGTTGAAAATGTGTGTTTACAGCTTTGTGGGAGAAGTCTTTGGCACTTTTGTTCGAGCTCGCACCCTGTGAGCAAGTGCACGGTGCAGTTATGGTCAGACTCAACTTTTAAACGGGTGTAAAAAGTTGTACGTTTCACTTGGCGTTACACTTTTCTGTGAAAACCAGTGACAAAAACTTAAAATAACGGGGTGACACCGGAAGGGCAAACGTCATTTCTCGCTGCCGTTGCGCTTGGCTTAGTTATTTTAGTCCGTCCTGAATTTGTTGATATTCTGAAAAAATTTCTTAGCCGAAAGATGCTGGGCGGAGGTGAGTATGCAGGGGTCTCTGGGGTCCTGGCTTTGGGGAGTGACAACAAAAGCCAGGCTGTAAGTTTGAGACTTCTGCTATACTGTAGGTTTGTATAGATGAGCACACACATGGATGACAGGTGTGTGTGTGTGTGTGTGTGTGTGTGGAGGGGGAGTTTATCAGTCCCTTTCATTGTGTTCTCTGCACGGCTTCTGCCTTAAAGGAGAACTTGGACCCAGTCCTGTTCTGGTGTGGGGACCGGGAGGTTACAGTGGAACGGTTGAGTCGGAGTTCTAGGGCCTGTGGAGGATGGGGAGGGGGGTGAATCTCAGAACCGTGATCCAGCTCCCTGACATTTCTAAGTACAGGGTTGGTATTGGGGTTTGGCTGCCAGTCACGGATGGAGTGCATGTGTAGAGTTGGTTTTCAAAGGCTTGGCGGAGGATGAGGAAGGGACGGCTGTGGAGTGCGGTTCCTTCCTGCATTCACTGAAGCTCGCAAGCCCTTTTTTTTTTTTGTCGTGCTTTTCGACCAACATGCCGAGGACATCACACTGAGGACCATGGAGCAAAGATCACATCAGCTTCGTGCATTTGTATTGTTTTTGCTCTGTCACACAGGGGCTATTACGCTCGGCTGCTCTCCTGAAGCCGATCCTCCCGTTACGCGTTGTTGCTGAAGGGTAACACAGGTACGATTTCAGGCAAAATCGAGGACGAACAAAGGTGTCAGTCAGAATAAATACCTAACAAATATGTCATTTTCTATCAACTTTTATTTTGAAGTGCTTGGCTATATCATCGGCCACATGAACACGCTTTTAATTTCTATTAGCTGATGAAATGCTATGCAGTTTATTTGAACCAAATATGTAGCTAAGGCTGTCGCATGCTCCATATTTTCATATTTGCATATTTGCATGGAGCCACAAACAGCCAAAATGCACTATTCTGCTCTTCCTCAACCATTTAGGTCCAATTCCTTGTCCCTCGGGTTGGTAAATAACTCAAAGCAGTCAAATTCGCTTTCAACTCCGTCTTCCAGTCCTTTCGGTCAGAGTAAGTTTTATGGCCTTTTAACAGTCATGCAGGTGTGACTCGCACAAACAAACAAACAGACACAAAAAGAAGCTGCGTGATAAAAAATAAGCCACTTATTACATTTAAGGCATAACCTCGGTTATTATTTTTGTGTGGCATCCATCTGAACAGCTTGGGAATGTTTACATTTACAGATACTTAAGAATGTGAATACAAATGGAATCTGCTTTTGACAAACAGTAAAAGGAAAATATTATTGATGATTATTTTTGGAATAGTTAGTTGCGAGTCTTGACCTCCAGTGTGTGTGGGTGATGAGTTATGGCGCTTTCTGTTCTCATCCCCCAAGAACTGAGGACTGCAAAACAGCTTCTGAGTCCGTTTACAATTCACCGCAGTATAAATGGGGTGAATCCAAATCGCGGAGGCTTCCGATTTCCCGGGAGACGAATTAAGAAAATCGGAAAAGTATTAACTGTACAAATGAGCAGGAAAGACAGAGACGCTGGAATCGGATGAGCAAATCTTAGCTCAAAACAGATATTTTCATTGCTGGACCGCTCTTCTTGGACGGTGAAGATCTGCATTTACATCGGCTGAAACAGTTCCAGTCTGCATTCAAAAGGTGGACTTTTTCCTGGGTGAAGTGGTCATTTTTGACGAAAAACTGGGGACAAATGCTAGCTGAGGCAAAGGCCGTTTTTACTGCTTTGCTGCACTTAGAGCAATAGCCTGAAAAGTGCTGACAGGTATTCAAAGCCGAATGTAATGGCCAAAAGGACTGTGCCACACACTAGTATGTATGTATGTGTGTGTGTGTGTGTGTGTGTGTGTGTGTGTGTGTGTGTGTGTGTGTGTGTGTGTGTGTGTGTGTGCCACCTGTTTCAGTACAGTGCAGTTCAGGCTGCGATGCGCTCTGCTGCTGAACTGTGACAACTACAGGCCTGAAACCCGAAGCGTCAAAAAATCTGTCAAATGTGTCACGGATCCCTGGAAGTTTCCGCACTACCTTACTGCTTTGAGCCCGACGCCGAGCTCCTCATTACTACAGTGCATTTGTTCCAACCCTTCACTCAATTCATATACTTAGTCGCTCCTTTTGAAGTGTGTGTAAGGGTATCTGGGGAATACACGCAGTCACACACACTCACACATTCACATGCATGCACGCACACACACATCCACATACAAGCTGGCTGGCCCAAGTGTCCGGTGCCGAGCGCAAACGCTTTAGCTGCAGGTGAAGACCAGTTGCCGGGTTCTGAAGGGTACCGGGTTGTTCTGCTTCCGTGGGCTTGGGAAACATCGCTTTCATATCTGGACTGAGTGCAGGAAGAGCGGATGTGGCTACTTTGAGCAGCAGAAACCTAAATTATTGATTAAATTGTAAAAAGAAAAATATACTGCTGTTCCGTGCTATCTTCCCAGTGCCCTGGAGGAGATATGTTGCTGGCCTAAGATGAGGTCATGGGTACTGGCGGCGAGTGTGTTTGGGGGGGATGAGACAACTGGAGCAGGGGCAGCCCAGGGCGTTAAACAGATGGGTGTTTTCGAACCGGCGTGGTCAAAAGACGGAGCAGCAGGATCTCTCTGCTGCCAAACCACAGATGTGGTCTCCAGCCCATCACACATACAGCAGCGACAGGTTCGCGACCTCCAGGGCTCTGCAACACAAGTAAGTGTATTAGAGGTGGTTTGGGTGCGGTTAACTTTGTTTGCGCAGCATTATGTCATCGTAGTTGAAATGTGTGCGACAAAGTTGCATGATCGGACGCGATGGAAGTACAAGAGGGCATTGGAGATTTACAGGAAGACAAAGACGGTAACGGATACTGATCTGATGGGAACAGGAAGCCACCAGTCAGTGCAAATTGACATTATTGTGTACATTTTCTGATGACTGGAAAATGGATGCTTTGTGTGTGCTGGTTGTTTGGCCACAAGGCTGACAGCTGACAGGGTGATGCTGGGAATCCATTTCTGAGATCAAAGTAGGACCTGCACAGTTTTTGTACTTGTATCGGTTCTGAACAAACCCACCAAATCACTCACGCGTGAGGAAACCCGTTCAAGAACCATGAACGTTCTGACCGTGCTCATGAACAGCCCTCGTCGCCTCAGTCGTTCAAATCGGAAGCTCCTTGACCACAGCAGAACCGGAACTGAGAGGGAAGTCCGGCTGCCCGTGTGGAGCGGCGCAGGCGGCGGCTCACAGCTGGGGCCACACAGATGGTTTTGCCGAATAGCGGAGCCCGGGGTCGTCGTTGCAGACGGCGGCAAAACTTAAGATCTGGAATTTCCTCAAACCTGCGCCAACTCACATCTCAGCCACACAAGATCCTTCTGAAAAGTCCATTAAAACAAGCGGTCAAAAAATAGTGTCCACAGATGTATTGCTATATGGGTTAATGGCCGTAGAGTTTAAATATTTGCTTAGCAGTAAGTTAAATTAAATTGTGGCCTTCTTTAAATGGGTCGGTCAAATCTGTGCACCATAACAGTCATGACTCGGCTCCCATACGAACTGACTGCGCTGGGAGAAAAAGTGAAGGTGAAAGGCCATGTGGGGGGGTGGAACAGCTTACAATAGGGGAGCTGGAGGGAGGCGCTGGCCACCAAGGCTGCCAAGGCACTGAGTCAGTGGTGTCCCCTGTTCTGCTGGGTGGTGCTGGTGGTCACCTGCCTTTCAATCTCAGCCTGGGTTACAAACCACAGCTACTGTTACTGTGCTGTCCTGCTGAATTGCAGTTTTTCCGAAAAACACATGAAGCTCCGGCCCTCGGGATGCATCAAAGTTGGCTTCTCGAACGAGGAAACTGTTATTTCGGGTGAAGGTAGATGTTGGCTCGAAGGGAGCAAGAATGAGAAGGTGAGCTGAGAAATCAGCAGCGTAAAAGTGTTTGAAACACGTGGGGGGGGTCGTGCTTCCCTCCATTTTCCAATGGCCGGTTTGTTCCACCGCCACCTAACACTCGGCTGTTAGCTACACGCACTGGCAGCCCGCACCGCTGCCTCATTGTTGTTTGCCGCCGCCGCCGTCTGGCAGCCACCCCCGCCCCAACAATCCAATCCGCAACACAAAAGAGGAACTTGATCCCAAGCCCACCTCCCAAGCTCCCCCAACAACACTGATGCTGCTGGCCAGGGGAATTCCTGGCAGAGTGATTTTGGGATTAAGACTGAATCACATTGCCAGGGATTTCCAATGGCTGACATGAGGTGAACAGCAACTCCCCATCAACTTATTTGCCTGGCAAGCGGCGAGGGCAGGACCAGGCCTTCTCTGTGTCAGGACTTAGCCCACATGTGAACACTGTGTACTGCGCCCATGTTCACAGTGGATAAGTTCTGCCGCTCAGGGGCCTTCCTCTTCCTGCACCCCTGGAGTCGAGCCGGCTGCACCTCTCCGACGCTGCTTCACCCACCGGTCGTGTTTCGGCCGAGCTTCCGTCCCTCAGCGTACACGAGTGACCGTAGCTCCTCCGCTGGCAAAATATTCTCCAGTCACGTTCGGTATCCCAACCCGAGCCCACAGACCTCCTCTCCATCCCTCAGCAGGCAGATGTTTTTTTTTTTTTTTTTTTTAACTTCACCGTGCCTCAGGGTAAATACGAGTATTGGGTCTGCTCTCCAGATCTGCGCGCCGTGTATTTTTCACTCAGCTGACTCCCAGAACCTTGTTTCTCCTCAGTCCATCTTTTCTGTTCCTCCTAATCTGCTTTCTCTCTCACCCCCCCTTTTTTACCTTCTATAAGAGCACACACCCAGAGCACACACCTCCAGTCCTCCAGGGGCCGCAGGACGTGCTGGTTTCAGTTCGGTGTTGGCTTACTGCTACTTACTGTTAAAATGTTTGCAGGACCCCGCCCTCCAGGGCCTCAGAATTTGCAACAGTGGTTTAAGCTTTTAAAGTGTTTTGCATGACACTGTTTCAAAAGTCTTCTTGTAATGTAGCGTGACATCCACCAACCTCCGATGAACGTGTTTTGTCCTTCGTGCACAAACCGGACACTGGATTCATATCATTGTTCCCATTGCTCTTCGGTAGCCCAGAGCATCTAAGTGGGAAAGATGTCCCTTCCTGGTGGCCCCAAGGAGCAGCGCTACTGACATGTGAGTGCACTGGGTCAGTGTCAGAGGAGCGGCTGGCTGCCTTCTATGTACTCACAGGTGAGGGGCTTCTTTGTTTCACTCCTCACGAGGGGTCTGTCCATCCCTATTCATCCCCTGAGCTGATAATCACTGCTTCGCTCCAAACGTCTGTCTGTTTGTCCCCCTTGTGATGCACCTGTGCCGATCATCAGTCGGTCTCACTGTAAGGGTCTCTCTGCCCCCACCCCCCCTGTCTCGCTCCATGGGTCTCCCCATCGTACCCGCGTACCCGTCTCCTGTGCCTGCTGCACTGATCATCAGCGACTCATCCAGCTGGCTCAGTTCAGCAGGAACAGGAGCCTCGTGCCACCCGTGCTGCCGCAGTGCTGCAAGAGGAGGAGGAGGACAAGGATGAGGAAGAGTCCCTCACATCATGAGTTCCAGACCCATCCCTCAGATCAATGCAGCTGCACACTGGTAATCCTAAAGCCAATGTACTGGATACAAGGGTCATGCTCATGTGGTGAAATTGAAATAAATGAAATGCTGTAGACGCAGAACTGTATTTAATTTTACTCACTGTTACTAGCAGATAAGATGCATTTCAACCCGAATGGAAAATCTTCTTTTCTTTGTGTTTAGAGAACTTGTCCAAGTTTCATACTGACGCTTTAGCACTTCTCCCTCACCGAGCGTCACTACTTGATGTCCCCGCCATCTCATCATCTTCCTCGTGCGTTGTGTTGAAATGGGTGCGGCTGCAGCATTTTTGTGGCCGCAACGTTTGAAATTCTGTTCTGCGGCACTTTTAACTGCATGCGTTCGCGTGGCTGAAACACGAAACATCAGTGCGCAACGCATTAGCAAGCTGCATTTTTGCAACAGAAGTAACATCTCAACTTTTCGGCTCGGTGTCCGGAAGCAGCAAAAAGTGCAGGAATGAGGGTGAATTGACCTTAAGCGGCGGCTTCAACCAGAGTTCAGCACGTTTGCCGAGCAATGGCATCAAGCGTGTAAAACAGTCAAGGACAAAAGAACGAACCACACGTGAAACAGGGATGCGTAGCGTTTAACAGCGTAAAAGCAAACAACTGTAAAGAGAACTTACAGTGCAAGATGCTGCGGAAAGAGTGAGGTCCTGTGCAAAAGAATGAGATTTTCCAAATTACGATAAAGAAAAGAAGCGGTTAAACATTCATCACTCATCTTTACTTTGAAAGGAACGTCCAGATGATGTGTTCCCTGACACACACACAGGGGTCGCACACTGCTCGATGATAGGTTTGCCTCAAGTCTTGTGTTCTGGGTTGGACGCTACAGAAAGTGCTGGCAGTTATGACCTCCTCGTACAGTGGGGGTACTCAAATCTAGGCCTTTTAAAAAATGTTAGTGTGGGTAGCCGCGGTCCAGAATTTGGTGTAGCCCGACTGCAAAGCTGAGCTGTCAGTTAGGAGGTTTGAGTTAATGCGTAAATGTTGCTGCATTAAGGCCTCACATGAGGCGCAGCTTCTACATTCAGCCCTCAATGGACAGGCCAGTGCGTGCACACTTGACTGTGCCTTATGACCTCAGTCAAGAAGTTATAGCTTTTGAGGAAGTGGTCAGGAGTCTGAATATTTGCTCTTGTGCTGCCACTGACCACCTACAAAAATAGCCCAGCGGCAGCGGTTTGGCTCCATCGATGCTGAGATGCTTCTGGCATCGGAAGAAATTCCAAATTACTCCAGTGTGGGTTCATCACCTCATCTGCAGCATCTCGCTGAGAGTTGCCATGGAAAGCAAAACAGGTAAACACTGGAATTATGGGTTTGCCAGCGCTGTGGATGTCATGGCCTGAAGAAAACGTACTGCTTCTTGCTCATACGGCTGAGGTTGTGTGGCTGGGTCACTGCAGCATGCAATCTCAGATGCAACTGCATATCCCCTCCGTCACTAAAAACAATAAAATACATAGCAAATATTAGACACAGCTCAGAATTCCAGCACTGAATTAGACCCTTAGAGGTCAGTTGTACTGAAATTGGGCTATAGAATCTACACAGGATTACGCAGTGGTGTTGTGACATCTCCAAAAGCATCCAGCAGATTCACGCTGCTTTACATTTAGATGTGCTTTATCTTTAAAATTAGGTGGCAACAGCAGAAATTTGAGAAAGAAATTCAACGTGAAGATGAACATCGCTCCACAGTCACAGGGATTCAAAGCCTTGAAGTGATTACAAAAGCACAAAATAAGTACATTGAATTGAATTTAATTTCACCGACTATTATACAACAGGCTATGAAAGAGCACGGACGATCGGCTCTAATAGGCAACAGCGTAACTTGGGACACCTAACAGAGGTCAAAGAGGCCAACCAACTGGTGACTAAATTGTGCCCAAAGGGATAAAAGTACAAATAACAACAGAAAACCAAAAACCACAAAGCATCAAGCTGGAAAATGGAACCGGTGCCTCTCTTATTCTCCGTGCACGCGTCTCTCGGGGGGTCCTCGGATTCACCGATTCCTCTGCACGGTTGGGTAAGAGCCAAGAAATATTTGTGGCAACCAAGTGCACCCTCACGATATTCCCCTGTTCTGACACAAAGCCCTCGTATACATTCATAAACAAATGAGCAGCTTCACAAAAACAAGAAAGAACTTTGGTATCTGAAAAATTATGAGATCAAAACATGACTGTTTACGGAAGGTTTTGGAATGCTGAGCACATATTAAGTTTCCACCTCCTTTTGTCTCAAAAACTGAATGTTTGCTTTTTTTTGAAGAACTTTCCAATATCCGAATACACGGAACCGCCGACTGGTATGACAGGACTCTGACAAAAGGCCGAAGGCTCTGGAGGCAAAGGGTGGCCCAACTGCTTACAAGACAATAATTTTACATTTGCATAATTTTGTCTACTCTATTTTTTGGTTACACAGAGTATCTCTTACAATATAATTTTGATGGAAAGAGAATTTCAGATGAGCAAAATTCACCAGGCAAACTGTGGTATTTTTGGTATGGGTACACAAACTATTCATTTGTATACATGAGTACAAAGCTCAAGCTCTGTTTGTCTGTCTGCTCAAATTTTTCAAGCCACAGACTTGAAATTTGGCACACAGGTATTTTTCAACCTCAGAAAGTGTTCATTAAATATCAAAAAGAACACATCTGTGAATTTCCCACTTGGGGTCTTTGAAATAAGGCTTGGAAACTGTCATGTGGTGGCGCCACATGCAGGATGTAGCTAGATCACATGCAGATTTTATTGCGCTGGCCACCTGGCATGAGGATGTAAAGGTGACAAACGGCAGTTTGGTTGCTAAATGCAAAAAGTTTTAATGTTTATACAGTGTGGCCATATATAATTACTGTTATTACTGTACAAGCAAAATGTATGTTTAAGTATATTTATTTACTATTTACCAGGGGGGTGGAGTGCTGGAGGAAGAACCCGAACTAGAAAGAGGCAGAGGTCATAGTGGGGGCTGGGATGGGGGTGGGCTGAAGCGAGCTCATCCTAGCTGATGCTTGTAGTAAATAACCGAAGTGGAACACACACACGCACGCAGTGACATATACTAGATGATAAAGGTAATAGAGTTTGGTGACCTATAATACGTGTGTGTATGTAACAGCTAGCAGCGTTCTAATGGACTGTTTGCAAACATAGCTGGACAGACACAAAACTTTGGCTTTCGTGTTTCGTATCGAACACAGAATAAGTGAAGAGTGTGTCCGTTTTTTTAAATAAAAATACAGCATACTTGAAGTTTATCGGTTTGAACATCAAATATAGTATGAATATACAATCGGATGGCCCGTGGATCAAATAAACAGTGCAACAGTAACCATCATAAACAGACATATTTAAAAATCCCTAATGCAAAAACATGCACATTTCTAAAACTGGGAATGAAAGAAACAGCTATTTTATGAATGCATTTATAGTCTAACACACAATCACTGAATGCTTACGCCTGTCAAAATAATTGAATAATACCATGCAGGCACTAGGCTGCACGGTGATGGCACAGTGCATAAACACTATGGAAATGGCAAAAATTACAGAAAATCTGTTTGATAATAACCGAAGGGAGGGAGGGAGCAAGCTTACAGCTGCCAGAATATGAAGCAAAATGTGTTGGTTTCAGTGCTGTGGGAAACAAGGCTTTCCAAAACTGACACATTTAGACCAGAAGTTTGGCAAAATGCTTCACTGTTACGAAACGCTTTAAACGCTTCTGTGGGTCAATAAAAATCGGCGTGCCAGTTATTACATCGCAAAGCCACATTTTTCTTCAAAAGAAATGCTCAGGTGTTCAGATGAAAAATTAATTTTACAGAACGCCACACTTACGGCATGAATTCCCGGTCCTGCAAAGCTTCACTGTAATTTCACACTGTAAATTGCTGTGGAGGAGTCAGTTAAATAAATTCAGCATTTCCCATTTATGGTAAGTTTATGGCTAAAAGATTAAGCATGTGTATTCCTTGTACACACAGTAGATGTTTCACCTTACAAAACAGAAATTACAATTCACAACATGAGCCTTGCTGAGCTCAAGCACCAACACCTGATGTGCGACGTGCTTCTTCTGCACTCATAATGTTGCATGTATAATATTAATAAGTATTAAAGATTACAAAATGGTAAAATAAGGGAAAGATACATTACGAGAAAAACGGTAATGAACAGTTCTTTTTTGAGAATTCACTTTACCTACAGATTTTCAGGAACGAAACCGCTGACGGAGCAGAGCGACTGTGCATACTTTTAGTTTTAATACATAGTTTTCACAACTTAGGTAGTAATGATGAACACTAAATGACCACTAAGTTCTCAGCAAAATGTAGGATTTTATTTGAAACAAACTGATCTTGGTTGCCTTGTAAGAGTTGGATTCAGATCAGGAGCTAATAGATTGGTTGTGGGCCACATTACAATATACATTGGTATCCAAAGGGGGTGCTGTTCCTCAGTGTGTCCCCAAAATTTGTGCATAGCACCCCCAGCAACACTATTTTTCATCTGACACGTTGTCTCTGATAACTGCAGCAGAGTGTTTTTATTCTGTATACACTGAATTAGTCTCTTGTATGTTCGCAACACAAACTAGTAGCAGATACTGGCAAGTGATGGTTCGAATCCCATTCTTGATCAAGGTTAGAATACAGAGCACAAAGTGCTAATAAAGGCACTGGCGCTCCAACATCCCAACGTTCATGCCTTTCCTATCTTGACCTGCTAACACCATGGCGGCCCCACAGTCAGACCTACAGCAAACCTATCTGACCACTGTGCAATGGTCTTGATCAATGGCATTAAAGTTAGCCAACTACACACACAAACCCACACTGGATATGACAACATGATGGCACAGTATCTCCGTTGGTTTCCATAGTGTAGTGGTCATCACGTTCGTCTTACACACGAAAGGTCCCTGGTTCGAATCCGGGTGGAAGCACAATGGTCTCTACTTCTGAATGCTTTAATTTTTTTTTTTTTAATATCTTATGTAGGAGGGCCAGACTGAAGGAGACTGTAGACTGCAAAGTGGTGGCAGGGGAAACCGTAGTTAGGCAGCATAGGATGGTTGTATGTAGGATGACATTGGAAATCAAAAAGAGAAGGAGAGTGAGGGCAGAACCAAGGATCAAATGGTGGAAGTTGAAAAAGGAAAACTATAAAGTGGAATTCAGGGAGGAATTAAGACAGGCATTGGGTGGCAGTGAAAAGTTACCAGTGAGCTGGACATCTACAGCAGAAGTGTTAAGGGAGACAGCTAGAAAGGTACTTGGCGTGGCACCTGGACAGAGGAAGGAGGACAAGGAAACCTGGTGGTGGAATGAGGAAGTACAGGAGAGTATACAGAGGAAGAGGCTGGTGAAGAAGAAGTGGGATAGACAGAGAGATGAAGAATGTAGACAGGAGTACAAGGAGATGAGGCGTAGGGTGAAGAGAGAGGTGGCGAAGGCTAAAGAAAAGGCGTATGGTGAAATGTATGAGAGGTTGGACGCTAAGGAGGGAGAAAAGGACCTGTACCGATTGGCTAGGCAGAGGGACCGAGCTGGGAAAGATGTGCAGCAGGTTAGGGTGATAAAGGATAGCGATAGAAATGTACTCACAAGCGAGGAGAGTGTGTTGAGCAGATGAAAAGAGTACTTGGAGGGGCTGATGAATGAAGAGAGAGAGAAGGTTGGATGATGTAGGGATTATGAATAGGGGAGTGCAATGGATTAGCAAGGAGGAAGTTAGGACAACTATGAAGAGGATGAAGAATGGAAAGGCTGTTGGTCCAGATGACATACCTCTGGAAGCATGGAAGTGTTTACGAGAGATGGCAGTGGAGTTTTTAACCAGATTGTTTAATGGAATCTTGGAAAGTGAGATGATGCCTGAGGAGTGGAGAACAAGTGTACTGGTACCAATTTTTAAGAAAAAGGGTGACGTGCAGAGCTGTAGTAACTACAGAGAGATAAAATTGATCAGCCACAGCATGAAGTTATGGGAAAGAGTAGTTGAAGCTAGGTTAAAAAGGGAGGTGACGATTAGTGAGCAGCAGTATGGCTTCATGCCAAGAAGGAGTACTACAGATGCGATGTTTGCTCTGAGGGTGCTGATGGAGAAGTACCGAGAAGGTAAGAAGGAGCTGCATTGTGTCTTCGTGGACTTAGAGAAAACATATGACAGGGTACCTAGAGAGGAGCTGTGGTATTGTATGAGGAAGTCGGGTGTGCCAGAGAAGTATGTAAGAGTGGTACGGGATATGTACAAGGACAGTGTAACAGTGGTGAGGTCTGCGGTAGCAGTGACGGATGCTTTCAAGGTGGGGGTAGGATTACATCAAGGATCAGCTTTGAGTCCTTTCTTGTTTGCAATGGTAATGGACAGGTTGACAGATGAGATCAGACAGGAGTCACTGTGGACTATGATGTTTGCACATGACATTGTGATCTGTAGTGAGAGTAGGGAGCAGGTTGAGGAGACCCTGGAGAGGTGGAGATATGCTCTAGAGAGAAGAGGAATGAAGGTCAGTAGGACTAAGACAGAATACATGTGTATAAATGAGAAAGAGGACAGAGGAATGGTGAGGATGCAGGGAATAGAGTTGGCGAAGGTGGGTGAATTTAAATACTTAGGATCAACAGTCCAGAGTAATGGGGAGTGTGGAAGAGAGTGCAGGCAGGGTGGAATGGGTGGAGAAGAGTGTCAGGAGTGATTTGTGACAGAAGGGTACCAGAAAGAGTGAAAGGGAAGGTCTACAAGATGGTAGTGAGACCAGCTATGCTAAATGGGTTGGAGACGGTGGCACTGACCAAAAGACAGGAGGTAGAGCTGGAGGTGGCAGAGTTAAAGATGTTAAGATCTGCATTGGGTGTGACGAGGATGGACAGGATTAAGAATGAGTATATTAGAGGGTCAGCACAGGTTAGACAGTTTTGAGATTGCGTTGGTTTGGACATGTGCAGAGGAGAGATTCTGGATATATCGGGAGAAGGATGCTAGGGATGGAGCTACCAGGCAAGAGGAAGAGAGGAAGGCCTAAGAGGAGATTTATGGATGTGGTGAAGGAGGACATGCAGGTGGTGGGTGTGATGGAGGGGACAGGAAGAAGTGGAAACAGTTGATCCGCTGTGGCGACCCCTAATGGAAGCAGCTGAAAGATGAAGAAGAAGAAGAAAGAAGATGGTGCAGTATCTCACGAGGGTGCACCTCCTTTCACAGGTGTTTCATCAAGTTGGGCCTAGGACACCTCCAGGAGGCTCAACCACAGTTCTAGCATCCAAGAACAACCTCTCAACAACTGCCTAACACAAGCTGTACCCCTTAGCATCAGTGCTAACCAACTACACACTACCTGGCAGTTGAGCTACTCCTTACCTCCTTGCAACTTCATCAAAACATTTTATGATATTTGCTGTGTAAATGGGAAGCTCACTATAAAGACGAACATTGTAAGTCAGCTGCATAAAGATGAACAATAAGGCTGGAAAAGTTGCCGAAACCCCGCCCACACAATTACGTAAATATTCAAATTAAGTTCAAGTTCCTGCTGCAGAGCCCACAATACGAGCCATTCTGAGAACACCGAGTCCAGCTTACCTGAGCAATAAACAAATGTGTTTATTTCACGTTCATTTATGGGATTTATAGCCTAGCGAAAACCACCCAAGAAAACGAAGCTCGTCTGGATGGAGAGTTTGTATCGTTCCCCTCGCCACTCATACACTTGAAAAGAAACACAAACCCGTCTTTTCCCAAATAAAGACGCTGCAGTACCGTTGACAAAGATGACGCGCAGGATAAAACCCGTGAGACGACTGCGAAATGAACCAGAAGTGCAAACAAAATGTTGTTTAAAACTTTGAATTATGGCATCACGCGAACGTTGTTCGTTCTACATGGCGGACTGGGCGATTGGTTGAACGGTCGCGACCTCTGGTGGACATTTGTGGAACAAACAAATGCTTTCAGCCATTGCACCTCATCAACACACACAGCGCACTTCTGAGAGCCTCGGTGTTTATTATCCATGATCAGAAAAATATTACTAAAATACATCCCAGTCCTAACTATGTATTATATTTAATATTGTCCGTAGTTCTTTATTGTAATTTTACCTACTGTACCTACCTTTTACTCTCTTAAGAGTACAAAACTCACTCTTCAGTATAACCACGTACACTGCCTGGCCAAAAAAAAGTCAGCACCTGGATTTAACTTAGTGCTATGACGTGGGGTTGCTTCAGTTGCTCAGGTCTAGGTTGAGCAACATTCTGTGTCCAAAAAATGAGCTCAGCTGACTACCTGAATGTACCAGGTTTGTCCATCAATGGATTTTTTCTTCATACTCCAAGGTGACAATGCCAGGATTCATTGGAGTGCTTCAGGGAGCACAAGACATCATTTTCACACATGGATCGGCCACCACAGAGTCCAGACCTTAACCCCATTGAGAATCTTTGGGATGTGCTGGACGAGACTTGATGCGACGGTCCGACTCTCCCATCATCGATACAAGATCTTGGCGAAAAATGAATGCAACTCTGGACGGAATTAAATGTTGTGATATTACATAAGATTATCAAAAAGATGCCACAGCGAATGCGTGCCGTAACCAAAGCTAAAGGCAGTCCAACGAAATATTAAAGTGTGTGACTTTATTTTTGGCTGGGCAGTGTATATTTACTATATTATGCATTTCCAAGCAGCATTTCTGTTTTATCTGTTTGAACACCCATCCAGCATAATCATACCCATGTTAATAATAATTGGAATTATGAGGGAAAATTTCACACATCATGCTTACAGTAGCAGCTCTGGATCCAGGTGCAGGGGTTTATTTGCTTATTCACAGCAGGGGATGCAGGAAAAGGAATGCAGTGAGAGAGGAAGAACAAATCCTGTGCAAATCACAGCTCCACCACATTGGTGAGCAGCGACGCAGTTTCCCAAAGTACCATTTTCAAGTAATTTTCTTTTACCAGGTTGTCATGATGGTGAGATGGTTAGACAGATCCCAGATATGCAGGGTGTTGCTCAGTGCTGCACTCCGTGTAGGGCTTACCAGACCTGGGCTGTTTAGGTGTGCCTTTCCTCCCACTGTTCAAAGACATGTGTTTCGGGTTAACTGGTCACTCTCAATTGCCTGTAGTGTGTGTGGGTGTGTGGCCACTCTGTGATGGACTCGTGCCGCATCCAGGGTGTGACTGCATCATAGTTTCGGGACCAACACAGCCCTGACCTGGATGAAGAGCTTAAAGATAATGGATGAATGTACACTACTTTGTGTTTCGATGCCGCCCTCTGGCGTTTACCTGCAGGTATAGCAGCTTGGGTCACGATCGTTGGCACTGTGGTTGATAATAATGTCACTCCCACAACGTGGACACAGTAGATCTTATTTTATTGCTTAAAATGCATCATAACATTTTTTTAATTTATTTTTTTCGTGCACCTCTACATAAATTTGCAGTGATTTGGATTCTTTTCAGCGCAGGCAAACAGGCGCTGTAACTAAGAGAATTTCCCTCTGTGATTACATTTCCTTCACCCATTTATTTCTTATGAAATCTTACAGCACTTTGTGAAGCCACAATTTTCTCTCCATTATCTTCAGAGAGCGTGACGGTCGTTATTTTTAAATTTCTGGTAAACCTCCATCAGGGTAGCTTTGTGCATAAACCCTAAGGCTGCTGCGGCCCCTATAATTACTCCGTATGAGGGTTCGGTTATAGAGCCACCTATCATAGCCCCCATTACCACACATCCCAGATATTTCAGAACCTGGATCAGGTAGCTGGGTTCATCCTCTGCCTGTTTCCTTGCTACTTCTTCCTCTTTCCTCCACAGATCCCTCTTTTTTTTCTTCAGCTCCTCACCCTTGTGATACTCCTCTAGCTCCCGCTCCTTCCTGGAGATCTCCCTGTCTTTCTCTGCCAGGATCCTCTCCTGATGTTCTCGGATACGCCGTTCTTGCAAAGGGTACAGTTTATTGGTGTAATATCTTCCTCCGTTCAGTGCCACTAAAGTCTCGATCTTCTCCAGGAGTAGGGTGACTTGTGATCGATCTCCAATGTCCTTGTTGTTGAAAACAAGGAACCCGCCGCTGCACTGCCTGATGAACTCACGGAGGTCTTCATCACCACTCTGGATGATGTGGTTCAGCGTCTTGCCGTCCATTCGGTCACCATGTGTGAACAACACTATCGTGTACTTCCAGACATTCCTACCAAATGTGCTCTCAATCAGCCGGTTGGTCTCCTGGTCTTCCAGGGTGAACCTCCCCAGGGGAATGACCATAACAAAGACGTGAGGCCCAGATTTACAGAGAGTGACGCTCTTCAAGATTTCACGTACCACCTCTTTCTTGGTGCGCTCAGTCTCGAAAAGGCCTGGGGTGTCAATAACAACAACGGGACGTTCATTCAGCATTTCTGTCTCACTCGTGCAGTACTGGGTCACCCTGGAGAGCTTCATATCAGATGTGAACCCCTCCCTGCCAAGGATGGTGTTTGCAGAGGAGCTTTTTCCTGCTCCAGTTTTCCCCAAAAGCATGACCCTCCATTCCTCCTTGACTCCCTGTGGACCTGAGGAACACAGACATCCACTATAGTGTTAAAATCACAGAATCCAAAGCTGTTTGTGCTCTAACTGTCTGTCTTGTATTGCCTGAGCAGTCAATCCCACCATGATCAATAACTGCTTATCTACTGTATTGTTGCAGTGTTCCAAAACATATCCTGAAAGCATAGGGGGTGATGCAGAATACACACTACATATAGCACCAGTTCCTTACATACACACACACTCACATACTATGCTATTAACCTAAAACACATCTTGAGACTGTGGGAGGAAACCAGAGCACCTAGAGGAAACCCACACAGACATTAAGAAATTTAAACCCTGCCTAGCATGAGGCACCACTGCGCCGTACCTGTTGGTATGAATTTAAGCACCCATTTAAATTGAATATTGACCATTAGAATTAATTTAGTATCAGGGAGACACAAAATCAATGTGATCCTCTGTAAATTATATATAAGTTTCTGTGAAATTATTAAACTTTCCAGTTGTATTGATCTCTAAGTTAACTATCACTCTGCATTAGGATTAATGGTTATTGATAATGAATGATCTTCAGGAATGATATCCTAATTTGGATCAGCTCTGTAGAGTGAAAACTGTGATATTTCCTTTTGGATGGATGTTGAAATGTAGTATGGTGTCCCATAGGGATACTGTATTTACGGTGAGTGAAAAGCTGTATATGTGATTCCGAACTGAACCGAGGCCATGAACGTGAAGTCTGCATGCATGTACAGAGCAAGTGATATTTTTGTGATTTCAAATATATTAAATACAGAGGTATGAGTTACAATAGTTTTCCAAGAATTATAAAAAGGAGTGCAAAGCAGATTCATGTGAAGGTTTGCATAAATCATACTCACAGGTGATCTCAGGCTTACAATCCATACTTTGTTCCATATCTAGAAGTTTTTTCTCCTGTGACAAGAAATCATAGAAACACCCCGCTGTTAAATTTTATCATTTGCTTTACTGAATTTTAAGTTTGCTGTGAATACAGATGGACAGAAAGTAAAAACAATAGGAAGAGCCTTCGTTCCAAATTTATAACACACCCGGATAAAAAAAAAATGTTTCGACACTTACGACAAGGTATTGACCTAAATATGTGGAGATGCTGGTCTTTTGAGATGCCTTTTTCAAAGTTAGGATTGTTACTTCAGGACTTCACTGTCCACCATCCAGACCACCTATGGCAAGCAATGTGTCAGTAGAGCTCATAACATTACCCCCCCCCATCCTCTCCACCATTTTGCTTTCATTGTCTAGACGATGCAAGATGCTTTTTTTTGCAAGCTATCCATCTGCTGACTTCCAGAAAGCACAGGTACAAACTATAACCACCACCAGACCACCCCTCCCTCTATCGCTTTTACCAATCTTTTATTCTTACCTTATTCATTATTTTTTTACTTGATATATCATTTTTATGTATAATTTATTAAGAATAATTATTTATTTATAGTCTATTTCTATTTATTTATCTATTCTTGTACTAGGAATATTCAATTTGTTTGTGCTGTCCAGTGTCATCATGCTGTCTGCTTAATATACCATGCACTATGCTCCAAGACAAACTAAATTTCATTCTCTTTTGTACATGAATATAAAACAGAATGGCAATAATGTGAACTTTGAACCAAATCCACGTAGGCTGCTGTATATGTTGGGGAGGTGGCTGCCTCCTGAGGGACAATAAGATCAAATCCAGCCATGGTGGTGAACAGATCCATAGGTTTCTAACACGCTAACTCAAGGGCTCACTGTGCAGTCAAAACCACAGAAGGAATGCTTGTATGGCCTCAAGTTTGCAATTACCTTTAAATAAAAAGTATTTCTAACAAAGCTCTAGTATGAACATATATATATAATAATATGCCTACAATGAAAATTAAGAGTACTGCCACTGGTTGGTGAACAAACTGTATCAACTTTTTTAACTTGGAAAGGTTAAAAAAGAAACACAGTTCCACATGTTTCCTGAATTGAGTTTCTGCTGGGCTTGCAACTGAAATGGACTGCTAAATTAAAAGTAATTTTTCAAAAAATCTTATTACAAGTGCACAATATAAAACATGTTTTCAATTTTATATTAAAGCTAGAATAATTTAAGGTACTGCAATCATCAAACATCACAGTTTCTTTGGAGTCAAACCATATGCTGATAAAGTGAAAGAGGATTTATAAAGCTTATATGAATTATTAGTTTAACAGTTAGTTTCATCTTTGCTCAAATTTAAGTCCTATTTCTTTATGCCAATGTCAAAGTTAACAGTAATGTATTAAGATGTATTAAGAATATTAACAGCAATTTTCTTTCCATGTGCTATAAAGATTTCAATTAAATATCTTTGAAATTCTCCATATATCTTTGAAAAAAATGCTGTAAAGGTGCCTTGGTACTCACAGAATATCGCTGTAAAACTATTTGTTTTCTCTTCTGTCTTTTCAGTTTCTTTTTCCCCTTAAAGGTGATCAGAAATTATCTGGTGGGCAGGGTTTAGCAGTTGAACTGCATACTAAACAATTAGTACTTAACTCTGTCTAACCTGTTGGATGCGTTTACTTTGGCCGCTGCCTATGATCTCCACTAAGCTCCAAAATTCAGTCTCACGGCTCTGTAGCCTCCACGTGCCGACATACCACAGGAAAAGGTTGGGCACCAATATCACCCTGGCAACCCATCTCCTGACAGCACATTTAAACACCTTTATAACAGATTGAGGCGTTCACCCCAAAGAACCTGATTCCACAATCACTTTCCAAGGCCTGCGCGCAACTTCCTCCGCCAGAGGCTGTTTACCTTGCAAACCTGAAGCACCAAAATCAAATAAAGGTTTGGATGACACCCCATGCTCATTTTGTTGCGTTGTACTCTGAAATCTGAGCCAGGCTGAATCCGGCAAAAGTGTTAGATGTTTTTGGGCAAACGCTCTGATGTGTTTGAACTACAAGCAGCAATTTCAACACTTTTAGCTCCTAGGCCCCCCATGGTAGTGGTTATTACCCTCCTGCTGTTGAGGTTCTCCTTTTTCCTTCTGCCCTCACAACAAGCAGAGTATCATCATGTGCAGGAATTGACTCCCAGCTACTCGATGAAAAATGATCAGAAGCTATTGGTATTATAAATAATTATTTAAAAAAAAAAAAAAACTTTATTTCAACAAAAACATCTGTTTATACATTAAAAACAAGATCAACTTTGAACTTCATGAACCAATAAATGAAACTGAATAAAAAATTTTACTCTTGAAAAAAAGCGGACTGATCATACAAATGCAAATTCAAATAAACTCTTGAAAGCTTGAAATGCATCTCTGAGCAAAATTGCACTTTTGACAAAGAAATTAAGTGGCAAACCGGTGAGAAAACACACTGCGCCCAACGGGGACCAACCCATGAATCCTGCCATCTAGAATTTACATAAGGGCATTAAATGGAATTTTAATTCGCTGCTTTACATTTATTCCCTACGCCCGGCCAACTGTGATGTTGTGTGTGTGGAACAAGCATGTTTGCTCCACACACAGCTGTTATTTTTAGTCTTGCAATCCCATCTGGAGTTTGGGAATGAATTTACAGCAAGGCGGTTAAACAACCTGATAAACACAGACTGGTCTCACATTTTCGGGAGTAAACGTTCACCACCTCCCCAGGCTATGTTCTCCCCATAACTGCACTGTCGACTCACTGCCGGTCCGTCAGGCGCTGCAGCAGAGCAATGATGGTGTCCTGCTTGGAGGACAGCAGCTCCAAAGCAGTTGCAATTCTGCACAGGGCATCAGCCATCTTGACCTCCCTCCGCTCGCGGCGCCTCTCGCGAGCCTCGCGCCGAAGAAGTCGCGTCTCCTCCAGGCGGGCTCGCTCCTCCTGGCCGGCGAGGAAGTCACAAAGCATTGTGCTGCTCTCTTCTACTTGTCTCTGCTGCTGCAACAAGAAGGAGGCGGCCACACTGGTGGGGTTCTGCCGCAGCTTCCGTCGCGCGTGCAGTCGGTCGAGTCGACCGGGTGGGCTCCCTCGGGACGGAGAGGAGGCCTGGGGGTCAGCATGGCTTGGGGCCGTGGAGGAAGAGTGTGGAGTGGAAGGTGGTGGCAGAGAAGCAGGGATCAATGTGGGGACCTGGGCGCAGGCTGGGATGAGGGTGCCTGACAGCAGACTAGTTTTGATGTCAGCGGTCAGACCGTTGGAGTGCGTGTCCTTAGCACCACTGGACACGTCCACCAGCGATACTGACGGGTTGCCAGTGCCCTGCGCCCCAATCGTGTCTCCCAGCATGGCATCCATCAGCTATTTATAGACCAGAAAGAAGGGATGAGATTGTGCAAGACAACAGAAACTGTGGCTCTGCTGTACCGCAGTGGCACCACAGATCAAATTCAACAGCAGTTCCACCAGTTAAAGTCAACTAATAAGATATCCAATACATTAAGTCACTATATTATACAATAGAATGTAACAAGACCTTCAGATATGAATATACTCTTATGTATTTTACATGTTTTGCACACGTATGCACGCATTCTTCTTGTGTTCACAATTGCTCCCACCTTAAACATTATTTACAAACAAAATGCTTAAATTGTGAGTCACTAAGTCCATATGTTGCTTGTTAACTGGAAATTTGCTGTGTATGTTTATTTTTTAAATGGCGATCGTGTTTCATACATGGTCTCTTCATGCATGGGACTGCAATTTCTACTTCAGGAACAAACAAAGTAGAAGGTTTCGCTTTAAGCCGGCCCGCTTGCATGGCAAAATCAACAATGGATTTATTTTTGCTTATTTTGGTAGATTAAATGCACGCCCTTACGGAAGAGGTTGGAAATGAGATCCTTGTGAGTCAAAGCATTTTTGATGACAAGCCAGACAAAATGAATAACTCCTTTCGCCCCGGCTGCCCCCTTTAACTCCTGCACCCGCATCACACGTACGGTTTCAATTTGAGACCCTGAGGTTTATGAAAGCACGTGCTCAGCTTCCCACCCACCTGTCGTGACAGGTTTTCTTGGCCTCGCTGCGCTGCTTTGTTCTCGGACGCAACCTCTGCGGTCCTAACAGACGGCCGCCTGCGCCATTTTGCCTGCCACTTTGTGACCGGATCCTGTACTGTGCTCTAAGCTGGAATACTGGCACAAGGAAACTTCTCTGCAAACATTGACCGTGCTTCCTTAATCGATTCCGCCTGCACGGAGCCAGCGATGGCGGCACTACAGTACAGCTGCTGAATCAATATCACACGGGCCAGTTTTTAGCGAAACACTAAAATTTAATAGTGCATTTAACACTAAAAACTTTGTTCTCGACAGTACAACAGCAGCACCTGGCACAGTGCAACCCAGCACATTTATCATCATCATCATCATCATCTACCATTACTGCTATTTCTGTCGCTGTTTTTATTATACTGTGGTGTTGTTTCTGACATCTCATTTCATATAATAAATTGTGTTTTTTTTCTCCACATCCACAAAGCTGGCTACTTTTTGCGCCAACAATTCTTTACTCTAGGAACTCTCAACATACTTCAAAGTACTCCCAAGAGGTCTTGGCTTGGCCAGTCCCACGGCTCCTGTCCTTGACCCTCTTGTAGGTGACAATGAGGTTGTTCCACTTGCGCCGGATCCTCTCCACAGGCAGGGTGTAGCCACGGTCCTCCAGCTCCCGCTGCACACCTTGGAAAAGCTGGGCTCTCTCTCGTGGGCCATATAACCCCCAGCGGCGGCCCACCGCCTCGATCAGGCAGACAACAGCCTGGGAGGTGAACTCCGGGCCAGGCGCGTGGTCTGAGCTGCCTGCACGGGGGGTCGACGCAATTCTGGGCAATGAACCTGCAAGTGGGGGGTCTGCATTTTTGCCATCAATGCAAATCATAGCCGAAATACAATAAGTAGCCAACAGTCCCTAACTACACTCGATATTGCCTGGCAAACACGTATCTATCCTTGTCCTGCCCCACTATTGGCCTGTAAAATGAGATCACGCTTCAGTGATGTTTCACACACATCCAGGCTAATAGAGGGGGATTTACTAAGTCTACTGCTCTGTATTTGCAGACTTTGCTTTTAAACACTTATAAAATCGTTATTTAAATTCAGTATGGAGAACTTGAAGGGCTACGGAGATAAACCCAGCTCACCAGGAGTGATCTTGAAGATGGCTTTAACATCCGAGCACGTGGTGGACAGGACTTTCTCGGTGCTGATGGGATCTGCACGGCAATGGCATACGAATGTTAAGTGTCTACAGTGGCAGGGTGGCTGCTGTCGCCAAAGGAGCAGGACGGAATCGTAAAACCACCCTTGCAAAGAGAGGCTTTGAGCAGAAAGTTCATCAATGGCACCTTTTTGGCAGCTGACTGGTTGGTACACTATATGGACAAAAGTGTTGGGATGCCTGACCATTATACCAACAGGGACTTTAATGACATTGCATTCAAATACATAGACTTTAATATGGAGTTGGTTCCCCCTTTGCAGCTATAACAGCTTCCACTCTTCTTGGAAGGCTTTCCACAAGATTTTGGAGTGTTTCTGTGGGAATTTGTGCCCATTCGTTCTGTAGAGCATTTGTGAGGTCAGGCACTGACGTTGGACGAGAAGGCCTGGCTCGCAATCTCCGCTCCAGTTCATCCCAAAGGTGTTGGATGGGGTTGAGGTCAGGGCTCTGTGAGGGCCAGTCAAGTTCGTCCACACAGAACTCATGCAACCATATCTTCATGGACCTTGCTTTGTGCACTGGGGCACATTCATGCTGGAATAGAAAAGGGCCTTCCCCAAACTGTTTCCACAAAGTTGGAAGCATAAGCATAGCGTTGTCCAAAATGTCTTGGTATACTGAAGCATTAAGATTGCCCTTCACTGAAAGTAAAGGGCCTAGCCCAAACCTTGAAAAACGGCCCCACTCCATTATCCCTCCTCCACCAAACTTCACAGGTAACGTTATCCTGGCATCCGCCAAACCCAGACTCACCCATCTATCTACCAAACAGAGAAGCATGATTCATCACTCCATAGAACACATTTCCATTGCTCCACAGTCCAGTGGCGGTGCGCTTTCCATCACTCCATCCAACGCTTGGCATTGGACTTGGTGACGTGAGGCTTGCATGCAGCTGCTTGGCCAGAGAAACCCATTCCATGAAGCTCCCACGGCTTACATTAATGCCAGTGGAAGTTTGGAACTCTTCAGCTATGGAATCGGCAGAGTGTTGGCGACTTTTACGCGCCACGCACCTTAGCAGTCGTGGACCCCGCTCTGTGACTTTATGTGGTCTCCCGCTTCGTGGCCGAGTTGCTGTTGTTCCTAAACGCTTCCACTTTCCAATAATACCACTAACAGCTGACCGTGGAATATCCAGCAGGGATGAAATTTCACGAACTGTCTTATTGCAAAGGTGGCATCCTATCACAGTACCATGCTTGAAGTCACTGAGCTCTTGAGAACGACCCATTTTGTTTCACAAATATTTGCAAATGGAGACTGCACGGCTAGGTGCTTGAGCTTATAAACCTGCGGCAATGGGTTTTATCGAATCACCTGAATTCAATAATTAAGACACGTGTCCCAATACTTTTGTCCATATAGCGTATCTCCATGTCAGACAAGTACAGACCATCCATTTGGATAAGAAACGGTGCCTATTTAACATTCACTGCTAAATAAGTATAAAAAAGCTTTTCAGATCTCGCTCACTTTCCTTAACTGCTGATCTGGTGCAGGGTCACCGGGTGTGGACAACGTTACCGAATTGCTGAGCACCGCACTCTGGTACGCCAGTCCAACGCACGGTAGCCACACACATTGTGGGCAACAGAGTCACCAATTACCATGCAACACATCTTTGGACTGTGGGCGGAAACCAGAGCACAGAGAGGAAATGCACAAGGAGAACACGAAGCGCCACGTCAATCTGCATTTAAATATTTGTGTCCCCACTTCTTTGATGCGCAACACCAAGGCAACCTGAAGGACCTCATGGCCCTGAAAATGAGGACACGAAGCAAAGGATCCCAACACCACATCCGAGCCCCAAAACGAAGACGTAGGGGCGCCATTGACCCACAGCACAACACTGCGCTCCTGTGATTCAGGCAGAATTTAAACAAAATGCTGAAACCGAGGAGCTGGGAGGCGAAGTGCGCCTCTGGTGCGTAACTCACACAGGAGGAGCGGGGAGGAGGAGCCGGCCATGTGCGCCGTCTGCACCGCCTGCAGCGCATGGTCGCCGTCTGCCGCGCTTCCTCCGAACGCTGCGCAGCCGCCGCCCGCAGACGCAAAGCCGTCTTCACTGCTGCGCAGCTGTGACGATTCATCCCCACTCGGGGTCAGATCGCTTCCCGGGCTGCAGTTCATCGTTTCTCTTGGTTGGCTGGCTGGCGCGGAATTTATTCCCTTTTATTTGGGCAGAATGAAGTCGCGACCTGTACTGAACAGTTTACGGGTCGCGGCTAGCAAGTCGCTCGCCACTTAGCCTTGTAATGCTAACGCGGGAAGAGTGCACTGCTTTTCTGACTTCCCTTCGTGTTAACTCAAGTGCACGCCCTCCATCTCACTTTAAACTACCGAAGCGACGTTTGCTTGCGAGACAGCGCTTAAGCATGCGTTTAAAGAGCCGTCCGCCACTTTTCTCACTGAAGCAGCTGCGCTATTCGTGCGCTGCCCGGCGGGTCTGCGCAACGCGGCTGCGCAGTCGTGCGCCGGGATTCGCCGCGGGGGGTCTGAGGTGACGTCACGCGCACGGACTGCACGAACGCGACGCAGACGCAAACGGTTGCACGCCTGACAAAATAAATAAACGTTATATATGCGTTTTTCTGATTCCGAACGGAAGGTCTGGGCGTAAATAAGTCAGAAATACAACAAATCTCCACAACGTTTTTTTTTCCTATACAAATATTTATTATGCCATTTAAAACATCAGTACACCTGCTGCATACAGTTTACACAAACAAATCATCGTTTTTATAGAGGCAGTAGAAAACGAAAAGGTATCAGACGTGGTATGCAGATGAAGTAGAACATAAGTAAAATGAGACGTAGATATTTAGGAAGGCAAGTTTTTATTGTCTGAAAATAAATTACTGAGTTTTATACTGAAAAAAGCATGTGTTGTTCATGTACTTAATGGCATGTTTATAAGCAGAAAATCATTGCATCGGTTACAAGTACATAGTAGTAATTTAAACCAAAAGCTTCTGTATATTTAAAGTGCAGAAATGGGTTAAAAAATTGAATGTCGTAATTTTTTAAATCATAACACTATTTCAGTCCAGGACTCCTCACTGTCCCTGGATTCAGTGCACACACTGGGTGTTTTAAAGCACGTCGCCTGACTAAATTCTGGCTTGGCATTTAAGTGCTTCTGAACATCCGCTGCAGCTATAGTTGTGCTGCGCTCAATACAGTGCGTGCCATGCTGCATCTGATAACTGAACTGGAGCCCTTCTCCTTGTCCCAATGCTTCCCTTCGTTCTCGAAAAACTTCTCCAAGATGTGCAGCAACCATTTATTTAGCCACTTTCCTCAAGGCAGGAGCTGTATCATTAACAGCAGGGCTTGGTCTCCCCGGCTGACCTGTGCTACCGTCTTTGACAGCCGTCCATCACCTGAATCCTGCTGCCCTGTTCATTGGTTCTGGTCCATATGCTTGATTCATTACAGGAAACTGCCATTGGAAAGAGGGGTTAAACTACTGGGAGTGACAATTGTAGGACAAAACAAAAACCTTTCCTACTACTGGTGCACAGCCACAAGCTCGGGCTCTGACCGCGACCCCCCCCACAACCAAGGCAACACACATCAGTTTTCCATAGCAAATCCCTGATCACATTTTGCTAAACTGCTGTATTTTTACCTTCACCTTAGCAAACAGTTAATTTAATCCAAATTAATTTTATGCAACACAATGGAATCACAACTGACTTCAAGCAAAATGACTGTCCAACAGCTTTCAACTTGACTCATTTAAATACACTGGATCCTCAAATTACACAAAATTTGGGACCAAAAGCCCTTTCATAACTTAGTTCTCACAAGGCACTTATTTTTGGGTTCTATTCAAACGTCAGACAAAGCTCTAATAAACACCTCCATTCACACTTGTCAAGGTTTCAAGGGTCTGGAGGATATCCCTCAATCCCAGAGTACAGGGTTTGGAAGGGTACACCCTAGATGGGATACCAGTCCTGCACAGGGTGGCCACACAAGCACATATCCACTTTTACACACTAGCAGCTCAGCAATCAGAATCGCCAAGTGAAATATTAACAATCTCACATATGCGGATGACACAACTTTAATGGCTGGAAGTGAGAAAGATTTGAAGAGACTTTAAATAAAAGTGAAAGAAGAAAGAGCAAAGGCTGGCTAGCTGCTCAATGTAAGGAAAAGCAAAATTATGGCAACCGTTTCTATGAAGTCTTTGCTAATGGATGGGGAGGAAGTGGAAGCAATGACAGATTTTGTTTTCCTCTGCTCAAAGATTTCTGTAGATGGTGACTGCAGTCATGAAATTAAACAAAAGTTGCTTCTTGGGAGGAAAGCTACGGCAAATCTGGACAAGATACTAAAGAGCAGAGACATCACGTTGTCAGCAAAGGTTCATATGGTCAAAGCTGTGGTATTTCCAGCAGGTCAAAATATCAAAACTATTTTAAATAGAAGGGAGTCTGGTGGCTAGCGCTGCTGCCTCCAGAACCTGGGCTGCTCAGGTATAGGCTCAAATCCATCTCTGTGTGGGTTGCTGGTACTGTTAACTCTAAACAGCCTGGTGTGAAGGACTGTGCATGTGGCTACCTTGCGATGGACTGCTGTACCTGGTTAGTCTTGTGCTCAGTGTAACTTGGATGATCCAGTGTAGGGGTCTTTTCAAAAGTGTGATTGTACTATTTTTGGTAATTATATACAGGATCGCATCTGCTTTACCAGAGCTAACTGTCGGTTAAAAAGTTCTAGAATGGCAGTGTCATTAATATGATGGGCGACTACTGCCTGTCAAGGTCATGGATCATAACATCACCAACATAATAAAAACTTTAATCTAGCCAAATACTCAATGTTCATCGACGATGTTTATGTTGAAAACTCTGCGAAACTCTTCTTCAAATAATCTCCTGAGTCTGGCTCCCATTTTCCCAAAATCATTGTCCTGAGGTAGAAAGAAATTTGCATTACAATAAACTGGTGCATAGAACAGAGAAATGTCCAGTATTTTCCAATGTTAATGCATACTTTTTCTTCACTTGTGTAAAGATGCTTAAAACTGGGAAAGGAGAAGTTACTTTGATTTTAAAGGTGACACCAAAGGCATTCTAATCTACAGACATGTTTTGGTTTCTTTTGTTTATACTGTGAATTTCACTTAATATCAAAGCGGTTTATATGTTTCAATCAGCTTTCTGGATTTCTTACCCTGTTGAATTTGGCACAGTTTTCAAATATCAGGAGGATGTCAGAGTAAAACTGCCCTACTGTAGTATAATGCTTCTTCTCCAAATTTTCCAGAACCTTTTCCAACCACATGGGATGTTTAATGAAGTTGGAATAACCTGCAACCTGGCATGGAGACAAAACATTGATGGCGCAGACTCGGCACCAAATGTGTTCATACCCACTAGGGGGGTAAGCAGACACTGCCAATGAAACAACCAACTCACTGTATGGCAGGGGTTGGATATGAAGACATGCTGCTCATCTGCCTTGTATAGGCAGAGCAGGAGATACTGGCAGTACTGTAAAGAAACAAAGCACATGTTAAAAAAACCACTGTGCGTCATCACTTAGCAAAAAACATGATCATCTACACTGACAGCAATGGTCGCTCCCCTTCAGTGATGCAACTGGGTGACTGACAAGGGGGATGATTTAGCTTTAATACAAACAGCCTCACCAGGGTGAAATCGGAGATGAGTTTTTGGTGTGTATCCTGGAGACGTATTTGGGTGGGGTAGCGCCACTCCAGACTTTGCTTCAGCACACAGTATGTACACATCCACTTCTCCCTGTAATCCCAGTGGAGGTGGAGAATCAAATAAAACAACACTCAGACTAGGCTATGCCTCTGCACCTTCACTTCTCCTAACCCTAATCCGGCTATATCTACACTGTTTAGTACAATATATTCCCTAGTACACAGCCACACTCACCCCAGAATACTGCTATCCAAAGTGGGCAGGTGACACCCATAGTGAAAGGCACGAGGGCAGTGGTCACAGCAAACCAGTTCGCCTTGCTTGAGGCATATAAAGCATTCATCATCGTTCTGCTGCTCCTTCTGCGGGTCACAGGGAAACAGCGACGGCATAAAAAGTAAAAGAAATAGATTAAATATCATCTTTCAAGGAGTAACAGCGCTATTCTTCTACCTCAAGTGTAATTTTTTTGACAACTGTGAGTTAGTGGGTGGTACTGCTCTGGTAGGGGTGGGGTTGAATAAGGACACTGATAAAACAGCTGGTTGGAGGACTGCAGGGACAAAAGCTGGTGGTTTGGCGGCACAGCTGGTGTGTCTGTTGGTTTGGGTTTTGAGTTATGTTGTGCTGCCATCATTAAGGTCTTTTCTTTGAGACTTGCTGTCTGGTGCCTTTAGTCCCATCCCCATGACCAACACACAATTCACAGCTTGGTTCAAATTCTGGTGCAAACACCAACACAAACCCCCAGTATCTGTTTAAACAGCCTTCAACCATTTCCATGCTTTGCCAAAAAATCTGCGTGCCACAGAGCATCGCAGCTGTTCCAGGTGAAGCAGGCCGCTGAGGTCCCTGAGCCGCATTTCAAAAATGGGCGCTGTCTCCAATTTCCACTGCTGCAGAATTATAATGCAAAGCGGCAAGATATTTTGAAAATTTTACCAAACTGAATCCAAGGCACTCGGTATATGGGGATATTTCTCTATATGCAAGACTTTAAATAAATTCTTAACTAATTGTAACTGACTTCACGGCTCACTTTTCCCGCTAAACATTCGGGCTCATGCTGTAAAGCTTCTCTGCAGCATGGCAGCACCTGGATGCCAGGGTGTCAACTGCTGTGATGGCAGTGGGGCCTGTGTAGAGGAGGGACTCACCAAATATTGCACTTCACGACTGCATAAGGCACACTTGCAAAGGACAGAGTGAGGGTGAAGGATCCTCTTCTGCAGCCCACAGACAAACAAAAAACAAAACACATTTACTGCTCTAGCAACATTACCTTTAGTATAAAAAAGAGCAGAGGTACTACAAGGCAGATGTGAATAAAAAAGGAAGAGTCAGCTTCTCGACACCTAGTGGTCCTCTTACTATTTTCCCATATTATGCTCCTCTACCTCTATGAGAAAGCTGAGGGGAGTGCCCTGGCAATGGATGTTCCTCATCCAGTAAGGATCGCTTAGTGTTGGGTCCTCCATCGCAAATTCCTCAGGGGTCAGCCACTTGTCCTCTGTTCGAATGCTCTTTCCACAAGTACCTGTAAATATATTGAATTCATGCAGTACTGCCGAGTCTTTAGTATCCATAAAAACCACAGGGGCATGTGATGCGGGTTTCCTTAAATTTTTTACTCAGAGTTAATAGTTTTTGTAATGTTTTTCTGTTTGGATGGTGAAAAGCTTGAATGTTACTCTTAGCTCCTGAAGACCTTAATAAGCACAGCAACTGCAAACAAAAAAAACCCATAATTTTTGTTCCTTTTTAACAATTGGTTCGTCAGTTCTGCTCAAAAGATCATCTGGCACAAATACACACCTGATGCAAAGCGGTATGTATACAGCGTCCCTCTGGCCGACCCACAGGTGACAGGAAGAGAGGTTCCTTTAAATGGTGACAGATCTGTCCCATTATTTTCTGCTCCACCATCCTCCTCCATGCTCTCCTGCATAACTTGCTCCTGTCCTTCCTCCTCTTCTGAGTCTAAGTTTGACACTGGAAGGTAGCATATAAGTTACATTCTGAAGAATAAAAATTATAACCGATTTAGAGTAAATCTGGAGCTCTTTATTCAACATCACACAGCCAAGTAGCCCAATGGGGCTAACAGATGTTCCTCACATGTGTTCATGCTTGAGGTGGAGTCTTCTGGCGGATTAGAAGGGAACAGGCGTCTCCTCTCCTGAAAGAAAAATCAAATGTCAAGGTGTACATCGCTCAAGTGGAATGAAAGACATTAAAGTTCTCTCAGCACAATTGAGCAACCTGCAGCAGAATGGGACAGGTGCATTAGGAGAGTAAAATCATCATGGTTGGCTATTTACCTTCTCGGTGTGTGAAAGATTACTTACTGGGTGACCCCGAGTGGCTCTGGCGCATCTGGATTTAAAATTCGAACATTTCAAGTGACCTTCCTAAGACAAAAATCCCAGAGAGACAGAGCTTGTACTATTGTGCCACTTAAAACAGTAAATACACCATCCACACTGCACTGATTTTAAAATGTGAATCAGCTGACAAAAGCTTGCGCTACATTCAGGATTTGAGCTTTTTTCAAGGTGATTTATAATCCCACAACTGTTACGCACAGGTGAGAAATCTCAGGCCATCACAGATCACCCACATTGAGAACAATTTGGACGAATTCACCTTAAATTTGTTTTGGAGAGCAATTTCTGGATTCAAACCCACAACCCCACAGAGTTACATCTTCTACTTTACCCTGACTTCTAAATAACTCATTGGTACATGCTCACCATCTGAGAAAATGAAAACCAAAGGGCAAATGAGACATGAATAAATTTGAAAAAGGCAGACGACTTTCAGCTGTGAGGTGCTGGAAGGTGCACTGATGGCTCCTGTACGGTCTGCTGCCCCACAACCTGCTCCACCAGCTCCCTGCTTCACCTGAATCAGTCTGTGCAGAGTGGCCTTCCCACAGTGGATGCTTGTCTTCCAGTTCTTCCAGTTTTTCTTCCCTCCAAATGTCTCAAAGTCTTTGGGGTAGAACCAGCTTTTCTCAGCCAGGATACACTTCTCTCCTGGGTACCCAAACCCAAGATAACAACAACAAAAAAAAAAAACAAATTCAGCCATATCTCCAAATTAAGCCAAAAAGCAGTAACAACAACCACAACAACAACAACAACAACAACAACAACAATAATAATAATAATAATAGTGTTGTTGTTACTATTATTATTATTATTGAACTCTATCCCTAATGACAGATGAATATTTGGTTTACAATCCTGTGTCCTTACCTTCCTTGTTATTGGAAAATGTAGTCTGATTTAGCGACCCCCCCCCACCCAGCAAAAGCCCTTAAAGTAGAGCCACTGCTACAATCCCTGCTATCTGCCTCCTCACCTCTAGCCAGCTTTTCTCGATCGAGAGTCCCTTTCTTAGTTCCACAAGAAACAGGCAGCTGGGTTCTGTAAAAGGGCCACCTCCAGATCTCTTCATTCCCACCCTTTATTATAGGAGACCCTGCAGATTCACAAAGGAAGCACGATGACATACAGTACTTCCAACAATGGACCTCTGCACTCACTGTAACCCGAGCGTGCTTTTCTGGAACATGGATGATGCTTGAATAACTTTAAGTTTTAAGACCCCAGGGTCGGTACTTGAGTTGCCAGCTCTTCTGTAAAACTCACTGTGCTTTAGCTCATTTTCAAAAACCTACAAAATGCTCTTAGCCTGTGTTATACAAAATGGTTTCTGGTATCATTAGGTTGAGTCCAAAATTGAAACAACCTGGCATTATTTATTCAGTCAAGAGCAAAGTGCAAAGCGAAAGAGGCATTTGAAGGCACAATTAAACTGCAGTATGAGAATGCACACCACAGCTCAGTTTTTAGCATTTCCATGATGACAAATTTGGCCAAAGGTGGTATTTAAATGCAGTAGGGTCTCACTGTAGACAGGCTTTGATTTCTTTCTCTTCACGATGGGTGTGGACTGAGATGAGGAGCCAGGTTGTGCCTCATCACTGGATGTGTCACTACACGGCCTCTTCTTCGCAGCCTCCTTCTCCTTCCCCTTTTCTTCCCTGGCCACCGTCTTCCCTTCCTTCTCCCCCTCTCCCTTTTGCATCTTTGCTTTCCTCACTTTTTCTGATGACATCTTTGGGTCCTCTGGCGTTGTCTTCCCCTCTGGAATTTTCTCAAAAGAGAAAGACCCTACATTTGACAAAAAAAAAGAGGCAATACTGCACACTGCACTCAAAGCCAAGTCATTAAAAAAAACAACATGGGTATCTAGACTTAAGCAGTCTTCATGTCCTTTTCTGGTAAGTTTCCAAAGTCTTTTAAGTAAAGCAAGTTTTTTAAAATGATCTTGCGTACAAGTACAAAAGTTGACTCGAAATAGTGAAGACAATAATAATAATAATAATAATAATAATAATAATGAGTACTAGTGCCGAGTAAACGTTCTGTAGTTCCAAAATACAGTTTGAATTACTAATAGTAATCTCTGAATTTTAGGTTACTTTTGATTATACACTGCCTAGCCAAAAAAAAAGTCATCACCCGGATTTAACTTAGTGTTATGATGTGGGGTTGCTTCATTTGGTTAGGTCTAGGTTCAGCAATGTTATGTGCCCAAAAAATGAGCTCAGCTGACTACCTGACTATACCGAATGACCAGGTTTTTCCATCCATCAATGGATTTTTTCTTCATATTCCTAGATGACAATGCCAGGATTCATGGGGCTCAAACTGTGAAAGAGTGCTTCAGTGAGCATGAGAGAGACATCATTTTCACACATAGATTGGCCACCACAGAGTCCAGACTTTAACCCAATTGAGAATCTTTGGGATGTGCTGGAGAAGACTTTATGCGGCGGTCCGACCCTCCCATCATCGATACAAGATCTTGGCGAAAAATGAATGCAACTTTGGCCGGAAATAAATGTTGTGACATCGCATGAGCTTATCAAAACAATGCCACAGTGAATGCATGCCGTAATCAAAGCTAAAGGCGCTCCAACCAAATATTAGAGTATATGACTTTTTTTTTGGCCGGGCAGCGTATCATACAGTAGCTCTTTAGTGGACTTTTTTCAAAGGCAACATACTGCTGCTATTCCACACAACTTTCTGGTTTCCATCATTAATAAGAAACATCTACAAAAGCAATGTGAGTTAAAACATTCACCAGAAAAGCTGCATGAAGATGTCCAGCACCTGTCCTGCACGTGATAAGCCATGAAGGTAAGAAAAGACACATTGGTGATACAGTTCAACAAATTCCCTGTGTAACTTAAATGCAGTTTGGAATTGGCGTATTCACTGGGCCGTAGGTGCTGTAGTGATTATGGCCCTCGCATTGTAATCTGACAACTACTTAACCTGAGCTGAAGTGAGAATACCTTGCTTGTATAAATGGGTAAATCAGGGTAAAGTCTCTATCATTATCCATCATTGTAAGCTACCCTGGACAGAAGTGTCATCTGAAAAAAGGTAAATATTAATTCAGCTTGAATGCAAAACCCTCCCCCCGAGACCACTGACCGTTCAGAATGCTGCTCCTAAGTTGCCGCAGGACCATGTATTGCTGAAGGATGTGGTCCTCGAACACACACTTCCAGAAGAGGTTGACATACTCAGGTCGCTTTGCCTCAAACCAGTTGAGCATCTCATACATTCGCATTTCCTGGTTGTGTTTTGTCTTTGACCGTATCACCTTCTGCATCCGGAGACACATCAGCACAAAGTCACCCCATTAACGCTGCAGTATTACAGTTACACATCAGTGCTAATGTCACAGAGGGCCAAAAGGTAGGATAGTGTTCAGTTCTTTGGTTTTATCATCTGAAGGCTTGAGTTTGAATCTCACTTCTGGCTGTATTGCCATGATCAAGGTGCTCACCCTGAACAGATGCAGTAAAAACACCTGCTGTACAGCATGAGGCTGAGGTGGGTAGTAATGGAGTTAATGTAATAATTTTACTGCCATGCTTTGTCATACAGTTATTCAAGTTAATTTAACATTCCACCCACACTTCGCACACCGTCAACTTTTTGTGGTGAGAGATGTCGGTCTCATAGTAGATGAGCTCTGCTGCGCTTACAAAAGGTTACTTCCTCTCCTGTTGCAAAGCTAGCGCTGACAATTTAACAATTAGGTTTCAAGTTGTACATGCTTTCAGACCAGGACGTCAGTACAAAACCACTTGTTCTTATGTAGAGAAAACAGTCAGAGCCTTTTCACAAGGTGACAGAGGAAACAAATTTTTTTTGTTATTATATTAAAATTATTTTTTAAAAGCTACACTGGACAGCATTTGGCTGGCAGAAATAAACTAGCCTGTATAAACCAAATCTTTGTTCAGTTTTTACTTATGTCACGGTGTTACTTTGATTCAAGATTCAAAGATTTATTTGTCATGGGTGAACAACACAGCGTAGCAGTGTTGTCCCCATGAAAAGTTTTGTTTCCGGACATCCTCAGTAGCACAGTGCCCGGAAACAAAACTTTTCTGTTGCGGGACTACAAGTAGCACAGAAGTTTGGGGTTTTTGCTACCTAAAAACTGTCTTTTTGGACCCTAATCCTGCACCACTGTCCTGCTTTTGAGAAATGCATGCAATTTCTTGAAAAGATGACTTGTGTACTGTAGCAGTTACCACTGACCCTTCCCTGGGCAGTGGAAGAGTCGATCGGGGTCTGTCTGTATGTCTGTCTATCTATATGCCTGTCCCACCCATTGTGGAAACCCGTCTGGTTCATTTTTCCCGTTTCTGGTGCTTTTTGTTGTTGTAGGTTTAGTCTGTAGTTGTAGGTATGGTGGCTGTGTGCTGTTGGTTTGAATTTACTAACCGTTTGTTCTGCTCTGTATTTATTACTAAACTATTTATTATTATTTATTGTTCACCCGTCTACGTATCTATTTATGTCCATATTTGCACTGAGGATGCCTGGAAACGACACTTTTCATGGGGACAACACTGCTATGCTGTGTTGTTCATCCACGACAAATAAACATTTGAACTTGAACTTGAACTAGCTGTTTTAACTTTGGCTGAATTTAATTTATTTCTTTCAACCACGTAGATTCGTGTTCGAACACTTTTACTTCAGCGCCGTGTTCTGCTACCGGACGCTGGCGACCAGCGACGCGGCCCTCGGTGACAGCAAGGGGGTCGCACCTTGTACTTTTCCTCGGGGATGAGGTTGTAGTCTCGGAGCTGGTTGAGCAAGGTGTGCGGCTTCTCTATGCACGAAATCTCCGTCTTCTTACAGTGGAAGAAGTGCAGCAGCTGCTCGGTAGTCAAGAAGTCCAGATGGTCCATCTCCAGGCTCACTGCGTCACTACAGTGGGCGAAAAGCCTCGCAAAATCAGAAACAGAAATATTTTCAGCAGCCGTTCACTGAGGCGGAGGCCGCCGTAGCCTGGTTCTCCCGCCAGCTCGGCTCCGGCGCGAAATCCGAAGGGTTTCGGTAGTTACCTCACTTGCACAGCTTACCTGGACATGATGCAGGTGGAGAAGCTCCATTCGCGACCGCACTAACCTATACGTAAAAAGGAAAACATGAATCTCCCGCCACTGCAAACTCCGTCTTCACAAACAGACCGGAAGTTGATTTCAAACGATTACGGTGACGTAAGGAAATCGAAAGTGAAACCGCTCTACAGGGGGGCGCCAATTGGTTTGCAGTACACCGAGTACACGAGTAAGGTTTATTTTATTCTATTTTATTTTATTTTATTTTATATTATCTGATTTTATTATGAAAAAACTGTTTTCATGCAGTATTGTAATGGTGTCGGCCAGGCGCGGAGTGCTACTTAACGTTAAACCGTGGATTACACCAGCTAGTGAACAGTAAAACACTGTAAAACACGGCAACTGATGTAGCTGCCATGCCACCAAGCAATGACAAGCTGGGCAAATGATTCCATGTGACGAATGAATTAATGGGGCATGCAGTGAAAAATGAGCACTGTTGGAAAAAAATCATCCAAAAACCCTTTTAGTTTCTAAACACAGTAACCTTAAATTATACGTGGAGACTTATTTTACACTGCAGCACGATCTTGGGAAATAAAAAGACTGTTCTGCATTAAAACATAAGCAGTCACATCCAAAGTCACTGGTCTCTGCCTCCTTGTTGAAGACACCATCATGACATTGCAGAGTCTTCTTCTGTTGACATGAGCAAGAGTTCTTCATTCTGCTCCTTTTTACAAACGTAAGTAAAAACAACTATTCTGTTCCAAATGTAACTGGTCTCCCACAACCCGCTCTCCTTTGGACATCTACAGCACTGCTGTTGAGACAGTCAACAGCATCAAGTTCCTTGGCATGCACATAGCAGAAGACCTCACCTGGACACTCAACAGCACCTCCACCACAAAAAATGCCCAGCAGCATCTCCATTTCCTGTGGAGGCTGAAGAAAGCCAGCAAGCCTGCCTCCTTCCATCCTCACCACCTTCTATAGAAGAACTATAGAAACCATCCTCTGCAGCTGCATCACTGTCTGGTTTGGGAAATACAATGTCACCGACTGCAAGACCCTCCAGCGCCTGGTGAAGACAGCTGAGAGGATCATCAGTGTTCCTCTCCCACCCATTGAGAAACTCTATGAGAAACATTGCACCTGTAGAGTCACAACCATTGCTCCTGGCCCGGACCACCCCTCCCATGCCCTGTTCACCCTCTTACCATCTGATAGAAGGTACCAGAGCATCCAGGCAAAAACCACCAGGCTCCACAACAGCTTCATTCCTCAGGCGGTGAGGGTCCTCAACGGGCTGAAACTCACCCAAGCTCCCCCCATCATCGGGAAATACCCAGCTTCCTAGGGTCCAACCACCCCCTCCCCTGACCATACCAATGACTGCACGGTCACTTTAAGTTTATGTTTACCTGGACATTACTGCACTGCTATTTATTATTTATTAATATTTATTATTTATTTATTTAATGTATTTGCACTGTTTTTATTTTGAACCCCAGAGAAACAAATTTTCAACCTTGACGTACAGTATACCTGTATACAGACGGGCTGACAAATAAAAAAAACTCTCTTGACTCTCGGATGGGATGTGACACAAACCTGGTTTATTTGAGAATAACTGATCTGTTTTGAAGTCATAAAATGTAATACCAGTTTTACTGCTTATTTTCTATTTGTACTTTTAATGATACTGCGCACATCTAAAGTTGTCCAGGATTATGTTAGTTATTTTGGAGCACAGTATTTTAATATGATACATCTTCTTCTGGTGCTTTTTCTTTTTAATCCTTTTTTCTTGCCTAATTTCAAGTGGGGCTTACTTTCTACTGTGTTCATGCAGCTGCCAACCTTAATCTTTGATTTAGTCAGAGAGCCACGTCCTCAAGATAGAAAAATCTAAATTAAAGCATTTAGTTAATAACCAAGCGTTCCTGGCTCAGTTTGGCATCATTTTTAAAGGAGCTGTTCCTTAACCCTCCACCCCACCTACAGCTATATTTTCATAATTATTCACACAAGTATTGCCTAGATCTGAAGTGTATATTGGATCCGAACACCTCTCTCTTAAATCCATACTGAGAATAATTGCATGGAGATCACATTTGGCATCTTTTCTCAATCTTCCTAATTTGTTTTTGCTTACATGCCAATGTGGTCTGTTTTTTCATCATACTCTCTGTTTAATTTAGGTGAATAAGACTGATGAATTATGGACAAAAATGCAGTCTTCTTATATTTTTATGGTCTTTTGAGTGAATTTACAATGTTGGGATTTAACATTATATCAGTCTTAAGAAATTGGCAGTAATGCAGTGTCCCTAATCCTCTTGTAAATCTTAAGATACCTGAAGACCTACAGAGATAATTCCAGAGGTTGTTCAGTAGTAGTCTAAAATGTACGTAGATCATGGCAACCTGGGTAATATACTGTGTGGCCAAAAGTAAGTGAATGACTGAGCTGAGGTGTTTCAGCCACACCCATACAACATACAGACACATTCTAGACAACTGTGTGCTTCCAACTTTGTAGCCACAGTTTGTGCAAGAAGCTTCTTTCCTCCTCCAGCATGACTGCACCACCTGCACAAAGGGAGCTCCATAAACACATGGTTTGCCCATGTTGGTGTGGAAGAGCCTGAGTGGCTGAACAGAGCCCTGACCTCAACCCCACTGAACACCTGAACCCATGCCCATGGGTTCGGAATGGGATGTTCAAAAAGCACATATGGGTGCGATGCTCATGTGTCCACATACTTTTGGCCATATAGTGTACTTGTATGCATTGAAGTGGATAGAAAAGCAAAAGCAAAGCAACCAGCAAGTACTCTACATCCCTGCAAAACACCCGAGAAAACATTATAGGTGATTTCATGCCAAAACTTTCTAACTGAATGTCTCATGAAAGAAGAAATAAACTCATTTTCAGCTTACATACTCAAAAGTTTTGACTGGCACTGTTTATCTTTGCTTAGCTAAATTCCCTTTCCTCTCATCAAAGATACACAGTATCCAGACAATCCAATTCTACAGAAGAACTGCAACAGATTGGCACACAATTTTCCAGCGGGAGACATCACTGCAGCAACTGTGGAATTCACATGGCTAACGTCTCTCCAGTAGTTACAGCACATCCTTATACTACAGCTGTGATGTTAATGCCAGTGTGAATGCCAGTGTCGTCATAGATGACCTCTCCCTGCCCTGGATGTTGATCCCGACACTTCTTCACGGTCTGGAGAACAGTGGCCAGACGCCGGTCCAGGGCAGAGAGGTGTGGCTCAGCCAGGAGGGGAGCCACAGAGGTGAGCGGATCCTGGGCAAGGGACTCCCGCATCATATTGCTGAGGCGAAACTGTGGGAGTGACAGGAGGTGCAAGCGCAAAATTGTTGAGCGCCGAATCCTGAAAAGGAGGAGATCGCAGTGATGGGGTGAACGTCAAGCTAACACCAGCAAAAACACCTGCCAACAAACCTATCGCTCTGTCACACTAGTTTACACTATGGGGAAGCTGCCACCATGCTAGTGTTTTACTGTACCTGCAACACTGCTTCAGGGGGGCCAATATAGATGGTTCATCCCGGGAATGACGACCAAACCTGTAACCCAAAAAGCGTCACCCTAATAACTCATGCTTTATTGCAACAACAAGCAAATCAATGAAGAAAAGATGCAGCAATGCTTTCCACAAGGTGGGGCTGAGGCCTAGTGTTCACTCACGCCCTTCCGTTGTCCAGGTGCAGAAGGAAGGTGTCGTTTCCAAACTTCTCAAAGGTCTCATAGTGATGTCTGTCCATGTTGCCTGCACATTACGAGGAAATGCAAGGTGACTCTTTTGTGTGCTTCTGCTGTTCTCATAAATTTCTGTTCAAATTGAACATCCATCCAACCATCAATTCGGTCAATAAGTTAATCCACATGTCAACTTCAGTCCACAAACAGAAGCTTGAATTTTGAATTGGGCTTAACAAAATAACTGGGCCTCCTAAAGTACCTAAATAAACCATAATTAAATATCTTTACTGACTCATGAGGAAGTCCAGTACCGCCATGTCAATCAAATCAACCAGTCGAGTGCCTCTGTTGTACGGCGGTGTCTTTTTCACCGTGTGACAGAAGTTTGGGTCCTTTTCCCATCTGAAAAAAAAAACAAGGAAAGTGGTCATGGGTATTTATTCCTCTGAAATCCTGAAAAAGAAGAACAACTTAGACTTTTCAAAAGAATGGATGATGAGTACACAAGCACTACGCTGTATGTCTATACCCAGCTGTTTAAACCCAAACTCCCTGACCAAAATGAGCAAGCAAAGACCCCAGGCAACCTACTGTGCCAGTTTGTTTCTGCTGTAGGAGCGTCTCCAAGGGCTCCTCCAGGACCGACGGGGTGCCAGAGAGAGGTCAGGCAACATGGCGGCCATTGAGCCCTCCAGGGAGACAGGGCGTCCACACACAGCGTGTTCTGTGGAGCAGTAGTACGAGCACTGACCGTAGAAGCAGATGTTACCCACTGGAGATGGGGAGAAGGAGGGAATGGGGGAGTTACAACACTATACCCCATGATTATTGTCTGAACTTGAGTGATGAGGAGAAAAATGTGATAGTCTGAGACAAACCTGGTGATATGTAAAATGTTCTGGCCAGCTTGTGGTCTGTGGTGATGTGCTTGATCTCTTTGGTCACGTTGATCAGCCGCCCAACAACCGGGGGTACCCGCCGAAACCCCAGTACCCTTGAACATGCATGCAAAGCATGAGAGGTATGAAGTTAATGGTCCAACAGACCTCTAAGGATCAAGATTTCACTGGTATATACCTGTCAAGGTGGAAGGCAGCAATCTCAGCATTGTGCCTCTCAAAATCTGAGAAGTAGAAGAGGTTGGGATTGGTCTCCTCATCCCGCTCCTGCCTGTGAAATGGACATAGAGTTGGAATGAGAGGACTGCTGGACTCTGTTCTGAGTAAAATGCATCAGTTTCTATACAAAATAATTTATTCTTTTAAATCAGCTCCAAAAATATATTTTAAGCACTTAGGGAACCACACTATGGGTCTGTCTGTCCAGACAGCAGAATGCAAGAAATATTATTATTATATCACTATGCCATGTTTGGGTGCGTAGTTGGTTAGCGCTGGTATTGGGGAAATACTAGCCATTGCATAGTGGCTAGATAGGATTGCTGTGGGTTGACTGTGGGGTTGCCGTGGTGGTTAAGGGTTAGGATGAGGTAAAACGGGGCTTAGGGGGAAGGTTTGGTAGGTAGCGGGATCCCCTTTAAAGTGCAAGTTCCTGTATTAGCACTACGTATTTGATATGAATTCATTGGACTATTAGGGCACAGTGGAACTGAGACAGGAAGTGAGATCACATGGAAGTTTTCTGAGGGTAAATTAAGATGATCGTCATTGTGAAATGGTATGAAAACGTAGCTGTCAGAAGCTCAGATTTATTTCTTACTTCATTGGCTTAAAGAGAGCCTGTCCGTAGTTGGGGAAAGACATGATAAGTTTGAGCTGCGTCCCTCCAGGTTTCTGCACTGAACACACACACACACACACACACAAAAATTATTCCCAAGAACAACAGTAGAACAAAGTTCTTGAAATAAAACGCACAGTTCTTGACTCACAGAACTGTTAACAAACCATTATTTCATAAATAAACTTATTGCCCGGTTAATTAACTTCGAAATTTAGGACCAGAGTCCATTTCCAGCTGTGGGCTTCCTAACACAGAGAACCAAGCTGTTCTTGATTCATTGGCCACCAAAAAGCTTGGGTTTCCCATCAAAACCCCAACCCCTGCAGAGAGACACATGGATTCTGAACACAAGAGTTCTGAAGCTGACTGCCAAGCAGAACTTTAAGGATCATGCTTTCACCTGTAGACACTTGTTTAGACGGAAGGTGGCAAACTCAGCATTGTGCCAGATCACTAAATTATTTATTTATCTTATTTCATTACCAAAGTTACTGCCCAGTTCATCTACTTTTGTATTTTAAAATCAGCCTAAGTACTTTGTTTCGCCAGCAGTGGTCATCCTAACACAGAGAAACGAGCTCAGCTCGCCTCAACTGTGTACTTCATCCTCCGTCTTGGCACGCAGCACAAAAGCAGCGCATTATTGATCTCCTTCACTCAATACAGCATACAAGTGCAACGATCTCTCGGTGTGAGAGGAGCTCTGTCCAAACTGACCACCACACATCATCTGCACTTGAGGAAGAAACAAGATCGAACCAGAACACTGGAGTAACCACGAGGAGAATCCTCAAATTGGTTCTTGGTGGGTACTGTGATGAGCGTCCCTTTACCACTGCTAAGGACACATTGACAAACCAGTAATGGGGGGAAGTGAAGCGATGGCTGACGTCTGGAGGCAGACGAATACACATAAGCTGCGGCATTGCGTAACAGTCAATCTCCATATGGTATTAAGTGTACGTCTGGGCAAGGGATTGCTCTGCAATGGATTAAAAGAGTCGACCCCCTGAACCAAAGATCGTATCAGTGAGGGATTGTTGGGCCATTTCATCGCCTTGCCATCGTTTTGCCAAGATTATCATTTATCATCACGCTTATAGCGCGTTACACTTTCAGGGTTTTTTTTTCCCCTAGTTGTTTTCATTCCCAAAAACTTTGTGGCCTAGTTTCAGTGGAAGAAGATCAACACTGAGTCCAAACATCTGAGTGAACCCTGCAGGAGATGGCTGAGCAGCCAGTCAGATGTCTAGACCACTGTGATCACCTGCACCTGAGCCAGGACATCTTAAGATCCACATAGTCTGATCTGCCACATTTTCAGAGAACTTTTTAGGTTTGACCTTTCAGCGGTGGCCTTTGCCTGCAGTGCTCACTGGCTGGCCCTGTTTCTCCATCAGCCACAAAGCTTGCCTCTCTCACTACCTGCGCTGAGGATGCGGTGTGTGGCCAGCTGCTCCAGCAGGGCTGGTAGGCTGGGTTCCTTGGCACTGTACAGCTCCCAGCGTGTGATGCTCAGGTGGAAGCGCAGCCACGGTGGTTGGGAGTCCGCATTGTCGCTCCAGTGTGTTGTGTCGTATCCCTCCCTACTGTCGCCGACCCTGGTGGTACGAGAGAGTGAAAGGGCATTCTGCCAGTTAGGTGATGTTGAAGTTACACACGTACTGATGCAGGTCCCAGGAAGCACGTGCCACCTGCGAGAACCTCAGCACTTAGTAAACAATTCTCACTGTGGTAGCACTGAGAAATGGGATGATAGAAAAACTGCTTTGCTTAGCAGCAGTAATGCTATGCACAAGCACAAAGGGATGGGTGCAATAAAACAGTGGCACTTATGTAGGCTTGAGAGGGTGAGGGGGTAGGATATCCAGAAGTTAGATCCTTAGTAAGCCAGATGTCTGCATGTACTGGTACGCAAGACCGACACAGGCTGATGTTTCTGAATGAATTTAAATGCTAGCCCTGATCCCCATGCTGTTGTGTCACTGACAGAAATGATGAGCAAGCAAAAAGTCACCATCTGCAAAGATGATGCCAATGGCAGCTTTCCAGCCCTCACCACTCCAGCGAACTGTCTCTGGCGTCGTCCTTCACTTTGCCCTTCACTCTTAGGAGCCGGTCATCTTCTGTGGGTGGTGGATGGGGAAGGTTGTACAGAGGGTGTTTGAAGAGCGCCTGCAGCTTGGAAGGGGCTGGCGTGGAAGCCCCGCTCAGAGACGTTGGGCGGCTCATTTTGCGTGCCATGTTGAGGGAGGCAATTGGGCCGTCCTTCCGCTGTGCAGCAGTCTGGCCTCTTGTTTCAGCTGCGGACGTTTCATCCACGGGTTTGGGGTTCCAGCTTCTGTCTGTGATGGACAAGGCTTCTCCATTGGATTTATTAATGGCAGAGCTGTCATTCGCCAAGATCTTCAAAGCACCTTTCATGTTGGTGGCCGCGGTGGTGGCACGGGGCTGAGTGTCACAGGTCATCCGGAGGAGCGCCAGAGACACAACAGATAGGAGCACGTGCAGCACCAGGGACAGGCAAACCAGGAACACGCAAACGTGGCGGGAAAAGCGACGCACAACTCGCCTCATCCTGCAGGCAACACGGGGGGCAGGAAGACGGGAAAAGGAAGAAAGGCAGGAAGAAAGGAGAAGTTATCACTGGAGATGTTAAATCATTAAACAACAAAAGGATAAGCGAGGCATAGAGAGAGAGAAATCTGAATTCCTCAGTTACATTCTGACATAAATGCATAGTTGTGTTCCATTCAAAGGGTCTTCCTCCTCAGAGGTTTGAGAAGCAAGGAAAAGCATTAGTACATTTATTGATAAAAAATTAAGCACTTCATTTCAGCGAAGGCCCCCTTGTTACACCTGAAACAGCAGCCAGCTTGGAAACATCGGAATCGGATGCCTCCGTTAAACACACGGGTTTGGCAGTCATCATCTACAGCCGAGGGCATCCGCAAAATGGCTCAAGAAAACCAAAGACTTCCTTACCTTGCTGGCGAGCAACTGTTACCGCAAGCACCTTCCGTTTTTGCCCCGGTCAAACCCCCAAAGTCCTGCCTTCGAGCCACCCCCCGTCTGCACCGCTCCACGGTGTCATCTGGCCCTCGCTCTTCATCACGCCGCTGTAGTTCAAACAGCAAAGCTGCCAGGTTACAGTGACCCAAATGCTTGGCTATTGACAGATCCATTTATTTACTCATCTGTCTGCCAGTGAGCTGAGGTTGTTTAAAACCGATTATAGTACATGGATATCTGTCTAATTTATTATTATTATTATTACTATTATTATTAGTAGTAGTAGTAGTAGTAATTTTGTACATCTTTGTCCAAGGTTATTTAATTACATTTATTATTAAAAATTTTGGGCAGAAATGTGGTGGTCCAGAGCCTCTATAGGGAATACAGTGTCACAAGGTAATCAAATACACTCCTTTGCTCACACTTTACTGCCATTTAGAGACCCAAGTCCAGCTGAACCATATCTTTGGACTGTGAGAAGAAACCAGAGGACTTGGAGAAAACCCACAAGGAAGAAGGTGCCAGCTCCACGCTGAACAACCTGGGTTCAAAGCTCCATCCAAACCTACCGGCTGGTTGCTGTGAGGCACCAGGGCTACCAGCTGTGCCACCACACCCTCTTGCATCTGCATAAAGACGGGCAACGATGTCTGAAGATGCTGACAAACAAATCAATATGAAGATGAAATTTATGCTCAGACAGGATTATCAGGCCAGGTAATCACAGATTTGCAAAGGATTCGGTGTTGGTGCAGCCAGGTGGTTTGAGAGCCAGAAGTGGTGCCCAGGAGCAGTGTACCATACCCCACAGAGATGGATTCATGGCTCACGTGGCACGGTCCACGGGGGGGAGTGTGCCAGCTATAGAGGAGGAATGGCGGCCTGGCACCACCAATATGGTTAACACCGCCATTCGTGCCATAAAGGCAAACTGGCGACACCCACACAAGCCCTGCAGGTGAGGGACAGCCAGAGCCGCACTCTCAGCATGGAGCTGTACGGGAGCCCAGTTCTCAGACACACGCACATAAAGAAATAAATAAGTAAATAATACCATCTGGAGAAACAAGACAAGAGGAACAAACATCATCTGGTCTTGAATTAAATTGAGAACGTCGTCTCGGGGGAGCAGATTAAGGTCTTTTTAATTCCAAACCTTGGTTTGAAGAACAGTCGGCGGCTGTAGATCAGAAATGGCCACCAATCCTGGTGAAGCGGTTCTTTGCCTTTGCAGCATATCTGTTGTTTTCTGAGCGAATTTTCAGCGCACGTCCTGGGTGGGAGATGATGGGTGGGGTGGGGGGTCAACTCTGAAACCATCCTAAGCAGTGCTTTTTTGCACTTTGTCAACATTCTCCCTTCATCAAGGTCTCTTTTAAGGTTCCCTTTTTGCCATTTTCCACTCTTCTCCTCTCTCCTGCGCCTCCTTCATATCGTGGCCCCGCCTGAGCGGACCTGGGTCGGCACACGCAACCGTGTTCACATGCAGAACGGGGAGGTGCGTGCAGGCGATGGGAAAACATGCAGCCTCAAATTAATATTACATGCTTTCTCTCTCGTCATGATGGCTGCCCATGGGTGCAGGCTGGATGAAAAATTCATCTCCTCTTTCTGAACATCTCTCGCTCGCCTTACATCACCCTCTTATCTTTTTTCCTCCCTGCTTGTCTGCCCCCCGGGTGCCACCGCTCTCTCATAACATTTACCTTCCACTCATCTCTCCGGCAGACAGCCTCCCTCCATGTCCGCCTCTCTCCACTTCTCCCCCTGAAAAACAAGGTGCCGTTTGTTCACAAGGCTGTTGTGAGTGTGTGTGGGGGGGGGTCCTTTGATTTATCCCCCCCACATTTTCCCTAAAAAACAGGCACAGCCACAAGCAGCTCCGTAAAATGTGGGCGACAGATTGTGGGAAATCTTACAAAACAAGATCTGCGCCTTGACTGACTGATCCATGAAGGTGAAAGTACAGAGACATTATGGGATGTGAATGTGAAGAAATGATGACTGTGTCTGCTGCCTTTGGCTCTGATTTACTGCTTCACCGAGCTGCGGAAGACAAGTGAAAACTCGTGATGTTCAACACCATCCTGCCCCTTAAACATCTGTCAGCTCCGCATAAGGAAGACGGCCATCGTGGTGCCACCATATTTCTTCTTCCTGCAGACGATCTCAGCATGCCGACCCCCTGCGTCGCCCACAGTGAAGTCAAGGTTTCCTCCAAACCTCACGTTCTCAGTGCGAATCCATGTTTTGCAACCCATTTCCAGATGGAGTGGCGTCCCCTGACTTCTAGCACCGTGTGTGTTCAGCTGTCTTGCTTCTCTTCCTCTTTTGCTGACTCAGCGTGTGTTACCTGGCCCCCCCCCCCCCCACAACCCACCCTGTCACACTCAGCGTCGCTCCACTGGTGGGAGGACAGGAAAGTGTGTATTAGCCGTGGCACCCAGGCACACCGGCTGGCTGGAGCCGGACGGCCTTCTCTCCCGCCTCGAGGTCACGCAGCCTCTTCAGCATCACCGCAGCCAGTGTGTGCGCGCTCCACAAGATGCAAGGTGTAAGATGAAAAATTTATTACAACTTTCCCCACTCTGTGCCGTTTCATCTTTTCGAGGTCATGGAACAAATAGGAAAGTCTTACTGTCACTTCGGGGGCACTAAAATTTATTCTCCTTATCACCAAAAATGCCTACGGTGCAATAGCATGACTGCAAAACAACCCCGGTCAAGCATTCTGAAGCCTTTAAAAATGATAATAAATGAGATAAACTGCTAATGTCAAATACTCTGTGCTTTATTTTTCCTTTTTTATTCAATACATACTCATACACAGTGTCCCGCTCAGTTTTTTCTGCCTCCTTGCTTTTTTCATGTCAGACAAAGTTTTGCTCTGCACATGACCACTGCCTTCTTTAAACTGCTAGTGAAAAAATGCAACCATTTTATACATTTTTATGGTTTATTTTTTTTCATTTGTATGTAAACGTGTACATATGAAGAGTGAGTTTCTTCTGGAGAATTCTGCAGGCACCAAACGGGGAGGTGACGGTGCGCTGCAGACATCTGAAGGTGCTCGCGTGCGCACGCATGCATGCACGTGAGCGCATACACACACACACACACACACACACACACACACACACACACACGGCTCTGATGCGCTCATAAAATTACGCACTGTGCAGCCCATGAATATTTTACACCGGATGAGAGAGACGGAGAGACAGCAGAAGGGTGGGGGCAACAGGATGGTGAAGCTGTGGGAGAGAACGTAAACAGGACGGGGCTGGGGGCGCTCAGAGTGTAAGGAGGAAAACGCTACCAAACAAAGCAGGTAAAATGCATACTTCATGGAATTAACATTATTGCGCCTAAAGGGATCCGACAGACACGGCTGCCCTGCTGGTTTAAGAAAGCTTCAAGGAAACAGAGGGATTGGAGATGAAGGCGGTAGAAGATCTGAACGCAGGGGTCTGTGGGACTGCTGGTCTGCTGATGTTTGCTGCTTTTTTGACCCTCTGGTGGGTCGATGGCCATTATCAATCCCCTGATAGATGGTGGGCTGAGGAACTGCGAGGCCACTGGATGTTTAGGTGCCGGTTCAGGCCAGGTTCAGGTTTCATCCTTTGTACAGTTGTGGAGTTCAGTGCTTTTCTCAGACACGTTCACCTCTGTCATCCAGTGACACCGGGCCGAAAAGATAACAAACTGCCCCACAATCCCTAGCTTTCTGCTCTTCCCAGGCACCTAGGCCCAGACACACAGCTGAACTGTCACATGCGGCGCCTGAAATGCCTCTTCCTAATAAGACGAATGTTCCTACCAGGAAGCATCACCATCATCCCTTTCCTCCTTTCCTGTCCCACCACCATCCCTGTCCAGCAGCTTGCCAGAGAAGTTGAAACTAATCCCCCCCACCTCCCTGTGAGCCAATCTGTCACTGGAGGGCCTGATGGGGAGAGGGGGCGTTGGGGGTGGGGGTAGGCGAAGACAGAACGAATCCGGACCCAGCTGAGAACTGGGCCACCCTTCAGAGGACTAGGAGGCTAAGAACCAGAGGGGAAACAGGAGGAGGTGGATGAGCTAAAGCAGGGCAGAGAGGAAGAGCGCCATCGTTTCTTCAGACGATCACTCCGGTGCGGCGTAAAGACCGGGGCGAGAATTTGGTGTTTGGTCCCGTCAGATCGCTTGTGTAAATCAGTCACAAATTCCAAGAAAGTATTTAAAATGGACTTTTATGCAATGTAGAAGCCAAGGTGCTGCAACACATTTCCCAGGGCAAACTGACGATCCAGTTTAACTGGCAGGGAAGCTTATTGTTTCGGTCGCAAAATTTAAATATACGAATGTCCATCGCCTGTAACTGTCTTTTCCCAGTGGGTGTCAGCATGATGTTGGTTTGAAGCCCAGAACACTGTGTATCCCTGGACACTCAGCTGGGCGAGGGCCCACAAAACAGGCCCGGAACAGCAAGCAGTCACACAGAACTGGACCGAAGGTGGAAAACAGGACAGACGTGAACGTGACGAATCTCAGCCTCGCCTAACAGACTATTAACCACACACATCCATCAGTGGAACTGATAACACACTTACACAAATGTACGTGGTGGCGGCGTGTAAAACGGGAAGGAGTTCTGGTGTTTCTTGGTGCTAATAAACCAGGGAACAGCATCAGCTGAAATGTTGGGCAGCCCAGGTTCCTCCGTACAGCACTATCCATTCATGCTGAACAGGTAGCTTATAGTTACAAGCACAGGTAACAGAACGGTCATCATGCGACCGCCTTGAACTTTCCGGAGCATCGGTGGGCAAAAGCAGTAGCAGAAATGGGCAATAATAGGAATAATAGGGAGGCCTGCTGAAAATCTGAAGTGGCGAGGGGCAAACAACAAACTGTTTTACATCATTTTCCAAATTAAGATCCGAAGCAAACACTTCCATGGAAGCTGGCGGACAGAGAAAGTGTGAACGCACACACCAACGCCCGTGAGTAAGTGTCGCTTCCTCATAACATTTAAATTATTTCCAAGACGCCGCACAGCGCAGCTCAATAAGCGCAAAAGTTGTGCAGAAATATTTTCGTGAATCTTACAATATGGACGCTTATTATAGCCGTCAACAGCAAGAAGAGCGAAGGAGAGCGTAAACACCGCTCGTGCCACCAGCTGCGTAGCCCGAAGCGTCGCCGATGCTGGGTCAGCGTAATTTTTCCAATGAGCAGATAAATCATTTGCAGGAATTTGCTGTTAGGAAATGAAGAGGTGGAGGGAGGAAAAGGCTGCCAAACACAAAGCTCTGACTTTTAAAAAGAAATAAATAACAAGGAAGGATATAACGCTGCTGAATGACATCCCAGCTATTTCTCATCATCAGCGCGTCAGAAACTTCTAAACATTTTTGAATATTATTCGGTCCTTCTGCATATAACAAATAAAAAGCATAAATGAAATCAGCATTTAAAAAATATCTCACAGGAAGAGTAACAGGGGGCAAAATAGATGGGGTGCCGGTCCATGGAGCAGTCATACACACGTACATTAGGGTAATTTTAGTTACCAGGTCATCTGAAACACATGTCTTTGGACTGTGGGAGAGAACCGGAGCACCAGGAGGGACCGACTCATACACACAGCATCCATGTAGACTGAACCAGATCCAAAGCCACATTTGGAGCCCCAGCCCAAGAGCTGTGGATGAGAGAGAGCATGAGTGCTATCCATTATGAGACCCTAAACAGAAGTGAATTATTAATCACCTTAAATTTTGCACACTTAAGAGATAAACTGCTGTGGTTAAAAGGTGATGATGGGAAAGAACAAGCTAAAAAAAGGTTTTAGGTTAAAAACAGGATGAAGAAAGGAGAGAAATAGGAACTTGTGGAAAACATACGGGGGGTGGTAGGGGAACGGATGAAAGCGGCGAAGTGCATGTTTTCAGAAAAGCAAAAAAAAAAAAACAAAAGCACAAAATAAAGCATTTACTGTGAAACTGTTTGGAATCTCTGCAAAAAACAAAGGTAATGAAGATGACAATGGTCCAACAAGGTGTTGAGCCAGAAGACATAAAAGGGGCCTTTATAGGGCAACGCATGAAAAGGAGGTTCTGTGGAAACACACACACACACACACACACACACACACACACACACACACACACTCTAGAAGATTCTGCAGAAAACCACAGAACCACAAAAGGCAATACAGCCAAGAATAGAGCGATGGCTGAAAGCTGGAAGGCACTTTGTATTTTTGGCAACTACCTCACACACACCGCTGCCATTTCATCATGCACACAGGAGCACTGTGACCTCACTGGTGATGTCAAAGCTGTCACCTGTCACATTTGGTGGCACACAGCTCCATGATTTCTACCCCCACCCTGGAACAAGGGGGAATCGGTGCCACACTCTCCACACATAACACTGTAATAGAAAGATAAATCACAGCAGGACACAACCAAGATGTAGAGGCTGACCACCCTGCCCCCAACGTGAACACCTTAGCCCCCACACCATTGCTAGAGCAAAATCCTGGAGGGAAGTTTAGAAGAGGGAAGTTTAAACAGCATCAGTTTAATATTAAAGTCTGACCCCTGTTATCAGAACGGTCACCAGGGCTTTTTGGGACCATATTGCATCACAAGTTGGAATTGAAGCAGGTTTATCTAAGCATGTTTTTTTTAACAATTTTTAAAAGTTCCTGAACTGTTAAATTTTTTGGTTTTGTCCTGACAAAAACATTAGGAAATTACATACGGATGATAAATTTATATAAGCATTATAAATGGAGGCCTTCTTAACAACAGCTCAGCTACTTGACAAGTCATTTATAACTAGCATAGAAGTAAAATTAAATCATACAGTACTTAACTAGTTATAGGCTTACTCAAGGTTAACCAGTCAGCCCAGTAGGACGACAAAGTTAAAACATGATAAAGGCATTTTGCTTACAGTAGGAGGTGATACACAACCCACTGACTACCATAGTAACCGGCAAGGTGTTTTAAAGAAGCGGAAGGTTCACAGGCGGTCCTCCTTTAACTAGCTGTCAGTAACCCCAACCCTCAGCTGAACAAGTGGTTAAGAAAGTGGAGGGATAGTAAGAGTAAACATTGCTGTTTTTGCAAGAACAGTTTCTGTTTTGGACCATCAACATGTGTGAGGGGGACCAGACTATTTTTGGCTTTACCTGCATGTCTGTTCTCTTAGGCCCATTGTGTTAGTCAGGCCTTTGGTCTCACTGTGAAAAGGTGAGCCCTTTGATCTATTTAGTGTTAAGTCTATTACCCAGAGAGGATTACATGGACAAACAATGCTCAGTCCTGACTTTCTCACAGAGACGCGGGTACGAATGAAAGTATAGCAGCTCACCCATGAGAGAGAAAAATTCTCCAGTATCAATATTTCAGGCCTTAATGTGTCCCGGAGAGGAAAAATTAGTAAATGTGTCTTTGGGCAAATGTGTATGTATGGTTCGTTCGGACTGTTTGTCAGGTGGTGGGCATAGACGGCGTAAACACAGTGCTTCCCAGTGAACAGATTAAAACTGTGAACGTACACAGCATCACAGTGCAAAGAAAAACAAAGCTCGGAGGAACGGAGAGGGTGTGGCCTGTAGGAAGGCGGGGCTTCGCTGAGCGGATGGGTGAGCAGACCCCAGCAGACGGCTGGTGGTGCCGAGATCATTATTGTTATTGGTTTTCGTGGACAAGCTTAGTGCTAATCCACGTTTTATCTGCTCTGACAGAAAGGGCCTGTCTTTGTTTTATTGTAATAATGCAAGTGAACTGCTATTTGATCTCACATGTAATACTGCAGACACAATAAAGTTAAAATTACAGTGGAAAAAAACGTGAAACTAAAAGACAATATCAATATGAAACAAAGATTATCTGCGAAATGCATATATATGTATTATATAATACAATAAACAAGACAGCAATGCTTTTTTTAACTTTTATTAATGGGTTGCTTAATCGTAATCTAAATTGGGCAGGTTTTCTCCAGAAAAATGAATGAAAGACTGTTAAATATTATAAATATGAGATCTGAAATTGTGTCAAGGTGAAAGCAGAAGGCAGCGACACGGGAAAGAAGACACCGGCGAACTGCTGAGAGAGGAGCACAACTCCGGCGAGGAGAGGCTAGAGAAAGAGAGATGATGGTGGTTATGTAAAAAAGAGACGAAGGTGGGTGAGGTGTCATCTGAAATGTGAAGCGACTTAATGTGCGGGGGTGAGGTGTACGGTGGAAGTAGACAGTGGCTGTGCGCATTTAGCATATCTGTGTGGGGATCGGGAAGTTGGAGACGGGCCTAAAAGCTGGTTCTATTTGGAGCTTAAAGCCCAGAAATGTGCACATTAAACTTCATCTACATCACATGAATAAAATTTCATGGCTATGGTTTGAGCATCCAGATGATCCTTTGGAAGAAAATATACTTGAGCTAACAGATGCTCTTCTAAGGTGTGGCACAGTGCTGTGAGATGTAGCGCCGATGCGTCATAGCTCACAAGCTGTAGGCTAGGATGTGAGTTCAGATCCAGCTCAGTGAGCCTGGCGTTTGCATGCTCCATCTGTGATCGTGTTCGTCACCTCCCACAGTCCAAAGACATGTGTTTCAGATGCACATAACGTTGCTGAACCTAGACCTGACCAAGTGAAGCAACCCCACATTATAACACCTAAGTTATATCCAGGTGATGACTTTTTTTTGGCCAGGCATTGTATTATAAACACTAACAATATTTCCTAGTAACTTTTCCTTATTAAAGAAATTCAAAATGTAACAATAGCTGCACACCAACATGCCAATAACAGAAGATACGTGTTTCGAAGGTTAAGACCTCCATCACCCCAAAAATGGACAGCGATACATACTCTTCCCCAGTTCCTCTTGCACTGGTGCAAATGTCCTATCTAACCAGACAGTCGCCGCCTTCATACATATTCAGAATTTGGGTAAGGACGCAAAAATACTTCTCAGTGCCAGCGCTTGACAGCTACAGGTGAACAACTCTGGGTCAGCACGTGGTTAAGGTGGCTGACAGCACAGCGATGCTTTGTCATCTGCGTAATCCCAGCGTTATTGACGACAGACTCTTTGACGCATTTCTGTCTGTGCGAAGAGAGAGAACCGCAGATCTGCATGAGGATTTTGATGCTGAAAAATAAGAGTCTATAGTCTCAGAGGGGGCTGGAAAGAGAGGTCTAATATGAGCCCAGCAGCCTGGCAAGTCTCGCCTGCTTGGAAGTGAAGCCATTTATTTCCATAAAAGCAGTAAAATATGTACAGCTCTGCACGAGGGGAGGGCATGGGTGACATATAACACCACGGCCCCCCCACCCGAGGGAGATACAGCAATAGCGGCTAGGATGTCAGTCCTGCTCAGAGAACGTCTACATCAGCACCCGCATCCATCAAGAGGGTGCGACGCGGCTCTGGCTGTCGTCTGCCACTGATCTGAACAGGCCTGCCGATATCCACCCAGCCAAGGGTCTGTCAGCACCAGCGCTGTGGATTCTGAAGCCGCACAAGGAAACGGCAGATTTCATACCAAACGGAAATCATTCTTTTGTAGGCAGAGAAAGGAGGAAATGAAAAGGAAAAAAAATCAAATCTCAGTGTTTTTAAAAACCTGAGTGACCAAATTTCTTACATTTTACCATGAAACTAGAAGATTTGAAATGCTGTAAATTGTTTCAGACCTTTCTCTAATGACTGAAAGATGAATGCTGACCAAAAATGAATAGCATGAATCTCACCATAGTCGTACCACAAAGAACATTCCAGATGTTTGAGAAATCGAGCTTTAAAATGGTGAATAAACATGAAAAAGTATATATATATATATATATATATATATATTATGGATAACACATATAACATTAAAAAAACTGCATCAAATGTTTTATATATATTTAAAAATTGCTTTCAAATAAATTACTCAAAGGACTAAAAGAGTGCTGAACAGCGCTACAGAAGGTCATGCTAATCCAGGTTTTACTGTACAGAAGAGCAAATCCAAAATATCAATTCTCACAAAATGTTTTGAGTCTATGAACCTACTTTAGTGTCTAACCTACTTTTGCCATATTAAACTTTAAAAGAGTCGCTATTTTGGGAGTGCTGTCTGCTGTGCAGTGATTTCAGTCAATCTTTTTACACGCTGACGCCAAATGGAAGATTTTGGTTTGAGCAAAAAACTCTTCTGCTGCTGAGATGATGTCCAAAATGTGTGTTTTCTTTATTTTTCTTATTCGGTCACGTAGACTTTCTACCACCTTACCGCCACCACCCAGTTAGAAGGACAAAAACAAGTTTCTGACTGTTGACACATCTAAAACATCCACCTCAGAATAATACCACATCCTCTTACTTGCCCCTCACCCGCCCTTCTAGCTCCAGAACCTTTCGTGTCACAAGCAGTGGAGCTAAAGTTTCAGCTAGAAAAACAGAACAACTAAAATCAGTCTACAAACTGCTTTATTTAAATGTTAAATAAATTCGGTAGACTTTTTTTACAACGTTCATTATAACACCAATATGAGCAAGACACAGTAGGCAAAGCAGATCAAAATGTGTGAAAATTATAGTACAATAATTTAAAAAGTACACAGCTGTTTAAGAAAAGACAACAACAACCGAAAACACTTGAACTTCACAAAGAGGTGGAATAAGTTCAGGTGCCGAAAGTGAGGCAGACGAATAGATTTCTAAAAACATTTAAACCGTCAGTTATTACCGCCACCGTTACTATTATTTTCCACAAAACACGAGAGCAGAACCAGAAAAGAAAAAATGCAGATGCACCGAAGCCAAACACGGGCGCGACACCAACGGCACAGCGGATCAGCTGAGAGCCAAGTGCGGAGGAGAAAGGTTTGTGGACGCCGCGTCCCACACAGGCACTTTCCACCAAGGTCTGGAGGACGGCACAGCTTCAGAGCAAGACAGCACCGCCGCTTCCCAAAGCTGCTATGAAACCATTACAGCTGCTCTCCTGCAGTCAAGGTTTCCTCTCCTTCTTCCTCCTTCTAAGAGTCGGCGCCCGGACCTCTAAGTGATGTAATTAAAATCCGACACTGGCATTTCCTCTCCGGTTTACGTCTTTGGTTATCGATTTTCCGCCCCAGTCCAGTAATGGAAAGTCGGAACAAATGCTCCGGCTCCTCCGTTCTGGCCCAAGGACAGGGAATAAATTGGAGTGCGAAGTACAATTTTCAGAGGATAAAGGGCGTAATCTGAGATACAAGGAAAAAGTACAGTATATGTTTTTTAAATACAGGCAATACAGTTCAAAATTTGTGTTTAAGAGTTTAAGTTTAAAACTGGATTGGTCAACTGTGCACATATAAACAAGGGTGCCGTATACACAAAGGTCTGGATGTGTTATTGTTATGCTTTTTATGGAAAATGGCAGCAATCTGTTTTTTACACGTATTCATATTCATGTGAATAAATGGCTTAGACACCTTCTAGACTGTTCTGAGCATTATAAATAGGATGAATCAGAATCACATCTGAAGAGATATGCTCTTCAGATAGTACATCATGCCACTCCTACCAGGTCAACCACGGCAAGAAAATACTGCTGATTCAAAGTTCAGTCCACCCAAAGTGCTCAGTCTCCTCTTCCCAATACTGTTTAAATCACTTGAATCAACCAAAAGCTGAGAATTTTATTCAAGTCGAGATTCATTTTTCCAATTTTCACCAGCTGGTGCTAGGTTAATATTTCATTCCTCCTGAACAATGTGCCCTGTTAGGTGACCAGCACAAAGACTTGGACTGACTGGTTTTACAGTGGTTCATCCCCAGGCTTAGAAGGTCCTTCACACTGTGCCACTTTCTTGCCCTCATCCTTTGCCTCACTTCTGGGCTCCAGTTAACTCCATGCAGGCCTCTGGGGACTCCTTGGTGGCTCCTCCAAAGACACCAATGGCCCGGTCAGTCCAGGGCACCACGTTGCCCAACGTGGCGGCGCTGCAGTCGGCCAGACCAGCAACCTCAGCAGGAAACAGGACGCGATCCCACAGGTTGAACTGGGAGAGATCCCCAACCAGTGCCTGGGAGGCATCAAAGCGCCCCCCCATTGCATCCTTGATGGACAACGGATTGTGCAGAGAACAGTGGGATAAAGAAGAGAAGAAAGAAGAAAGGGTGACTAGTCAGAAGGGTTGGGAAGAGGAGGAGGAGAAGATTGTTTGTAAAATGGTCATGGAAATGAGGCCCAAGTTAATAAAGCTGAAGTTGAATAGAAGAAAGCTGTACAAAGTAGAGGTTGTGAGAAGGAAATGTCGACCGTTTGACAGGAAGTGAGAAGCCTCCCTTCTGGTTACCAGTTTTTCCGGCAGATCCAACTGTACTATCCTTATTTCTGCATGTTCGCGCATCACAACAATTCACTGCAATATTAAAAAATAAAGAATCCACAGCGTTAAACATCCCACTGCTTTCCTCTTACCTGCTCCTGGCCCAAAACGAGGAGCCCGCCAGGTGAAATAGGGTGCCAGGCAGCGAGACCCTCCCCCTCCCCCTTCAGCTTGCCCCCCTGGTAGGCCTGCCACACCCCATCCCGGAGGCTCCAGGTCACACAGATGTGCTCCCAGACACCGGGTCTCAGGGACAGGGGCAGCTGGGCTACCTGCACATCCAGGATGGGAAAGCAAGTGTTAAAAAAAAAAAAAAAAAAAGAAAAGTTAATAAAGCATGTCTATAAATGACATACGTGGACACTAATTTTGTCATACAAATGTAAAAGGTGTAATCTTTTTTCCCCTGAACAATGACGCACACAAGGGGCCAAGAACAGGGAATCTGTGTGAAGAGGTCTTATGGACCGCCGACCTTGTCGTTGACCAGAAGCTCCACGGGGTTGTGAACCCCTTGCAGGAGCACCAGCTCGTTGGGCTGCTCTGGGACGGAGTAGGAGAAGGGCGTCCCGATGTCCCCATCTTTTGCTCGCAGCCACAGGCAGGCAGTGAAGGCGTACAGCTCCGGGATGGGATGCCTCACTGCCCCGTACATGTAGTCGGTGCGCATGGGGAAGGAGAGCTTGTACCCTTCTGGGTAGCTCTGTTCTGAGAAACCTGAGGAGGGCAGAAGAAGAGGAGCAAATTGGTGGGAAGGGACGTTAAAGCTGAGTCAGCACAGGACAGGTCAAAGGTTGTCAAGCAAAATTTGACCCTGAGCGACCGCCCTCATGATTGTCATGGTGAAGGAGGACGTGGCGGTGGTTTACCACAAGTGCATGCAAGAGCTGGGTTTGAACTCATGCCCACATGCATAGCTCAGGCACTGTGAAGAGCTACCACAGCACCATGCCTAGACCAGCATATCCCACACTTCTCTGACCAGCAGCTTCCCACCTCCGGACCTCTGAGAGTTGTCACCTTGTTCCAGCTCAGCAATGCGCTGCTGCAGGGTGTCGATCCCCTGCTCCACCTCACGCCGATGACCCAGCTCACTCTCCTGACGTCCGCGATTCCCGGAGGAAACCCCCAGACCCTTCTCCCGGACTCCAGACTGGTTCTGGACTGGGGAGTGTGCCTCAAACTGAAATGGAATTACAACAAACAAACAAACTCGTTGTGAAATTTGGTTCTCGCGTTACAAACTCTTACTGGCGTGGTCACCTTTTCTACTTTGGCTGCTGTGTAAGCCATTATTAGGGTCTTGATCCAATCACACCAGAATAGTGCTGACATCCAAGCCTGGCACTTCCCTCACCGCTCACACACAGCACTTCTCCAGCGGCAGCTACATCGAAAATGACACCGGCCTCCATTTATTATGCAGATAATGGCAATAGCAGCACTAATGCAATACACGCGTCAATAAAACAGTTGGAGACCATTTTACTTTTTATATGAAGAGTATGAGGAAATAAGGAAAAGCCAAGATTTCCTTGCGGAAATACATTTGGTCTTCAAGGAGGAGAAGGAAGGAATTGTTTCGGTCTCTCTCTCCCGTGCTGCATTTGTACTCTCGGGTGCAGAAACAGAATTCAAAATTGTGAGCAAAATATGACCGCACCAGACCTGACGCTGCCCGGGTTCTGACCTTCGGTTGTCCCTGGCGTCCTTCTGATGCCACCTCCGTGTCACACCTCCGGCACGGGCAGCATCTGACTAACAGCTGGCCAAGTCTGACCGCGTGGAGCAGCTTCACGGAATTCATGTTCCTAAACTAATGTGGCCTCGTCCGTTTCTGGCAACTTGTGGATCGCAGCAAAGTTTGGTAGCAAATTCATGGCAAATAACTTACTAGCTGGGATGTCAATATAATTTGCGCAAATATTCTGAACTGAGGTTAAAAAAAGAGGACAAAGAGCAGCGTTCGTGTATTGTAATATGTTCACTGTTATTACGGAAATGAGAAATAAAGTGGCTGAAGGCAGAAGGTAAGAAGTTGTTCCGATCGGCGTCCCGCTCGTGTCTAACGGGGTCTCCACCCACCCCCAAGTCCCCGACAACCTGGTCCACACCTCGAGTCGCTCGATGCGGTCCTTCAGCTGCACCACTGCCCGCTCCAGCTCCTCCAGCACGCCGGCGGACCGCTGATCCACCCCACCCTCGGCATCGCCGGCCATAGCGCGCCCGTGGTGCCGGGCTCTGCCGCCCCAGAGCCCAGCGCTGCGCTCCGGGTGGCCGCGTGTGCCGAGCCCCGCCTCGCACTCGGTCAGCTTCCCGGTGAGCTCCTCGATGGTGCGCTGCTCCGAGCGGATCTGCTCCTTCTGCTGCAGCACCGTGCGCCGCAGCTCCTCGGCCGTGGCGCGGAGGAAGCCCCAGTCGTCGCCCCCCAAGTGTGCGCGCAGCGCCTCGGGGCTGCACGCCCCCGCGGGGACCGGGGTGCAGATGAGGCGGCTGACGGGCGCGCCCCCGGAGCCACTCGCTCCGCCGAGCCCGAGCGCGGCGGCCGATTCAGCACCGTGGAGAGCGCCCAGCGGCCCGGCGTGCGCCCCCGGGTCCGAGTCCCGCCACGCGGACTCGTTGTCGGACGGCGCCGGGGGGGCGGCTCCCGTGAAGCCGGGATGGAGCGCGGCGACGATGCAGATGACCGCGCCGAGGAAGGCCAGCATCCCGGCGGCCAGCACGACCACGAGGAACTTCAGGGTGGCGACGTGGGGCGGCGCGACGAGCGCGGGGAACCGGGCGGGTCCAGGGCCGAACGGCTCGGCAAGACTAACAACAAGGGAGAGAGTCGCCGTCCGAAGAGGAAAGGGCGAGCCGGCGCACCGGGAGGAGCAAGCGAGCGAGGAGGAGGAGGAGAAGGAGGAGAGCGATTTCTCATTTGTCCAGACGGGACGTCCATCAGTGTCTTGAGAGAGAGATGGAGGGAGGGAGGGGGAGAGAGAGAAAGAGAGGGTGGGAGAAAAAGAGAGAAAGAAAGGGAGAGAGAGCGAGAGAGAGAGAAACGAGTTCCCACAAATGGGGGAGCAGAGGGATCTGCAACTGTCCTGCTGGTGATGTTGCTGAGCACTGTGTGTGTGTGCAGCTGAGCTGTCAGCGAGAGAGAGATGCAAAGACAGAGACAGAGGAGATGAAGGAGAATAAAAAGAAAAGGAGAAAGAGAATCCATACTGACATCCAGAGTGAATCCCACCCTTCTGCCTCAGAGACCCGTGAAGCCCGGACTGGTATTGAGAAGACTAAATAAAAGCTTAAAACAATAAGACATTGCTTATGACAATTCTGTGCACAGCACACCATTTCCCCCCCCCCATTTATGGATATTTTTTGTGGAGTGGCAACTGGCAGTTTTCATAAGATTCTGATGTGGGCCCAGAAACTGCTGTGCTGATTCTCCCGTTCGGTGGATTCAGCTGCAATGAGGGACTGAAACATTCCTTTACTGTGAGCTTAAACTCAGGGTTTTTTTTTTTGTGAAGTTTTTTTGTGAGTTTATTGGATCTTGGTAGGAATTAGAGAAGTAATGCTTAGAGTAACCATGAAAGGCAAGATCAGGTTATTTTGCCCTCAGATCGGCTCATACTGGAGCAACACCTTGATCTGTCCAATTACGACGTCAGTCTCCCGGACAGCAGGTAACATCGCCTGACGGTTATGATGCTAAATTCACACGCTTCCTTGAGTAGATCAGACTGGGATTATGGTTCCTCCGGCATATCAGCTACATTTGTGTGGTTTGAAGTAAAACAGAAACAAAACGTTACACCTGAAATTTAACAACCAGCAAAAAGCAAACAAGTTCACATCGCTTCACACTGGTGCACGTCCCTTTTTTGGAAGGAAATCTATTATTACAGCAAGTTGGTGCGAATACTGAGGCAGCCAAATATATAAATGCACCACTGTCCTGAGACTCAGCAGAAACTAAAGACACTGCAGACATTTTTGTGGTCTAATTCAACCGGCTCAATGACAGGGTCGGCGTGGCCGTGCTGCCCTCTAGTGTTGATGCGGAAGGCTGCAACCACCGCCACCTCCACACTGCGCCCTGGTTTGAAAGACGGGTGAAGCACAATTAAAAGCAGGTTGCCTGAATAATAATGAAAAAGACACTGCAATTCAGCCCCAAAAACCAAGCGAATAAAAGTTTAAAAAAAAAAAAAAACCTCATTTAATATTCATTTTTATTAAAAATGTAATATGGGAAACACAAAGGAACAAAAACATGACACAAACTGTACAATAAAACATGCTTCTAATACAATAATCATAATCAACATCATATTTATTAATAGCATTTCACTTTGTCCATTTTTACCTTACAGACAAACTAAGCGTCTGAAAAACAGACAGGAGCATAGAATCTGGAGCCCCGTTCGTTCAAACACGATATATCATATAGAGAGCAACACACAGGAAAAGCTTTGGCACTTACTGTTCAATTCAGCTGCAAGGACAATAATGAAAACCATACTGAACTGCATACAATATAAAGAGAGAAAACTTAAATACAAAAGCACTTACAACATTCTGGCTCTGAACAATGAGGCAAGATGGCAAGTATCCCATAAAAATAGTTTGTGCAAATCATATGGCTTTGCAAAAAAAAAAAAAAGAAACCATGAAACACACAAACTTCTGAGCTGGTCTGCATGTAATCCCTATGGCGGTTTGTTTCTCATTTGCATTGGCGATACGGTCACACAGGAAATTCTTGAAAGTGGTTGTACTTGCGGCTACACAGCACACAGACAACTTCCATTGCGCTTAATGGTGCTTCACTTTCTTTACGTTCCCGTATGCATATGAGTGCGAGCATGCCTTTGTACGATAGAGCACCGTGTGGAGACAATGGGGCTAAAATGTGCCATTGGCACAGATGGCTCAGCTGGTGACAAACACTCAGGAGACACTGACATACCAGGACACTTGGCCACTCTTGCAATGATCGTGTACATTAGGCTGCTAAAGTATTCACTTTGCCACACTTACAGAATGTCATATATAAAAAAAATAAAAATAAAAAAAAATAAAAAGTGCAGCAGAATTGAACAGTGCCAACAAGGTCACACACAGAGCCACGTTACACACCATTCATTAGGTTATACTTTTTTCTGGGGTAGCACCCAATATTCCTCTATCTGTAACATTAGGCCCCCATTTAAAAACAAAAAAACTAAAAAGTGTACAGCAAAACATCTAGTACACAAATGTAATAATCAAACAAAAATAGAACTCAGTTTATTATTATATATAATTAAAAGATCAGAGGTTTAAAAAGTTTTGAGATTCATGGTTCATCTCAAGTGTTACGTTTTAGACACAAAAGGTGAGTTGCTGAAATAATTCTCTTGGAGGACATGGTTGGTGGGAAAATAAGCTGCACCATAAAATCGTTGAGCATTGCAAAAGGGTTTCAGCCTGGAATGAGTTTTGGTTTGTAAGCTTAACTCTTCTAAGCATCAATATATTTAGCACCTATTCAAAACTGGAGCACCATCATACATTTAAATACGACCAGCAAAGACATATGGAACGCTGGCGTCCAAATATTTGCACAAGAGGCAATGGTTGGACAAACTCAAGTCACTCGACCAAAACTGAACAGGCAGCTAGTCATCATTCGGTGACCTCGGTCATCTTAATTTAGCAACACAACAGTAAAAGATGCCTGTGAAATTGAAATGAGCCTTCACATTCCGTGGTAATACAACCTTTGCTCCTCTGTCCATACAACATCACCAGCGTGACCTTCGGCGGCAGCAGACAGTACTTGATAAACGGCTCTTGACATTCACCTGTCCCGAAATAACATCGCCGTGATATGGCCTCACTCGGCCTCGCTCAGCAGCCTTAAATCAACCCACCATCTGCTCCACTTCACGCTTCAATCCTGGCAACTAAGCTTAAGGCTTTAAAAAAGAGAGACAACTAGGATTTCTGCTTTCTAACAAATGCCGTGCTTTTCTCTTTAGCGAGTCGGCTTGGTGGCCTAAGGACATCTGTGGGGGGGGGGGGGTGTCCAGGGACACAATGCGACAACTGGAGCTGACATTCTCCAGTTACATACAGTCTCGCTGCACACCAATGTCTTCTCCTACCATGATGGATTTCCTCAGCTTCTGGATGCAGGCTTTATTCAAAAGGCATATTTAACAGTACAAGATGTTTTGCTCAAGTTATACTCAGCAAGTGCTCTTTAGCACATATTAAATATATTAACATTTTTAACAAACGGTGCATTAATTTATTGTCATGGATGGATGCAATATGACATATCTTTTAAGACTTCCTTTTCAAGGCAGTTTTAGTGATAATGCGCATTCTATCACCACTAGGTGGGAAATAAAAACCCCGCACCTCATCTTTCTTACTGTAAAAGCATTTAAAAGGAACTTTACTGTACTGAACATTTCTTAACATGGACTGCAATGTTAACATGACGAGCAACTAAGCGACCAAGAAGGCTAACAAGACCTTTTCTCTACTCATATGGTGGAACTGACTGAATTTTACTGAAGCCATGCACGCCCTCATTCTACTAGGTTTACATCATCTGCCAGATTAAACACAGCGCCTGCAAAAGCAGCTCTTACTCAAGTCTGGACGACAGCAGCTCTGTGCTGTGAATACAACGGTCCAGCTAGTGATCTCCTTCCCCTGTCTGAGCTGCTTGGATAGTTTCACCTGCTCAAGACGGAGGAGGAGGCGGCGCCCGTCCTCCAGGCTGCCTTCATCCTGAGCCCGTCTTCTCTGCCTCCGTCGAACCGGGCCGTGATCCAGGGAGTGCATCCATAGAACAGCAGCTGCAGCATGCAGGTAGAGAGCACAGCATTAAAGCCTGAACTACGTCACTGTTCACATGGAGGAACGAGCAACAGAAAACACACCCCCAGGAGAGGTTCCACCTTCACAGGAGGACCATTTCGCAATACATGAACAAGAGTCATTCAAACATCTACAAAACATCATTTCAGGAACATGTCCCCAACTCTGTGGCTTTGTTTCTGGTCATGCTCCTCAAGCTGCACAATAAAGAGTATTTTTAATCGCACTAATGAAGGTCCACCCTAAACTGGCCTCTACAAATGGCTTTGGGTGCGCAGCCCTGACACTGAGGCCGTACTGTGCCGAAACTGCACAAACTCACAGCTGAAGACTGTGGCACAACCTAATCGGGTTGGCGCTACTCAGTGCTGCCCATCGGCTACAAATTCCAAGACGGACGCTGCACATATGCGGCTCGCACAAGCTCAGGGGTCAACAAGCCAGTGTTCCTGACAGACAGCACTCCCTTTCTCTGTCACCTCCCTGTTGGCTCCCACACTGCTCCTTAAACTCACCCGTGGGGCACAATCTAGAAGGATTGCTGCTCCTGTTGAGAGGATCGGTCACACGTCTGTCTGTCAGTTGGTCAGTCAGCCAGTCTCCTCCCATCAAATGCTGGACTCCACAGCTAAATGGCCACCCAAGTAACAGCTTTATGAAAGGTTACAAATAAGGCTTCAAATCACTAAAAATAGTTCATGACATGGAATAAAAATCCCCCTAAATATGTGTTGAATGCAAATGTGAGGAGACTGGGATGCCTGCATATCTTGTCAGTTCTGTGGTGGGTAATTTGTAAGGCTTTAGATGAAACTCGGTGCAGTCGGGGTGCATGTGTGTGTTTGGGGGAGGTTCCTCAGGAGTACACTGCATACAGAGGCTGCACCGCCACAGCTCTGGCTTCCAGTCACAACTCCTCCCTGTGGCCAGTGCGTGATTCTCAATGTAAAGTACACTTTTAAACATGTGCGGAAAGTCTGTATCTTTTTTTACACTTCAGAGTAGAAATACTTCATTTGAAGGCACACACCAAAAGGGAACAAAAGTAGATGTCCATTTCCTTCCGCCATAAAGTAACAAAAAAAACAAACGTTAGGAGTTTCATTTGACATCCTTCTTGCCCTGTTTCTTGAAGCACCTTAAGAGGTGGTAAGACTTCACAATATTTGATGCTGGTGCCCCATCACGCCCACTTTGGGCAGAAGTGTGCTTCAAATCCTCTGTGGGCTAAGAGCAATCTTACAAAAGGGTTTTTTTTTTTTCTTTGAAGAAAAAAAAAAAAACATAAATCCTGAGTCTTTCTGGGCAAAAAAAAAAAATCCCTTATTTGAAGGAGAGTATGTTTGCCAGCTCTCATGTTGTCACTTTCTCAATACTGACCAAAAGACTGCTCCTGCACTAGTTGAACACACAAATACACTTAAACTACATTACACGTGTGTGTCAGTAGTTTCCAACGGTGAAAATAAGCAATGAAGGCAGTCGACACTCGGTCACCAACACTCGTCTTGGGCCCTAACAGCGTAAGTAAGCTCCGTTCTATACAATCAGGCACGTTCACCACTTTGTGGCAAAAGTACATCACCACAAACTTTAAGCAAGTTTACATTTATGTGGGATTACAGATGGAACGGCACACAAAATTATAACTCTGCATTTCAATCATAACAATTACTATCTATGCAAGGGAATGCAGATGATGGCTTAAAAAAATTTTTTAAAAAAAGGCCAGAGCAAAAACATTCACGTCCTTCTGGGCAGGATAAGGGCTGAAAAACTGCTAGTAAGGGCAAAGGGTATAAGCTGTATGAATGAGACCTAGTTAAGAAGGCAGCTTCAAATGGACCAAGAAACATCTGTTGAAGCACCAGCTGCCATAATTGTGACAATGCGCTATGAACAGATGAGACAGCACCTTCCACTCGCTCACTATGCCCACATTCATACAGAATTCACTTCTCAAGCACCAATATTAATGGAACCACACAGTATGGGACACCTAGGGCTTCTACTGTATGAATGATGCAAATAAATAGGAGTAGGTAATGTGACTCCTTCCTGCCTTCTCTGTGACCTACACCGAAAGCAACTTTAAACTATAACTAAACCAGTACCATTACATGAAAACCTTATATAGAAAAGTGGAAAAACTCGAGAGTTCTAGAAATTAGGATATTATGAAGTATTACAACTTCAATGCAGTCAAACGCTTATATACAAAAGGAGACAGTTTAGAGTCTTGTTAGACCTTGGACAAAAGACAACTGCCTGGCTAAAGGACTGAACAGTATCAATAACAATCTTCTTTGATACATGAAACTGTTCACAGCTTCAATGTTGTGCGTGCATATAAATATATATTCATATTTAAATATGCCATTGCATGTGCGAGTAGGCACTGCCACATCTTATACGACAAAGAGAACCTCGTTCAATTTCTGACGCTATTCATATGCTTACTGCAAGTTATGTCAAGCTGAGCACAGCTGGCTGGTATGAAAAAAAATTCATACGACATGTGTGCAGCTTGTGTGAACACTGCGATACAGCGTTAATATATAAAAGTGCATATTGTATGATAAATCCTTGTGGGGACAGACACATTATACAACAGAGCAGTGGCTCGGTTTACTGATAAATACTTTGGAAATAATATTTAAACACATTATTTCTGTACAGCGACTTCGTACTATGGGGACTTAGTTGAGTCAAAAGAAGCCATATCTCATGATGTGCATGTATTTGGGTTGGGTAGTTAATTGGAGGGCAACTTTAAGGTTACGGTTTAAGGTTGGGGGTGGATGAGGCTGGCGAGGAGGGAGCATCAGACGGAAGGGCGGCAGAAGATGAAGAGGGGGAGGTGGGCTTGTCAAATTCTGGTGGCCGACAAAACTCCTTGATGGTGACGGTAAGGAGGTTGGTGGTCACATCTGTCACAACCACGTTAGCATGGCAAGGGGCCATTTCCGGGTGCCAGTCGGGGTCCCCCTCTGAGATGGCCTCAGGGTGCTCGGGGGAGAGGAGCGGAGGGCTGTTCCTCGAATTCCGAGAGGGTAAGGGGATGGAGCCCACCGAAGCTGGGGAGTGCTTGCCCTGGCGTCGGCGGGGGTGATGCCGACGTCTGGGATTTCTCTTGCCCTCGTGAGGCACTGACAGATCCAGGATCTCTTCATCTTCCGAAGATGAGGTGGAAGAGAGAAAGATGGAAGGAGGGGCCGGGAGAAATGATGTAGGGTTGGGGGCCTGTTTCTGCTTCAGTTCCATAGGTTCCGGGCTCAGGCTGGGGGGGGACGGGGAAGCGGCTGAGGCAGAGGGGGGATCAGGTTGGCCTTGGAGGGGGGTGGGCTGTATCTGGGGTGGGGATGAGGGGCTGCTGTCTGAGCCACAAGAGCTGGAAGGCGACGGCAGCGGCTGATACCTCGGCAGAGCTTGGGGCTGTCCGGTTGGCCCGTCAGGATACGCCGCAGCAGAAGCGAGAGAAGAAGGAGCCGCATTGCTGGTTGATTTCCCGCCACTGCTTCCACTGCTCCCCGTGCTGTAGAGTCCCTGGCCAGTCTGCGCTGGGCCAACGCCTGAAGCACTCTGCTGAATCCCAAACGGTTTTCCGTACATAGGGAACCCTGGCATTTTCAAAGGGGCCTGAAAACCACTGTAAGGCACTTCGCCAAATCTCTTGTTCTTCCCAATGATGCGGTTGCGAGAGGGAATTTTGGAGCGTCCTGGGTGGGTGTGGTGTGTGGAATCCTGCTGGTGAGACACAGCTGTCCGCCTGCCAGTCACACTGGTGCTGCTTTGCTTGTCAATAACCTTCAAATTCAGAATGATGCGGCCACGCTTGACTTCACGTGGCTTCACCTTGCGATTCAAAATGCGAACAGTCTCTGAGAAAGGAGAGATAGGAGGCCGTGGGGAGAAGGGGGGGCCTGAAGAGGAGCCCTGGGATGGAGCCAGTGGATCAGGGCGGGGCAAGGGGCGCCGGGACATACGGTGGCACCGGTGGATGTCCTTCTTCAATTTGTGATGAGCTGCCCCTGACTGGAGCTTTGCAGTGGGTGCTGAGGAAGAAGATGAAGATGGGTAGACAGAGTGTGAGGAAGATGCTGGGGAGGCAGAGGAAGATGAAGCTCTGGAGGAAGAAGAGGCTGGAGGCTGGTAATGTCGAAGCTCTGTGACTCTCGTAGTGGTCTCAGCGGCCTGGGCTCTTGCCTGCGAGAAACATAAATATGTAATGGTTGTAAACAGTGACAAAGGACGGAAAAGTAAAGGCAAACAGGACATAAATACAAGTTAAGGAAGATGGCAAGGGATGCATGACATAATGAAAAAAGGACAAGAACGAAAATGGGTGATACAGGAAACGTGTTTAAATAGCCCAAATTCAATAAACAGCAATAATTTAAGTGGCAATTAGGAAAACATAAAAAGTAAAGTAGACAAGGGATACACAGTGATGCACACACTACAGAACAGATGGTTTTAATGCATTACAGAAACGGGGAAAATGATCCTCAAATGAAAACACAGCAAGCCTCCATTCAGTAGAGGATAGCTGAGAAAGTTTTAGAATTGTTCCCTGAAACAGACTAAACAGGTCAAGAGTTATATTTATACAAGAAAAAAAGTCACTGCAGGACTAAATCTGAAATTTTCCAACATTTTGCACTAAGAAAAGGATAACATTGGAAAAGTAAATATTCTGGCACACTTTTCCCTTAAGCACACACAGTGCATTTAATATTTTTACCACCCAATCGTGACAAACATCAAATGAAAACATATTGACTTTAGGGGTGGTAGATCAGACCAAGGACAGGTTCAGATGCACACCTTGAGAAGGAAGGTTTTGGGCTTTGGTCCTCTTTTCTTTGGCCCATAAAGCTCCTGCTCTCTCTCTCTAGCAAGAAAAAGGGGAAAGAAAGGATGTAAATGTACGTTTATGTAGAGCACATACTTTAATACAAACATTTTTTCTGTAGTATTTGTGCAGCAGAACAAGATCCAGGGAGAGACAATGGATACAAAAGTTTCAGTTTTTGCTGTCAGAAATTCTGAAATTTGTCAGCATCACTTGGGGAAAACCATGAATAGCCAGAGTGCAAAAAAAAAAACCCACTTTCATTGTGACTTTGATGGTTATACATTTAGTCAAGCATATTCAAGTTTCATGTACAGCAAAATGTACATTAAAAAGGTAATTCATATTTGCTGCTATTTTATTACAAAAGGAACATTTATATTGCATTTGCATTCTTTATGGTGCAACCCCACCATTTCTCTGCATTATCAAGACTTGACTGCCATGCTCCAAAAATAATACCTAAAGTTGGCATTATGTCAGTTAGACACACAAAGTAAATGCAGATAAAGGGCAGTTTTGCAGCCCATTAAATATGGGAGAGGAAGTTGAGTCGATGCAGCACCTTGGGGACAGCACCGCTGGACTGGAAAATCCCTGCATTGCAATGAAACGCAAAAGCAGTGCTGCACAGCAGATTTCATTGCAAGAACTGAATTAAAATTTTAAGTGACTGCTTTGTGCATAGATTAGGGTTTCTTTTTAAGCATTTTCAACAGCAATTTCACATCAATTTCCATTTCAACATGCTTAATCTACACAAATCCTGTGCTCATATTGAAGCTTCATTGATTTAGTTATACACATTGACCAACATCTGTATAATTGTCCTTTTTATTGTTTAAAAAAAAATTTTAAAAAAAGGCAAGTATCAGCTCTCTCAAGAGTTTTTGATCCCCGACAGCTCACCAAAAGAATTTAAATTCTGAATCAAAAAACCATTGCATACACCGTAAGACACTCCTCTCGAGTGTCAAGGGAAATGTAATTATTTAATGCCAAAAAATGAGTGAAATGCTGAGATGAACTCTCCCTAAATAAATAGTAATAATTAATAAGATAAAGCTGATATGTTATTCTGCTTTGACATTTTCAACATCAAAAAAGGAAACAAAACATTTTACAGTAAACTGGGACTAAGCTAAAGATGAAGCACTGCCACAGGACAGTACTGTAACTATACTGCATTGCATTACCTGATCAAGGCAAAGAATCATTTTAGTAGTAAATGAACTGTACAAGACCATTTTTTCCAGGCTAAATGTATCCACAGCAACAGAAACCTTAAATGCGCTCCTTTCACTGTGTCCTTCGGATCATTGCCAAACCACTTCAAAGAAACCCTAACAAACGGTCAGGCAGAGACATGCAGAGAGAAAAAGCTAACCAGCAAGACAACCAGGCACGCAAACCTGAAGTCACATTTCACCCTATATCACCAGGCTACATTTACAAAAGGCCTTGTACGTTCAAGCAAAACACATTTCATTCTGTTTCATTAAAAACATAACTGCAGTGGCAAAATCCAAAAGGTTTTTATTGCAGTCAACCAAACTCTACTTCATTTTCTTTATTATAGATGCTCAGTGAAGCATTGTTTGTTCAAGCTTTAATATTCATTCACAATTTTTCTCTAATAAATTGTAACCCAAAAGTCAAGGTCTATCATGCAGTTTCTTAATGCAAAAAGAAAAAAAAAAAACCATTGCTTTGATTGTGACTGCTGTGAAAATAAAAAAAATACTTTAAATACAATAAAGTCTACCCGTGTACAAACAATGCAGCACTTTAATTTTTGTGCAACAAGTTACAACTTATTATAACTTATCATTACATGTCAGTACCTTAACCACAAATTTACCCCAATCGATCTCCAAATGCCAATGACTGAAATTACATAAGAATAATACAGAAAAAAGGAGCCAGTAAAGACACTGAAACTGCAGCATGTACGTGGGGTTATAATTTTTCAGAGGATGTTTAGACAAATACGGTCTATCATAGCTGAAATCCATTTCTCCTGGTTTGTAAAATATGTAAATGAGTAAAATATCCAAGTGTATCTTTGCAGAATGCACACGGGGTGTGGAATACAGTGTGTGAAGTACAGTACAGCGTTTTGCCATCGGCGCTGGAGACAAACTCACTTTTGCTCGAAGGCTGTTATCAGTCGACTGTCCAGGATGTTCTCCTCCGGCTCCCACGTACTGTATCTGAAACCGGATTAATTCAGGAAAATGTCATTACTAACAAAACCGAGGACATCTGAGCAAAATCCTTTAATAACCGGCGAAGATCGCCTGTGAGGCCACAGCAACTCCCACAAAGACACACACGTTTATCAGACAGAAAGCACTGCGTTCACAGAACAAAACACCAAATGCATAAAAATTAATACATCAAGAGGAAAACAAAAACCATGGACAAAACAAGATGGGGTGAGACAATAGCCGGCACACTTACTTTATTGCCCACCCTTTCCATTTGACCAGATACTCGATACGGCCCTGAGGGATGAAACGATGAGAAATGTCAACGTTTAACCGAGACAAAAGTCAAATCCTGTTTAAAAATAAAACAGTGCACGGATGAAGAGCCTCTGTGTGGCAGGGGAGCTAGCTAGCCTGTTCCCAACAAGGCTCAACACCATCCGCTCATGCTTGTTCGCTGGTTAGTTAGGTAGTTATTTTAGTTTGTTAGCTGTTTATGTCGCCTTAGCTCTGCAACTACCCGCTTTTAACGTCATTTTCTGGTCGCATTAACCTGCCAGAGGAGATGCCCGCAATAAGCATTTAACTTGGTCCACAGCTGCCTATATAGGTTATTCACTGTATTACCATCGCAATATATTTTCAAAATAACTGACCAAATTATTGATTTTCCTGTTGTTTTGATCAATTCTTCGGTGCCGTCTGGGATCCGCACATTAATCTTCACCACACTTTTTCGTCAAACTACCGACAGCCTAGTGAGGCTAAATGCACAGGTTGCCCGAACGCCGTTAACGCTTGGGATTAATACGAATCCTAAAATGATGTTTTGTGCCACCGTCGTGCATATTTAGTTTGTTTTTTCTCTCCTAAGCAATGCGAAAACACCGCAAACGCGCCTGCCTCGGAGGGTTTGGCGATGCCGCGCTGCCCCAGCGAGGGCCTCCGTCGTGCAGCCCGCGGGCAGCCCGCTCTTGCTCATGCTCATGCTAGCGCTAACGTCAATGCTAATGCTAACGCTAACGCTACGCCAATGACAAGGACCCAAGGGGGGCGGCTCCAGCAGGCCCTCCAAGTAGGCCGCCGCGACCTTCGCTCGCTCCGAGCCCTCGGGCTGGACGCTCACCTTACGAACGCGGCGTTTGAGGATACACTCCGCGGCAAACACCCGGTCTCCGACGGCGGAGAGCTCCATCGTTCGCGACAAGCAGACACCTGGCAGACGAGCGGCGCCGACGAGTCCTCCCCCCTCCCCTTTTTTTTTTTTTTTTTTTGCAAGCGCCGACGCCAAAGCGCGGGGAGCGCGCACGACCAGACCAGTCACGCGCACCCCCGGTCGCCCCCCCTCCGCCGTCCCGTCACCCTAGCAACGTACGGTGGGCGCGAGACACGGGGCTATCGGGCCGACCGGCGAGCCGGCGCCATGAAAGTGGTCCAAGTGTGGAGGCCGAACGAAGAGAATTTATAACCGAGACAAAAGAAGGTGATGATTTAGTGACTGAACAGCGGGGGCTGCGGCGAGACCTAAACCAGGGAGTGCAGTTTGTCGTCGCAGAATGGGTGGGGGGGGTCGTGTCCCCAATATTCAGACAGTCCCGTGTGTAAGTGCTGCACACGTTTGGTTTAAAACAACACGTCAGCGTAATTCGCAAAGCTCCTGCCCTCATATTTCCTTAGTTCACGTATGTGACGCGTACGTATCTTCAACGTTAGGAAGAATTGAAACGTTTTGAAAATACACTGCCCGGCCAAAAAAAAAAAGTCCCCACCTGGATTTTACTTGGTGTTGCGATCTGGGGTTGCTTCACTTGCTCAGGTCTAGGTGCCCAAAAAATGAGGTGAGCTCTGAATATACTGAATGAGCAGGTTTTTCCATCAACAGATTTTTTCTTCCAAAATGACAATGCCAGGATTCATTGGGTTGGCTCAAATTGTAAAAGAGTGCTTCAGGGAGCAAGAGAGAGACATCGTTTTCATAGATGGATTGGCCACCACAGAGTCCAGACCTTAACCCCATTGAGAATCTTTGGGTTCTTCTGCTGGAGAAGACTTTATGCGGTGGTCCGACCCACCCATCATCATCTTGGCGAAAATTAATAAAACTCTGGATGGAAATACTGTATATGTTGTGACATTGCGTAAGCTTATTGAAACGATGCCACGGCAAATGCATGCCGTAACCAAAGCTAAAGGCAGTCCATCCAAATATTAGAGTGAGACTTTTTTTTTAGCCAGGCAGTGTATTGCTAATGCTGTAGCAACATGCTGCTTCCATTACAGCATTGGGCCAGTTTGTGGAGCTGTCAGCTTTTTCTAATGTGCAACACTGGCGTGGATGGAGGCCTTAAACCAATAACCTTCATATAAGAAGCACATGTACGTAGCCACTACACCATCTAGCTGCTTTCTAAACATAAATCTTTTATTGGTTGATTTGCGTCTTGTAAACGGCAAGGTCGCGATAATGGTATTTTGCTGTGTTGTTGACCCAGTACAGTACAGGCAGTTGTATATGGGTCGATGATAACTCGCAGATTTACAGCAACAGCCTATGGATCCCACCCTGTGTAATCTCACCTGTGTGGCGGTTAATATAAAAAAGACTGATAAGAATTGGACAGCAGATAGTAAATGCAAAAACAAAATTGTACTTCCTTGTAATAATTTATCGAAGTGCATCAAACAGCGCCTAATCTTTTATGTGCTTCATTACAGGGATAATAAACATCTGCGGTATTATATGGCGCTTGTGAAAGATTACAGCCACACCTGTTGTCTTCACCTCGACATGCTGGTTGATTTTTGGGAGCCTGCTAAGGCTCTTGTCAGCCTCCAAAGGACTGAAATACACAGCCCTTCCTCCGCTAATGTAATGCCGCAATTCAAACAAACTAACAAGAGCACTGCAGCAGGAGCGGGGTTTGATCCGGCAACCGCTAGGGCCCTATGTTTACGGCCACTGTCTTGTAACAGAAGGTTCGAATCCCTTTGATGACAGAAGGTACTTTTCCTACAGTATAAGGGATTCAGTCATTCAGAGACTCTGAAATTCCCCTTAGCACCCCATCAGCTGTGAAAAGATTACTAATAATCTCATATTTGAGGATATAAATGTGGTGATGACCTGGGTGGCCCCCCCTGTTCTGTTCCAGCATTGCTCAATAATTTACAAGTCCCATGTGACGCACTTACCTTATCTCTTTGTCACCGTGGGTACCTGAGCGCCTCTTTCTTGGTCCGTCACTGCGTGAAGGACGGCTGCTCCTGCAAAAACTGTGCGCAAAGCCGTTTATTGCATTGCCTGCCTCCCCGTGTGTACTGTACGATTCAGTGGTTATTTTTATGTAGCATTGCGGCTTACCGAAAGGAGTCCGTTTACCTGTTTCTGTGCTAAACTGGTCACCTGAGTCGGCACAACATGTCAGGACCAAACAGTGATCAGGTGCATCGATCCACTTTGGGAGTTTACATGGTGAGTGTGGAGCAGCCCTCCTCTGGCATTTTAATACAGCTGCTACCCTTTGTCTCTTGGTGTTTTCTAATGCGTGTGTGTGTGCGATTTACAGAATCTTACGGATCAGTTCAATCCCAGCCTGCAGAGACTCACGTCTCTAGGATACAACTATATCCAGGCTTTCCAAGGTGAGCAAGAGGGCAAACTGTCATAAAGAAGCAAACAAAAATTTCTTTGATTAATCACCAAATCCCAACATGTCTGCCTGTGGGCTGTATAGGGGGTCTGGACGGAAATGAAAAACGTGTTAGACGTGGCCGCTGTTGCCATCCGGGCAGATTTAATGGTTTGGAGGGCCTTTGCGAAGATGGGAACGGGGCCCTCATCAGTCCCAATTCCCTCCCTTTTTATACTTATTAGTGGAAACAATCAGACTTGGTTGTAAAAATACCTTCTCACCAGTCCCTGGACAGCTTAGTAGAGGAGGTGCTGCAAAGGCCGAGTCTGTGCGAATGTTAATCTGTAAAAAAATTTTTTTAAAAATGATGCACTCATTAATGTACAAAAAAAGAATTTAACAGTACAACCCAGTATAAAGTCTTAAATCCAAGCACTTGTACTCCACATGGGCTGCCCACTACACTGTTGTTTAATTGGAGCTGCTGTTGTAATTTTGGCACAGGTAACAGGAGAGGATGTCTGACAGCTGAAACACAAAACGCAGGTTTGCTTTTACTGTTAAAAAAGCGGACCGTTTTTTTGTCATCGATCTCCAGCTGATTTGCTCTGACTGTACGCTATAACTGACTGTCCCGCAGTTGGTTAACAACAGCCATGATCGCAATTTTGATATGTTTGACATTTCAGTATAAGTGTAAATAAAAAGGAATGTATACAGCATATAAATGTAAATATCTTTTTGTGGGGCTTTAAGAATCTTGAGGTCCTAGATCCTTGCCTACATTTGCCTAATGGTAAGGCCACCCCTTGTTGTCATGGAGACCTACAAGGGCTAAACCTCCTCATGGATTGCTGCTATTACTGTTAATTAATGTTAATATTGTTGGACTGCAAACTGAAAAACCCTTTTATAACATCCCACTTGCCTTGATACTACAACACACATTTTTCTCAGACTGATGCAGACGCGTCGTGAAAAATCCGGAGCTAAATGTTGCGATATTTTTCCAGTCGTACAAAACATCATCCTTGTCCAGTTTTTGAGGATTTTTATGGGTGAACAGCTTGTGTTCCCTACTGAAAAACATACAAAGTGATTGTTATCTATGTTCTCTAGTTATTTTGTCTTGCATTTTAAAATCATAAAGAAGTAAAAACAGTTTGTGACTGTAAATTAGAAAATTTGCTATGGCGACATCAAGCCAGTGCAAAAGGACACCACTGTGCAGGAGCATCTCTGTGCAGTGGGTTTCTTTAGTGTAATTTCATAGGGAGCTTTGTTTCTCCAGACAGAGTCCCTCTTTTATGTGTTGGAACAGAAATTGAGTGGTGCACCTTCCTCACCACTTTGTGTGTGTGTTCTATCCTGTCCTCTATAGCCCTTGCAGCAACCAGTGAAGCTTACTTCAGTGCCCTGGCCAAGATCGGGGAGCAGGCTCTCTACAGCATGTCCTCATACCCTCTGGGTAAGAGATGAAATGCACAGGACCATCTGCATCCCTATCTTTATGCAATGCACCCCTCCTTCACCCCTTTAGCTACTTTTGACGGCAAGTAAACAACATGGGTTTGCAACCCAGACAATGTTTATTCAAGATCTCAAACAAGCTCCTAAGCAGCACATCCAGCTGTGGCTGTGAAGGAAGCTATAAGACACTTTTGGCAAAAAAGCATCAACTAAAGCAACAAAATGTTTATAATCTTGTTGACAAGTCATGTAAAATGTAAAGCAGGGAATCGGTGATAACATTTAAAGTGACGTTTTTTTTTTCTTTCTCTGAGCATCTCTTGATCTTTTCTGCAAAGTTAAAACAGTTCAAGTAATCGGACACTTGACCAGATGGTCATGGATCAAAGTCCCAAAAGCCGTCTCTGTATGTGCGTGTCTGTGTGTGGGCTTGCTGAACAAATAAAGCATCGGTATGATTAGAATCATTTCATCGTAACCTGCGTTACGTTTTAAGTACGCCTAAAAAACAGAAACTATACCAAAAATTTAAGTTCACCGCAGGACACACTGCAGAACATGTGTGATCAATACCTTATTATTTACAGTGATTAATTCTTCATTATTTACACGGAAAACAATGGCTGTGGCTCTTTGCTATGGCCTGCAGTACAGCCGTTATTGTGCCCGACGACATCCAGTGATGTGGACTGCTGTTCCAGGAAGCAATAAAAGCCTTTACACACCGGGCAACAATGGAGCAAAGTTCCCTTTGCAGTCAGCATTATACTACAGTTCCATGTTAATATGGCTGCAAATATTAACAGTGGTTAAACATGCGTGTCTGACGTTGCAGTGGAGCAGAAAGGGGAAACGTACAAGAAATCTGCAGGAACTGGGGGGTCTGCAGCATGACTGTGTGTGAGAACGTGTGCGGCACAGGGATCCGATTGCGTGCACGCGGGGGCGTGCAGGGCCTCTTTCAATAATATATTGGGCCTATCTGCCCTCATTGTTTAATTTATCGAGCTGCTCCTGTGTGAAAAGATTAATGGAGCCTTTTAGTGCCATGTTTATTGCTTTGTGTTTAATAAGAATTGCATTTATATGTAGGACCACGGTTGCCTACGTTTTAATAAAAGTTGACCTGTGGGATTCTTTCACTTTCTCTTCCTACAGGACCACCACATGTGTTTGCGTTTATGACTGTGGGTAGAAGTGAGTGAAGTCATTGTTTGGGTTCTTTCCACAGGGGACGTCCTGATTCAGATCTCAGACACCCAGAGGAGACTCACCACTGAGCTGGAAGGCGTTGTAGGTGTTTTTCCATACCACTGCTTCGGCACACGCATTTAACGGCAGGACTCAACATCAGAGACATCAGTTAGGCTTAGCTGTTTTGAACTGGCGTACAGTAGAGCTGAAAAACAATCCTGGAAGCAGAAGACGTATCGCTGTCACATGAGATTTAACATGGGTGTTACAATTCCTTCTGTCCTTTTGAGTTAAAAAAGGGCCAGACAGCTAATAATAGACAAAGAGGCCAGTGTTGCCTTGGGAGAAATGAAAACCCCTTTGGTTTCCTACACTGGGACTGTACACCTGTTCCAGTGACCCCATTTGCATTATAAATGGTAACAAAGCACCCTTTGGGAAGCACCCATTATAGTACTACTACAAAGGAAGGCACGGCACTGTTGTCACCATCGTGGTCGTTGCTGGAACGTTTGCCAATTATTTCTACATGTTGCTGTTGCAGTTTCGGTGGTTTCACACAGAAGTACTGCAGGAAATGGACAAAAACGTGAGGCTGGACAAAGAGTACCTATCAGTAAATATCAGTTCTCCTCAACACTCTGTTTTCATTGTAAAATGTGAAGTTAAAATGGTTGTTAGCACCAAGCTGTAAAACCAACTGTACAAATGGTGAAAAGGTGACAGAGACGGCAAGGTGCTTTTTTTTTGTTGTCCAGAACAGCAAGAAACGCTATGAGGTGGAGGTGAGGAACCAGGCGATGGCTCTGCAGAGGCAGCTGAGAAGGGAGACTTACAGGGACATGGAGGTTAGTTCGTGGGGCTCAAAATGGACAGATTGTTGCTACAAACCACGTATCCACACATGCTGCATTAACTGTGCCGCATCACTGGGTGGCATCCCAGTCTTCAGCAGTCTGCTGCTGAAAGGAGAATGAAATTCGGAGAATCAAATTCGGGTCCAATTAGCTCCTGCTTTACGCCTCCCACACTGCACGAAGCCTACTGTCACACAGAGGCTTGAAAACAGCAGTTAACAGCTGAGATGTAATAACAGCCACGGCAGGGACAGGAATCGTGTCCCCTTTCTATGAGCCAGTTTGTGTGTGTGCCTGCGCGCAGGACAGCAGCGGCTACATGCAGTTCCTCCAGCAGAGCCAGCGGGAGGCGCTCATGGAGGAGGAGAGACGCTACCGCTTCCTTGCAGAGAAGCACTGTGGTCTCACTCAGTCCATCTTGTACCTCATGAACAAAGTGAGTTCCTCTCCTTAACCCACCACTTAATGAAATCCAGTTTCCCCTGTCCGCTCAGGTAATTAATTCCTGAAAATCTCTTTAAAACAGAAACCTCATACATCAGAGATGAACTTATTCATTTCAGTGTTAACATTTTTGTGCTCTTGAGCCCCGAAATTCACTTCCATTTATTCCAATATATACTGTGTGGCCAAAAGTATGTGGTCACCTGAGAATTACACCCATACGTGCTTGTTGAATCTCCCATTCCAAGCCCATGGGAATTAATATGGAGTTGACTCCCCCCCTTTGCTGCAATGAGAGCCTCTTCTGGGAAGGCTTTCCACCAGATTTTGGGAATTTGTGCCCATTCGGCCACAAGAGCATCGTTGAGGCCGGGAAAGAAGGCCTGGCTCGTGGTTGGCGTTCCAGTTCATCCTAAAGGTGTTCATTGGGGTTGAGGCCAGGGCTCTATGCAGCGACTCAGGTTGTTCTACACCAACCTGTGCAAATCATGTATTTATGTCTGTTTGAACGGACACGGTTACTTCGGTAGTTAACATAATTATCATAAAATAAGATTATTTGCCCTGTAATACTGTGTGTGTCTACCTGAACTTTTTAAGTTTTATTGTAGCTGTTACATAGCAGACAGTCAACAAATGCAATAAACATATTGTAAATGCATATAATACTCTGCGTCTGTATTAATTCAGCCTTTAGGGCAAAAGAGCAAAACAGAACAGTAAAAGACAGAAGAAATCAATGAAAACAATGCAAATGAATTTATAGCCGGCAAACAAAATGACATCATTCAGAGTCCTAATGGGTTTTGATTACTGATGGCCACTGCATGGTGGTGCTGGTTTTGTACCATTCAAGTGGAGGGAGATGCTTAAAACCAAAATTCGGCTGTCGTACGTGCAGAAAAGTAAAAGTCAAAGTAGTGGTATTAATTGAAATTCCTCATAAAGTTGAACTGCTAATAGATGTATTTTAGAGTGTGGCAGTTTTAATTATATTCTACATGCTCACTTTTCCAAATTTTTTGTTTTTCTGTATGATTCTAGCAAGCAAGTTGCCAGGTAAGGACACGGATCTCAGCAGTTTGAAAGTGTTTGTAACTGGAAATTCTGCTTCCCCACAGACAGCCGGGTCGCTGCAGCAAAAGGCTGAACGATGGAGGGACCGTGTGAATGAGACCAGGACAGGGAAGCCTAAAACCCCTTCACGTCTTGACCAGGAGCCTGCGGTAAGCATGAAAGTCCAGGTTGTGCAGCTCTCACCCTGTCAGTCTACCACAGAACTCTCCCTTTGGTTCTGGCTTAGGTGTTGGCCTAACCCTGACTCTGGCAGCCAGGCAAGTTCAAAGTTGATCATAGAGCGAGGGATAAACACAGAAGAGTCAGACTGAAAGAAAGAAGACCAGGTTGGATTGGATGTGGAATAATAGTTATGGGGAGAGTTTGTCATAAAGGGATGAGATAGCAGGAGGCCAAAACAGTCAGTGGGCTTCGATATCACATTGAGCCTCTTCCAGGTCCAACTTTGAAACTTGTGTGGTTATTTCACGCAGATGAGAACAAGAAAAGATGAGACTGATAATTTCTGGGTTGGCGAAGAAGAGCGATCATTGGGCAATGCTCCCTCCAGAGGTATGAGAACTATGGAGCATCAGAAGCTTCCGTACGTTCAGTACATTTGTGCACATGTACAACTGCCTACATCACTGAGTGCTACCTCATAACCTCCTGTCCTAACAGGACCATCTCCCCAGCCTATCCGCCGGTCTACAGGGGGCTCTCTAGGTGGGGGAAAGCCAATGCGAGCGCTGGTCTCCCACACCCCCTCCTCCAATCCCACACTGCTCCCGTTCTCCCGGGGAGAGACAGTAATCGTGCTGGTGGAGAAGCCGCAGAACGGTTGGCTATATGGCAAAGTGGAGGGGAACTCACAGTAAGTAGAAAGGTTAAGGCCCAAGCAGAGGCTTCATGTTTGTCTGATCCGGTTACCCCTTCTACGCAACTGTAAACACACCTCTTCCTTTCTTACTGCCTCCTCTACAGTCAGGGCTGGTTCCCAGCAGCCTACATTGAACCCGTAGAAGACATGAAGTCCTTTGACTCAAAGTAAGGGCAAATCAGAGGCGAATGTACATGAATTAGCATTTTTCCATGTTAGAGTAGCATTACCCTGAATGCACACTCAAATTCAAGTGGCAGCTGAGAATCCAGAAAGTTCATCAGTGGACGCAATAAATGAAACAGGCCAAGGACAGTTGTTGGTTTCAATAAATGCAAAAAGAATTTTGAAAGGAAATGGCTAAGCTGATACTGACCTTTGACGCTATAGCACCAGCACGCTGAGGAAAAGCCACAGCATGAGCAACCTGCTTGAGACAACCCAGGGCAGCAGTCAAAACGTGGCTCCACCTCCAGCTCCACCTCCAGCTCCACCTTTACCAGACACATCTATAGCAAGATGGAAGGCAGAGACTCCCACTCATGACAAGGTGGGGATCCTGGTTTCTCTATCTGTGATCATATAGGAAGTAAACACGAGGTAAACTGGTGGATGTCCAGCTGTGTGCAGCCTTCTTCTCTTGATTTTTAAAGCTCACAACCCCTCAGTATGATTTTAATAGCTAATGGCGATTCTCCTGTTAGAACAAAGGCAGATGTGTTTTAGGAGTGGAGAAATGTCTTTTATTCAATAGAAATGATTCTTTTCAAACGCATACCTTAAGGAGTGCAATATCCTACATTTCCATCCTCTGGTCAGCAAGGGTACTGTGGCAAGGTGCTGTTTTCCATGACTCCCCAGCCCTCCTTCTGGTGGATGCAGGGGGAAAGTTCTAGCTGCTGAAATTGGGGCGGTGAGGCTCTGTGTGTGTGTGTGTGTGTGTGTGTTACATTGTGCGTGCAGATGCTTAGAAGCGCATGACTAGTGAAAACCATTTGTGGAAGCCAGGCGTACTCAGAAACGTCTCTTGTAAACATCCTTGTTTTGTGTGTTTTTGAGAGAGTGCTGTGGTGATTAATACAATTTTGATGAAATATTTAACGGAATTTCTCTCTCTCGTCCTGATGTCTGCAATCCAGGAGCACCCGCCAGCCCTTTTTCCCAGGTACAGTCAGCTTCTGAGGAGTGTTGGAGGATGTTTGTGTTGCTGAGTGTTAGTTACTGTAATGGTGAGTGACCTGAAATGCCTTAATGCTAATAAACCAAACAGCTGTCTGAAGGATGTTTCTTCTACAGGGGAACCAACCCTTTTGCAACAGTGAAGCTGAACCCCACAACCACCAATGACAGATCAGCCCCTCGGTTTTAGCGACACCCAGCCCAAGGATACTGTTGCCCATCTTTGTCCCCTATTTTCTGACCAGTGGTCATCATTACCAATTTCGTCACTAAACTGGTTTGTCCACAATTCTCCAGGCCCCTAGAAGTAGAAGACATCTTTAGTGGTTACACCTCAACCTTCCTGCCACATAATGAATCAGGTTTCACTGTGCAGGAGGCCAGTTTGCAGGTGGCCAAGTGACAGGTCACCGTTATTAAATCAAAGGCACCAGGCTGGTCACTCAAGTTCTCACTCACTGGAATGGGGGCACTTTGTCCAGACAGTGAGTAGTGGATCAGAGCTGAGATGCACTTGTCTGTCTGAGCTGCAGTTCCCAGTCTGCTCTGGAAATGAACACCCTTGCAGACTAACACCATTAGAATATCACCATCCGATTTGTTTCGAGACCTAGGATGTCTTCCATCTATGGATCGCGTGGCTCCGGTCCATATTAACAGCGCCCTTTGTGTGCCTTCAAACCTGAATCGGATCCTCCTCCATCTCGCTCTGCCATGTATGAAGCAGTCTGCTAACAACTGGGGATCCAAGTCCAAGTAGACACTCACCACTGAGTCTGGAGCAGACCCTGCAGAGACACAAGCGCATCACTCGAGGGTCTGATGAGGCCCACGGTGAGCTGACAGCTGTCTGAGAAGGTATGACTGGACATGTGCTGGTCCGGCTGCCACTAAATTGGAACAGGAAGTCAAAATGTCTCAAAATGTAGGCAGCAGGAGTCACTGGGTGTGTATTTGGATTTGTCATTTTCGATGTGCGTAAGTAGTAGGATAACCCTAAATAAATGCCACAGAATTGTGGTATTTTAATCATGTACAGTGTACACTTAACAAGCACCACCCATAGGGTTTATTTACAGTGGCAATGCTGTGCCACGTACCTTTTCGGCAGCTCTGCTGTCACTCCTGTTTGCAAGGTAAAATAAAAAGTCAACGTGAAGCCGTGCATTTCAATTTTAATTTTATTTTGTTCTTTTTTATGTTTCACAGCTTGATGTCGTATCCTTTCAGCACATTTCATTGCAGCTCATTACTAGGACGGGAGAGGGGATCACATGAGTTGGGCACAGAACTAGGTGAGGTTGGGAAGTGGTAGCAAGAAGATAATGAGGGAGGAGGGTAGGGATTGGCATATTTATATATCTACATGAGTTTATTTCATATTTAGAAACACATAGGTCCTGGTTTTGTATTGTACTGTATTTGTATAAAAAAGTAAAATGGACCTTTGAATGGGCATGAGGGCAGGTGGGGTCATTCATGGCCTTCTAGTTAGGTACGTCTAAGAGGAGAGAACTGGGACCTGGTTTGGCGAGTTGAGGATGGGATGTCGGGATGGTGACCGGGACCAAAGGGGCTAAGTCAGGGCAAGTGGGTACGGAGCACTAGTTGGTCCGGGGTTTGTCTGTTACTCAAGCACCAAGGCGGTAAACTCTGTAAGAGAGAGGAGCAGTCAGATGATTGCAGGACAGTCTGTCTACTCACATCAAGAACATGGAAAAAAAAAAAAAGGACAAACTCTCTATGTTAACAAGGAAAAGGATAAAATTCATTTCGGCAACTTAGTTTTCCAACAGTTTCCGAAAAGTGTCTGCTAACAGGTGAAATGCGATTTCTTTTCTACAGCTGCACCGCCACTTGTCCCAGACACTTTGGCACTGAGATGCACACCTGGTGTCTCAAACCCAAAATGCCCCCCCCCATCAGCAGTGGCAGTCTGGCTATTTTTTGGCTAAATATAGTCCATTAACGTTACCCTGGAAAACGCCAACTGAAAAGAATGCAAAAATGGCAGTGAGAAAAGCTGCAAAGGCAAGGAAACAGAAATAATGTAATATATAACATTAAACTAGACAATATACACTGCCTGACCAAAAAAAAGTGCCCACCTGGATTTAACTTAGGTGTTATGATGTGGGGTTGCTTCAGTTGGTCAGGTCTAGGTTTAGCAATGTTGTGTGCCCAAAAAATGAACTCAGCTGACTACCTGAATATACTGAATGAGCAGTTTTTTTCCATCAATGGATTTTTTTCTTTATATTCCAAGATAACAATGCCAGGATTCATGGTGCTCAAACTGTGAAAGAGTGCTTCAGTGAGCATGAGAGAGACATCATTTCCACACATGGATTGGCCACCACAGAGTCTAGACCTTAACCCCATTGAGAAAGAATCTTTGGGAAGTGCTGGAGAAGACCTTACGTAGCGATCTGACTCTCCCATCATCGATATGAGATCTTGGCGAAAAATGAATGCAACTTTGGACAGAAATAAATGTTGTGACATCGCAAAAGCTTATCGAAACAAAGCCATGGTAAATGCGTGCCGTAATCAAAGCTAAAGGCGCTCCAACCAAATATTAGAGTGAGACTTTTTTTTGGCTGAGCAGTGTATTTTTTTGTCTACGAACCAATTAATTTTTAAAAATTAATTGGTTTGTAGTTTTTAAAAAATAACTATAATTTTAACTCCTCACAACAGCAACTTTCCAAACAAGGTGAACAAATTGAACAACCAACCCCATATAAAAAAATAAGTATTAACAAAAGTATTAAAAAAAGAAAGAAATGCACTGTATGCTACCATGCGCTGATACATCTGTGTTAACACAGTGATGAACGCTTTTGTAAATCAAACCAAAGAGCTTTGCTGTAAAAAAGAAAAAAAAATTACATTTACGAATCCCTTAGCTAACCGGTTGTGATCACACTATGGTAATAAGATTTTCAGCACAACAGACACAAGGGAATAGCTTTTTGTGATGAACTGAACGTCTTACCATCCATGCCAATCTTCCCGTCGCCGTCCTTATCGGCCGCTTTCAGGAAGGCTTTGGTTTCTTTATCGGTCAAATCTCTGCCATCCGTGGCAAATCCTTTCAGCACAAATCTGAGGAAGAGGGCCACTGTTGCAGACAGCTGAACTATAAACCCATCTTGCTCTCTGCTTGCCCTGGGCAACGCTGACCTCTCAGTACACAGAGGCTGTGTTTGAAGCACTGCTGGTAGTTCAATGTGGGCTACAGGAGTAATAAATGCTGCTACAGCTGTTATGTTTACTGCACTTCGTGTCTCTTAGGCCCTCTCTATGCCTAACGTATATCAGTTAACTGCACTTCACCATGTCCCCCCCCCGACTAGTCACTCACTTCAGCTCTTCCTCTTCAATGAAGCCACTGTTGTCCCGGTCCAGGGCCACGAAGGCCTTCTTCACATCTTCAGCAGACTTGGCCTTCAGACCAACCATTTCAAAGAACTTCTTGTGGTCAAAGGTGTCCGCAGCTTGCGTGGGGGGACAAAAATTATGTGACAGCATGACTGACCCGAGATAGCAGTGAAGAACCCAAACAGTTGTAAGGAACGTATCAACATGCTCACTCAGTGACTATCATCATACTTTGATGCTAAATTCATTCACTAAGCCCTCTGAATTCATACAGCTGCATATTTCATCAGAACTTTGAAGTGAAGTAAACTTTCTGGTAATGTTCAGATTTACATTGTGTACATAAAATTATGTCAGGCCACAAGTCCTATATCATGGAAAGCTGTAGATATGCCATCCTCACCTTTGAAAGCATCAAGGGCCTTCTTAATATCGTCAGTTTTCAGGATGTCGTTCATCGCCATCTTGGCAGCTCTAGAGTGTAGAGAAGAGCAAAGGCAGCTCAGGGAGGAGATCATTGAGTAGATGGTGTTTTGGGGCTCAAGGATCTTGGCCAGTTAGTTAAATAATGGCCCAGATTTGGATGGAATACAGATGTGGAGGACAGGGAAGAGAAGGTCAATAGATTGGTTTAATTAAGCTAGGAATTCTGGGAAGTCTAAAATCAATACATGATGGCTCCACTCTGCGATGGGCCGGCACCCCATCTAGGGGTAGTTTCATAGCCCAGTGCCCAGAGAGTCTGCGATAGACTCCAGACCACCGCATCCCTGCTCAGGACTAGGTGGTACACGATAATGGATGGACGGACGGATCTCAAAAATCTAAATATGATTCTAAACAAGTCCACCATTAGTAGAGCTGTGTTAGTACTTTAAAGGTACGTTTTAATGAATTAAACACGATCTCTTCACACGGCCAAAGTCAAACTGTGGTGTTCGCTCTGCGAGGCAGGACCTCGCTGCCTCGCATTAATGGTCCAGTGTGGTCCACCTGTCCTGCGGTACCTGAGCTGCAACTCAGAGGTTGAAAAGATGACCAGCAATGAACAGGCTGACTGGTGGGTCCAGGGCATCTGTGCACTGACATTCTGCTGATGCTCATCTGCATATCTGGCTAAGCTTATCAACTGTGTCATTTATGCTTATGATGCTCTGTTTAATGGCGGCTCGCAGGACCTGCGATGATGATTCAGAAACTTCATATTAATGACACATGAATGGTGAACAGTCACAAAAACTACGTGAGCCCTTGAAGAGCCCGAACAACGAAAGGCTGAAGATTAGTGCCGGAAATTGACAAACAAGCTGTTAGTTATTGCCATGTTGTATAATCAGGTCATTATGAAACTGCCCAAATATTCCAGTATGGCCTTCTTTCCAAAGCTCAAGCAAACTGTTAACGCTTATATGCTGCTTGTTATGTCCGCACAGCATACTGGATTGATGTTCACCGCAACAGTAATTTCAACAGAGACAAATACCCTGTCATTTATCTTCATTTTTATTTCCCGTGCTGCTCACTCCAATGGAGCCGTTGATTTTTCTTTAACCATGTGAAACTCTTCCAAACAGATTGTAGGGGATCTTTGCCAAATATTTGTTGGCCTATTTACACAAAACGTTTTTTCGGAGAGTGGATGTATTTGTAAAATCATCGCCCCGGAGTGCCCCCGCCACTTCCCCTTGGCACTGGTGGAACATAAAAGTGTGACGTGAAGAGGGGGGGAAACGGTGACACGGACGCCGCTGACCAAACCTCAGCATGATCTTTGCTCATCAGTGCGCAATATCGAAAGTCTACAGTCATATGTCAAGGATGATTCTGAGGTATCGTTCTGACTGACGCTCGCAGTTTTTCTGTAAATCCATGAAGCAGCTAATCTCCATGAAGTTACACAAAGGTCAATATTTCACATCACGAGAAGACAATCTGCGATGGCCATTTGGTTTGTTTGTGAGGCAAACCTCAACATCCCTGTTCGCAATAATACATTTCCATAAAGACACGTGTTTAAAACAAAGCACTACAAACAAAACTGTCAGTACTCCGTCTACGCTATAAAGAAGCAGAAGAAAAAAAAAAAAAAAACAAAAGGGTCAAAACAAAAAAGTTAATAAGGCTCACCGGGAAGAAAATATTTAAATAAAAAATTTTAAAAAAGCAAAAATGAAAGCATGTTAACATGGCTGAGCAGGACCGGTCGCGTTGACGGAGGGAAATGTAAAACGCTCGCCTGTACAGCGTGAGGTGTGAGTGAATCTATCACAGGAGAAGATAGCTGGAGGTCTGACTTCGGTGAAATAAAATGCACACTTGTACAGTTTTTGACATGTTAATTTGGGACACATGGGCTCAGTAAACACACGGTTGCTAAGGTAACCGTTGAACATAATCTGACCGTGATATTTTAATCACAACTTTGTCACTACTATCAGGCTGCGCTCACAAATAAAAACGCTTTAGAGGCTTTAGAGGAACGTGGCAGCCACGCAGTAAATCATTACTGATCTGCAAACTGCAGAAATCTGCATTTTGCCACAGCAGCCAAAGGGCAAATAAGGTCACTGAACCTCAGCAGATCGCGGCTCATCCCACTTCAGTTAATGACAGCGCAGCATGAAAAGAAGTTGAGTGAGAACTTACAAGTGTATCTTATCGGGGTTTTCATAACTGACTTGTATGACTATTGTTCGCCACTCTGTGTCTCTCTGCTGAGAAGTGCGCTCTGTAAAAAATAAATTGATTTGAATTATAACCGGTAAAATGTCTGGAGAGCGGTACTCTGGCTTAGCAAGTAGCACTGCCGCGTCGCGGCGTCTGGGTTGTTTGGGTGTGAGTCCGGCTCAGACCGCGTGGACGTCGCATCTTCTGCCCATGTCTGTATGAGTTTCCTACCACAGCCCAAACACATCTGTTTCAGGTTTGTTGGTCACTGCGATTTGCCCGTGTGTGGGTTTGCGTGTGCGCCCCATCCGGGGTACAATCTCCTGGACAAATGCAGCGATTGCGGGATGGGCTCCAGACTACAACCCCGACCAGGAAAAAGAGGTCAGCAATAATGGATGGATACTAAACATTAGTATTTTGATATACAGAACCTTCCAGCTACTAAAGGCAACCTGCTGGCATGAAAGAATGTGCTATAATATACAAAAATGCATATTTCACCTGGGTGTAACCATACCTTGTGTAGCTGAGGTTTCATCATCAGCATCAATATTATGATTATTATTTATTCCATTAATTTAACTGACACTTTTCCCTTTAGCGGCTTGCAATGTTTAGCTAATTCGTGCCATAATTTAGCCATTAATACAACTGGGTATTTTTTACCACAGCAATTTAGGTAAGTACTTTGCTTAAGGCTATTAAAGCAGGAGCAGGATGTAAACCTGGGTCTTTTGAGTGCAAGGGTAACGCACCGACCGTTATGCCACCTGCTGGACGGCAGAATATGCTACAAATATAAAAATGAGCTGTGCCTCATATCTCATACTGCTTAAGGTAAATGGCAAAAGGTGCACTTCCATAGATGGATGTGATCAGAAGGGTTTTTTAGAAAGCCCAATCGAGCCGAGCTCCTTTAGAGACCTCTCCCGGGCGCTGCTTTTGGGTAAAGAACAGGATGACACTGCTGGCAGAGTGAGGACACTCTCCCACCAACAGCAAGAGCCATTTCTGCTACCACACAATGTACCGGCATTCACAACCTGCTATTAATAATCACACGTTTCTCACGCACCAAGTCTCCGTCTGTCCTGCCATCTCTCACCTTCTCCTCCGTCTTTCTCTCTCACAACGCACTCCCACCCCCACCCACCTCTGAGGCCCGTTTCAATCGTTCCAGCTGCGCCAGTTCTGCTCCATCCTGCTCTCTACCTTCTTTCATCCATTCCCATGGTTTCTTACATATGCATGTAGTATACAGACGCCAGTTTTTTCTCCCACCTCCCGGCTGAATTTTTTTGGCCCTTTCAGTTCCAGCAAGCACGCAGGCATGCATGGATGTGTACACACACACACACACACACACACACACACACACACACACACACACGTGCACCAAGTGCAAGTTACAGTCAAAAGTTAGTTTGGCAAGAAACTCAATAAGAGAATCTGAAAGTAGGCTACATTTATTCTTTTTTTTAATTTTTTAATTTTTTTTTTTAACTTAGCTACAAAATGTTCCTGTACAATTTTGCTGGGTTTCTTGTACTTTACAGAATTCTTAAAAATTAAAGTAGGGTCATGTAGTATTATACAACCCTCCCTGCTGTTCTTTTTCTGCCCTTCGATTTCTCTTGCCCCGCGTCCTCGTCTCGTAGTCCTGGGCGTCCATCCCTGTCTTCTGTCACATTATTCCTCCTTGGGGTTCTCCAGCCTTCTCAAGTCTCCATCCAAGACATCACAATAACGCAACACCTGTGCTTAAAAACACTCCTCCCTCAGTCCCACTCCTCATCCTACTGCTCAGCATTTTACACTCAGCAATCCTAGAACTCAAACCAGCAACCTTCGGGGTAAAAGTCTACTCAGCACACCTACATGCAATCCTCTTCCTGCCCTGCCTATACCTCTACACAGGTACAACAGGGTGATGACATGTTCACCGCATTGTTCAACATGGCCTAACCCCCCCAATATCTTTATATAATTCCTCTGATTATTACTAATTCCTTTGAGTATCATTGCTAATATTTTAACCCCCCCCCCCTCAATAGCTGACCAGCTGTTACACCCCCATCCTTCTGCCCTATTTGCACAGTTAATCTGAACAGTCTGCATGCAACCTCTGGTCCTCAGTCACCCTCCACATTCGCAGTGCCTGGGCTCCTGCTCTTTCCACCTTTATTATCTTTGTCCGGCATGTCTACGTTGCGCTTCAAATGCGATTACTGCACCGGCACACCCATTCCAATTAAACCCTCTCGCTTGTGCGGCCAAACACATTTACGTCGGTCATTTCCTCAGGCAATTGTGTTCATCACCAAGGTCAAAGGTACAACAGCAGCACCCCCTGCCCAGCCTTGCAGCAGCAGCCTGAGCGCAGCCTTGTTCTACTTAACAGGCAGATGGTGCCCATTCAGGCATCGCTTCTTTTCGCACAACAAGAGAAGACGGGCAAACAAGAGGGCAGGAGAATAAACAGCGTCCCTGGAATTAGGCTGTGTCACCTAGTAAAGTGCTGCAGTCAGCGGATGCACAGCACACGCCCTGGCGCCCTTTGAAACCGGCATTTCCTCAGCAGCCTGGGGACAACATGAAAGAGGCGGGGACTTTTTTTTTTTTAACATTCTCCATGTGTCTTTAGATGCATGTCAGGAAAAGCAATGTAGGCACACACTTCCATTTAAAAAAAAAAACAGGAAAGGTGGCTGTCATTTTTTTCATTCCCATTGCTTTGCTTGAACACGGCTCCTCTCTGCCTTTGAGGCTCAATGCCGAACGCTTTCTGAGGTGTCTCCTTAAGATTAGGTTACGCTATGTGCGATCACAGCCGTTCCGAAGCACAAAAGTGGGGTTCATACCTTTATCCAAGGTGACACGCAGTACTGCCATCAAATGTTCAATAATTTACCCAGTTGCAGAGGACGTTATTCTAACTGGAATAACGCAGGGAAAGTACCTTCCTCAGGAGTACTACAGCACGAGCAGGATGCGAACTGCGCCAAACACAAAGGTCACGTTTTAAAAATGCCGATGCAGAAATACATGCGGTTCAACTGAAACATGACAAGCGAGAGCAACAGGAAGGGCCCCTCCATAAATCCTAAAACATACAAACACATGCACAGACCAAACAGAGCAACCCACACAGGCGGTTGTTTTAAATTAAGGGTGATAACTTTCGCCACCCAGTGGCAGGCTGACGGAAACGCATGACAGACAGCCATCATTTGCATCGAAAGTGCCGAAAACATCGAGAAGAAGACAGGCGGGGCAATAGCAAGAAGGACAGAAACACGGCGGCAAAAGAGCCCAACGAGCGAGGGATAATGGCACAAAATGTGCTAAAAAAAGCCTGTTACCATGGAAAAAGACAGAGATAAAAGAACAACACAAGAAGACAAAGAGATACAAATGAGCCTCTGAATAATGGAGACCAGAGTCCAAGACGGAGTGTCTAGAGAGGACTGAGAAGGAACTGAAATAGATGTTAATACGCGAGAGATGAAATTAGATCATTACTCTAAATGGACCTTCGCTAGACATTATAAATATTAAGGTACAATAAATGTTTAAAACAACTGAGGGTGCATGTGACACAATACAAATATGAAAAAAAATGGCCTCGCTTGGTTGTCTGCATAAAGATTTAGGACCTTTCACTGTACGGAAATAGAAAGAACAATATTTCCAGAAGTAACTTTATTGGTAAATGCACAGGAGGAACACAGAATTCGAGGGAAGCTTATCATGACAAACTGACATATTCATTATGTTTATATACAAGTCCTCCACTTCCAATGAATGCTTGTCCAGTTAGCAACGGTCTGGAATTTATCCTGGTAAGCATAATGTTCTAAATCAGGGTACATCACAGTATTTCTGCTACTAGTCTAGTGCAACAGATATCCAAGATCTTTGATGATGAGTTTGTGTCCTGCATTGATGCCCACAAACTGTTAAAAAGGTATTAAGCAAGAAGGATGCGGTCAGAAAAAGGACGAGGAACGGGAAGAAATGGAGAAAGACAAAAAGAGAAGGAGATGTTCTAGGATCCTCACAGGAAAATCTTTGGCTCAGACTCAGAAGACACAGCTCTTGGAGAGGAGGGAAAGACTGGTGGGCATGCGAAGAAAGGGGGGTGCTAGAGAGAAAAGAGGCCCAACTTGAACTGAGCAACAGTGTCCAGTGAGTTCCGGGCTTGGCACCAGAACTTTAGCAGTTCAAAACTGTGCGCGAGGAGAAGGAAAATTTGGAAATCCACATTCTGTCAACCCTAAAGAGCAGACTATAGCGCTAAGAAATGTCACATCAATGTAACATCTATGTTTAAACATTAATAAGTTTTACATCAAAGTTAACACTAAAGGCCTGTTCTTAGCAGGCGTGATCAATAGCTTACTAAAAATCTTTTTTTTTGGAAGCATGTCATGAATATTACATTCCTGCTATCTGTCAAGGAAATGCCTGGCCGCCGAACACATTCACGTGCACATTGGCCAATGTCACCTTCCACCATGTGTGACCCTGCGGGGTGTATTCATGTCGCAAATTAAAAGCACAATTGATAGTCAAAACGCACCATTTTGGGTTCGCATGAAGAACTTCAAATGAGTCTTTTAAATAATGCGATTAAAAAAAAAATGTATTGAGATAAGGGCAAGAATAGAGGTCAAGTATACCATCCTAGTCACCTGTTTCAGAGTCAACCCCAGCCTCCCTTCCCTTAGCTGGCATCCTGTTGGGTAAATGGGTGAACCACTGTAGCAGAGGTGTACACTTTAGCGAAAAGCGTCAGCTACAGTACATTAAATAATAACAATGATAATAATATCTGGACTTTGGTGGTGCAACTGCTGCAACTCAGAACAGGTGGGCCAGGTTCACAGGAAAAGATTCCTTTGATAAAACAGAATATGTGCTGTACTGTAGAATGAGAATCTGTTCTCTCCCACCAGCACCATGCTTCATTTTTCCTTCCTTCAGTTAAAAGAGACTATGAAAGGCAATTTGAGCAGGGGGAACGAAGGCCCTTGGGGAGGCTTCACATGCTCCAGATTGGAATGTGGCTCGCACAGAACTTCAGCACACGTTTACACTTAAAGTCAATTTGTCGGCACAGCAAACTGCGGTTGACAGCAGAGCCGGGAAATGATAAGGACATTTCGTAATGAATTAATCGGTCAATTTTTGAAAATAGATTAACTATTTACTACACTTGGGCTGCAGTCCATTGTTCATTTCCGGCACTCATAATGCATTGTTTGGCCTTAATATTTGAATTTGTTTAAACATTTTTTTTGTCTCCGGCACGAATGTATCTGTGTGAAAGATTTTTTTTTCGCAGCTCTTTTTTCCACGATGTGAACCAGAGCTTCCTTAGCGACGATTAAATCCGAGACCAAAATAATAAGAGGGACAAGGAGGAAGTGGGAGTGTAATTAGAAGAGGCCTCTGAAGGAATGAACCATACCCTAAGGAGAAGAAACGCCCTCCTGGAGCGAAACCTGGTTTTTTGGAGCCTCCATTTAGCCCCCTCCTGGGACAACCTAATGGGGAGAGGTGTCGGTGTGAAAAGGGATGAAGGCCATGTCCCTGCTGCCCCACCGTCATTGTCATTGTGCTCACCTCCCATGCTTGCGCCAGTGTTGCTGTCACAGCCTGAGGAAGCAAACACTGTCCATGACATTGCTTGGCCTGAATATAAATCACCTGTACACCCCATCAGGCCATGACAGTTGTGTCCTAGCCCTGTCAAACTGTACGCATGCAGTAACAAGGATTTTTTTAAACTAGTTTTTCCCCGCACAGTCCATCTGTAGCCTCACTGCATCTCCTTCAAATCTTCTCCCTGTTCTACCTCCCTCCTCTCTCTTTTCCGCTGTTCTCCTTGCCTAATTTCTTAACCTCCCTTCTCTTTCACTCTTCTAATTTTTTTTTTTTAACCAAAGTTTTAAATCCAACTTAGGAGATTTAAAAAGTGATCGAGGATAAGCGAGGGTTTTATCCCCCCCCCCCTCCCGGAGCTCTGGTTCCATCACTCCCAGGCAGGCGTCTCTCCACCTGCCGCCCCTCGTCCCCGAACCTGATCCCAGCCCAGGTGGAACAGGCCAAATGACAACCGAACAAGAAGCACATGCATCAGCGTGGTTCCCTCTGGCTTTCTGCAAGGATCGGAGATGCGGGTCTCATCGCGGCTGGGACCGCGTATGCTGCATAGTTTCCTTCTACAGTTTGACATTGAACTTGATTGTCCTTTCCTGGAGTAAGTCTGAAAAATATTATTAAAAACTTTAATAAAAAAGTGGTGTAATTCATGAAAACACATCTCAGGTGTACCATGCATTCTCTGCTAAGCTATAATTAGATTGGATAAAGTTTAAAGATATTTACTTGAATTGCCTATAGATTAATCAATCTCCTCCATTAAAAAGTGAGTAAGAAAAGGCTCTATATTCATCCACCGCCGTTCCAGGCCTCGGTGACTTAAATTGTCATTGGAAATGGGCAGAGCACAGTCTTTTTTCAGCAGTTTTTCTTAAATACGAAGTTTGTGTGGGGGCATAAGAACAAAGGGAGATGCTTTCATTTCGTCACAAGTTCACCGAATGCATGACTGACCTAAGGTGTGGACCTACGTGTAAAGTTTTTGAACAAACTGGCACCTAAAGTTACTAATAACTACCAATAAACACACACTTTCTCAGAGAGTTAAAAATTAAACATCTCAATTAGGCTCACACACGCCAATAGATGTGTCTGCAGACAACCTTAGTTTAGCATTTCAGATTGATACGCCGAAGAAATATGGGCTCAGGGAAATTGGGCGCGATCCAGTCGTGGCTCCTTCAACCAGCTGAACTGCACATTCCTGGAGGAGGGGACTTGCCTGCTAACTGATCGTCATTAAAACTGACGCTGGTTTAAAATGACAAAGATTACAAGATTGTGAACAATGTACCTGAAGACATTAAAGGTGATGTGTGAGGCAGCCTGCTCTGAGGTCCTCCATGACTCACTTTGGTGGACCATCTGTGTTCATTCACAGTTAAACCCCCCCAAGAGGAGGAGGTTACAAAGCACTCTCTGCTATGACATCAATGTCAGACAGGGCTACAACTTGGCCACACGCCCCCGCGACTTATTAACCCACCCCCACCAGGATGAGTGCACACAGCATCTGGCTCACAGTGGCCCCTAGGTCTGTGCCAGAGCTACGCTGCTGCCTTTGTGGGCCAGATGCTGCTCCACAAAACAGAGTTTGCTATGACGACACAGTTCTGCCTGGCTTAGAGGTCCCAAACCTGTCATCCCTCTGAATGTAAATGCTCGATGGCTGCCTTTCGACTGAAGGTGGTCTGCTTGCACTCACCATACCCCAAACCCCTTGTGCTCCCAGCGAAGGGTGGACAAACCCTGTCCGCACAGTTTCCGTTCCCAACTGGAGAACATGGGCTGCCTGAGGCACCCAGCTGCAGTGTCAATGGATAAAACCAAGGATCGTAACCTGCTTGACAAGCAATTTTGCTGAGCGCCACAGCTTTGAGAAACAGTTCCTGACTGGTTGTCTGCTGGACTGTCTGCTTTGTCCGTCTATTGAAGAAATACAGTAATTCATTCTACTGGCGGCTGATTTTCACTCATCTATCAATCGGTACTTTAAAATCTTCAAATTTTCATAACTTGATAAAATCCTTCCTTCTATAAAATTCTCAAATCCTTGAACCCAGCTCTTACTGTCCCTCTTTCTTTTTCGCTGCATGTGCTCTCTCTGCTCCTTTTTTCTCTTATCCAGCAGTCGGCCACCATAACAACTCACTACGCCCCTATCCCTTCGGCCGGACAGCTATGTGCACCTCCCTTTAGAATTCTGGTCATGTCCGCTAGCTCAAGGAACCAAAAAATGGAAAGCAAAGTCTAATTTGTATTCCGGAAATGTCTGTAAAGCAGGAGGGAGGGGCTTTGCAGGGTCTCTGCTTTTAAGTCATCGCCACAGGCTCTTCACACAGCTACACGATAACATTTGTTTGTTCACAGACTTCACATGAACTTTGTACACTGCTTCTCTTTAATAAACTACTAGAAAAGGTTGCAGTTTGGTTTAGAAATAATTATAATAGTGTTATGCATCAAAACTGTTCCATTTCTTAAGTGCTGTATATCTACAGAATAAAGGTCAATCTCCGTTTGTCTACACTTTATGTACAGCTTTGTTTTTCAAGCCACAGATTTGCCACACAGGTATCTTTGACTGGTGAGGTCAAACACACACACACACACACACACACACACACACACACACACACACACACCAGAAAGGGTGGAGGGGGGATGGGTGGGTATAAGGGGGGAGGTGTTGGAGAAAGGACCCAAACAGGAAATGGGGAGTTATACATGAAACACACATGGCTCTGCACACATTACTAACATAAAGGTAATAAAGTTTGGTGAAATACTGTATATCCACTGGGCTATGACCAGTGTGTCACTCTCTCCTGTATCTGCCTATTCAACAGCACTAACATTACTTATGTACTAAATGCAACCACTTCAAGAATGATATAGTTTGGTGATATAGTAAAATGTGCTAATACTATTTATCATCCTACCCCAAGCAGCACTGGGTAACTCAGCTAGTAAACAAAAAAACATGGAAAAGACGTCGACAGGAAGACAGTAGTGAGTTGTAAACTACTGCAATTGCAGGGGACTGTGTGCTGTGGGCCAGGGGGACTGAACTGAGCTCTGTCACACGCAAGGCAGGTGATCCGACAGGCCGCCTATGTGGCACTTCGCCTCCCAGTATAACCTCACAAATGAAAGGGACACACACAGGCACATAATATACACTCGGACAGAAGCCGCTGGCCAGTCCAGTGCTTCACGCTGCTGTAAGAGTGGCCCAAGTGTGGTGCACTCATGCAAAATATAATCTCTTTTCAATGGAGGGAGAACTGCATCAAGCCACTTACACCCTAAGCTCTTCATATCTCTCTCTTTCTCTCTCTCACACACATAAACACACGCACACACTTCAGATTTACATGTGCACCCATCCATTCTCTGCTATTAGGGCATGAAGGCCACACTGATTCAGACAAGGAAGGCAAAGGCCTGTACAGCCACCTTTTTCATGCTAAAACACAATTACAGCATATTAAAACACGAGTAGAAAGTAATATTCCCTTTACAGCGAAAACCAGGGGCTGAAGTGTGCTTAAGATGCGATTTGATGATTTAGAAAAAATAAATATGTAAATAAAATGAGGTTAATAAAAAAAAAAAAAGCTCAAACACAGCTAGTGAGTAAGCGAATGACTTTATGTTCGGGGGTAATCGGATTTAAGTTTGAACACAGAGATGCTAGAACCAACCTACTGTGTCCACCAGGCTGGTTACACCCAGATGAACCACACTGTGATACACCTGTGCTATATTTTTTAATGTTACATTTTTTTTGCATAGATCATTAAAAAATACTGTATTGAGGGGCTATTTTACATATCCGTAACTGAAACCTTTACGCGCTTTCGAACAGCATTTCGTAAACGGTTTCCAATTGTTTGGCAAACTCCTGATGTTCCATTGTTCTTCAGAAATGGCTAATTTTGTATTTTCAAAAAAGTATGAAGACTTTTGGGATTTAAAAATCCTCCACAGTTATTGTTTTTAATGGCACAGTAGTGCAGTTTGTAGTGCTGCCACCTCACAGCGCCTGGGCTGTTTTAGTGTGGGTTTGAATCCAGCTCTGTCTGTGTGGAGTTTCTATGTTGTCCCCACGTCTGCGTGGGTTTCCTGTGGGTGCTCTGGTTCCCTCCCACAGTCCAAAGACCTCCATTTCAGGTTTACTGGTCAGTAAATATCCACATATTTCCATGTCCCTCTATGAAGTTTCATGTGCAGCGGACTAATTCTCACTTCCACAAGATTTGTTTTTAATTCTCACTTTCCATCCTATGAAATTTACCATCCAAACAAATTTTATTTGCATGTCTGCAGCAGGTTTTATGTGGCCACTAAGTAATTTGATTCATTAATGCACAAAGTGCTGCATAGCCTACTGCAGAAACCCATTTGCTGTTCTATCTGTTCAGCACTGAGCACAGCAGCAACTGTTGTGTCTAGAAACAATTTTTTAAATATTTTAGTAATACAGAACATGGTTTCCTATTCAGATACAACTTTTGGTACCAGTATTCTACATTTTATTTGTACACATTTGCCTCTGGGCTCTTTCATATTTTACATGAGTGCATTTTGGATATATATTACAGCAAGGATTGATTTTTGTCCTACACTGGCCAATAACGCCATAACTGGGAAACCTTAGTCAAGTTAATGCAGAAACAGTACATGCCAGCATGTGGGACCATGTGAGCAGTTCAACAAAATGAACTACACTTATTCCTCATATTACTCCAGCCCATATACCAAAAAACACTATTACAGCTTCTAAAAATGTACCCTTTTCTGCATTTTATTCTTTACAACAGCCTTATTGCACATTATGATGGCAATATACTTTCACAATGGATATTGCAGGAGTTTAAAGTATATGGACCGGTTTTGGTTTTTACACCACTGTCTAACTGAATGTGGAGTCTGTTGGAGGTCTCACACCCACTGTGACAGTGGAAAGAGGAGGAGTTGGGGTAGCGGAGGATTGCCATCCACAATGTGGAAGGAAGGAGATGTGACTGCGCAGCTTTGATGTAGAGAGGATCGTGACTGACAGGTCGGTGGAGTTATTCACTTCTAAAAATACATTTTTCCAAACTTCAATTTATGCTGTACAGCAATTTATACAAGACATTGTGTTTATGGACTCCCACCTTATACTGGAAAAGAGACACATTTACTGTGTAATGCTTTTCTTTGAAGGAATTTACAATGTTTAGCTACTTGAAACAGTTGACCCATTTATACAGCTGCTTAATTTTTTACAGAAGCAAGTCAGGGTAAGCATCTAACTCAATGGCAGTGAAGAAGGAGATGAGAACTGATCCAAAGGCAGCAACTCAAACTACTATACTAGCAGTCACCAAACACTTGGGGTCTCAAACACAACAGAGTTCTGACCCACAGAGGTGTCGGTCTTGCTATTTTCTAACTAAATATTGCGTACTTATCCCCAAAATAACCAGGAAACAATAACTGCAAACGTAAAGAAAGTGGCGTGTCCGATCTTGCATTTAAATTAAGATCATCTAGTATCGGACACGGCGCATCCAACAGCATAGTGGTTTGTTTTTACAGGGCAAAGGGCGTAGCGAGTGAATCTGTGAACTTCATATCTTTGTAAGATAAACATCTGTGAGTCAAGTGATCAAAGTATTTCTTCAAAAGGGTGGGAAGGAAATGCACTGCATAAGGCTGCAAAGGCATCGAAAAAATCCATTTAAAAAAAAGAATTAGTAGTAATTCAAACCCCTCACAACAGTTAATCCAAGTAATGGGTGTGATTTCAGGGAACAACTGGGAGGTTAACCCAGCTACGTGAGGGATGGATGTAATCTGACAAGTAATAAACTAACTCTATTCCGAATGTGACCAAGAAACAAATAGCAGTTAATCCCATGCTTTTCTCTTTCTCGGTCAGCAGACCTATGTAGAACTTTAACTTACTGCACCATTTCTGTTACTGGAAAAGCACAATCGAAGTGATGAGGATGCAAAAATGAAAACTGGATCTACAGTACGTTTCTGTACATAACAGGAAAACACAAGAGTCATATTTCAGGAGTGGAAACTTTAACACTGGGGGGTTCAATTGGCCTCATTTCATGTTATATGATTGACTGGGGGCAGCACAGTGGCACAGCAGGAGGAGCTGTTGCATCACAGCTCTTGAGCTGAGTGTTCCCATATGGCTTTAACTCAGCTTCCATATGTATGTAGCTTCCATGTCCTCCTTGTGCCTGTGTGTTTCTTACAGGTGCTCCAGTCTCCTCCCACAGTCTAAAAACAAACATCTAAGCTCAACTGGTGATTCTAAGCCACTCAGTCAGTGTGTGTGCGTGTGTGTGTGTGAGATCGTCCTGCAATGGACTAGCATACCGTCCAGGGTGTGCCGCACCTCACACCCTTCGCTACCAGAAAAGGATAGAACACAGAGCTACTGATAATGTATGGATGGAGAAATTATTTGCTTCGTTTCCTCGCCCAACCCTAATCTACTCGAAAACACTTTCTACTGACATAAACGGACGAGTCCTTAAACTGCGACAGCACCTTCTGCTGGCAGCCAGAGGGCAGTATTCACTTCTGCAGAACAGCAGCTCCCAAAGAAGAAGGCTTGCCAGCTTCCATCAGTATCTGGATTATAACAAACTTGTTACATTACCGATTAATAAGGCCAACTTTCCTCAAGACCGCCACCTTTGGAGACCACTGTGGCCTCCATAACCCCACTTCCCACCTCCTTGCTCACACGACACCATCATAACCTCCAGGGTTAAACGCTTTGCCGCTTTGCGCTGGACGGCCAATCCTCACAGCATTATATAAACCCTGATATTCTCCACACAGCTGATACATCAACAAACGGCCCGGAACTGGCCGCTTTTATGAAACTCTTAATGACAAAAGAGGGGGAAAAATTCAATTCATTTTCCTTTCCTTCCCAGCAGACCGGTGACAAGCCAACACTAATCTCATTTAGGAGGTCATCAACTCTCGTAATTGGAATGGTGGACTCTGCTACCGTGCAGCGACCCGGAGCCGGCCTATACTTAGATCGGCACTTTTTCCCACTTCTCATCCTTGTTAAAAATACCTGCCCCAAAAACGTGACAAATCCTACAAATAGAATAGCTATGCCCCACCCCCTCTTTTTAATCTGTCTTGCTAAATTGGTTTCATCAGATTTTTAATATTAGACAGTACAAGCACTCCTGTGTGCGGTTAGTAATCAAATTTTATTGTTAATTCTTCTGAAAATAGTTAGGACAGCGCAGCACATTACCAAGCAGTACAGTTGCCTTATTAACATGGCTTATTAAAAAGGCCCTACGAGGCTCATCGAAACCCACAGACCCATCCATCAGCAATAATCACTTGTCCATCAGAGTCACGGTGGTCTACAGACTGTCCCGTGCTGTTCACACCACATAATGTAGAACCTCAGTCAAAGCAATAACTATACAAGCACTACAACAGTTGTAGACAAGGTCCCTTTATCCAACATGACCAAAAATTACCGTTTGTAAAGCTGGAAATTTACCTTCCTGATTTAACTGAAGTAGAGCAGATTTTAGGAGAGGGAGATGTGCGGCCAGCGCACACCGAGAATCTGGTGGGCATTTGTGCTGCATGTCACTGCCCTGTGCTGGTTCTACAGAGGATGGCCTCAGCGTTCAAAACTTGCTGAATGTTCTCCAACCTGCTGATTCAGTGTGTGTGTGTGTGTGTGTGTGTGTGTAGACAGGGAGGAGCTGACACTGAGTGTCCATCTCCGCCAGTCAATCTCAGTGCGCTGACGGCACCGTCTACCCTTCCACCGAGGCATATCCTATCAGCAAAAACGCACCTTTCCTGCCCGCGTCGGCCAAGCCGATGACTTGTTCCATTGGGGCACCTTCACAGGAATATATACTGTATATATACACACACCCTTCGCTACCAGAAAAAATCTGCTCATCAGTGACATCGCTGACATCTTTCTTTGAACTTACTCAAGATTGTTTTTCTTTTAAAGTGACTTTTCCTTTAATATTAAGCAGAATCCTAAAATATACCAAAAGTTTCGTGATCTACAACCAACTGCACTTTTTTTTTTTTCTTTTAAAACTACACTGGTTTCTAGCAGTTGCTTCTGGCTGCCAAACAAAGTGCTTTGTTATCGCCGTGGGAATGCTGCCTTTTGTCAGTGGGTGCCCGTTGCGCTGCGGTTCATGCCGTGGCTCCTCGTAAGCGCAGCCCACGGACGCTCGAGCGCGCACTTTGGAGCTGCCAGTGCATAATTAGAGTGTGCCATCTAACACCATCTCACCTACACACTCCTACACAAACAAACTATCGCATTCTGACCCAAACACACACTGCACATGCAAAATATCATATGCAGCATAGAGAGGGGGGAGATCGACGCAAAGAACACGAGCACACGCATACACGCACGCAAACACTTGCTTAAATACCACTGTGGGGGAGACTTGGACTCAAATGCAATAAATGATTCCTAATCTGACCCCTATGGGAGTTGAAGACATGAAAAATGATCATTTGAAAACTTTCTGCACCCCCCCCCCATTAAAAATACATAATAATCTTTAGACAACTACATTTTTTTTCTCAGGAATAACCTCGCAAGGTTAGCAGAAGCTGTGCCTGTGGGCTGGAGAGCTGCAGCCCCATACAGATGGACTTGCTAACCTCTGTTAGATCCCAGCATTTCTCATCTGCTCTGGGGGGAACAGATGCCAGTGTGCTTCTTTAGCTCCACCGCAGTTCAACTGAAGGCTCCCGGTTCGTCCGAGCGTGTGAAGGGGCACCTGAACCGAGACACTGGACGAACGGAGCACGGTGGATTCAACAGCAGCAAAAATATTTTGTAAGGAAGCAGAACAAGATCATGGGAATTGCACCCAGTTTCACCTCCCACCCCTTCACACGTCGCTACTTTTGCTCATGCACCACACAATATATCTCAGCACTTATTTTGCAGTGTGGTTTGCATATTTCCGTTCATTTTTAGCAGAGCGGTTTGATTTTTGCACCTTTCCCAAGGGTACAACAGCAGGGCCCCTCCTGGGATGTGACCCTGCCAACCTTTAGGTCAAGTGTCTGCTAACCAGCTGTCATGCGCTTCCAGCAATGTCACCCCAAATGAAGCGCAAGGGCTGAGAGCGATTTCATTCACTAACAGAGGCAGAGCCCACCTTCCTGCATGCGTCTACACTTCTGCGCCGTGCTCCAAACACAGATCACTGCTCCCTAAAATGTTACCCCCTCCACCAACACAGCACAGACAAAATTCTGCTACAGCGTGTGGTCGCCTGGATACAGGTAAAGCTGCGAGACATGAAAGAGCAGGGTTGCCTTGCAGTTTTTTTGCACTGCAGTAAAGCAGGGATTACAGTAACACTGTCCTTTCTGTCCAACATCGCTCGACACAGTGACTCCTCCCATTCGTCCTTCTTCGTCCATCACCCGCACCTCTCCAGGGCACGCTCACCAAAGCCTGGCTGGATTTTCGCCCCCAGTCCCCTTGGCTTTATCGTCCGCAGATGCTCTTCGTGCGCAAACTGCATTCCTAAGACAAATGTCTGATTCTAATTGGCTGCTGGGTGGCAGCCGTCACGCTGCTGAGACGGCATAACTTTTAAGTGCAACGTGAAACAGGCGTTTCAGTCAGTCTCCGTTAAAATGTATTTAATAGGACACTTTCGCAGACAGGTCAGAAAGCGATCGATACGCAACCTGCACTTTGTGTCGAGACAAAGTGCACGATCAAGCGCTCGGATACACTTGCATTCAAATTCAGACTGGAGACCATGAGCACCCACGCACATACACAACACAGCCTTTTCCAGTTTTTTTGTCTCTGTTATTCCCTATGTTGTACCGCATCAAAGCCAGTAATGCTTAGCGCAACTACTCTCAGCGGTATGCACGCGCAGACACACACACACACACACACACACACACACACACACACACACACACAGATGCTTGCTTGCTTGCTCATACAATTGACGGACCTCACAGCATTGCCGTTCACGTGTATTTTCTGAATGGAACCGTCGAGGCAGGCATTACTGCAACTTGCCAACTACGCTACAAACAGCTTCCTGGAGGTGCACAGGATCCATGTCTGTCAGGGGGTTGACAACCTCAATGCTGCCTCTCTCCCCCAGTGTGCATCTCTCTCTCTCTCTCTCGCTCTCTCTCTCTCCCCCCACTTGTCTGCAGTATCCCATGCGTCCAACTGCTCTGCATTTCAGTTCTGTGCACCAGCACCCCGCTTCTTTATTTCATCTCCATCATTTCTCTCTCCTCCTTCCTCTCGTTTCCCTGGGCACTCTTTCTCAGCTCACATGCGCATCACTTGTTCTGATCCCCCCCACTTTATTGCCTGTCCTGGTGCTTGGCCACAGTCCCTCAAGACCATAGATACATGCTCATTTCTCCTTCCCTCATGTCAGCCCCGAAAACCACCCCCGGCGGCTTCATCCCACCTGTCCCACGTTTTCTAACCTGCGGGCGCCGTCCGGTCCGGGGCAGTGCAGCGGGGACTTCGGTTAGGTGGCCTGGAGACTGGCTGGCCGGAGCGGAGGTCCTTCTGCTCAGGAGGCCGTGCGCTGCTGGACTGGAGGTGAGCTGAAGGGGAGCGATGCAGAAATAAAGGCAGAGGGAGGGGCACTGCTTTGGGAAAGGGGGGGGTGTGATGTAGCAGAGGAGGGACCGCACTGAACCGAGGCACAGCGAGGATGAGAGGGAAAGAAAGGAGGGAGGGATGGAGGAAAGCTGAAAAGTACAAAGGAGTAGCCAGAAAGGATGAGAGAAAGAGACCTGCTGTCTGACAGGCGGAAGGATGGACAGCAGAAGCGGAAAATAAAGGGCTGCAAGCTGACTCGGTGGCCCAGGAGGGAAATCTGCGGAGCCACGATGACCGCAACGATGCCAATGAGGATCGCAGTCCGAAGCGCGGCGGCGAGCGCGTCGTCCATCAGGGGGCGCTGCCGCAGCACCTGTAAAAAAAAAAAAAAAAAAAAAAAAAAAAAAAAAAAAAAAAAAAAAAAGTGCCCGCAGAAGCGAAATTAGACCCGGGTTCGAGTTCACCGCGGCCCGACTTGAGTAACGCTGAGGAGTTCCCTTCAGGCTGTCTGCAGTTCCGCAGAACCTTAGCGCCATTTACTGTCTTACGCGCACCTTGACTTTGAAACCCAACGCCTACCGACTGAGAACTAGCTGTTATCATGGAAATGCCCGCTTAAAACGATTCGCCTCAGCTGTCCGGCTAGCACAAACGTAGCTTTCGAGGCGCGATGTGAGCCAGCAGCGTTTGCCTCACAGGGTTGGTGGTGGGCACGGAAAAGAGTTGATGCGACATTTTTACCTCAAGCTACCATCGCGCAGAAAGACGTTTCGCTTTCTAATTTAACACCGGGTGGCCACTTTAAAGAACCAACGCGCAGTCGAAGAAGTGGCGGTGCGGGTTGACCCTTCAGCTGCCCCACCGGGCGCAGAGCCGCATCGCTTCCGAGAAACGGGGGCGAGAAGGACGACACAGGGACTCGAGTCTGACCTCCCCACCACCATTTATGCAGTTTAAAGAAGTTAAGCGGGGGGGCACGGCGCTGTTTTCAAGTCAGAGCTGCGCCCCGCAGTCGAGCCCGGTCGCTTCGGCGCCAGCAATAACCTTTGTTTTGTCCGCGGTGTGAAATGACCAACTTGCGCATTCTTACGGCTGTCATTCCAGGGCCTGTCAGCCCTGGAAGCGAAATTCGGAACCCCTCCCTTTGCGCCAAAACTATTCCCAAAGCCCCGCCCTTCTCTCGTTTTCGCCTTTTTTAAAAACTGATTTCACTTCTGCTGCATTAAGTAAAAATGATGTTTTGTTTCCTAAAGTGCGTGTAGGCAGACACGAGCTAATGCGTCAGATCCCCATGGACCGATATGGAGGCGGCACCTCAAAGCGCCACCGTGCGGGGCTCGACTCCTGGTGGAACGAACGGTGCGTTTGAGTACTGGACTCTACTGTACTACAAAGTGATGGACGCTCCTTGGTTCATGTTCGAGGCAGCGTTCTGATTTTGGTGTTCCTGTCCATAACTGTGCGGCCTATTACAGCAGTTTATCAAACGTTATACACTTCCCGGCCAAAAAAAGCCACCACCCGGATTTAACTTAGTGCTATGACGTGGGGTTGCTTCAGTTGCTCAGGTCTAGGTTCAGCAACGTTATGTGCCCAAAAAACGAGGTGAGCTCTGAATATACTGAATGAGCAGGTTTTTTCCATCAATGGATTTTTTCTTCATATTCCAAGATGACAATGCCAGGATTCATTGGGTTGGCTCAAATTGTAAAAGAGTGCTTCAGGGAGCATGAGCGAGACATCATTTTCATAGATGGATTGGCCACCACAGAGTCCAGACCTTAACTCCATTGAGAATCTTTGGGTTCTTCTGCTGGAGAAGACTTTACACAGCGCTCAGACTCAGAATGAATGCAACTCTGGATGGAAGTAAATGTTGTGACATCGCAAAAGCTTATCGAGGTGATGTCATAACCAAAGCTACAGGCGCTCCAACCAAATATTAGAGTGAGACTTTTTTTTGGCCGGGGGGTGCAACTCATAGGTCATCGTTGACGCTTGTTTTACACCTTTTACCCAACTTCATTACTGATCACTTTGCTCTTTATTGTAGTTTCTTTATTACAACTTTCGTGTCACTATCTGACAAATTCGTACACCCCCTGTAAAACTCCACTTCCGCTGGGTTCTGTGCATAAATGATCTCAGTCCATTTCCATAATTTGTTAGTTCCATCTTATACAGAGAAACAGACACTATGGCTCTCAAAGAAGAAGTGGAGAAAATGTGAAAAAAATATGTACCGTATATAACGCTATGCAATACCGCAGATGTGCGTGAACTTTCAACACTGACAGCCATTCTTGGTTATATTTTGGAAATTCGAACATATAAAATGATACTTTAGGGGAAAAACACAGAAATACACACCAAAAAAGTAATTATTAACTGGACTAACAGACAGACAGGTATTTTGTTAATCCCCTCAGGGAAATTCACACGAGGTCACATTAATGGGTAACTTTAAAAACAAACACATGCAGTCACACAGCACGCTTTACATCAGCTTCTTCTTTTCTCTAAGCCGTGTGCGCAAGAATTAAATTTATGTATCCTGTCATTTTCTTTAATGAGCTGCCGAATGCATACAACACAGACATGCAAATGACCAAAGAATAATCTTACCAAAAAAGGAATGCTACTTTTTCTAGAAGTGTGGCGTGACAGTTAAACGCTTGAACTGCCTTAACTTCCTTTTTCAGTACTGTCATTCAGCTTAAAATGTCTCCATCGATGCGCTCTATCTTGTCTGCATCTCTGGAGGAGACGGGGCGGTGCTTTAGCGTGGTGCTGCCTCCCACCTCCACTCCACATCCATCTGGGATGGCTGGACTTCTGCACAGGCCTCAATAAGTTGTTCTCGAAGCCCTCTGAAGGCTGGACACCACACAACTTGGCCCCATACGTGCATTCATCAGCACAATCTATTTATCACCTAGCACTGCCTTATCCCACCACTGCAATTGTTACATCTACTATTTTTGGCTGTTTTGATGATCTGTTTATTTGTTTAATGTTTGCTTTTGCACTCATTTGACTGTAGGCTGTTACATTGACCTGTGGACCTCTTGGTTAGGACAAAGAAATGCTTTTCTGCTAGTTAAATTATTGAAAATTAAAATAAAAAAGTTCTTGAGCGTCTGTTCTGCCCGAGAAGTTACTATGGAGAAAAGTGTCTAGAAAATAAACAAAATGTAAATGTCCATCCATCTATCAGTCCACAGTCTATCTTGGGATCAGTTGGAACTAAGATGGGAAACAACCCCTCGACGGGATGCCAGTTCATTGCAGGCTGGCCACACACACACACAAAACAGCCAAATTAGAATGACAGTTTAATCTGTAAAATATGTCTTTGGACTGTGGAAGGAAATCCCCGTAGACACGGGGAGTTTGTGTGTGTGTTCACATTTATATGCTTGAGTCCACAACAGATGAAGAATTCACCAACTCCCACTGGTGTCAGTGAAGGAAACACACTAGCAGACCTCTTTTGTCGCCACCATTTACCCACTGTACATCCAAAGTCACCACGGAGAGGCTTCCATGGAGTTTGTGACAAGGACTGTAGAGCTCTTCACCTGCACATCAGTTCCCTGCCTCAGCGTCAACCATCCTCTGTACATTATGACTGCATGGAAAATGCTGGCACAGTGGGTCACTGAGGATGCTGATGCTGCTGATGATGACAAAGACCTCTCCAAACCTGCTGACATGATGAGTGTGCAGCTGAACCTTAGGGTTCAAATTCTTTGTTACGTGAAGCATTGCCACACTTCCGTAAGATGTACCAAACTTCCAGTAACAGAAGGTCTTCACACACATTTCCAAGCATCACAAACTGCATTCACAGAAAATTTGGAGGAAGTCATGACACGGAAGAACAGGAAGTACAGTTACAACACATACTGTATGAAAACTGAATCCCCTGATGGCCGGATTCACTCTAACTGAAATTTTGTTGTAATTGCACTCCCAGGTGCCGCTGACATGTTAGCTTTGCAGTTTTCCCTTTCAGTGGGTTACAGTTATCTGAGCATAATACAAACTTTTAACAGTTTTCATGTGATCTGTATACAATGCATCCTTGAAAAATACAGTGCCTTGCAAAAGTATCCAAAGGTACTTTGGATAATCCAAGGTTATTTGGTTGCATATATTTTCAATATCCGAACTCCTAGAAAGTTTCCGACATTGCTCGGGTTACAATTTATGCTTACATTTCTTTCCAATCAATATTTCTATCGACAACTCGTACGCTGCAGCACTAAATTACCAGAACCAAGGTTATTTGGTTGCATATATGTTCAAAAAAGGAGAAACCAATAACTGTTGCTTGCCCAATCATTCAGACCCCACACATTAATAGTAGAGCTGTCTTCTCTAGCAACTGCAGCAATAGCAACTTTGAGACTTTTGGAGTAAGTTTGCACCAAACTTGACACAGTGGTGAAGCTGGTGCCTCACAGTTTCTTGGCTGCTTGACCACATCTCTTTCTCTTTCCCTCGGAAACCATGCCGACGGTTGCTTGTGAGTTAGACTTTTTGACACTGCCACACACTTCCACCCAATTTAAACACAATTTAGGAGTTGTTTTTTTTCCCATTCATCTTGGCAAATATGCAGCAGGTTGCTGAAGTTGGCAGGGTGAACGCAGTTTTCAACTAGTGCCACAGTTCTTTAATGAGATTGAGGTCAAGACCTTGACAGGACTAGTGTAGGGCATTCATCTTTCTGTTGTAAAACCACACCAGTGTTTTGGTCTTGTGTTTGGGACCACTCTGCTGCTGAAAGGTGAACTTTCTCTCAAGATTCACGTTCTTACCAGGCTGAAGCAGATTCTCTTGCAGTATTTCCCTATCTTCTTCTCCTTCTTTCGGCCGCTCCCGTTAGGGGTCGCCACAGCGGATCAAAAGCTTCCACTTCCTCCCCCTCCTTCTTTGGCCGGCAGTAGCCCAATTTCTGCCAGCACCCTGTCGGCTAGCAGTGCTGGTGGCGGTCGTTGTTAACCCGGGCCTCGACCGATCCGGTTTGGAAATTTCTATTTTTGTCCGCATATTTAGTTTGGCAAAAATTTTTACGCCGGATGCCCTTCCTGACGCAACCCTCTCCATTTCCGGGCTTGGGACCGGCACAAAGACAAGCACTAGTTTGTGCATCCCCTTGCGGCTGGATTCAGTATTTCCCTATATTTCGTTCTATTTATTCTTCCTTCAGTTTTGACAAGATCTCCAATCCCTGCAGATGAAAAGCATCCCCACAGCATGATGGTGCCACCTGGGTGGCAGCACTGGGTGGTGTAAAGCAACTTCCACTTTCTGATTATTGATCCAACAGTCCCAACTAGGACATTCAAACAGATGGAAATTATTTAGCAGTTTTTCCGTAATATGTACATTTCAATGACTTTATCTCTAACTTGTGTATTATATTCTTTAATGTTCATTCTCATACCCTTACTTCAGGTTCACAGCCTCAACGATGATCCTTAAAACTGATGTTTTTTTAATCAAAAACATGTAGAGATTATTTTAATGTTTCACATATAAAGACCGATTACATCCAATTTAGAGTCAGTTGTGTCCTTGTTAGGGAGTAGTTTTTTTTTTAGCTTTGGTGTTACCCTGGGGTTGACAAAGCCCAGGGGTTCGAATACTTAAGCAAACAGAATAGCACTTACTTTTGACACTGATAATTTATCATTAGATCATATGAGTCGGCAATATATACTGGCTGGCAAAATATATGTAAGTATAACGCATAATTCATGGAACGTCGATCATTTTCAAGAGGCGTGAATATTTTTGCAAGGCACTGTGAATAAGGCAACAAACACCTCTCTTCGCGTCTTTAATTCTGCTTATATGAAAAACCTTCCCTCTCCTCGGCGCTGCTGCCAGTTGTACTTGAGAAGCAATTCGAGGAAATACGGTCAGCCCACCAGGGTTTGGGTTCCTTTTTCGTAGGTCTTAAAATCAACAACACGTGCTTTTATAATTGTGTTGCATCTAACACTTTTGCGCAAAGCAACTAACACTTTTTACTCGCTTATTCCTCCCGGCTTTTCAGAAGTACGATCCAGAATCAATATTTCAAGTGTGGCAGCGTTTGGCCTGAACGACCACTTTCTGTCACAGAAACAGAGATGTTAGTTTGCTTTATCTGTGGTTCCACTCACAAACTCTACTTCTCTTATAGTTTCTCGGGTTTGAGTGCAAGACAACTTTGTGGAAAATGCCTCTTTGCTTAACTTTTTATTCTTATGCTTCATCGCCTCTGCACAACCCTCTAATTTGTGAGATACACATTTTAACCTTTAAAAATTACCCCACCTTTTTACTGTGGACATGTCTTCAAGCACGGGAAGAAATTAAAAAAATATTTTGAAAGTAAAAACGAACAAAGATGGAGTCATAGTGCTTATGGAAACTGATTCATTTTGTGTTTCTGTGCGTTTGTTTCTGAATGAGCGGACGGTTGTGCTTTCGAAATGTACTTTTCCTCGACTGCTTTTCACAAACACCTAGATTACTTATAAAATATGAACACTGAGAATAACCTTAAAATCATACATTCACGTACAAGTATTTCACCTACAAAGTATTAAAAAGAGGGCTGTTCAGCTGTGAAAGGAAACGGCCGGAGGCAGGCAATGGCATCAGGCAATGGAAACATCTAGGAGAGCCTGTCGATTTTTCAAAAATATCTTATGAACTTTTAATAATAATAACTACAAACACATGCGGTGCCTTTGGCGTTATCGCTGATGCCAGAACTACAATTTGAAGCCTCTGACTTTCAAGCATAGGCTTCTCAGAAGGTGAGCCCTGCACGTCACTGCTTTTCACAACTTTTAGGGTGTGAGGCGCTCAACTCAGAGCGTAACCACAGCGAATACAAATGTGCACGGTGGCACTTTAAACACATTTACGGCAAAAATAGGAAAGTGTGGGGGAAAAACTAACAGAAAGTGATTCATCCAAAAATGTGAGTATAGGTAAAAATATATGTATATATTTATAAATTGAACTAGAAGACGCGCGCAGAGTCGGTGTCCGGTATGCGTGGTGATCGCGCGTCTTTGCCACCGGCTTCTTATCTTTTATTTCGATTATATCTAAGAAAACTGGGTGTAGCGTTAAGGTTGCGGCTTCCGTCACAGCGCAGATGCGCGTTCACGCTTTGCGGCTGAAGGACTCACGGGGTTTTCAAGGCGGACATTTGGGCATCCCGAAGTGTTAAGGGCGCTGCCTCCTCGAATTCCACGGCGGAAGCCATCGGGGCTCGAAGTGGATTTCCAAAACAAGTGTCAGTCCTCCCCTTATGTCACGACCCCCACGTGCTGCTGTGAGCAAAATATTAGCTTGCGAATTGCGAATAAAGATATTCGGAGGCATCTCACGCCGACGTTGCGCGTTTCTTTAAGAAAAGGGGACGAGGGGTTTGGAAGAAAGGGCGGGAAAAGCGGCGCGCGAGACCACTTGCTGCCTCAGCTCGGTGTCGAGCGGCGGACGACCGAGGGTCGCTTTGGATAAAAACATTTTTGGGTGGTGGAGACGAGCAGAGACAGAGATTCTGGGTGTAGCTGGTGAGGAAAGAACATCGGGAAGTTCGAGGAAGTTTAGAAAAAGACAGAAGAAAGTCCCGTTTTCGAACTTTGGAACCGGCGCCGCTGCAAAGACCGCTGAGCTCCAGCCCACTCGAGGAGACCCGGGAACTACGGTCGCTAAAGAAGCGACTGAGTGCTGGGAAATGGCTGGAGGGGCTGACTGGTGTGGTGCTTCTCGGTTTTCGCTCACCCAAGGTGTTAACAGAAAACAGGCGCGGGAGGTCAACGCGCCATCTGACGCACTTTTGCGGGGAAGAGGAAGCGGGCGGTGCTCCAGTGCGCGCTGACTGAGATCGAACCAGAAAGTCGTCTTTGCGGAACGCCGGCGTGCCTGAACGTGGAGATGAAGTGAAGCATAAAGGAAAGATGAGCACCTGATAAGAAAGAAGAGTGCGCAAACATGAGGGATTGTGAATGTGGCCAGAAGAAAGCGTAAAAGTGACCTCAAAGCGCGTCGCAGGTTGTCGTTTTTGCGGAAAAAGTGACTCAGCCGGAGCCGAAACATCTGTCCCGCGGTGAGTTTCGACCCAGGGGGACGCCGCTGAAACAGGGGGGCCTTCGCTCGCTCTGCTATTTGGTTCCCAAAATTTGGATGGGAATTACAAATGTACTTAACTGTCGGGGGAAAAAAAAGAAATTGTACACAAAAAAGGTGAAAAAGTTCACTAGACCACATGAGCTGCTAACCGCGCTCCGTTATGCTGCCCCCGAGAAACAGACCGTGGCGAATCTGAAATGTTGAAAATGGACATTTGTAGTTGATACCTTGCCATGTCCCTAAGGAGAAATTGAACCATTTTGTAGAAAAAAAGACAATATCTCTGTTTCCCAAATAATATCAGTTTTGCTTCCCAGCCAAACAGTTTAGACACAACTTATCAAACTTCAAAAACGCGTTTTTATGCGAATCATTTCGTAACATTAAGGTTAACCTGCGGTAAAGGGTAGCATGGTCTCTCAGCGTTAGATTTAAATGTACGTATTTTTGCTATCTATTTTGATATGTTAGGCTATTGTTGCAGTTCTACTGTATTTATTTATTTATTTATTTATTTGCTGGACTGTGGTTTTCTATGCCGGTTACAGTTTTAATTATTTATACAGCTGGGGATTTTAGTACAGCAGTTCCATTTCAGGATGTTGCTGGTGAGCAACCTGTTGCTGCAAAGTTCTTGTCTGTCACAAAGTACCTCTGCATCTCATGGAGATGCTCCCAGAGTTCCTCAGCCGAGAGGTACTGACAGCCACCGCTGCCGTTGCATTGTTATGACAAAATTGAAAGGCGCTCTTGTCGCTTTGTCATTTCAATCTCTCTTCATTTCGCAAAAACAGAAGCTGTTCTGGTCCGTCATTTCAGTTAGTGTCAGGATTTTGCTCCCCTATGCGAATTCATGCAAATTCAGACCTCTTCCCTCATCCGCTACTGATCTGACCCAAAATACAGTTCTGTCCTGCGCTCATCCATCATATGCAGGGGTTTTCTTGTAAGAGCCGGAGTCCCTCGGTCCCGTGATTGCTGGTTCTTCTTTTCTCGGCCTACAGTGCATTCGAGGAAATCTCTGTTCTTCACAGTCTGTTTCTGGCCACCTTATAATCCGTGTGCAGCATTTCCTTACCAATCGGGGCTTTCTGTAAATTCCAACTTTTTCAGCACTACAGAAATCAGAAGGGAAGTTTTCCTCATGATATTGTCCGTTTAAACTTTTTGTGCTGACAAAAGCAAAATAGTCCCCGAGCAAACCAAGACCAACCTTTAAGCTAAGTTGTTCATAGGGCTGAGATGTTTCTTTCTAAGATGTTTCGTGAATCTGCTAAAAAAAATAGTAACATGAAGTCAACGTAACAACTATTAAATCCAAAAACGTGCATTTGTAATAACAACAATGTATAATAAATATCAGGTGTTAAAGGCACTGGACTTGAGGGTTTAAAGCTCAAATGAGTATCTTCTGTTGTACAGTAGAGTGATGCCGCTGCCCTAGGTGACAAGTTTCAGTGAGGTGTTTGCCTATATTATACAGGTATGCGTCGCATAACAACGTCCCGGTCGACGACAAACCGTGTATACGGCAGTGGTCCCATAAGGTTATGTACAGTACGTAATACTTGACAATAGTAACAAACAACTACGTTACTGGTTTAGGTATTTACTGAACTGTACATTTGTCGTTATTTTAGAGTGTACTCTTTATACTTATTTGAACAAAGTTTACTGTGAAACAGTATGCCATGTTATGCTGGCAGCAGTCTCATATGTCTCTTGTTTAATGAAGCATTTCTCCGAATGTATCCCCATTGTTAAGTGGTGTATACCTGTATTGTCTACTAAAAAGGAGCAGCTGCTGAACCCGGATGTTTGAAATAAGCTGGTGGTACCCAGTGCATCAGCAAAGCCCCCCCGTTGTGAAGAAAAACGTGTTGCACTTGACAGGTGTGAGTCCATGAGGACAAGCATATCTAACAAGTGGTACCAAAAGACGACATTTGTTGCTATCGGTTTTTTTTTTTTTTTTGGAGCCAATTTTGTGACTGCGAGTAGGCCTGTTTGTGTATAAATGTCCTGCTCGTCATTTCCAAATCCATCCTGCATATCTGGGGTGGAATTCTGGATATATCGGGAAAAGGATGCTAGGGATGGAGCTGCCAGGCAAGAGGAAGAGAGGAAGGCCTAAGAGGAGATTTATGGATGTGGTGAGGGAGGACATGCAGGTGGTGGGTGTGATGGAGAAAGATGCAGGGGACAGGAAGAAGTGGAAACAACCGATCCGCTGTGGCGACCCCTAACAGGAGCAGCTGAAAGATGAAGAAGATATCTGGAGTGGAATATTACACCAGATCAGTAAGAAGGAGCCATAAAACAAGATATGAATATCAGGTAACGACTACAGAGTTGGGCCAAGCTTCACAAACACGGTCGCCCCTTTTGAGGGTTCTGTCATCCACACTTTGAGCCGTGCATTTGAGCGCTGAACTCTTATTCATGAAGGAAACCTCCAGTTATGAAAGAAGACGAAACCGAATTTATGTCAACGTTAAAGAAGTCCCAGTAAAGTTTAAATTATTTTTACTTCTGTCATTCGGGGGAAACAGCCAAACTTCCAAGTGGTATTTAAATTTATTACACACTTTTGTAGCTGCCCTTACATTTTGGAATTACCGACTTACATATATTATTTCTTTTATTTTATCCCAGCTCGTATGCATACTGGCATTAATGTTAGATTCTAGGTCTTATTATTCCTACGATAGTTACTGTATGACTGTAAAAAGTATCTCGCATCGCTCATCTTTTTTATCTCCTCTCAGATTGTTCACTGTTGCATCTGTCTGACCTGTAGCGGTGGAAGTTCTTCCAAACACCAAGGCTTCACAACTTTTCTCGCCAGAGAAAGATGCTCTTCATCTGGGCACTTTGCGCTTCTCCACTTTCCCTCTTGGTCCTGGGGTCTGAACCTGTACCCTGCAGTAAAAACAATGTCAGCACACGCTATGGTAAGAAAGGCTTAGGATAAGACGGGGAAAGGGTGAGGGATAGAAGATCACCTGTGTGTTAGCATGGCAGTGTGGGTGGGGGATGTCAGCATGGGTGCGCAAATCTGTTTAGGAGAGAGTGTTTGCAGTAGATATTTGAACCCTAAACCTCGGTGTTCTTCTCCTTCTGTTATGATGCCGTTTCCAGGGTCCACGCTGATGGAGTCCCTGCGGTGCTACAATGACTACACCTCCCACATCTGCTGCACGTGGACGGAGAATGAGGCATCCCACAAAGTGGCCCCTCTGTCACTCTACCACCTGGACACAAAAAACAGGTACAGCAGGGCAACGGAGGATAGAAAGTTCTGGATCAGATGACTTGGATAGGAATAGGGAGCCAAAAAGAGGAGTATTGCCATGGGGTGTGAAAATGATTTAGCAGTTAATGTGACCCAGATTGAATTACAAAAATTAATTTTTCCCTGCCTACACAGCTGGAAGAAATTCAGGTTATGCTCATGCAGCTGAGGGGGTTTTTAGCTGCATGCGACAAGTCGCAACTCCAGCTCTTTAGCTGCTACGCCATCTTGCTGTTTGAGTCGCAAAAAAGCATTGCACTAATATGTAGTGTGGAACTATAGGGTATAGAGAATAAAACTTTATGAAAGACAGAGACAAAGAGACAGATACAAGGAGCATTATGCGGACCTAGGCAGTATGTGTTTCCTGTTTTTGTTTGTCTCTATTTGCTTGTGAACACAGTGTGTTAAAATAAAACTTCACTGATTTAAGAGGAATCAGGTTGCAGAAGAAACTGAACACATAACACTTGTGTCCCTGCACCCTTGTCAGGGAATCTCCCTGTGTCCCTTCTTGTGCCCCGGTCCTCCAGCTCAACGGGCAGCTCACAATGCAGTGCCAGTACAACACCACCCTGTTTGCCATGGCGATTGCACACACCTTCTTCTTCAAGACACCCCACTCCCCTGCCATATCCAAGACCATCCGCCTGTCCCAGCACGGTCAGTATGGAGGACCGGAAGTTGCTATGACCGTAGAGATAACGTCCAGATTCGCAACCCTGTCTAGTATCCAGCGTGACCTCAGTTTATGTGTAAGATCTGGCTGTTCAGACGATACTGGATCTGAAGTGTGTATGAGCCACTACTCTCTCCTGCAGTGCGGGTTGGACCCCCCCAGGGACTGTCCCTCAGTGTCACCAGGGCGGGGAGCAGGAGACTAAGCTGGAAGAGCCCCTTACCCCAAACGTCCCCTTGGTACCCGAAGCTGAGCTACCAGGTCTGCTACCGGAGACTCGGCCAGCACTGGACGGTAATGACCCAGTACTTCCTGATGGGTCCAGTAAACACTCTGCTTTGTCAGCAGCGCAGCATTTGCAGCCAGACAGATGGCACCTACTGTGTGAACTGAAATCAGTGTCTGTAACTGTAGCTGTCTGTGTGTTTCCTCCGCACTGCAGACAGATGCAGACAGGAATGTACCGCGCACACACGCACATTAAAAGAAAGCACACATAGGTGGACCCTTTCATTTGTAACCCAGAGGGGCCATAATGTGAAGTTATTGAAGGTAAAGTCCTAGTGATGCAGTGTGTGTCCGTGTGTCCTTACATCTATGATTGTTAAGCTGCTGCATTTTAATTATTGTTTGGTCTGTTTTCTAATATTTTATTGCTCTTCTTCACAAGGAATCACGACATCTTTGGACTTTGTCATTTTTCCACTTGATGTGAAAAAATAAACTTAGAAGCACTTTCTGAAAGTGCCTGTCAAATAATTTTATTACTAAACAAATAACAGGCAAAACATTTTAATTTATACTTTAATTACACGTGTGAGACCTGCAAGAAAATGTATAGTAAAATCTGACTGAAGGGTTTATGTGGCCACATTGTGGCAGGGTTAAGAGCTTTTGCTACCTATGTTGTTTCTGTCCCACTGCAGACAGTGGATGTGTCGCAGATGCAGTGGGAAATAGGGAAAGAATTCCTGGTGCCCGCATCCAGGTACGAGGCCAAGGTGAGGGCGAAGAGTGGGGATGGTCCCTGGAGTGACTGGAGCCCCCCAGTGCTGTGGGAGACTGAGGAGGGTGAGTCTTGACTTATCAGCATCTTTGCCCCCAACCCCCAGGACAGACCAACCCAGGACAAATCTTGGAGGTTAATCTTTGACCCTTTAAATGGATGACAGATGACGTAGGTTAGTCATCACAGTCTGGCTTTCAGGCACTGCACGTTTGCAGATGTGTGACTGTTGCAGCTAAACTTGATGTTTCATCTTCCCCCCGGCTGGCAGCGTCAGGACCTCAGGGGCCCTCTAACCTGCAGTGTTTGTTTGACGGAAACACGACGGTAACCTGCAGTTGGGAGCTCAGCAGAGACTTGACCGAGTCGGTCGCCTACAAGCTGTCGTACCGAACGCACCCCTCTGCGGCGTAAGTCTGCCATCAGGGTATAACGCTGTACAACTGTGTGCACGTGGCACTTGCTTGCAGATGTGATCCTGTAAGGTCACGCTTTTGTGTGAGTGTGTGTTGTAGCTGTACACCTACACAGTGTAAATGTGTCAGCGCGAGTGTGTGACTTTAGGCACAACAGTGGGTGAGGATACCATTTCTTTTGGTCCAAGCCTCTATTAGCACTCAACACACATCTTTGTCTCCCCATCTGTCTCGCCACAGGGCTCAGTGGTGCTGTGGTGCGACCGCTGTTAATCTCAGTGACCCCGTGCTCCAGTTTAAATGTTCCTTCATTGTCTCTGACACCGAGGAACTCCAGGTCAACCTCACCCCAACATACAACACGAAGCAGTTCTGGTCTCACACTACCAGTAAGTGATAGGCCCAGTTGTTCTGCCTGTTCTCCTGGTTATTGCGTCCGTCTCTCTGTCTCCCCCAACTGAGACCTCTGAACACCATTTTCAGAAGGATGGAAGTGTGACTGTTCGTATCTCTGGACAGCAAGGCCTTTGTGTTAAATAGCATTTTGTCTCACAAAAATAGCGCTGAAATACAACAAACACGGCTGTTCTGGTGCTGCCACCTAGTGTCTATAGCCAGCATTGCACATAGTGTCTGTAGTCAAAACTGATGTATTCTGTATTTCTGTGGGTGCACTGAGACTATTAATGCTTCTCAAACCAGCGTCACTCATTGTGCACAAGCTCTGTGATCATCTTGGTTTTCACTGCAATCTATAACTGGATCTACCTTGTGCAGTCTGGCTCTCCCGCCCTGACCATGTGAAGGTAACAGAGAAGGATCAGTTTTGGGTGCTGAGTTGGAGCCCCTTGAATATCCCGAAAGTCAGTGTGTTGTACCAGGTGCGCTACTGGAGCATGCCAATGCAGGTGAGGTGTGCAGGTGTGTGAATCGGTAGATATGCTTGTCAGTCACACTGTGTATCTCTCTTATCACATTGTTCATCTTACTGTACATCAGAGGAGACACACAAAAATGCACTAGATGACTGAATGTGAAGCTTTCTTACCTTTGGGACTGAATGATTGCCAGGCTCTCTAAGAAAGTTCACCTCAGGTCAGATCTGTCCGTTCTGTCTCTCCCAGGAGGACATGGCACAATGGAACATCACGGAGGGTTTCAGCTCTCACCGATTCCACAGAAACTCCCTGAAACCCTCTACTCGCTACTGGGCTCAGGTGCGAGTGCTGATTGCCCCCAGCAGCTATTCTGGTCCACCATCTGAATGGACAGAACCTGTGGAGTGGATCACCTACCCAGGTAAGACTCAGCATCAGTCACCCAAGTGCTACTCAACATCAACACAGATGGCAAAGCTGTGAGACCATTTCTCATTACGTTGAGGTTTCTTGCACTAACACGTGCATGATTTCTAGCCTAATGGCATATTCAGAACCTCTGCAACGACTGTTGATTTTTCACGCATATCTAAATCTGTAAGGTTCTTGTGTAGGGGGGGACAACACAAAGAATAGAAACATGCACTGAATGGTCTGCAGCATGTGAACGTGTGTGTGTCTTCTTTGCGTCCACAGGTCCCTTGTCCATCTCCATGTTTATCTACATCTTAATTGGTGTTTTTGTGACGGTAGCCTTCTTTGGTCTGTACTTCACCCTGCCTGCCTTTCACAGGTACTTTGCTCATTCACACCCCGTGTTTCTGTGCTCTAGAGAAGAGTTTAGAAAATATTGCGGCTGGTGCTGTGATTGGGATACGTGACCAAAAACATCCAAAGAAGGAAGCTTCTGTTTTTTGTTTTGCATTGATTTCCTTTCTTATCCCAGAGTCGTGCAATGCATCCACATTTGGACCATATGGATTTACTTGCTAAATATATTAAGGTCCTAAGCTAAATAATGAATCTCTTCATGCCAGGAGGTTGGTAAGGTGGGAGGTGTCACTTCCTTCACCCATCAAGAGCAAAGTCCTGAAAGAAGTCCTGAAGGTCAGTGTCTCATGAATCATTTTAACACCTGTTTCTCATTCTTGACATCACTGTCAATCAATGACAAAATTAATGATTGGGTTATGATAGAGAAATGTAACAGTGCCCAGATTCTAAACAACAGAAGAAAACAATTAAAACATCAAACTTCTGTCTAAGCTTCAAAGAACGCGTACGTGCATGTGCGCGCACACACGCACTTGCTAACCGCTCTCACCATTTTACAGTAATTAAAAGTGCGGACAGGTTGTTAAGTTGGGGAAGGTTGGCAGTGGCAGGTTTTCGGGGTGGATGCAGCCACATGGGCAGGAAATATGTGCAGAAGAGCAGGGTTCAACCAAAAACAGACTCACCCAAGAGCAAACAAAACATGGGAACCCAGCCCTTAAAGCATGAACACAACCGGAAACACAGGACAGCATGAAATGACCTGAAAAACCCTTTTAAAAAAAGGGTTGCAGCCACCACCACCGCAACCACCATGATGGTGATGATCATCATCACACTCAGGGGTGCTGAAGTCTCCCCCAGTTCTCCTTCCAGTGTGTTTCTCTGCAGCCTCCTGCCAGCTGCTTCATATAATAACACTAATAGTTTAGTTATAGACAGCTTGTCTTCATTAGGTAGAAACTGGCAGGAGCCAGGTGCTGGGCAGCGGTTGCCGTATCCCATGGCACAGTTCCACCTCCCAGCAGCCCGCACTGTTTATTTGGTGTCCATCCCAGGCCCAGATCTCTGATGTTCCTCCAGCTGTTATTTCTCCTTAGGCTGTTTCTTTGCTCTGCTGGATCTTTCTTCTTCCTATTCAGCTTTTTGGTTGCTTTCCAGTGCTTTTTTATTTGATTTGTGAACGTGAGGTCATGGCTGCACGGTAAATCGCATGTGAACCTTCATCGTGTCCTTCTAAGGTCGTCTCTTTCTCTGAATGAAATGCCGTTTGGAGGGAAACCACAGTCAGTGCCGCGTAGAACCGGTGCTTATACATTTTTCCTTTTGGAGAACTGGGACTTTTTCTTGTGTTACGCTGCTTGTCGTAAACTCCCAAGGCTTTTTTCTACCTCCGACATAACCGGAGTCTTTACCTGAGCTGCTGTCTCAGCAAAAGTCTGCTTATACAGATTACAGTTATTCACAGTAGCCCTCATAGCTACCTTTCATTACCCAGGGTGCACTAAATTATGCTGCCAGCATAGAAATTTCTATAGATGCACAGTAAATGCTTTTGTTTTAATCATACGGCGCTCAAGGCCAAACCAGCGAGGTTCTGTCTCAGCACTTGAACCTGCAACCTTGGTCACATATACAGTTCCTTAACCTGTAGAATAATCTGTGTTTCGGCAGCACTCACCAAACTCCTGGGCAGCTTCATCGCAGGCAGAGAGAGCATACATCTGCACCGTGCAAGTCCTAGACAGCCTCCCTTCCTCCAGGTATGGCGCTCATGGCACCTTCTGCAGTCTCCTGCTCCACGTCCTGTCGCTTAGTTGAAACTGAGACTAAATGCTGAGATATCATCTTAAATGTTTTATTGTTAGAGCTTCCTGAAATGTCACTGTTAATATCTAATTGCAAGTATTGTCCTTGCTCTCAGTTGTTCAGAAAACACTTGCTGGGATGCTGCCATTGACCAGTACAACTTCAGGGGTTCATCCTCTCTGTGCAAGGAGAAGCAAGAGAAGGACATGTCCAACAGAAGCTTCAACGGCCCTTACCTTCTGTGCCCCAAAATATCAGAATCTCTGAGCGACGTGGGTGAGCTGGGGGACTATTGCAGTGCAAAGGAAGTCGACTTGGACTCCGACTTGCTTTCCACCACTTCTCAGCTCACGCTGTCCCTGAGCAAGGAAACCAAAGGGTACGTCAGCCTGCCCCTCACCACTGGGCTGTTTTCGTCCCGCACCCCGAGCGGATACATACACTGCCCCTTCACTTCGTTTCACTCCCTTGGATCAAACTTGGAGATGCGAGACTACAGCCCCTCAGCCTACACACCTGGCCCCGTGGCAGGACTCTCTTTCCTGACCCAGGGGGCCTCCGAAAGGCCACCAGCCCACACATAAAGACAGGGGAGCCATAGAGAGGGAGCAGCCTGGAATGTACAGCGCAGCGAATTACTGTGAGGTCATCAGTGTGTGTCTGTGTTTTACATGCGTATATAAGCTAGTATACCTACTTGATCTAAGTGTGACTGTGGCTGGGAAGGAAAAAAAAGTGTTGAGGCACCACTTACGTCACGCCAACCGCCGAGTGCTGAGCCCATCAGAAGGGTAACGTCTGTCTTCTTCTGTTACACATAAACCATCCCCGAGTTCCCCGAATGTCATCTTACATGCCGAATATTTACACAGGAATATCTTTATAAAGAAGAAATATACTGCACATAAATATATCTTAAGCATAATTCTGTACAGACTAAAAAATATATAAATATTTAAAGGTTTGTGTTTAAGAGCTCAGCTCCTGTTTGTGGGGCTCATTTTGCATAAAGCACAAAACTTATTCACTGTATTGCATAAAAATCTTACATCACCGTTTCGCATACATGCCACTTTTAATGAAACTTTATGTACACATTATTTGTCAAAGCTTCTCAATAAAAGAGGAACAAGAGAGGCATTCAGAGCTTTTCAGCTATCAGGTGCAGGCCGGTGCACCATAGGTCCATTCAGCAGGAAGACTTTTTGTGGTATGGTTGCTTTTAACGCTAATAAAAGGTGAAAAATTCTTGAGGCTTTTATTGAGTGCATACTTCAGTGCATAAAAGACCTCTGAAATATTCTGACACAATGTTCTGCAACAAACAGGTTTGTGACAGTAATGTTGGAAATAACCAGGGGTTGCGATGAGATGCTACTGAGGTTTTGTTTTTTTTTTTTTTTTTTTGCACCAAGGTGTAGATTTTTATCACAGCTGAGCAACTCGAAAGTCAAGTAGGGCTAAAGCGTGCAAAAATAAAATATTAAACATGCATACGGGAACTGGGGTCACAGCCGCAGAAAACCACAAAGTGTTTGAAGAGCAATACGAAGGCCAAATAAATTAATACAGGCAGTCTGTTAACGGGAGATTAGCTTGTTTGAAGTTTGTCCCCATGGTTTCACCTCTTTTGTCTTTTTCGTTCTCTGGCTGCGTCTCCTTGTTTGTGCAGTAAACCCAGCTGGCGTCTGCATCGACCGACGTTAAATAAATGGAGGCCAGCTGGGCGTCATTAACACGGCGCAGGCTGAGAAGGCGTTTCTCCGTGACGAAAATCTGGCCCCGTGCTCAATGGTTCACCTGTTTGTGGCTCCCACCTTAAAAAGAGTCAAAGCAGACACTCGCTTTCTTTAACCGCTTGTCCTTGTCGGGGTCTTGGTGGGCCAGAGCCTAACCCAGGATAGGTGGGTACATGCCCGTCCGTCGCAGGGCAGCCAGGCACGCAGTGGGCAACTAGGGGGGCACCGATTCACCTGAAATGCATGTTTTTGGACTACGGGAGGAAACTAGCACCTAGAGGTTACCCACACAAACACGGGGTTTCCTGTGGGTGTTGTGATCACCTCCCGTCCATCATGGAGTTAACACGCCCACAAATGTTCTCGTGCAAGCTCCACCCTGACCGAGTTACTGTGAGCCAGCAGTGCTACCTGCCATGCTGCCATTCCCGACCTCATGTAACGTTTATCAATTGAACCTTAAGATGAAAACAATCAATTCCAAAGCTGGAGAAAAGCATCACCGTGTTTTCACGACGCAGTAATTTAGCCCCCTAAGGAGCTGTAAAGATTTCGTGCAGAACAGCAAGCCGATGTCCAAAGTCCAACTGTAGCCACAACTGAAGTAAAAAGCGGGACAAAAGATATTAGACGGCTTCACTCGGGGCCTCTCCGGCGGTTCTTGTCCCTCCCGCTGCGTTAACATCCGGTGTCACGAACAGCGCAGCCGTGTGACTCTCGCGAACTCTCATCATTCACCCAAATAACACACCCCTCACCTAAACGTGTGTGTCCTCCCCCTCCTCCACTTACAGTCTGGCTGTCTTTCCTTCTGTCCCCTTCTGTCTCTCTTTCAAACATTCTGGCAAATTTAAAGCGTCCATTTTTCAGGGGCAGTTTGGTTAAATGTAATTAATTTCATAAGTGCTGACGAAACGCCCAGCGGGCAGAAAATAGACATGTGCATTTCCGCGGAACCGAAAAGTGACTCCGATGGAAAAGAACATCTGAAGGAGGTGGCTAAGGTTAAAATGAGCACGTGGCTGTGAAATTTTCGGTTAAAGAAAAGTCCAGAACCGAAAGGTTAATATTGGGCACAGCCTGTCTGAGATGTCAGCAGACTGAATGGCTGAATTTAAAAAGCTGATGATGCTCGCTGGATTTGTTCATGCAGCCAACATTGGGACAATCTGAATATGAATAAAAGCAGACAACTGCATGCCAGTAAGATGCAGTTTGCCTCGGTGTTTTGCAGTAAACAAGGCAGGCAAATTAAGGGTTAAAAAATGCCAAAGTTGCTGAAAGCAAAGCTAATTTTTATTCTCGCCATAACAAATATGTTCTTGGCTCATCAAGTCCGCGGTTCATTTATTTATAAACAACACATGTAATGAAGTTTTAGGAGAAACGTTTATATATATATATATATATATATATAGCCAAAGTCAGAAGCACAGTCAAAATATACCCGAGTAAAAAGTGAGAAGTGAAAACTGCTGGGAAAAACTCAGTTTCTCCAGAATTTTCTGAGCTCATTGCATGCCACCCTGTGGTGCCATCCTGCGTGTAAAGGCTGCGCTGCAGTGACCTCGTGTCGAAAAAAATATTTTTACTAAATACGCAGTAATGCACTGTACTCTTCTGTACCGTTTTAACCACAAGATGCCAGCATGACCAGCGGGGAAAGAAATTCCCGACAGTTTGACCTCAGACCACAAGATGGGACTAAAATGCAGAGAGAGGGTTGAGGGTTTAAAAAGGCCCATGAAAAATTAAAATGAGAAATAACATTTTAGAAGGGTCAGATTAGAGCAATAAACCAAACCGTTGTGACAAAAGCGATTTAGCGCTCCTAGTGTCGTTTTGCTGTAAAGTCACATAAGTCCACGATGTGTGTATGTTGTGACTGCTTGAAAATCACATATAAAAGTGATGAATTCAGCTTCTGGTTTGCAGTTTAGGGATGGGCTTGACTCACATCCAGGGTGCAGTTTCGCAGCCTGCTGACCAGGATGGACTCCCTGACCTGAACAAAGCGGTTAAGAGCACTCTCGGGAGGCCTGATGATACCCGCTGTAGGCGAAGTCGGTTTGGAGCAGGAAGGTGACGATGTGGTAAGACGGCAGTTGTGTGTCCTCCTTCAAACACACAAAAGACACAGAAACGCAGCCGTGCATACACACTGTGATAAATTTAGTCCGAAATGAATAAACAGGAAGCCCTTTGGCATGTGGCCGATAGAGATAGTCATCGCTTCTATTGTCTGTGTGTGCGTGTGTGTGTGTCTACAAGGCCACATCGGTGTGAGCCTGCAGCAGAAGACAGGCTCAGATGGCTTTTGAGTTTATGAGAAGAACAACAGAGTGGTGCACCAAGGTGTACAGTAGACCCCATGGCAGTGCCTGCAGCTGTACCTCTGAGAAGAGGTAAACATGTTAGTAAATTGGTGAAACATGGAAAAACACGGTGTGGAATTTGGCATTCAAACATCTAAAATAAAGAAACGCTCAATACCAGGTGTTGCGATGCGGTGGACAAGGGCTGGGGGTTCTGACCTCACAGCGGCTTCTGGCTGAGCTGCCTCAGCATCGTCCGTCCGGGTCCTTCTTCCGCTCTTTAGCCAAAGCTCTGGCCTCCCTGGTTGACTGACAGGGGCAGCCTCACCCAAGTTCAGACACAGTGCATCCAAAGTCCATCCATGCACCCCCATGTCAAACACTCACCGTGCCTTCGGGGGGGTGAGGGGGCAAGCGGCGGACAGTCTCACCTTTTGCCTTAAGACGCCTTCTCAGTGCTGTGCTGAATTTGGCAGGAGAGTGATGTTTGGTTGTAGTGCGCTGACAGTAAGTCACTCGCATGTTCACACCGTATTGGCACGGAAATAATAGGCCAACCTGTGCCAGGGGAGACGCAAACTTGAGATATAAAAAAAGAGTTAAGCATGTAAACCAGTTTATTGCAGAACTGAGCCAAAACGTTTGCAGTTGTCACTGCAGTGTGTGTTGGCCTGGGAGGGGAGTGCTGTGCTGTCCAGGGTGTCCTGACCACCGTGACCCCGCACTGGACCAGTGGTTCCTGATGATAAATGAACGCGTATCGACATTTATTTGACTTTTGCAGACCCCCGAAACATAAACACGTGGCCACACACATGACCGCGCCCCTAGTTTCCACCATCTGCGGGGCCTCGGAGCCTGAAACCAAGAGCGCTGTGGGACCGGGTTGGTGGATCGGTGTGGCCCGTGTACACCTCTCCCCAGGAGAAACCGCAATGAAGGTGGGCCAAGGTTCAGACCCCCCCTCCCCACCTCCCCGCTCACCTCAGTCATTTGGCACAGCTGGCGTATTCTGGCTATGGAGCTGATTCAGCATTTGGCCCCCCCCGCATTCCTGAGGAACCCTTCCTACCTTGAACTCTCATAACTCAAAGACATTAATAGTGTTAATTTCCATGGTAATGAAACATTTTATGCTTCCCCAAAAGTGACACCCATTTAGGCCAACATACCTACGACTGCTGTTAAATGGGCATAACATTTAACAGCAGTTTTCAACATAACAAGGCAATTTTCCTTCAGCTAACACTCGCTATAACACTAATTTATTATTACTCTATAATACTTTAGATTTATTACTCTGTACTGAGTAGTCTACTGTAGTTTGTTATCACTCTATAGCACTGTCTACTATTGAGCTCCTTCATCGTTCTCATACGCAGTGTACTTAAAGCATTGGTTTTCTCTGGGTGTTCATTTTCCTCACACAGTCCAAAGATGTGTGTTTCGGGTGTGTTGGTGGCTCCAATTTGCCTGTAGAGTGTGTACGGTACATTTGGCTGTGCCGTGTAGATGGGTGAACGACTGTAAAGAGATCAGGACACATTTCTAGCACCGTAAGCCACCTCAGATCAATGCGCCAGGTAAATGCTCCTTAATAATCACCGCATGTATCTTTGAAAAAGAGTTTTGGCTAAAATAAATGTAAATGTTCAGTGCAGCTCGGCTGCAATGAGGCGCTGAAATCCAAATTCATTTCTCTTAAATGTAGATAAGTTCCTTGTGCACCAAAGTAGAAGAATTAAATGGCATTCTTTGTAAAGTCAAATTAATGTAACTCAAATGGCTGCATCTGAGGGAATAACTACACTGCTAAAGCAGAAATTCTGGTGAAAGAGAGTGTGTGTGTGTGTGTGTGTGTGTGTGTGTGTGTGTGCGTGCGTGCATCTCCCCACTCCCTCCCTACTCTACAAGTCCCCTCCTGTTTTTCTCACACTCGTCTGTGAGATCGCGGCTTGCCCCCGTGTTCACCCCTGGTCCTCTACATCCACAGGTTCTCCTCCAGGTTTACTGCTCTCCTCTCGTGTTCCAGGTATGGTGGGGGGGACCACCAAGCTGCCAGAACACTGACCTGGGCAGTGACAGACACAGGAGACGAGAACACAAGACACACCGCGTAGCACTGCTGCAGTAGGCGCATCATTTATTTGTTCATCGGATGTCATTTTTTTGCAGATTATGTATCTTTACAATCCTTCTACATGGCTCTAAATTTACTGACAACAATGGGGGTAAATATTCACGGGCAAAATCAGGTTCGGTCCTGTCACGACCCCACCAGTCTGGTCACAAGTTCTTCGACTTTTTAACCGCTACACAACACAATACACCGTGACCTTGCAGCACAGTTTCTTCAGAGCTACTTTACGGTTCCGCGACTAAAGACGTTGTTAGCACTTCTGCATCATTTTGTTTAAATATATAAGTAACATCGGATAAGTACATCTGAAAACGGAATAAATAAATAAATACAATTATGCATTAACACTAGGTGTCAAAAGACTTACAGTTAAAGAGGGAGGAAAAATCAATTGATAGATGAGACGTAAAAGATATTTTCTCTAGATGTTAAAGGACAGGAATTGCAGGCAACGTTTGTACTGGTTGGCATAAGAAAACACAGCCGTAAATTACGTAAGAGGGCGCATCACTGCCATGCTGCACGAGCGACATCACAGAAAGTGACGTACGTTCCTGTAAAATATAATCTTTAAAATGGAATCTAAAGCAACACATTTTAAAGATCAAAGATTAAACCTGATCTTCTGAAGCACGACCACGAGAACAGCGTACACTACTACTCTTCGTATAAACATTTAAATTAAAATAGCATTAATGAACTACCATAACATTGCGTTAAATTATGTAAAAAACACCCTTTTTACAGTTGCAAGAGGTGGATGAGATACCCACCTTTTCAGTCATTTAAAAACAGGGTGGGCACACTCTCGGCAACATGCGCGCAGCGGGCAGCAGGGGCAGCGCTGGCGAGAACCTCAGCAAGAGAATTGGGTCAGGGTGCTAAAACCAAGCTTTCCCGCCATTGTTTCTGGGGGGGAGGCCCATCTCGTGCACGGATGTCCAGGCCTTCGCTGCCCCGTGGTCTGGGAACTGCGATTGTTTCCACGCAAATATAAACAAACAGAGCCAGATCTGAGGACACACAGTCTGGACTGAATCGGTGGCCTTTGACATTGCATGGTTAAAAATATAATGGCGCCTCATTTCTGAACCCTCTGCTGTCCTAATGTCTGTGTCACACAAGAAAGAGTCTCTCTCTCTTTCTCTCTCTCTCCCTATATATATATATATATATATACACACACACACACACACACACACGCACACACACACGCACACACACTGTATCTATCTATAAAAGTACAGTGCAAGTCAAAAGTTTGAGCACCCCTGCTGAACAAGTTTCTCACAAGGAGTTTGAAGGGATCTGGTTAATGTGATCCAAAAGGAAATGAGCTGCCATATCTTCCCAGCTCTTTCACTTGAGTTCGCAGAGCTCCAGGACCTCAGGGGGTTGCCTTGCTTTCTCTCTTTCAGTCCACGTGCCCCTGTCCGGTTTATCCGAAGCAAGCGCTGGCCAGTTTTCCAGGATGAACTCAAACTTTTGACTCACACTGTTCCCATATGTGTATAAATATGGCGGAACCAGTACCTTCATTGCAGGCACAGGACCTTTCAGTGGGCCTCGTTCTATAGGGATGACCACCTCTCGGGGGTGCATAGCTACCTCCCCTTTCCAACCAACAGCTGTTGCTCTCCAGCAATGCAGGAGGCCACTTGGTGACGTGGTGGGACTCCCCTGCATCACCACCTACGTAAGAGTTTACATGAGTAAACTCCCTGTCACCTGCTGTTTGTGTCCTCGCGTGCTTCATCTTGACACACGCAGGCACCTATAAAACCTTGATGGGGAAAACAAATCTAATTGTTTTGAGCTTGTTTGTTTTTTGAACAACAAGCCAGAAACATAATGATGGAATGAAATTGTGCAGAGTAAAAAAATTATGGCTTGAGATGAGAAAATAACACTTATTGTAACATTTAGTAAGAGTGGGATTGTAGATGTTTGTCTAAAGGTTTCCAGCCTCCAGGGTTTATGAATAGAAGAGAACCTTTGTCGTCTGCCATACTGTGACCGCAAGGCCGCGCCGTCCACATTAAAGCACAGTCTCGTACTTTCCACTTTTTCTCCACCTCAAACCCGACGGTTTCCGCAGATCTCGCGCTGAATGGGTTTGGAAATTAGGCCTGAAGGCACTCTGGCAATTTCTCCAACACTCTGTTCCTTCTGGACTGCAGGTTGTACATTTGCAACTGCTGCAAATGCAAGCTTTGCTGTTCATTTGAGCGACTGGGTCAGGCTGCTGGGGGCTGAGATGATACTTCTCACCACGGTGACGTGGAGCGTCAAGCTCCGGCTGTTCGTCATGCTGTTCGCCCAGTGGCCCTTGGTCCTTCGGTTGCTGCAACTTCTTGCAGTCCAGCCTGCAGCGTTGCTGAGCTGCAGCTCAGACCGATGCACAGCCCACTACCGCTCACAGTCTGTGACTCCCTGTCACTCCACCATAACATTTAACACAGATTTCCTGTGCGCTCCAATAGTGTTTAAATTATTTCCTTGCCAAGGTGCTTATTTTTTCTTGTGCAATCATTAGTAATATTACAGCCGCAGTCACAAGTATGTTACATGGTCTACGCTCAGTGATGGCTTCCTCCAGACGGCCACCGTGTCACCTTAATGGTCTCAAAGTTTCGCCCTGAATGTTCTACAAGGAACAGCGCTGTCATGGCTGCCTGCATGGGAAAGGAAAAAAAGAAAATTAGGTTAAGTCTTTCAAAAACAAAAAAATTCTTTGTTTATATGGCTATACGGTAGGTGTCCCCATGAAAGACTGCACCACCCCAAAGGTCAGTATAAAAGGTGTGCATTTCTCACCTACGAGCTTGGTCACTACATCAAAATTGCCCTCATGGCAGCCTTGCTCATCCGGTTTCTGTTTTTGTGTTTCCTCTTCTTAGGTGGGCTGTGGACTGGGGGGGGCCTGATGGTGCGTGGAGGAGGGGGTGGCCGCACAGAAGTGGGAGGGGCTGTAACTACGGACGTAAGAACAAGAACACCGAATTGAAACATCTTTGGCTTTAAAAAAAAACAATGTCTACAACAGTTTCTTCCTTTACCTGCTGTTTGTGTGGTTGCCTGTGATTGATGATGATGATGATGATGATCTTTATGCTGACTCTGCTGGAGTTCTAACAAATGTTTTTCCTCATCCAGCTTTCTTTGGAGCAATAAAAGTTCCTGTTTGTCACTTTGCAAAGTGTCCAGCAGCTCCGACTCTTGGGACCGCCTGCCCTCTGTAGCCAGAGCTGTGCCCTGTTGGCTGTTGGCAGGGTTCTCTTTCTTAGCCTCCACTGTTTGTTCCTCAGTCTGGTGCAGCTTGGGCTCTGTGCTGTGCGCCTCTGGCTCCCCCTGTGCTGATGAGAAGCCATGGTCGTGCTGGGAAGACCACTCCACGCTGCCTCTCGCAGGGGGGTGTGGGAGCTGGGAGTCCTGCACGGTGTGGACATGAGGAGATAGCTCTAGGGACTGTCCTTGCACGTGAGTCGCCTGGGTGCTGCTCTCCTCTGCTGTATGGTGCTGCAGATCAGGCTGCCACAGCATCCCCGCACCTCCTTTCTGTAGGTTTCCCGTGTGATTTGTGTGTGGTCCCTGCACGGACGACTGATTGGTCTGTACCACCCACGGGTGTGTCGGGTAATGTGCTGGTGCTGCCGCATGTGGCTCAGTCTGCGTGGCCAACGTCTGCGTGCGGCCGAACTTCAGTGGCCACACCCCTCCTTCCCCAAGATGCATTTTCTGGTGGTGCTTGTGCTCGTCCTGTCGATGCAGCTCCTCCTTCGAATGAACTCTGGCCTCGGGGCCCCTAGGGTTCTTCTTTCGGTGGGATGGTCTCTTGAGGGATATTCGGGGTCCCACAGGTGGGTTTACAATCTGACAGCGACACTCCATGTGGTCCTGAACGGAAATGACTGCCTTTTCATAGTGTGGCTGCTTGTTGACATACTGGATCTTCATTACCTGACAGCAGAAGGAATGAGAATGTGTACTTGTATGACAAGCACTTATTTACAAAAAAAAATTATCTAGGGTTAGCATCATGTGATTGTTACTTCTGTAGGAAGTTAAACATTTAGCATTAATCCTGACAATGTAAGCCAAATTACAAGGTATCAGCCCAGTAATAATAATAATAATAATAATAATAATAATAATAATAATAATAATAATAATAATAATAATAATAAATATATCATGCAATGTATAACAGTGTGTTTACATGAGGACAGTGGTAATGAAAGCCATGGTGTATGCACATAGTAGCTGTGATGATGCTAAGCATAAACCTTACTTGCAGGTAGCGGCTGTGGATGACTGTGGGTATACACTGCACAGTCCTGCCATTACAACAGCCGGAGCAACGCTGCACCTCCACGCAGGGTGGCCACAGCAGGAAGTTGGCATTGCGGCGATCCAGCATGGTGCGTGTGACCTCTAGCACCTCCGTGCGCACCTTGCACAGAGCTTGTTGCGCTGGCTGGGCATCTGAATCACACAGATGTCTGGCATCAGTGTTCCACACAGCCTAACAACCAAACCTCTAACACATCACTTGATGGATTTAGCCCAATAACCTGACCTGGTTTTATTGCTAACAGATGAATGCTTTCATTCTAATTAAGTTAAAACTTTTCACACAACTGAAAAACATGCACCTAAAATGAATCACATGGAATTTGGTTATTGCTCCATGCAATAATTATCATTAACTGCAAAATTCTGCTCAGGGTCACAGAAGTTAGGAGTCTGTCTTGGAATCACTGGGTACTTAGGCTATAAATCTATACCCTGGGTTGATCCAGAGTAAATTGCAGGGTGGCCACACACACACACACACACACACACACACACACACACACACACACACACACACACACACACAGAGAGAGAGAACTGGACACATTACGTATATAGATGGTCCCTGAGTTACAATGGTCCGACTTACGATTTTTCGACTTCACGATAGGGGGATAGCGATGCGCATTCAGTAAAAACAATACTTTGAATTTTGATTTTTTTTTCCCAGGCAAGCTATACTGTATGTGGTACAATACTCTCATGCTGCTGGACAGTGGCAGCGATCTGCATCTCCCAGTCTGCCACGCAGTTGCTAGTATGCACAACTGATACTGTGCAGTTTTCTGTATTGTCAGCATTTTTTTGGATACCCCCCGATCTACATTGTGTTTTGTGCATCCATCATGTCTACGAAACGCCCATCTGTGTCTGTGTCTCCTGAAAGCAGCATGAAAGCGGGAAGCCTGTAATGACTTTTAAGGTAAGCTAGCCTAGGCTAGGCTATGATGTCGGTAGGTGTTATGGCATGGGTGGGTGGAAGCAATCGCAAGACACCACGGTAATAAGTTTAAGTTCCATTAAACTCTACTGAGTGCTGCTTCCAACAAAGAGAGCTAACACTGAACATTAGTAAGACAGTGGTTGCAGGAGAGCTCCCAAGGAGGACTGAGCGCTGACAGGAAGTCCAGGTAGGAACTAAATCCTGTCAACGACTGGTTCCTATGCCAATCAGTGCTCAGTCTGAAGACAGGGGCAGAGAGACCGCATATGTTCCATTGTTGATTCTGCCACAGGTGTGATAGTAGGTTAGGTGTATTAAATGCATTTTCGATGTACGATATTTTCAACTTACGATGCGTTTATCGGAATGTAACCCCATCGTAAGTCAGGTACCATCTGTACAAGGGTAGCAAAACTTGGTGATGCATATTTTGCTTTTATTTTTCTCCTTTCCATCTATAACCAGTGTGTCCGTCTCTATGGCGTCTGCCTGCTTGACAGCTCTAGCAGTATCTATATGTTATAGATAAATATTTATACGATTCATATGATTATCAATCCTTGATTGTCAAGTTTCCCCAAACAGAACAGGGGAGGGTAGCAGAGACTCACCAAGACTTCTGGGAATTCGATTGATTGTATCATTGGACTGAATGGCCTTAATGTGTACATGATTGTCCAGATCCTCCTCTGTGCGTAAAGAAAGAAAACGGAGAGAAACATGGACACAAAGAAAAATGCGGGTAAGAAAGACGTCTTACGCTGTATGAGCAGACATTGACAGAGCACAATATAGATTGTGAAATATTCAGACTTGTGCCCGGTTGTTTAGTCTAAAAAGTACAACATGAACATTGTTCTGGGAGTGCAGGAAGCATGGCTGAAAGTACTTTTGTTACAGATTTCTTTTTCTGAACCTGAAGGAATGTATAGCAAAGGGAGTAAAATGAAGAAATCACACAAAACATTATTATAACCTTAAAGCGATATTATTTGTATAGGTTAACGAAATATGAGGGTCTGCCTCATTTGATAAGAAAAAAATTTTAGAAACATTACCTACGGAGTCGCTCAGCAGCAGCAGCTGCAGGTCCTCAATGGAGGTGATGGGGCTGCTCCTCACAAGCTCTACCAGGGCCAGTGGCAGTGGATCTCCCTGAGAGAAATCCAGAAACCCAAATTACACATTGCATCATGAACTGCTTCAAATGAATGACTTAAAAAGTGCTAGCACAGAAGTGACTCTTTATTCACTGATACACACTGCTGGCCTCGATGTACCATTGCCTTTAAAAAATGTCCTCACCAAGAGATTAGCACTAAATGTATTATCATTACTTGCTTCCTAGCTGGATTTTAAGTGAAGTGATTTCCATTGCCTAGCTTGCGTAATATAGCATTTTTGCAATATTTTACTGAAGCTCTTCAAAGAAGTATTAGAAGTGCAACCCAAAGAAGCCTTTAGGTCACAAGTCCATAGCTTTAACTTCCATGCTATGCCCTTTATACCAGTTAAAGTACTGATTTAGATTATATAAAGCCTGCGCAGACCGTCATATTACTGACACATTCAAACGGCATCTCAGATTCATCTCATTCACAAACACGCACACATTTCTGGTCATATACGCAAAATTCCTACAGGAGCACACACCGCCACAAAGAGCTGATTCTTTGAGATGCACACATCAAAACCATTTCAATTATTCAAAGAAAATAGCATTTGACTCTTCTACCTTAATACCTCATCACTCCACTTCATCATTCCTCACACCAATAAAGAACATTCTTTCATCACAGTGAGGATAAGCATGCCTCGTGGCTGAATTACAGTCCTTCTTACCCTATGGTGCTCTGACTCATCAACAAATACGCCAGTCAACAGGACATTTATCAGTGAGCAGAACATGTGGGAGCTGACCTTGGTTGCACTCATGTCATTGTTGCTCATTACCAGCAGTATGCTTACAGTCCCTTTGTCTGTGGAGTCAGCATCACCAGTCTTCATCATCACCATCATCATCATCATTGTTAAAAGGAAACTTTCTCTTCAAAATGCTTTGTCTAAGATGGCGGTTGGGGTTGGGGTCTCGGACACATATTCTCTAACTGAGGCATCACCTTTAATTGCATCCAAAGTGTAAACTCATGGTTAGCTGGACTCCTACCTTGCAGTTCGCAGCCCTCATTTACATAAAACGTTCCATAACCCGGACTGTTTTTGCTGCAGTGTTCATCTGCCCATGACCATGTCTCAAATTCACAACATGTTCACCACCAAACGGCATGTCTATGCATTTCTGCATGCTACCAGCCATGTGAAGTACATCTTTCAGTAGCTATTGTCGGGACGCGGTCATCACTTCATCAGGAAACGTCCTTGTCCTTGACAGCGTAGGTGGTAAGTTCTGTTGGTCATTTGTTCCACAGTTGAATCCACTCTCTGTCTGCTTTACCCCAGACAGTCATTAGTGCTTTCCAACAAGAACTTTTACATGTGGTACAGTTGCTTTGTTAGGACAAAATACATTAGAGTCCAGAGCTATTTAGTCAGCGAATCTGTACGGAGTGCACAAAAAAAACAAGTGAAATCCAGAACGAGTGTGGGACAGGAATTCGTGTCAGCAAGGTTAAGTAATAGGTGAGTGGCAAGATCCTCAGGTTAGAACAGCTTTCTGGAAGAGAACCCTGCTTCTTTACATCTCCATTTTGTCCTGAGGAGATCTGGGGACCTATTCAAGGTACGCCTTTGGGAAGAACCACAAGACTCAGTGGTTTTCCTGTAGAAATTCTGACCCCAGATATGCTCACACTAAGGCTGGCAATTAACATGTTTGAAGATGGCCTCAATTAGTCTCATTTTTAAGAAGCACATTCAAATGTTTTCCTTTAAACCTATTTGTTACTTAATGTGGGTTTTTACATCACAACCAAACCTCTGAGTTTTAGCTGGGGAGGCCTCCCAGAGATCATCACCAGACGAATGTGTTAAAAGTTACACCTGAGATTATTTCTGCAGAAATGGCGTTTGACCAAGCAAGCCTGGCCTTTTTATTTACTGTTTTTGAGAGGTTTAAGCTGGGTAATAACTTTATTAGCTAACGGAGCTTTTATGCAGTAACCCTCTGCCACAAATGAATCCAAAAGTAGAGCTTGCTGTCAAACACATTCCTGCACATTGCCCTCTTTCCCAGTTATTATTTGCATTTATAACTGAGCAGCTATTAGGACATATATTTCGTCATCTGGTGTCAGTATACACTAGATCAGCCTTGAAGCGTCAGTCCCAGCAGTTCCAAATAGCAAATATACTGTAATATCATACTATAGCAAACTTTCAGGTTATGAAATCAAACGTTTTAAACCTGTGGCCATGCCACTGAACACTGTACTCCTTGTAATTTTAAACAGTGTTACCCTCTTTAGCTGGCACACCCTGGCTTTGGATACCTGGGAATACCGCTTAACATAATAACGTGCGATAAAAACTAACACTAATTATAAAGGATAAAAAGAGGCTCTGGTTGCCTGGTTGTTCCGTACCGATTTCATTATTTGGGAAAATTAATGTCATTGGGGTTAATACTTTACCGTGCTTATTTCACTTATTCCACAACTCCCTGCTTATTTTTATAAATTAGACACATTGATTTCTAGAGTAATCTGTAACAATTAAGAGCCCAGAATCGAACCTTTGTACCAAATAAACACGATGCACTGCACTTTCTTCACCAAAGATGTTGTGCTGTTATTGGGCTGCAAAAATTAAGCTAATGATCTGCTGGTTTCAGGTTTGGCTTAGTTCTCAGTGGATTCTGTCTTTCTTCCTGACCATCTAAAAAATAACTTTTTTCTTTTTAATAACAATGTCTATAAATCCATACAACCATAACATTTTATTGTAGCCTGAAAAAAGAGAATAGACTGTGGTGAGAGTTAACTATAACTGAAAAACAGTTCATCTCACTGTGCAGTTAACAGTGCATTAAATATTGTCGCAAAGTTGTTGGTTCCTGTTCTTATGAAGCATTGAGTGAAATACAGCAGCGTGACCTTGACTTGTGTTTCAGCGACAATGAATGGTTTTGTATTTGCGCTCAAGTCTGCCCTGTTTGCAGCTCCCTCAACATCCAGAAACATGACTACAGATTTACAGACTCTGTCTTGCTCCAGTCTGTCTTCCCAGGTTCTCCGTTTTGTACGTAAGGCTGTTCTTGGCACTTGGGTGCATTTATTTTGGAAATGTGATAATCAGTAAAGAGCAGCTTTTCTAGAGACACCAGCAGCTTCAGCTCTGTCAGTGCTGGCACATTTGAATGTCTAAAGTCAATGGGGAGACAGTCAAGCTGAAGAATATCAAGTAGAAAGTGGAAATGTTGAACGGTGATTTGCTAGGATAAGTGCAGCCATTGCTGAGCTAGCATGCAGGACGAAAGCAGCTGCTCAGACACATACTTGCCAGGTACAAGCATACACTCATTCACAAACTTATCCAGAAATGCATACACACTAAATTGCATCCATACACACACACACACACACACGGACAGAAGGACACAAATATTCATCCAATCACAAACACTTGTGGACACACCATGATACATACTGATCTCCATATAGAAATAATTCAAAAGAAATATTAGCCAGTCCATGTACATTTAAACTCAGACAAGTACATAGGACTTAGTTCTGCTTCATACATATTTCTGAGAAAAGGTCATACAAGGAAAAAAGTGAATCGGCACATTCTCACACTCAAGAGACCCACCAGGCATCTGAAGGAGGGTTGACATGCAATGTAAGCCCTCATCTTCCCTGGAGAAATCATGCCAATGAAATTTTCCATCAGTATGGAAACTGTGACAGTCAGCAGACGGCACAGCCCAAGCCCAAACCCCAGTCTGTGTTGCGGGACTCCGGAAAAACCAGTTAACTGTTCATTTTGCGCATCTGCGATTCCATCCCGCCAAACAGTTCAGTTGGACCCCCTCCCAGCACGTGCACGGAACCCTCACACCACCAAGACAGCATGATGAGTAAGGCAACACACAAGTTTGAATTTTAAATGTTGCTGAGAGCCCTTTCTTGCTGGCACCTCTCAGATTTTTACAGATGATGATGTGTGTAAAAGACAGTCATCGCTGAAGATGCTGAAGCAATATAGTACCATGATGCCATTTAGCTACAGCACAGCGGAGATACAAAGCTCTGCTAAATGTTGGAGGGTTATTTTAAATGACGCGCAGGCTTAGTCGTAACCCTTTCGTTCAGGGAGTGCGTTTTTACAAGCCTGCGACATGGTTACAGTATTGGTGTTCACATGCATCAGACAAGGAAACCTTTCTTTTAGATAGAAATGCTATGATATTATTTCATGATACACTTTATGATTTTACTTCCGTACGAAAAACAAGTTGTGTACTTCACCGCTACAAGTATCAAACAATTAACCTTTACAAATAACAATTTTAAGATTTTTTTTTTTCAACTTTGGTTGTTTGTCATATTGTTTGAATATGTGACCTGGGACAGAAAGTTGTGCACAAGTTAAGGAGAGCAACTTAAAACCACAAGGCTGCTAGTTCTATTCCCACTGTCTGCTACTCTTGTAGTTCCATCGAGCAAAACACTTAGCTTAGTGTATAAAGGGGTAAAATACAGTTTTGTACATAACTGCTCGGGCAAGTGACAAAGTACTAATCATTAAACATGATGGAAAACCAGAACTGACTTTTAAATTCTGCATTACCTATTTTTAAGGTGAGCGAGAAAGGACATAAAGGGCCAGGCGAGGCGTTAGAAGGGCGGGATGTGTCGGTGTTTAAGAATAAGGTGTCTCCCCAATATCATAACTGCAATGAATCCCATTGACAAAACCTTTGGTTCTCAAAAATCTGACAAGTTTTTAGAGAAATGGGCTCATCATCAGGAACGGGATCCAAGTTTCTGGACCCTCTGTGGTGGAGCTCCTCTGAGGCCTGGCCTGGGAGCTCCGCCACAACCAGGTCCATGGGAACATTTCTGTTTTTTGGAACATGATCTTAGTCCACTGCAAACATGTGGTAACCTTGAGGATTCATGTTTTTCTTCCTTCCCTCTTGAGTTTCTCCAATTCCAGTCAACCCCTGTTTTTCGTTCCCAGTTCCAAACCGGTGCCAAACTACCTCGGCACCAAGGCTCCCGTTCAGAAAGCGTTTCTCAGCAGAAATGTGAAGCAGCAAAACAAAACAAAAAAAACAACAAAAAATAAATGACAACTTTTCAAAACAATTTGTTTAAAGCGGTGCTGAAGTGAGGAAAAGGGAGCGGAAAGCCTACCTGGGCGCTAGCGAAGCGCAGGGAAGCCGCCGCCGCCAGCAGCGCGAGCCGCAGGAGCCACGCGCTCATCGTGTCGCGCAGCGTCGAGCTCGAGCGGCCGAGCGGGCATTTATGGGGCGCGAGCGCGCTCGCGGCTCAGCACTCGGCGCGAGGACAGCGGCTCCGCTTCGCGCGCGCGCGCCCGCGCGCGGGGCAAGCTCACTGAGCGCGCATTCGGCTCGGGGCGCGCGGCGCGTCGGATCCCTCGCTAAGCCCGGCCGTGCGCGACACCTCGCTCTCAACTCGCAAAGTGCCTCAAGTCCTCTGAGAAAAGTCCATCAACTTTGATTTAAAAAATGAAAACAAAAGAAAGAAACAAAAAAATCCACTATATGTTTGCGCGCTACGGACTCGGAATAATTCTTTATTTTTTTACTCGGCTCGCGCTTTCGTGAACGGCGGCTTACATGGCGGCGCGGAAACTTCTCCCTGACGCTGGAGACAAGCGTGCGGCAGCCAAGTGAGCTGCAACCGAAGCAGCCTTCACAAAGTAACGCGACAAACACCTGAACTTATCAGTGCTTTTCCATGCGGGGAAGAGGACAACCTATGTGGTGGGCTGAGCCGAAGTCACGGATGCCCTTCCCTCAGGTAAGAGCGCTCATGCCCGCCGAACAAGCGCACTGCGACGAGGCAGTCGGGTGAGCCGTGCCGGGCTACGCGTCGCGGGATGAGGCTCGGCCTTCCAGGAGCTCCCGCTGCCGCTGCTCCCGCCGCCGCTGCCGCCTGTTTCTCTATAATCTTATCGCTGGGCGCTCATGTTCGCAGCGCCGAGCTGCTGCTGCCCCCAGATTAGGCTGCGCGGCGCTGGCGTTCCGTCCCTCCCGCCCCTGCGATGCCGGGCTCTCACGCCCATATTTGGGAGCCCTCGTGGAGGCGTTTTTTAAAGGGGACGTCCAATGACGTCCCTTACTATGATTCACGAGTCTGTCAAAAGTTTGTGCCCGCAACTCTGACTCTCGACTTAAAGATCATGTCGATCACCTCACGCCGGAGCAAACACAGGCAACAATGTGCCCTTCTGTTTTAAAAGTGTGACCTTGCGACCAGTACACCGAGGGTTCAAAACCCGCAGAGGTAGAACTCGAGCAGTGAGTGAATCATCCCGAAGATTCCCTGAGAAGACAGCTATCCATTCCTATATGAGAAGGTGATTCAAAACGTGGCTCTGCCACTGCCCGTCTGACCACAGACTGCAGCAGGCCTGCGATCTTTGACACGGACGTGACTCTCCTAACAAGCCTACAGTAAAATCCACTTTCGGAAAAGTTTAGATTTTGCCATAATTTTTATATTAGAATGCTACTCAAACATAATACACAAGTTAAATTGTGTTACTATGAAATAAGCACATGTTCTATGCAGGTTCACCTTTTGGCTGATGCATAGGGGTGTGTAAAATATTTGGAAAGAGGGCTGTTCTCATTCTCATTTAAGTCGTTCATTTGAAGCAGTTCATGATGCGGTGTGTAATTTTGGGTTCTGGATTTCTCTCAGGGAGACCCACTGCCGCTGGCCCTTGTGGAGCTTGCGAGGAGCAGCCCCATCACCTCCATCGAGGACCTGCAGCTGCTGCTGCTGAGCGACTCTGTCGCTTTGCTAAAACTGTCCTTATTTCCCCCGAAATGTGCTGTTTCCCGGAGAGGTCACCGCCATCATTCCTACACACACAGTCTTGACAGCAAAGGAAGTGAAAAGGTGCTTAAATATTTCTTATTTTCAGCGCCTTGTGACCTTTGTTTCCTTGTTTGGTCAGTGAAGGTTTGTACTTTGAGTCTGATAGGTCAACAGCCAGAAGCATTAGAGCTAAAATGGTCTTATATGGTAATGGGGCATACATTTTGCTCCGTGCTTATTATGTAATAGGCCAGCATAGAGCAAACCTTCCATTAATGAAGAAAGATTTCCAAACATCTTTGTGTCTTTGCAGGAAAGATTGCCTATATTTTTCTAAACTACAAAAACATGGGATGTCATTTTGAAAAAGGCTATTTGAGTTTATATCATCAGTACTGGTCTGTATTAATTGTTTGCACTATTTTTATTGTGCAGTGTGTTTATGCACTTTGCATTTTGTGGATTGTGCACCTCCGCAGGTCTGGTCATCAGTAGAGTTTATCTACGCTATGATAGACCTGAGATTTGACTACAGAAAAAAATTGAATGATTCGTCGAAAGCTCTTAGACAACTTTCTCTGTGTATTGTTTCAGAGAATGCAGCGGGGCATCCCCAGGACTGAAGCACAAAGTTTGCTGTCCTCCATCTGCGTAATAGCTATGAAGAGATGTCTTGTGCTGCAGAGGGACAGATCAGGAGGTCAAGTCCAGCCTAAGGGCTGCTGGGCATTTTTAGGCCCTTTCTTTGAGTTAATCTTTCTTTCCCACCCTCCTTCTGCATTTTGCTGGAATTTTAATGGTTGGTCTATCCACCTGTCATTCAAAGTGGCGATAAGCGTGTGGCATGAAGTAATGCTCATCTTTTCCCCTGGGAACAAATACCTGGGTAGCAGAAAAAACAGAGGCTTGGAGCCTAAACCTTGCCAAAGGGCCACAGCTAACAGTGTGGATGAAGACACAGAGGCTCAGATGGTGCAGCCTTGAACAAGGTACGCTCGAATTGTACCTTTTCAATTACATCTTCACATTTGAACAAAAATATTACCCACTGTACAATAAAATAGTACTAAGAATAAAATACTGCTTGTTAGACAGTGTCAATTATACTCACACACAGCTGGCCTGACTGTAGCTCATGTTCTGGTGCACACCTCTGACCAGTCCCAGGAAGGTGAGTAAAACTCAGGGAAGGGGGCAAAACTGGACCCAGTAGAACACAGACCTCTCCTTTTGCCATACTCCGTGTTACAATTCTGACTTCTTTTTCATCTGCTGTGAAACGGAGTACAAACACCTTCTGAGTGCCTTGTCAGAAGATCTAACTTCCTTTGGTGGGGAGGGGGGGGTGCTGGAGCACCAACACTGTGTCTGCTGAGATGAAAGATGGAATTCTGTGGTCATATGTCGCTTTTAATTTGTCAGACATGTTTCATTAAGAATGACTTCTCATTCATAAATTTAGCCAGGCCTGACACACAGCTGCTCGCACACTTCTGCATTAGCATCACCACATTCAGATGGAAGAAGGAAACTGGAGTACATGGAGGGAATTTATGCAAAATGTGCTAACTTTGCTTACGGTGTTTGATTGCAAGCTCAGGAGTGGAGTTACATTCATGTCATTCTGTAATTTAACTACTTCCCCGACACTGACAAGCTGCTGAAACTTGTCTCCTCTTGGTGTACATATGTTAATGGAAAATAGCTGGGACATAGAGGGACAGCTGTAGCATCACATGCATTCATACCAGAAGAAAACAATAATTCCAGAGAAATTTTCCCACAGATGTTAAACTGACATTAAATATTGACCTCCAAAATCAGAAATCTGGTCAAACAAAAGCCAGAATGTTAACGTGAATGTAAGAGAAGAACAAGATACCAACTGCTGGATCGGTGTCAGGGAAAGGAGGATGAGTCTGACCTTCTGTGGTTTTTAACTAAACTACATCAGTGTAAAACACCTTGTGTTTCTTAGACTTTAGCCATGCGAGTGAGGGTTACTACTTTGCCAAGGAGCAGAAGCCAGCGCCAGAGACAGCATTGTTTGTGTTCCTGACTCAGTACCTGAGGAAGCTGAGACAGAAGGCTAAATATGTACGGCACAATGCGTACAGAGAGCAGCTGTCAGCAGGAAACTCTCCCGCATGAGTACATTATTGGACACTGGCAGAGGAAATTATTGGGGGTAGTGAGGAAGTGAACTGAAAAGTGGCGGTGAATACGACTGTAAATCTATCAACGTGCTTGTAGTGGTTGATGACAGTTAGAGGAATCCCGGTTTCAGGACGACAGCCACAGTTCAATATATTACACATTTTAACACTTCCGGGAAGGTTGATCATGTGGTGAAGCTGTGGTATCTAGTTGTGGAGTTATGAATGTCCCTTAGAACCTCTAAGAGCTCTCAGATTTTCAGAGGGTTTCTGGCATTCAGAGCAACAAATAAGGGCTCTATTGAGAAGAAAGGGGTGGTTAGAGAAGAAGGGGAACAACTGCGTGTCTAAAAACATTGCATTAACTTGTAATTTTTGTAAGGACTGATTTATGGAATTTTTCTTTTCTTTGTCCCCCTATCTGATGCTGGTTATGTTACCTGCAGGTGTCCTTGCAACGGAGACAGATGTGGGAACCTGTGTTCTGCTCGGGAAATTCCCTTCATCAGATGTGGAGTGCAGCCCCCCAATGCACACACACACACACACACACACACATTTCCATTCTCAGCAGAAACAGACACGTTTTTTTTCCTCCCAGCAGTCTCATTCTTGGTGAGGGTGGAACCCAGGCTTTGCTGCCAACAACATGCCCCTCAGCTTCTTCTGTAACTCGCTTTGTGACTTCCCACCAAGCAAAAGGGAGCAAAAGCAAGCGGTGCGGCAGTTAAGAAACTGGACTTCAGACAACTAGAAGGTTTGATCCCAAGATGTTAACTGCACTGCATGCTTTAGCAAGGTTCTTAACTCCTTCAGCTGCCATCTACTTGTGTAAAAAATGATTTATGTACAGTAAGTAGTTTAAGATGAACAAATTTGCAAACATATATGCAGAATTATTACAGTACAGAACAATCAACATTACCAACAATAAAGAAACAATTTTTGGGTGTTTGGCTACCCAGCAATGACTGTGATGTACTGTGCTTTGTCTACCAGACAGGTCCAGACCACCACAGCCCTCTTTGGATATGTAGTCATCAGCAGCGAGTGCTAAAAAAAGTCATTTAAAACTTCAGTGTGCCCCAGTATGCAGTCCAACTAGAACCCCAGTCCAGACAGGACTGTGGCCCCTAAGCGCTCCCTCTGCATATGACCACTTTTTATGACAGTGGCATTATGAACATAACCAAAATCACGCTTGCCGTCTCCTGTGTCAACTTGCCATGGCGTCTTGTAGTAATTACACTATTTATTTTTCTGAGCATTGATAGTGTTTCCCTTTCTGTGCCCCAGTAAGGGAACAACTTCTCACCTATATCATGCAGACAGGGTGTGTTTTAAGTCAGTAACAAGTTCAGCAATTAAACAATAATTCACAGCGTAATTGCTCTGAGAACCTGCAGACAACAACGCAGACCATGAGTCCTCTGAAGAAGACCCATCAGTCATCTCTGCAGACCTCCAAGGTAGTGTTTTTCTGCTAAGAATGTGTTACTGGGGGGTTCTTTCCATGTACGTACTGGAATGTCTTCCTTCACTATCCCTCACCATGAGGGCACGTGAAGTGAAATAAAGGTGCAGTGTGACCATACCAAAGGCATCATCACAAGTTTCCAGGACAGAACAGTTTAATTTTTGAAGGTTAATTGTGCAGGAAATGTCTTGCAGTTATTCTGAATCTTGGTTTAACAACCCAGTTATTGTATGTGAATTTCCCTTGGGTGTAGCTTGCAGATCATTCGGACGAGTTCCTCACAAAGCCGTGAATTACAATGGCTGCAATCTGTACTACTCAGGAAATGGTCTGTATGAGGTCAGATGGGGTCAGTATTGTGAAAGCCAGTGAGTGGGATGTTGGACGAATCTCGCAGATTGATGCCACAGCATGCAGGTCCACCGTGTCCTGTCACGGTTGATGACAAACCGCAGGCTTGGTCTAGGGTAGCAACAGAACCGATTGGGTCTGTCCATCTCTACCTGGCAGGTGTATGCGGCACACCCACCTTCTGGCCTGGCTTTGTCGACGGCAAAGCCAGACAGTTGAGAGGGAACGAGGACAGGGAGGGAGAGGGAGTTGGAGAGGCATTTCTGGAATGTTCTGTCTGTTTTGCTGCACAGAATTTGAACAGAGGCAAACTTGACAAACAGCAAGGAGGAGAATGCTTGCAAGGCAGACTGTGAGAAACACATGAAGGCAGTGCCAGACGTATGGGAAGGACTGGACCTAATGCACATTCTTGTCAGGTCTCCAGGGCCTGGACAACACTGAAGTAGAATATGGCCTGTGGTCACACATTCTCCCTAGATGTCGTCCCCTCGGACCCCAAGTCTTCTGTAAGCAAACTGCTGCCCTCATGCTGATGTTTTGGCCTGTGTTCTGCATTCACCATTTATCCTCTGTAGAATAAATTCTTCTGCTTATTATTTGCGTCCCCCCATCGCGATTTTCTGTGGCTAGGCCTATATTTCCCTATCTACTTGTGGAGGACAAGTGTTCGTGTGCTGTAGGGCCCCAGTGTACCTGTGCAAAACGTAAAACGAGAAATGCAACACAATAAACAACACAACTAGTTTATTCTATGCTTGGTGGCAACCAGTCAGTCTGCCGATTCCTTTATAAGTAAACATAACATTAAGTTCAAAGCAGTTGAATTCACACCTGATTCTAATGTAATAAATTTTGGTTGTGCATGTTCATGGAAGGTGATGATAAAAAGTTGAGAAGTGACTGGAAAAAAGCTGCTAAGCAACAAATCAAAAATAAACTGCTGAAGTGGCCAGAGAGAGTGACTGGTCCACTCCCAGCATTCAGGTCCCGTCATTGGGGAACCTGGTTCTGGCCACCCTTCAGGCACACTGGGGGACCCACTGTGATGTCAGTGATTAAGGGGACTTCCACACTGCGGGATGCTGACATCCCATTTCCAGTGCCAGGAAATTCATTACCTCACGTTCCCTCTGCTAGCGCTGGAATGAGAATAAGAGAGAGGGAAGGAGGGAGAAACAAGTTTGGCACTAACATACATAGGGATAATAAATACAACAAATAAAAAAACCCAGAATTCAAACCTTTCAAATATTCTGCTGTCAAATCATGTCTTTCATTGTCATATTTTCATTTACACTGTTATCAGTAAATGTTCTGGGGGTAATCATTGGATGGAAACATTTCGATAATTTGGCTCCTGGACATTTTTTGGATGTAAAAAAAAAAATAATTTCACAGGAGAGGTAACACAGAATGAGGATAGAACTGACCCGGTCAGAAACCAAACCCTGGTTAGAAGTTTTTTGCTTTTTTAAATTTATTATTATTATTACTATTATTATTATTATTGTTGTTGTTGTTGTTGTTTTGTGTATCTCAATAACCAAGCCCTTTCTTCAGGGATGAGTAAAGCCAACAAAACAACCAAAAACAAGAAAATCCCTCTCCTTTTGGTGCCAACTAAACTACTCTAAGAAGCAAAAACAAACAAATGTACACTGTTCTACGTTGGCTCCCAAACCACAGTAAAACTAGGAGAAAACTGCTCAAAGTAAACAGCCTGAACCCCTTCTGGCAGTTGCTTAATATTCACAGGTATTTAAAAAGATTCAAACACTACTTACACTATTGGTAATCAACTACCAATAATAAATACAGCACACAACTCCTCCTGGCAGACAATCTCCTCGTGTTCAAATGTCATTACTTAAATGCCTTCTTCACAGTTGGATGGCCGATGGCATTCTACTTCCAACCCCCCCCCCCCACACACACACACGTGTGTGTACAGCAAGTGCCTGGAGAGATATGTTAAGTGAATTAATGATAACAATAGTTTGGAATCTGATCTTTCAGTTCTGATTTATATTTTAAACAACAATTGAGACTGTCAGTGTGACAGCAGGAAGCAGAAACTGTGTTCAGTAATTGATTTTTCATGGATGAAGTGCAACCGTGGTAATAAACTGCTAGAAAGAATATCTGTCTCCATCTGGGGGTTTGTATTAAAATGGAATTAAAACACATCCATCTGAAGCCTACTTATGCTCTCAGCCACTGTTTCCATGGTAATGTAGAGGTTAATAGTACAATTAGCTAGAAAATACTTAGAGGGACATCAGTGAAGGGCAAGCACATTTTCTGGTTTGAGACACTGCTCAATGTGTGATCCAGAGCACTAAACAAAGGCACAAAGGAAGAACAACAAGGAGGGAGTTGTGACGGATTATCTACTGTTAAGTTATGCAGATAATTAGCTGTTGACACGGACCAGGTGGCAACCAAGGAGAGGAAAATAAAAAACACCAAACAGTAGAAGTCACTTCAACCCCACTAACCTGCAGCATCTGTGGTATCAGCAATCTTTGGAGGACCACACCCACGCACACTTTTAGTGGTGGATCACGTGCATAAGAAGCTATAGCTGAAGTTCTGGTGGATCAAATCAATTAAAGAGGCTTACAATGGAAGAAGCACTATAGAGGAAACGGGGAAGTCCACGTGGAGTTGGGTTCTCCACTGGAACCTCCCTCTCCAACAGCCCCTACCCAGGCCTGCATGTGGAGGGACATGAGCCTAGCTAGGAACCCCAAGCTGGGAGCATGGCTCTTCAAACTAAAGGCAATGTAGGAACTGACATCTCTGCTCCCAAATAAATACGCAACAATGCCTCAGCTTCTTAGATAAACCCAAATTGTGTAATTTGGTGAAGGCGTGAGGTTGCAGTCTGATGGGAATAAGATGATGGATTGCAGATTACACAAGAGCAGTTATTAAGATGCAAACAGTAATTAAATTGAATTACGTTCTTGTATCAGAACATCTCTCCACTTCAGCTGATGTATGTGTTGTGTTTCTGTCTTCCAGCTTCATCTCCGGCTCTCAGGCCGCGGAGTCTTGCTGCATCCTGAAGACAATTCTGGAAGGAGACGTAACGGAGACCTGGGGAACGTCAGTGCATTCCAGAACTGCCTGACACAATCGTAAGTTATAAATCATGAGACGCAGCAGTTAATGTGTAGTGCACGTTTCCCGTGAATGGCTGGGGGTAGAGAAACACCCAGACGCTATTGTATAGTTTCCAAAAAAAAAAAAAAGTCAAGCAAAACAGCGATCCAACCGTCCCACAAAACCAGTTCTTCCACATCGGCGATTTATTTGTACCGTCAATACGCATCCGTGTTTATTGGGAAAGTGCTGGAAACGCGGCCTTTTTTACGAGGTTGACGAGAAATTGACTTCCACGCACGTCTCTGATCGTCCTGAAGCAGCGGCCCGAGGGAACTAGTTCATGGGTGTGGAACACAGTTGCGTACATAATGACGTTCTTACTTTCAGACACCGACAATCGTTCATCAGGTGGATAATTGATATAAAGTTAAGGTAGCCTCTGGCGCTAAAAACCATCTCTTTACGCCAGGCTGCTTTACAAGGCGTAGGTAAGGAGATCTACGGTGCAGGTAAGGAGAGGTCGGGCCTGATCGCCCGGGGGTATCACAAGCTGCCTAGACCGTGGTCAGACCACTATGAACCATCAAGGTCTCCAGCAACAGGAAATTGGAGCTTTCCTGTAGCTCCAGAGAGACCCCACCCCAACCCCACTGCTCCACAGATGTATTTACCATTAAGCCTTTTGGCTGTCCGCTTCCTCTTTCGTATTTGTTTGTGCTCAGTTTCCAGGTGTTTTCCTGCTCTCTGTGTGTTCCGCTTCGGAAAGTGCCGGTTAGCGGACTCCCCCCTTCCTTTGTGACTCAGGTACCCCTGGCTCATGCATCCCCAACAGCCCTGTCTCTCCCAGCCACCCCCTGTCTCAGCTTCGTCCAACAATAACACGGCAGAGCCCACTTCCTTGATGTGGTGAACAATGGCGGGATTCCTTTGATGTTACGGGAACGTGGTTTTGTCCCTGTGGCTGAGATTTGGAAGGGCGGAGATGTTGCAGCCAGACCCTAAGTTACACGGCGCTCATCGGATTCGCTTTGCACACCCGTTAGGTCTTCCACCTACTTGTCTCACCTGCTGGTTCTCACCCTAGTGTCTGAATGATGGCTGTGGAAAGAGACTCGTAACGCGAAGGTTTCCTGCTCAACTTTCAGTACGGATCCTGTTTCGTCTTTTTCATTTTTAACTTGATGAGCAATTTATTTAAACAATGAGACGTTTATATATCTTACGAATTAGGGAAAAAATCTGAGTTGCTCTGTCGGAAAAGCAGTGAATGAAGAACAAAATACATGAATATAGTTGCAAGGCAATCGTTCAGACGCCCGGGTCCGAGCACAGCGGCCTATGGGATAGCAGCACGAGCACGGGTGGATTCAGTCTGCTTTTCTGCGATTTCCCCCGCCGTCTCTCTCACTCTCTCCGTCCTCAGCCCGTCAATGACTCCATTTATCCTACAGCGCGGGCCTTTTGCGGGGTCATCATTGTGTTGGGATGCAAGTTCCCCTAACAACGCTGGCCCTAGCAACAGTGGCCCTTAACCCCCGCAGACACATCCCTTTTCACAATGCAGTCTGGCAGAGGGGAGCAAGGAAAGGGCGAGTGGGACACATAAGATGAGCGGGAGATGAGTCATCCACATACCGCTGAGGACAACAGCACCCCCTGTTGGAGGGGGCCATCGAGTGAAGTGGTGTGGGTGTATTGTCTGAGGAGCAGACATGACTTCACTCCCATAACAGCACGCTAGTCTGTGGTTTGAGCAGGTATGCGTCTCGCAGGTGTGGATCGGAGTAGGGAAGCATTCTTAGTGGCATCCTAGTTTTCAGGCTGTTTTTGCAGTACGAACAGGGTAATTGCTCACAACGCTCCGCTCAATAGCATTTGGTAAGAGTGCTTTGGCAGTATTAATGAGCACCGATTTGTAACACTGACCACCGTCGCAGTAATAAGAACCGGAACCCTTCATCTACAGGAGAGTGATGATGCGAAGGTGCTGCCTACATGTGTCAACGTATCAAAGCGATCCGTGTGTGATACACGAACGTCAGCATAGTGGCATTCAACCTGCAGGTGTGATACGACACAAGAGTGCGCGCGCACACATACACAGACACACACAGAAGCAGAGAGAGGAAACTGCAGTACAATGATAACGGCCTCCAACACAATAGAGCTGGACGCACAGGCTGAGCCAAGACCAGTTTAGCCCCAAAAGGTCAACAAGGCACCCGGAGCCTCCAGTTCATTCCTATCCTGCCTCTGTTATTCTCAGCATCGTAATGATCACGCTGATGGCCTTTACTTTGTTAAAAGTGGAAAAATCCGGAAATACCAGGGGGAAAAATATGAAAATACAGTCTAAAAGGTTACTTTTTGCCTGTAATGCATCTTGACATCAAATTCTGAGAATTTGCACGTTTACGATTAAGACAGATGCAAATCTTTAAATAGCCCGTAGCTTGCGTCTCTGAAAATCTTCGCTGAGGTGTGATGTAATTATGCCATTAATAATAATAATAATAATAATAATAATAATAATAATAACAATAATAATGGCACAGCAGTAATTAAAAAAGAATGTAACAAGCTTGCAGCATGACGATGGCTTGCACAGACCCCCCCCCAGGATAATAACCCAGCCAACCACTGGAGACACCGTTACCTTCTGCGCCTCCACTTTGACCGAAGGCGCCTGAGAGAGGTTCATGTCACCAGACGGCAAAGGTCAAGTCTATTACATAAGCGGAGCGCTTTCTTCTACAAACACGGACAAGCAAAGGTCAGCATATTAAAGAGAAGGTCCCAGCAATATCTCAGACAGCACGAAGAGATGACATCACAACTCTACTGTAGAACCCTTGACCGAGGTATTTACGCACCAGCGAAAACTGCAAACGCAAAAGTGCAAGTAGCTCAGTTACCTTGGACAAAGGCTTTCGCTAAAGGAAAAAATCTAAATGCATCTCTCATTTGCCAAACACTTGCAGATGTTTTTTTAATATACCTCTTAACTTTTTAGAATGAATCATTGAGAAATTATTTCAAAGATTAAAATAGTTACATATTGCTCAAGTTTGTAAGCTTCCTTACCTAGTTGTTGTTCTTAGTCCTATACCTGGGTGTTCATGAGCATTTCCACAGGGGTCCATATATGCGATGAGATCTTTTCCACCTACAGAGTTAATGCAAACGTGTGAGAAATTTGTAGATGCATATAAAGCATGTACTGTACTATGTGCATTTTTAATTTTTTACTAAGCCTGATACAAGCTTTTCCTAACATAACACTTATTGTAGGCGGTCTGGATGGTGGACAGTGAAGTCCTGGTGATGGATTGCGCAGTCTTCACTACCTGCTGCAAAGCTCCCAGCATCCCCAGAGGATGGTGAAGATGAACAGCGGTCCGGCTCTTTTTAATCTCCTCAAGAAGCAGAGCTTCTTTTGTATCTTCTTTACTAGGTGTGTTGTGGGTCCAGGAGAGGTTCTTGGTGACGTGCGCTCTGAGGAGTTTGAAGCTATGCACCAGTTCCACTGCTTAACCATCAATGTCAGTTTTTTTTTTGGACATGTCTTGGTATGGAAGAAGCACTAATTACCATTTTCTTTACCTCTCTGCAAGAGCCAGCAAAAGGGGCAGGAGAGACAAATCGAGGGACAGAGAACACGTGAAGGCTGTGGAAGGGACAGGCCATCATGAGGGACTGATTCTTTCTCCATTACACTCCTCATTTCCCCTCGCAGGCCAGTCCTGAAGTGCGTCAGTGTGCTGTGTGTGTGCTGGTCTGGAAGGGAATTGCATTGTTTAAGAGATCTACCGTGCTCCCCCCACGCTCCGTCTTCTCTAATTAACAATAGCCTATTTTGTGCTTCATGAAGAAGCCACACCCAACCCCAGACTGCAGCCCTGGAAAGGATTTTGGGAGGAAGCCAGAATGGAGGGGACAGTGGCTCAATTCTCATAGAAGTGAGTAGGGGAGCATGTGTAGGGGGCTATCCTCACCGTTTGCCATTTCTGATGGTGTGTGTCTCTGCATTTTAATCTCACTGTATTTGGTTTGAGGCTGCTCATTCTCTTAGGTTTAACAAGTCACACAGTGGGTCTGTCAAACACCCCTGTGTTAATCTCTCTCTGCACTCCAGAAGCTTCTCTGGGCACCCGATTTCACTCGCACTGCTGCGGCCGGCAACATTTCCGTCTCCCTTCCCTTACGCTACTTAAGATCATTAAAAATAGTCCAGACTTCACACACAATGCTATCTGTCCCAAAACACAGTGGGCAGTCATTCACCGCTGTGCCGTGATGCAGTAAAGCCCCACGCCTTTGAAGTCGCCTGTGCTATTGTCGCATGCACAACTGCACAGTATCTCCATCGGTCGGCCTGAGCGTAGTTACATCCCTTATTTTCCCCTCTCTGACTCTGGTATCAAAGGAGGGCTTTTGTGTGATCGAGGAATGCGTTGCACTCGGCGTTCTTTAGCCAAAGGGCAGCTTTCTCGGACCCTTTGCCAAGTTGCGCCTGAGATTGTTGGGGGGGGGGTAACGGTTGAAGGGTTGATGAGATCACGGCTGGAGGTGCCCACTTGTAGGCACTTCCCCCTCACCCCACCCTCCCTTTCCCAGGGCATTTTGGGCCAGCGCCCTGGCAGCTGTTTGAGGTGCACGTGGCCTTTTCGAGATGCCGGTTGCGGCCAGATTCCTGACACTGGAGATAAGGGTAACAGAACGCTCTGGGCATCGGCAGCTCCTAGAGGGGTGGGGGTAAATTTTCGAAATAGAGCAGCCAGTTATTAACGTGCATGAGGGCAGCAACACCGAGACAAAGCAGTGAACTCGGACAACTTCGTTGGACACCGATTGGGTCAATAGAGAATTGGGAACAATCAATAAAGGAGATTCGATGACCGATTCACTCTCCAGCTCTCAGACCGCCAGTCCCCCGTGCACCGTGGTAAAGTTGGGTGTCATGTGTACCAGTAAACCAGGCGGTCACAAGCCTCTGGTAACAACCAGCATAAACACAGCAGCCCACTGTAACACTTGGGGCACAAATGCAGAGGCATTAAGTGCTTTGGCTTTATTTTAGAGCCTATTAAACCTGCGCTCGTGGCGTTCTGCTCACCTTAGAGCCCAACACAGTAATTTTACCACACTGTGTGCCCGTTTACACCATGCAGCAGAACCGCTGCCTCTGAACAAATTCGCACCCCACTTAGGGACTGAAAAAGGTACTCTTGAGTGCTGTGGTAAAAATTACAGCACTGTGCGCCACCTAGCGTTTGCACATTGACAAAATTTTGAAGCCCTAATGCTGCCCTTTCTCATACACTTTCCTATTTAGACATATACGGTACACACGTATATAAGCATATATAATTCTTAAGGCCGTTTATTTCTGCTGAAGCAATGTTAGTAATAAAACTGTCAAAATAAAAATTAAATAAAACTATATTTTTCTGTAAGAAATGTAGGCTTCTTGAAACTTCAAGGTCTTTGGTAGTATTAGTCAGAATATACTAGCCAAAAAAAACCCGATACCTTTTACAATTTGTATTTATCTTTCATTTTTTTGTCATCTTAAAAAATGAACTTTGAACATTTTCTGTCAAGTATAGCTGATGATTATTAGGTACATTACTAGCAATAAATTGTCACTGACCTTGGCCTGCAAATGTCTTTGGCTTAAGTTTGTAACCACAAGACAGGCATGTTCATATCACATTCATCATATTGGCCACCATCATTACCTTTTTTCCTACAGTTCCATCAATACTCAGGGTGAGCAGGAAATTGTACCCCGGGATGCTGGATAACAAGGGTTGCCTGCACTTGGCTTTGGGAACAGCTAGTTACCCTGCAGGAGCCACCGCTGTACCGACAGTGTGGTGTTGACAGCTCCACCCTGATGTTTCCACTTCAGCTACATTAGTTACGAGGAGGCAACGCTGCAAGATGCCAGCTGGCGACATGGTGTGAGGTGGCAGGAGGAACCTGGCATCCTGGGTTTGCTTCCTCAGCAGTTGGAACAAAGAAGGCTCACAGGTGGGTTTCAATTACGTCTCACAGCGACGACTCCACTTTTCATTTATTTTACAGCAGTTCTCCAAACAACCTGGCGTTTGTGCGATGCAGCATCTGGCTTTGCTATACTGACCACAGCCATTACTGACACACAGACGCTACACAGAGATTCTGACCCACTGAAAAGCTGTACCCCAGGTTACTTAGCACAGTGAAACACAAAGCCATGTTCTGCATCTCTGCAGACATGAGGCACGGTTGTGTCGAGTGTTGCTCTTTACTCACTCAGCTCAACTCTTCATAGTTCCTCTGTCTAAACTGTTGACTGTCCCAGAGGAAGAAATGACCCTTCAGTCCCAAAATGGATGGACTCTATTTAAAAAAAAAAAAAAACTTGCACACATTTGGATTATTTTATTCATTGAGCTGACATTTTCAACACAGCAAATTACAAACAGGCACCCATTTACACAATTTGTTTATTAAAACTCATCTCAATGCAGATAAAGTGGGGGGGGGCACTTTGATCTTAGCCCCTTCAAGGCGATAGCCAACCAACAGGCTATCCGCTTCCTCATTTGGATTAAATGCCACCTCAACTTGACTCTGTTCTTTGCACTTCCCTTTAAAAACGTACCCTTGTCCTAAAGTTCCAGCTCAATTTGGACATCCATTTTGCCCTTAAAAGGCTCCAGCAGGGGATAGACCTCCTCAGACAGGAACCTGGACACCTGGATGGACAGAGCAAGCAGAGGAAATGATGGGAGTCAGAGGAGTTATCACTCCTTTGCATTGGTGACTCAAAGATATGACAAGTGGCTACGTAGCAACATCACAAAAAAGCACTACAAGAGCTATAAAATCTGCCATCTTATGGTGCTCGTAATTTGCTGACCTGCTGAGGTGCTCTGCCTATAAATGTTTTGGGGTCCAAAAGGGCATCCAGCTGGTCCAAGATGGGGGCAAAGTATGGGTCAGCCTTGACTCTGTCCAGGAGGTCATTGTCACCCCCTTCCTGTTTGACCACAGCAGCAGCTTGTTGGGACAGCACTCTGATCTTCTCATGGCAATCCTAAAACATGAGGACACACCTCCATAACTTGGTCCCATTCTTATTGTTTGTACAATGCTGAAGCTCTGCCTGCCGTTCAACCAAAAAGAACCCCTTCGAGCAAAGTACACCATTTCCTCAGTTTAACTGGGACCAATGGTCTGATTTTTTTTTTTTTTAAATCCTCAAACATATTCAACAGACCGCTGATAGTTTGCTTAGGTGTACAGTAGGTACAGTTATTCTGGGTCTATCAAACTCCAGGTCCCACACATCAGGAACTTTCTGTAGCCATCGTGTGTCTCATTGCCCAGATCGCTGTGAAGATCTAGCTGATCAAAAAGGACAGTAAGCCACAGTGGAAGGTCAGTACCTGTCTATTGCCCCCAGCTTTGACCATGGCCATGATAATATTCTCGGTGGCCATGAAGGGCAGCTCATGGCGGATGTGTCTCTCAATCACCTGCAGCCAAATAAGCAATACAAAATTCAAGGGAGGAAAAAAATACTCATTATTTGTAGGCACAATTCAGAGCTAAAGCAGCACATGCAACATTCCCTTTGCGTTAAGAAAAAAAAAATGTAAAAAGCAACAGCATAAATACTGCTGGTTTGACGAAAAATCCACAGTACCTTGGGATAGACAACAAGTCCTTCTGTGATGTTCTGCAAGGTACTGAGAATGATGTCAGCAGTGAGGAAGGCTTCGGCCAGAGAAATCCGACTGTACAACAGGAAGAGGTAGACAGAAAAGTGGATAATCGTCTCATGCAAACATAGGCAGAGATACAGAGCAAATTTGGTGCAGCACACGGTGTCAGACCGGTTGGCGCTGTCATCCAGTGTCCTCTCAAGCCACTGCACAGAGGCGGTTTGCAGTGGGTCTGACAGCAGCGCCACCAGGTGGCGGGAGAGGCTGCAGCAGCGCTCAGCCCGCATTGGGTTCCGCTTGTATGGCATAGCACTGGATCCTGTAAAGGGGTGAGATAACAACGCTGAACACCATGTTAATTCCTTAGTTTTTATTACCAATTAGTCTCTCCTTAACTCAGACTGACTGTGGTGTCACTGCATGCTGGTGGGAAGGTCAAGGTCTTGTGACCGTATACCAGCAGCAGATCCTGTTTCCATTTAGTCCTTGTGCAGTCACTCCCAAACTTAACTGTATGCTGTAAAGGTGGCTCTAAGTCACATTTCTTCAACGCTGATGTAAATTAAAGTTTGTATAAAACTTGTAGAAAGTGGTTAACAGACTTTTGAAATGCTGAACCAAGCATATGGAACATGGGATAAAAAGCAAATGCTGCAGGCCTGAGATGTTTTTGTGTGCTGCAAAAAAGTATAAAAGTATGAGGACAAGTACTGGAGAAGGAAAAGGTCCCCAGCCGCAGAATAAAAATAACCCTGACACGGGAAGCAGAACAGCAACGTACACCAAGCCTTCCAAGCCAGAGGTATCGGTACAAAAGAGTTTTGCAGGTCCTCACCAATCTGTTCCTTTTCAAAAGGCTCCTCAATCTCCTTCAGGTTGGCCAGCAGGCGGATGTCCGTGCAGATCTGAGAAGATACGAAGCTCAGTGGCTACTGACCATACGGACCCACCACAGCAAGCACTCGGACACACCGCTTTGCTCACCTTGTGGATGGTGGCTCCTAGACTGGCCAGCACTGACAGAGTGTCGACATCCACCTTGCGGCTATAGGTCTGTCCCGTCACCAGGTACGCCCTGCATAAGCACCAAAGTCAAGTAGTGAAGTACTCATGTTTGCCAAATGCTTATTTGCCAAAGCAGTATTGGATTTCTGTGTTGCTCTCAAATGGAAACCACATTTGTTCCCGAAAACCCTGCTTGTGGCCGTTCAACTTGCTTTTTAAATCCTGCCATTGCCGTAACCATTCGGTCCAATTCCTCAACCTGCAACACAAAGCAATTAATATTATTTACATATTTAAAGAATAAACAAAATAAAGCCAAGTATCATAAGGGAATCATTAGCATTAAATGATCTAAATGCAAAACAGTAGGACTTTGCAGTGTGTATAAAATATCAATTGTCATCTTTTTTGAAGTGATTTGATTTTTAATATGAATCGCTTGTAATGGCATTTTCTGTAGTTTCTTCTCTGTTCTTTCACCAAATCTGATTTTTAAAAGCAGCTAAAAGCCCCCCCGGGACTCTAAGCTTCCTTCCAGTTCAGTGCCACAGCCTCCCCTCTCCAGTGGATGTTCACCTTGTCATGGTCCCCCTGGAACAGCTGCAAGAAGCTGGCCTGCGTGCCTGTGGTTCCCTTTACCCCCCGGAAACGCAGGTCATCCCGAGCACGCCGTAGGTTGCGCATGTCCATAGTCAGGTCCTGGAGCCACAAGCAGGCCCGCTTGCCTACTGTGGTCAGCTGGGCAGGCCTGAGAGGCAAAGTCAGAGGACACAGAGGTCAAAGAAACACATGAACCATTATCACTGGGGAGAAGGAGACAACAAAAACAAAGATGATTGAAAGACACAAACGCACTGATAATGCGTAAAGCCCAAAGTCGGCAGGTCGGCATATTTCTCAGCAAAATTTGCCAGGCGGTCCATCACTCGAGCCAGCTGGGTAAAAGGAATCGAGAAACAAAAAATGTTATTTTAAAGAAATGAAGCAGAAATCGATTCAAAGAAACACCTGTGGTGTCACTGTACTGAACTTCTCACCTTGGGCAGGAGAATATCAAAGCCATCACGAAGAACAATCAGATCCTGGGAGGAGAGCACAGAATTCAGTCAACACACCTGCACCCTCCACACTTGGGCACACAAAACATCGGTTGTGCGGTGCATTAATACAGTAACATAATACAGCATGTGGAACAATAAATACCGCATATCTGCAACACCATTAGTGAATAAAATTGCCCTTTTTGTTGCACAGAAACTAAGTGCCTCTGTTTCATGATGGAGATGTAGCAGTGATTCCCCTTCTGCTCAATCTTCTGCCAGAACCTCACCGTATTGTCCCCCACATAGCAGGAAGTGGCTCCCAAGTGGATGATGGGTGCAGCGGTGGGGCAGCAGTAGGCAAATGTATGCACATGCGCCATCACATCATGCCTCAGCTTTCGCTCTTCTTCAGCCGCCATAGCGAAGTCCACATCCTCCACCCGGCTCTCCATCTCAGCCACCTGGGCATCGGTGATGGGCAGGCCAAGCGCCTGAGGGGAGATACAGGGAACCATTAAGAAGGGAAATGACCTTGATTACATCGTAATATTATGCCGTTATTAGCACTAAAGACATTGTTTGCCTCGAAGCTCTCCATAAACTATTGTGAAGGACGTATGAAAATAAGCCCAATACAACAATTCAAGGAAAAAACCAGTTCCTTGTCAGGTGGTATTAATCTATAATTAAAAACCAAAAGAATTCAACCAACTGATCAAATAAACACCAATATGAGAAGAAAACCATCTGCTGAATCAATAAATGTAAATGAAAAATATAACACCACACTATACACAACCTTTATCTGGTCAGCAACTCTTTAACCAGAATGATCCTCGCAGTTTTGTTCAACTGACAACACAACTCGGAAGCAGTAGCCTTGACAGTTTGACATGCATCTTCGTATCGTCAACGCTTTGAGCTTCGCAGCATCAGACTATTGCGCTGGACCAAGGAGGTCAGAGATTCATTCATCTTCACAACCAATCTTGAGTCAAGAACGTTGTCCGAGGCTGCTGTGGCAGACCCTTGACTTGTCTAGATCTTGATCTGGCAACCACCAAGTTGCAATACGTGCCTTTAACCCCTTTTATCCACAGAACAGTGCAAACAAGCATGTGACCATCTTCAATGTCATTCTGCAACGCTATCTCATAACACTTGTGTTCAGCGACTGCCAGCAAAAACTCCCACCAGAAGGATCAATGCTAGACCTCAGTTCTTCTCCGCATGCCATACTGGCCATCTGAGAAACACCATGTGACAGAGATACGAACCTTATCTTCTGTACTCGCTTTAGTAATTCCTTAAAAACGGAAAGGACTTCGGAAGAAACACAAACTGAACTGACAGAATGCTTATTAGGGCATAAGAACTCAAACAAGGACCGGTTCGTAAATCAGGAAATGTGTTGTCTATCGAGAAAAGTAAAATGTCCACTGGTCACCCGCACAAACACCCCCAAAACCAGTACTTGAAATGGGCAAGTATGCAGCGGAAGTAGTGGGACGCCTACGTCTCTTATGCCTTAGAGAACTGGGATTTCTTCCATGTACCGGAAACTTCTTAGCTCCTGGTGGCATTTCAGTCTCGGGCTAACCTGCTCTCCCCACAAAACCCCCAGTTATTCACATTTCAATACCCCGGGTGCACCAAGTTGCGCTGTGAGCTGGCTCATTCGCTGCTTTAAAAAAAGTTGTTCCCCTTTCATAAGCAATTTGCTGAAATATCTTAAACTTAGCAGAAATTCAAAATGTACTTTTACTGATGTTGACCCACACACGCCACCCTGCCAATACGAGAAAGGCTGGCACTTATTTTGTCCACTTCGAGTGCTGCTCAAGACGACGTCAAGCCCTTCTACTGAAATGGCAACGGCAAGGCGGGTTGGGTTCAAATCCCAGCGACATTGCACTCGGCCACGGGGAGCAACACGGGCCCGCCCTTCAGGGTTCGCATCCCATTGCCCCGTGGACAAATGCGCCAAAGGAGCGCCGAGAAGCCGTAGCCGTCGCACGGCTCCTGCATGTTTAAGGCGACATTTTCCCAACTATTTTTGGCTCTGCAACTTGAGAGGAGTCGCAGAGGCAGCTGCGCTTCATAAAAGTGCTCTTCCTCACACGGATAAAAACCTGCGTGTCGACGGAAACCGCTGGTTTATGCGCGCTAAAAGCCATGCAAACGTCGTGCGGTTTTAGAGCAAACGCGTCTCGTCGCTGCTGACGGAAAACGGGACTCCGACCTTCTCGGCTTTGGCAAGGTAAACCCACAGCTTTCTCCACGTCGTGAACTTCTTCCTGTCGCTGAAGTTGTGCGACATCTCCTTGCTGGCGTACCGTGACACCAGAGGGGAGCGGTACTTCATGAACTCGTCGCCCGGCGCCTCCATGACCGTCGGGGTGGCCGCCAACAACCGAGCGCCGCTGAGGCACGACAGCCGCCAAGTGGTCTCGCACTGCCCCCGGCGCGCGTTCTTCAACGTGCTGCGCCACGACACTTCTGAGCGGACTACGGCTTTCGCGCGACACTGTTGGTCAAGATACGGCTTTAGGTCGACAGCTCTGTTGCGATTTACTTTAAAAACGAAAATAAACGCGTACGGAGACGGAGGTGAGTTGTTTTTACAGTATTTTAGCAGTATATAAAAATGACCATTTTTACTTCGCTGAAAAACAGAACTGACTTGTAAAACCACAACGCGTTTAGGCCTCATTTTGGCACTAGATGTCGCAATATGACAAAATCTAATGTGGCCCTCTTAGAAGATGCAATATCATTAATGTATGAATCCGTACAAAAAATAAATACAAGTAAACATTAAAGTATTCTAGCATATATTGGAATATATATCCCATATAGCGTGTTTCTGTTTCCCCTGAGACACGTTAGTTGCTGTGTGCCACAAGTGTTTGGGAGATTATTTTCGATCAAGTTTAAAGATGTACTTGAGAGTAGTTTTCCTCTTTTCAGTGGGACTGCAATGAGAGTTGAAGGTGCATCAGTGCAGTCAAATATGATAAAAACTTCCATAAAGAAGCACCAGGGTCATGCAAAGTGTTGAAAAGCACAGGCTTCAGCTCACTGCATTCATCTTGCTGTTATTTTTAGGTTATTATTATTAGTAGCAGTAGTGACACAAGGGTAAGTTTTTATTTAGCTATGTGATTAACAATAATACCCCAAATAAAACATTTTACTTAATATTCTCTTTGGTATAGAAACATTCCAGTGCATATTGTTTACTCTGTGTAAGCTGCACGGTCATGTAAATATGGGTGTAAAAATGTGCATTTTGTTCATACTTGAATGCTGGAGGTACAGCTCCTGCCTTTCGCCTGCGTTCCTGAGTGAACCTGTTTAATGTTTCACTTGGCAACCAAAGGGCCGCTGAGCCATTAAGCCGAGATGCGTCCAGTCTTTGGGTCAACTTGAGCAGTGTGCTGAGGAGTGCTTTCTGACAGATCGGAAGTCAAATTTTAGCGTGAGCTTGGGGCGGGAGGAAACCGGGAAACGAGAATAAAAATGCGAGTATCTCAAACCACATTCAAAATGAAAAAAATGCAGGTGATGTTTCTGCCGATAAGCAGAATGCAGCATGGAAAGTTCAGGCTAACGGCATTTGACCGCACTTTCTCGCTAATATCTATAAAAAGTAAGAATGTGGTTACACCAAGGCCCTCGCAGGTGTGCCAGCCGGAAGACACAAGGTACCCGAGCCCCTCTATGTGGGCTGCCAGCCTGCGCCTTTGATATCAGCAGTGACTGAAAACAGCAGGCTGTGTCAGCTATGCAACCACTGCGGAAGCAAAACAGCACAAAACTCAGTTGTGACAATTTTTGTGTTGCCTGTTTACATTTATTTGCCAATGTTACAACAGTGCAACTTTGCTATCAGCCATTTTACATAACTGAAACAGACACAAAGGGGGATTTTTACAGTGTTCATTGGATATATTCACAGAAGTTACACATATATTCAAATTTGCCTTTCTTTAAATTTGATGAGCAGAATTAAGATGAAACAAAAAATGGGCAGGGTTAACAAAACAAGAGGCACAAATGCTCAAGTAGGCTGACTTGAGCCCTGGGAAGACCCTCTCTTGCTTTATTATTAGAGCTAAATTAATTTTGAAGGTGACAAGTCGATCAAACATGAAATCTGAAGAGTAAGATTGATTTTTTTTTTTTTTTTTTTTTGCAGAAACTTCACAATAGATTATAATTCTCTGTGTATCCAAAAAAAGCGACAGTCCCTCTTTGGCTTGAATTAGTCTGTCAGTTTTGCAGCTGTCCATTTCCATTATTTCCATTATCATGACTAGGTGCTTAGGTCAGCACACACACACTTTGAACAGACAATGAACTGAAAGCTACAATATAGCTACCAACATCATCTTTCATTTTTAAAGCATAAGCACTTTTTAGATAAAAAGAATTTGTCACATACATGGTTACAAAGTATACCATGTAGTTAAAGGTGCCCTACAGAAGCATTAAGTCTTAAATATTAATAGTGTCATGTTAGGTTAAATATTTATACACATCTCTAAGATTACTTTTGTATTTTATATGCTTTGTTCAATTATAGGGATGCAATACTGGGCAATGCCAATTCTAGACACCTACAATGTTCATGCAGTGTACTTTTTTTGTGTGATGTGGAATTATCTGTCCTGCACTAATTTTATGTATTTGTATTACATTTGCAAAGCTTTGCCTATAATATTCACTTATTTAAATCATAGGGCTTTTTAAGGTTAGCTATTAGGCAACTGTGAGAGAAATTCTTGAAGTTAAGCTCTTAATGCATGTTTCTGTTATGTTAAAGGTATTAACCAATAGTGTAGTGAATGTTTTATGACCATGTTATTCAGTATATTGCACTCACTGCTATAAAGTATTGGGACTTCTGCCTTGCTAGAATGTTAGGTATTTAAGAAGGTTCCCTGGAAAAACAAGAGGATACTTAAGGAAGGGAAACAAACTACAGATAAGGCAAAGGTAAAAGGGTCAAGGGGATGGTCAATTTAGACCCAGGCTAGACCCTGATGGTATGTAAAGGAGTAATAAAACTGAAATTCCCTTAACTGAGGCACCTAAATCAGGAGTTACTCCACCACTTAGGATGAGATGATTCCTTATGACAACATTTAAAGTCACACTGACAAAGAGCGCAAGTGGAAAACAGCTGAGAGGGGTGTATACCTTGTGAGCTATTGTATAAATGATCCCTGTATCCTTTGAAGATACTCTTTCCGAAGGGGCTCTCCTACACCGGTGTTTATTTCTATAGAAAATAAAGTGTAACTCTCTCTACATCCGAAGTGGTATTTTTTCTTCCACACAACCTTGACCATTTTGACCAAGGCTATGAAGCAATCACATCGATCCATGTTAATGTAGTGTTACATGAAGGGTTTAACCAACCTGAAATAAAATATTGTTTGCATGAGGTGTCCATGGCTAAGCAGTTAATTTACACAGCAGACTGTGCCTATGAACTGATCCCCAAGGTCAATTCCGTTGCCATTTGGATAAGGCCACACCCTCGGCTTAGTTGCAGAGGGGGCCAAAGCATGCAGGAACTTTTTTGGAATTGAATACAAAGCCATACTTGAGGTCCAAATGCCAATGAGGGATTTATAAAATTTTAAATGGCTACTAGCATACTAAATTGTTTACAATGAGCTGCAATGTCAGGGTTTTTTTTTTTTTTTTAAAAAAAAAGACATTGACAATCCAAAAAAATACAAGACTCTGCTTTTGATGTTAAGGTCAGATCCACTTCCTGCACTAAGTTATATTCACCCCTTTCTTCATTCCAACTGAAGATAAACTGATACTAAGCACTTCCTCAGTTTCCCCCTGGAGGTGTAAGAATTGGTGCCTGTAAAGATCAAAAATTTCTTGCAGTTCTGGAAAATTCAAGGAGCCAAAGACTTTGGTTGACTTTCAGTTCTGCTTTAATAAAAAGTGGACACTTTCTACACTGGGCAGAAGCTAAGCACTATATACAGAAACCCATTAAATAAAACACTTCGCATTTATATTAACGACATATAGACCACTTCCGACCTGTAAAGATGAAAAACCCCAATGTTAAGGGCCAAGCTAAACCTAAAATTGGACAATAAAGCAGGTCCTTTAAATGTACAGAATTCAGGTAAACTGCATATACACACAACCTAAAAGCCTCAGTCTTATCCAAGAACATGAACAGCTGTACACATCTTGCTTGGTATGAAACGATGCTCATAACAATCTTTTTGGGTTGGTCTTTCCTCCCTGACATCTGCCTTAGGATGCCACACTGCTGCACCCCTTGCTTCTACGACACTTTGCTTTCTGCACCTCCTCCATGAGATCCTTAAGGTACTGGATCTCCTTGCTGATGGAATCTGCTTTCTCAGCCAGCTCAAGATTTTTCCTCTCCAGCTCAGCACACTCTGTTTTCAGGGCATCCTGCTCTGCTCTCTTCTTTTGCCGGTACCGGGTGGCCGCAGTCTTGTTTTGTTCCATCTTTTTCAGCTTCTTCTCCACTACCCTAGGGGCTCCAGATGAAACAGATTTCACCTTCACAGTCAGGGCTGCAGCTTCAGTGGTTTGTTTGGATTTGGAAGAAATAGAATAGGGTTTGGTCCTGGAGGAACTAGTTGGTGGGTGCAGTGGTGAAGTGTATGGGTTGTGTGGAGGTGACCCTGACACAGAGCCTATACCACTGTCACTGTCAGACTGGTCGTCAGAGCTGACCACCGCTGCTGTGCTGGAAGCTCCCGTCAGCTCTTCTTTGGGGGACAGAACAAGGACAAGGGATGGAGACAGGGAGACTACAACTTCTGACACCGGTGTGTTCTCCACAGGTGCTGGCTTCTCGTTTTCTGAAATGTCCACCTCACTGCCTAGGTCCAGGGTGAAGCTGGGGGATGGAGGAGGAGAAAGGGAACAGGGTGGCACTGGGGATGGGGGCTCAGATTTCACCTCTGTGTCAATTTCATTGGGGCTGGGTAATGCTGACAGATGGTCATTGATCTCCTGGGTTGCAAAGGGTGTGAAGAGAGGATCAGAAAAGGGCATGGGATCTAGGTCCATATGAGGCTCCAGGGAAGCAATAAAGTCTTCAGGGGAGCTTGGGGGCTCTTCAGAGTTGCAGGAACCCATAAGGGAGTCCAGGTCAAACTCACTAAGGTCAATCTTCTCCGTCATCCAGTCCATGCCAGCAAATGCATCCTCTGAAAAAGTTACAAACAGCTGTAGTGCAATCTGAGCACAGCCAATTACAGCATACATATGCATTTGAACAGTGCCAGTTTGAAAGCAGCTCACTGGCACCTAAATAACTTCTCTATAGGACATCCATACCTAAATATAACAGAAGCAGATCTAAGTTCATGTAGAAATAACTAAGAACAAGAGCAAGATGTGGCTCAGGATCAGCTTACTGACTTCTAAACTGGGACCAGATCACAGTATAGCAGGCATTGTAACATACAGCACCTTCAGGAGCCTCACCTTTGCTGCGGTCTACACTGATTGTGGCATCCAGCAGCTCATCTGACAGCCAGGGGAGGGAGAGCAGATCTGCCCCCACCTTGCCACTCAGAGAATGGTGCGTGGGGGAGGGAGGGGAGGCAACCGGGAATGAGGAAGCAAGGGAGGTGTCAGCATAGCAGGAGGATGAAAAGGGGGAAGTCAACCCCCAGGCTTGAGCTTCCTCTCCATCTTTGTCCAGAAGCGCCCCAAGGGGGTCAACCGTCAGACACGAGGGCCCGCAGAGCAGTGCCATCGTATCTTCCAGGCCAAGTGTGGAACTCAAAGCCATGAGAGACAGAGTGCGTGAGCAATGGGACAAAGGATAAAAGATGTCTGGGAGACTCAAGGTCTGGTGTGAAGTCAAGCAGGGTTTTTATGCTGTCGACTGCAGCAGTGCTGAGGGTTGCCTTGAAGGACCTGCAAGAAAAATTGACATCTCTCTCAACTCCAACCCCACTAACACACAAGATGACAGTTCTAAATTTCCTTAGCAAGAGGAATGCAACAGATGTAACATTTTGCACAATAAACATTTTTACACAAAACCACTTTTGTTTTATTAAAAAAAAAACTATGTAGAACTCTTAACATTCTCCACCCTTCAGACTAAAAATACACTCCTCCCACAGGAGACATTTCCAAATATGGGCATGGTCCGACAGGGAGCTCCACCCCCACATCATGTGACGCGAGGCGGTCTCCATAGCAACATCAATTACGGAAGTCCGTGGTTCGGGCAAGCCCCCCCCAGCAACAGAGGAGGCGTTAAGGACGCAACCGCCGCCATTTTGGCCACGAGCTCGTGCTTCGCGCGGGCCAGACAGCGCCATTTTAGGGCTGCCACGTTGTTAAAACATCACACAAACGCACCCATCAGTAAATCAAACTTAAGTCAATTTACCATTTCATATAAGTAATGGTTTATTGTTTTTAGCTGTGACAGTTTAAATTCAGATTCAACAGGAACGTCACTCCTTTCAAACAGGATCAATGATGGGGCCTAAACTGGCTCGTAGATTAAAAGACACATTGCGGAACCGTCGCGATCAAACTCAAAACAGATGCAGTCAAGGTTAACATGGTGTACTTACGCCATTTTGCCAAAGATACTGGTTGCCAGTGCACTGGATTGCTGCACTGCCGGGACCGCCGCTGCTGGGATGGCCGCCGCCGAGCCTTTACACTGCCATTTCGGATAGAAGGCGACGCCGCTCGGACACCCACGTCTCACACACACATCGACTGATAACCGCGGACTCACATGGAAGGCGCGACTTGCCGAACGTCTCTTATAAACTCGAAGGACACCCGGCTGTATCCTTCCGCCCTGGACGTGCTGTTAGAATCAATGCGCAAATGTCAGCCTCCGACGCACTTGTTCGTAGGTTAGTACCCCGGTGACGTATAAAGAGGGACGTTCAGCATTTATTAACAACAACAACAACAACAACAAATAATAATAATAATAATAATAATAATAATAATAATAATTCAGATATCGGAGTATTTATTTACTTTTTATGTATATTTATAAATTTTTTCCTACACTTTTTCTTTATATATTTTTATGTGCCGAGAATGTCTGGAAGCAACACATTTCATTGCCATAACTCTGCTATGCTGTTGTTATTGTACATATGACAAATAAACTTGAAACTTGAGCTGATAATAACGTTTCCCGGGCAGGTAGAGAAAAATAGTCATGTCACATTAATAAAATGTAAAAATGAGTTAGAAATTTGTGCCGTACGGTGCAACATACGCGGATTTCTCTGACAAAAGCTATCCTGTGGGGCCACCGTGGAAAAATATTTTGCTCTCTATTCGAATGTCGTACAACTGACGTGTTGTAAAGGAAATGGTTTCAAACGATACATTTATTCGAAAGGTAGAAAACACTTTGGAAGGTCGTGACACCTGTTTGCTTACTTTATCTACAAATGTAGTTTATTTGGCATTCGTACCCACGTAGCTTTAAAACTCGCTTGGCGATTTGCGTTTTGCAGCTTTAAAGGTCTTCGGATGACCAACAGGGTTCACAGGCTGCACAGCCTACTGCTGTAGACAAGCCCGTTTTCCTAAAAGTGCTATGAAAAGAGAGTGCTAGTCTCCGAATACCAATTTATTGTTATGACAAAACTTTCAATTTTATATTTCTTAAATCTCTCAGCTTTTGGCAGAGCTGTGTCGAACCAGCGCTTTCCTGCCCTCTGGCGGCCTGCAGCCGCACTGCAACACTGTTTAAACAGCAAAACCGTTGTTGCCGTCGGAAAATATAAGACTTTTTCAAATAAAATTAAAAAGAAGATTATGAATTTTTTTAAAAAAAATGCCTTTTTGTAATGTTCCATTTTATTAAACAGTATCACTCGTACTGTTTTGCTTAATATAAATTACATATTAACAGAAATACATTCACATTTTGTTTATTCTTGTTTATTTTGTTTTTCAAAAATACATTTCAGTAGGTAGGCTATGAATTCACCAGGAGTGGCAAATTTTAGTAACTTATGATCCCTCAGAATGGGAAGGTGTTGATGCCTTACAATTAAAAATGCCATGTTTCACTCACATTTTGCTCCACTCATTTCTCAGACTTGTAAAGTTACAGGCGAGAAAATAACCTGAACTCTGTGTAGATCATCTAGGCTCTCCTGCAACTGCTGGGTGAGCTCATCAAGACTTTTCACAAATTTGCTCTTGGAGTCTTTCTTCTGCTTGTGGTTGTCTTCATCAGGATTACATCCATCCAGAGTGAAGCCCTGCAGGACCCCAGAGGACCTGCTGGCTGTCTGAATGGAGCTGGCATTGTTCTTGACCAGCTCTGCCACAGCAAGCATTGACCTGTCAGCCTCATAACCCTCAAACTTCAGCCTGGAGAGGTCGTGTTTCTCCAGCTCTCTCACCCCAGTAGCGATGAACTCCAGACTCCTGTCAATGTCCAACACCTCAGCCTTGCAGTCTTTTACTATCTGCTCCACCTTCTTCTTATCAGAGATGCTTATCTTCTTGTTTGCGATAGCGGTTGCAGCCCCAGTCACCCCGCCTGCTGCGATCGCTCCCACTCCCACTGCTGACACTGCCAGAGAGGCCCCGATAGTAATGGGTGCCAGGACAAGACCTGCCACAACCGCCACGCTGCCAAGTCCTCCCGTAGTGCCTCCGATTATGGTTCCAATCTTCACCTTCTTGTTCATTTTGCCAGACTTGTCCGAGACACCGTTCAGCTCGGCAATGTAGCTCTGGAGAGCCTCTGTGCTCTTGCTCAAACGGCAGGAGAAAAAATTCATTGCCATTTGTATTCTGTAGACCTTCAGTCTGACCACGCTGGAGGATTTAAACAGGGTGGTTTCATTGGTTTCACATCATGACATGATTGTCAAAATACAAAATTCACAGGGATATGAACCAAAGGTTAGGCTCTAACCACCAATGTCAGATGGGACAAGGTTGGAAGAAACTTAAAGAACAACAAAAGCAATGCAGGGCGATTTAAAACACATTGTAATAAATGCATTACCTGCCAAGCGTCACCTGAATAGGTAGCATACTGAGCGTTTGTAAAATAAAGAAAAAACCGTGACATTTACCTTACAAACTGGTTCACACGGCATGTTCATGTGGCATTACCGAGTAAATACATTTACGAAACCCCGTGCACATAATGAACATTCAGAGCTGCGAAATGTTGTAACGTCTGCCTTACTTCAGCTCATCCTCCTCACTTGATCCATCATCTGAACATAAGCTTTCCCACCCTGAAGGAGAACAACATTCAGTCAGGTATGTTCAGCCAATTACAAACCGGGTCAGTAGGTGGCAGAGCGGTTAAGAAACTGGACAAAGCAGAGGCGGTCCGGCTGAAAGGTTGATGGGGGAGCATGGAGCAACATCTGATGTCAAAATTCAACAAACAGAATAATCATTAAACCCACTCACGCTCCACCGTGTTCCACCATTGAGTCAGCTCAACAATCTCCTGGAGGAAAGAAAGACACACATAGCTCAAGAACTGAAGCAAGCAACCATCCATCCTTAACTGCTTGTTCTGGTCAGGACTGTGGTGGCCTAGAATCCATCCCTGAATCACACCCAGGAGACCACACCCTGAATGGGAGTGAGTCTAAAGTATTAAAATGTATTTAACATTTTGCCAACGTGGGCAAATTTCTACACGAACCACAGCTGTAACCATTGTGTGACTGTTGTGTAACACACTCGTGTCACTTCTGATTTGTGGCCCACATCTTGGGGGTCCTGGTGAAGAGCCGGGTTCTTGGTCATGTCGTCATGAACATGTGGTCGTGCTTTGGGTAATGGTGGCGGAGGCTTGTCCATTTTTTGATTCCTATGAGTCTACAATGACAAAACTTTTTGTCAATGCTGGTCATCCAGTCGAACCCCTTTTATTGCTGTTAATTTTCCTACTTATTGCCAATATATTCATTTGTTGCAATTTTACTTACAGGGTCTGGCAGTATCTCCAGGTATATGGGAATATTTTGACTCTCGCAGGCGTCCTGCAAAGTGCAAAGTAGAACGACAATGAACGTGAGCTTCGCCTCTCATCCTCTGGGCAGACAGAAAGGATCCGGGTGGGATTCAAAATTACTTTCGCAGGTACGACTGTCCCGCCACTGTCAGCTTCAGAGTCACCATCAAGAGTGGAATTTTCTTCACAGGAGGGAGTTCTGAGAGGTTTTAATGGCTTTGGTGGGACAGGAGGTGGCGGGCAAGAAGGACTTTGAGATGCAGATTTTGAGTCTTTGTGGTCTTGCTGTTAAAAGCAAAGCAGAGCACGAGGTGGGCAAGCGAGAAGTAAAAAACTGAATGGAAACATCAGAGAAAAATAAAAATGATGCACCGTTTAATCATTTGAATTAGCATTCTGCCTGCTGTCCTGCTCATATTTCAGTGTTTTTTCCATTTTCTTCATCATTTTATCATCACACAAAACAGAACCATACTGGACTGCACTGGTACCCTTCGGAGGTTTTACTCCTGCTTTAAACCGGGCCTGCCACATCAGATGTGGGTGCTAAGAAGTGGGAAATAGTTTTACGGACCTTTTAATGAAAATATAAGATATTTGGGTCCAACTGGGAAGTTTGGCCTGGATTGAAAGACTGGGGTTGACATGAAACAGGAATGGGCAAGTACGCAGGAGACAGGCAGAAAGTTGAACGACCAAACCTCATCGAATTACAAAGATCTACGAAAGACCAGATGCTGTGGACATGCATGGCTTTGCCTGGACTGTGAACTTGAACTTATTATTCCAGTTTTTTGCAACAAAGACAAAACTACAGTTTCTGACTATTAGCAATACAGGTACTTAGAATGCCCAGGAGGGGCTGGGCTTCCACTGGCACACGGACCCCCAGAGGTTTATTTTTCTCCTATTCCCTAGTGGAAAATCACCTGTTAAACTGCATGTGAATCAAAACCCTTTACATGTCTGTTCAGCGCTCTGTGTCACTGCATTGAATTAATGAATGAATAAATACAATGAATTAAATTGAATTGAATTGTTTGAAAGACAGAGAAAAGGGGGGGGGTTACACTGCCCAGCATGGAGGAGGCAGGTTCTCGATCTGTCACCACACAAGCACAGCACCCGCATCGTACAGCTGTGATGTGCGACTCGGTGAGGACTGCAACTACCTGGGGGGGTCCTTCACCCTCTAGCGGGATATCAACCCGAAACACAGCCAGGCAAAGACTAACTGGCAAAGAAGAAACTAAAATGACCTGGACGTAAAACAAGTCATCAAAAAAAGTAACCGCAGATGTCAGAATAAAAATGATGCAGTAAACTTTTAACAGTGCATTTCTTCATTTGTTACACCATCACCTGTGCCATTATTGGGCTTTTAAGATGGAAGACAGATAAGCTTTTGAAATTAAAAATAATAATCATTATTATGATCACTGTTCAGACTACTTCTAGAAGCTTTTTTTTACATTAATTCTCAACTTGTGAAGGTTTGAGAGTTCTACCTTTGGCCCTTTGGGACCGTTGCTGGGCCAGTCAGGATTTTCGTAGATGGGCTCTGGGTCTGTCAGTGACCGTAGTAGTGGGAGAGGCGTCTGCTTCTTCATCACCAGCGACTGGCTTCTCAAGACCTGGTTCAGTTTGATATGTTAGCAGGCAGTGAGCATCGCTCATACCAGCAGACAGCTGCTTTGTCCAGGGAGATTATTGAAAAACAAGTGATTATTTCAGTATTTCTGGGTTTTTCTCATTTCTCATTTCCATTAGCAGTACATTCATACCCTGAGCGAGGCTTTGGTTGCAGTTACCTCTGGCCTCCAAGGAGCGCCCTGAGGATGGTGGATGTTCTCCACCTCATCTGGACTCTCGTAGAAAGGCTCTGAATTAGATGAACATCGTGGCAACGGCGGGGGGGGCTTCTTGTTGCTTGGCGGGTCGCGCCTTTCAGTGTGATGACCCTGAGAGTTTACAGCAACAAACACTGACGTGGAATCCATAACTGACGCCCACAGAGATGGCATCGCTTTCACCATGCAAAATACTACCATACATTCAAAACAAAACTTGCACAACTGTGTGCCCCCTGTACGCATGGCTATAGTAAAATAAATGTCACCGCTAGACAATACGTACCTCAAGGCCGTCTTTGGATTTCCTGCGGTCCTCAGGGCGTGGCATGACTTCATATTCCAGTATCATTACAGTATCTACTGTCCTCTTAGAGTCTTACCTTTCGGTCAACAGCTGCTTGGGTTTCTGGTTCTGAGGGGAAACTGAGCGTGGTTTTTGGGAATCGGTCGACTCCTGTCAGAAAGACAGTCCTGGGGGAGACGGGGGGTGACTGTGTAGAGAAGGGATGGCATCTTTTATTCTAGTCTATTTCTCTCTTGGGGTTGTTTTAATTTCGTCATCATGGACCACAATGAGAAATGAAAGAAGCTTCCCTTCTGCTCCTCTGCTTAACATATTTCTATACACAGTCCAGTTAAATATTTTTCTTCATTTAATGTTAATGTTAAAGATCTTGACCTTAATTATTTTGGATTCTGGTAAGTAAGTAAGTAAGTAAGTAGATAGATAGATAGATAGATAGATAGATAGATAGATAGATTTAGCCACCAAATAGTTGTTTGGAAAAGCTATGATTTTTTCCAGCAGTTTTTGTCCAGCGCAAAACTGGAAACGCAGGGCAGTCTGCAGCATGCTTTTATTTCTACTATTTTACAATAAAAATAGCTTCTGGAATCAGGTTCCCTAAAACACAGCGCTGGTTAAACCTGTTTGTGTTGCTGATGTCACCGAACAGTCCTGGCAGCCATGTGTTGCATCTGCTGCATTCTTTACACTCTTGTTTGGTACAATTTTTTGTTTTTCTATCTCTTCTACAATGCGTGCAGGAGCAAAGTTCTCGGTGCAGGTTGTCTATCAGCTTCTTCACTCATCGTAGCACTGATTTACACCTTTTTGAGCTTTCACCCAAAAACACATTTAAAGTAGAAAAATGATAAAAATCTTACAGATGCCATGTTTATGTCTTCACTTTGTCAGTCTTCCTATCTTGCGATATCACTGCTGCTTCTCCCTAGGGCTTCCCTTCATGTTGGATGCTGCCTTGTTTCGGAGCGCGGAATCACAGTGTCGTGGTCCCTGTCCCTCACACTTCTGCACTGTTTCTCTTTCTCCACCTTCTTTATGACAAAGGGCAACCTTTGGAGTTATGAGGGTGGAGCAAAATTTTGTGCATTGCCACGCTCCCACTTCAAAGGCCTCTGATGCAAAAGTTCAGCAGCCATGTAGAATGCCACCAAAAAGAGGAGGTGGCTTTAGCTTTGTATGAGCGACATTGTTGCTGTTTTACTGCATTCCCGACAAATTTATCATAGTAACACTTAAATATACTGAATGAATCAAGTCGTAGGTCTGCCACAGGAGCCCTTAAGTATCCTCAGACACTTTTATCAGCCTTTACGCACTGGGGGGGCGGGCAGCAGGGTAGCAATGCTTAGGCCTATGGCCTGACAGCTGATGGGCTTAGGTTCAAATCCCTGCTGTGGAGACTTGGATCAAGGATGAAGGTCAGCCTTTACACTTTGAAAGCCCACAGTCAGCATGAGTAACAAAAGCGATGAGTATTCAGTTGTTCACACAGGCGAGTTGTGTTATTCACACACAAAAAAAATCCGATTCAAGATCTTTAGCTGTCTCCGCATTCCGTCTGTTTCTAATACAATTTCGTAACTGCCATATGAGAGCTTCTTGTGAGTTTCCCCAGACTGCAGTGCATTTCTGGGATTCCCAGTTCACGGGCACAATTTCCACACGGAGGAGCCTGGAGCCTAAGGCTCCTTCGCAGCAGCGGTCACCACAGCACCGCGTACACTGCGCCACTCTTACATGCCCTGCACTCTATATTTCATATTTATTTTACATAGTTCTCTATTCTGTTACATTCACTTGCTTCTAGGTCTTAAAGAAACCCATTTCATTATGAAACAATGTAAAGGCAAAGCAAACAAGTAACATTAATTTAAAAGACTATCTTCTACTTCACTTACTATATTTGTCTATGTTACGTAGAAAGTACACGTTCTACATTATTTCTGCCAAACTTACTGTATTTTTTACTTTATTCTATAATTCCTGACACACTGAAATGAATTCGAATAGTGTTTATTGAATTTACACAAAAAAACACCGTTATGATTAAGTTGAACGAGAAGTCTATGATGTTCCACCTGCAGTAAAGTTTTAAAATAAAACTGATCGAAACGATTTATGTTTAAATTTATGAATTCTTGACGGCAGAAAATAACTGCGCGCGTCTCTGTCGGCGCGGTGCGCTCGGTGATTGACGGGGTGGACGCTTCAATGGCAGGCCGCGCATTTTCAGCCAATCAACGCGGGCGCCATAAGCTCTGGCCAATGAGGACGCAGAAAGAAGGCAGGAGGCGGACCCCGTGGCGGAGCGTTGCATAAAGAGCGAAGGAAAGCGGCGCGTTGCGCAGAAAGTTGTGCTCGTCTTGTTTTGTTTCCCCCGGTTATCATGGATCAACTGCATCTTTATTTCATTTTAACTCTTTTTATAAGTCAGAGCGAGGCCGTTTTCAGGTAGGAATAGAAGTGAAAAGTTTTGGTTGCCTTGTCATAACAATAACACCAACAATAATAATAATAATAATAATAATAATAATAATAATAGGTCTGTGTTGAATGCCACTTTTGTATTTATATGCATGTGTAGTGAATCTGTTCATACATTTAAATGCTGTATTTTAACAGAGTAAAGTATAGGTTTTAAACAACATAGAAAAAAAGAGTGCATATATGCATGTGGTCACTTTTAGACTTTATGGAAATCTAAATAATAGCAATATGTATTTAGAATAATGTGAGCAGTGCAGACCTGCGCATTTGCCTGTTGTTTGAAGGATGCGTTTGCAATACCACTTGCAGAGGGAAAGATGGCTTTTGGGGGGCTGATGTTTGCAAAAAGGGAGCGCCATGTTATGTGGCCCAGGTGCTCAGCAGATGTCAATGTGGTGGTCAGAGTTCCCCTGCAGAGGATCCGCACTGCACGCCGGCTGCTGTGTGACAGCGGCCTGACTGTTGAGGAACTGAGGGCGAAGGCCGACGAACAGGCAGGATCCACGAGCACCCTCCTCAACCCAGAGGTCCCTGTGGAGCGGCTCACCAACTTCATGGATGTAAGGTGGTTTTGGAAAAGGGGAACTTACCTGGGAACAGCGGTCAAAGGTGGCTTACGGCCGTTGTACGGCCTCTTTCGTGTACTCGGGTGTCGACAAAATAATGTGTTAAAGCTGTCAGTTCCTCACCGAGCGCATATGGTCGACTTCATGTTGAGGGAGATGAAGGAGATGGCAGTTTTGGATTTCCGTAACCGCTTACCAAGTTTGAGGAGAAGTGACTTGGTGCTGTGAGTACAGAGCAGAAGGGGAACACGGTGGAAGGGTGGCCGGTTTGACACATAGCAGTCGCCGAAAGTTGCAGCCTAAGATGCATGATGAGAGAATCATCAAGTGAGCTGCAAAGCCATCCAAACTGCATCTCAAGTACTACAGCAGGACTTACTCATGTGGTTGTGGTGTTGTGACCACTGATGTGTTGAAGTCTCCCCCCCCTACCGCCAACAGGCTCAGTACTACGGTGTGATTAGCATCGGATCTCCTCCGCAGAACTTCTCTGTGCTCTTTGACACGGGCTCCTCTAACCTGTGGGTGCCCTCCATCCGCTGCTCCTTCTTCAATGTTGCATGCTGTGAGTGATGTTTACCTCTTTGCTTTAGCTCACGTCAAACAGTTTCTCACACAGCTGGAACTTCTTCAAAGGTGCAACAGCAACAGTTTAACCTGGAACTTGCAGCTGCACCTCTTCATAAATGTGGATCAGATCATCGTTTCATGTGGTGTGAGCTGGTGGAACGTGAATCATCTCATAACACCAACTCAAACACGTGGATCTGGATTCTTTTTTTAGGGTTCCACCACAGATACAATTCCGGGAAGTCCAGCTCCTACGTGAAAAATGGCACCAAGTTCTCCATCCAGTATGGCCGGGGCAGCCTGTCGGGGTTTCTTAGCCAGGATGTGGTCTCAGTGAGTTACACCATTGTTCTGGGACTCAGCACCAGTTCACGTTCAACTTTTATGTTAGGTGGAGTTCCTTGCTCACCGCTTGAGCCTTTTTTCAGAGACTTTGCAATGACAGCTTTTCTAAAAGGTCTTCTGCTTTCCCTCCCCTATAGACTTGGGTAATCTTTTCATCATTATTTCTTTGTTCTGCACTCAGACACAGCTTATGTATTCTTTTTGATGAGGATTCCCCCTGAAATGTCTTGCATTTAAATGCTGAAGCTACACAGCAATCCACCTCATCAGGATGTGTCAAATCCATACTGGCCACTGCTAAACGTAGATCTTGCTGCAACCATGACAATTTATACATCTGGCTCCCGCTTCTGTCTCCCTCGATTCCATTTGCCAGCTGGCTGGGTTGGCAGTCACAGGACAGCAGTTTGGGGAAGCCACTAACCAGCCCGGCATCGTGTTTGCTGTCGCGCACTTCGACGGCGTGCTGGGAATGGGCTATCCTTCCATCTCCGTGGGTCAAGTCACTCCCATCTTTGACTCTGTGATGACTGCCAAGCTGCTACCCCAAAACGTCTTCTCCTTCTATATGAACAGGTCTGCAGATGTGGACAGTTCTCTGAAAATATATTCTAGTGTTACCTATCATTTATTCATCGGCACGAGCAAATGTTCTGCCACGAGGTTTGTAGGCAGAGGTTGAATGTGTAGAAGCTTCTGCTCTTTCTGTCGCCGCTGTGCACCGAGAGCCACTGCTAGTCAACTACAGTCTCCTCTGCATGAGACTTTGCACTCTGTGAGTCGGTGACAACTGCGATGCATCAAAGACAGAAGTGTGAGGATGGCCTTGTTACAACATCAGAGCTCCTTAACAGACTTTCATCCTCTTTCCTCTCCCAGGGACCCCACGGCAGCTGTAGGCGGTGAACTCATGCTGGGGGGTATTGATAAACAGTACTACCAGGGGGAGCTGCACTATGTCAACGTTACCCGCAAAGCCTACTGGCAGATCAAGATGGACGGGTGAGGAAAAAAGAAACTTCTCTTTCTTGCTTCAGCGCTTTTCTCTCTGGGTGCTGTAGATGGGTCTGTATGAAGAACAGGGTGGACATTGCCTAAAAGTTTCTCTGGTTTTAACCATAGTTGGTGTTTGCTGATAAAAATCTTAACCGCTCTTACCGCACAATTAGACAACTTCTGCTGTTTGCTTCGCTTGTGCAGCATGGCTGTTGGCAGCCAGCTCACGCTGTGCAAAGGAGGTTGCCAGGCGATCGTCGACACAGGAACGTCTCTCATCACTGGGCCCGTGCAGGAAGTTCGAGCACTGCAGAAGGCTATTGGGGCTTTGCCCCTCCTGATGGGAGAGGTATGTTCAGATGAGTTGAGGGCCAAAGCAAAATGAAGAACAGTGCATCTTGCAACTGCACAGACAGGCCTGCACAGGGGTGTCTCTGTGCTAAAGTTGCACGGTATCTACTCACTGTGGATCCTGTGTGTTCATTACTTCCTGTGGTTTTGTAACGGCTAACTGCTCCTATGTATTTACATTTGCATATTTATTTAGCTCAAGCATATCCCATATGGATAAAGTAAATGCATTAAACAAAATCAGAGGTCAGACCTCGGACTTGGCAGTTATAACATGCTTAGTCAGCACTTTTTTTTGTGTATTGTTGTTTCTGTTTGCATGGAAATTTATTGATCTCCTTCTTGCAGTATCTCATTCCGTGCTCTAAGATTCCATCCCTGCCAGTTATTTCCTTCACCCTGGGAGGAAAGCAGTTCAATCTAACTGGAGAGGACTATGTTCTAAAGGTATTGACACCTTTTTCCATTTACTGTGTTGTTCAGTGATGCACTGCTGCAGTAAACTTGCATGTACAGTTGGCAACCAGTGACAACAGGTTCTGGATCTCCCTCCCCTCAGGAGTCCCAGATGGGGAGGTCCATTTGCCTGTCTGGGTTCATGGCCCTGGATGTGCCGCCCCCAGCCGGCCCCCTCTGGATCCTGGGAGATGTCTTCATTGGACGCTACTACAGCGTGTTTGACCGAGATATGGACAGAGTGGGTTTCGCGCCTGCAAAGTAGAGGAGTGACGATAACGGAGCAGAGTCACAGAAGATGATGCAAAGACCAAAGTGTGCAGACAGACAAAATTTTCACTACTAAACTATCTATTTACAGTGCTCAAAATCCTTTAAAACTTTCATATAGGGTCTTGCCCCGTTATCTGGCCTCCCATTATCCCACCAAATTCGCAACTGGCCACATGCTGTAGCAGAATGGATTTCCCACCATGCTGTTTTCCCTGATAGGCTACCAACCCTGTCTCCCGTCCTCACCATGCATGGGATTTGTCATTGCCTGTGCAATTTTACCCCGTTATGTTGCCACTCGCATGTGACAATAGCCTCTGAAATCATAGTAATGTCCAATGTTGACTGAAGTCTTCCAGAATGCCCACCTCTGCATGCTGCTGCTCAGTCCTATTCAGCTGTGCTGCGCCGTTCCTACTCGTTCTGTAGTAAAATATGAAGTAAACGAAAGCTGTTTTGTTTGAATAGAAGAGAGGAATCTGGGTGTATCGTGAGTACAGCAATGACTCCTGAAAAACACAGCAAGAAATTGTACAACTGTGCTTTAGCCAGACTGTTAGCAAACATTCTTTACAGGTATAGATTTGAGGAATGAAGTAAGACTGCAATATGAATATATCAAGCAAAATATTAAAGCACTGAATCAGATCTAATGCGTAATACTGATTTGTACATTTTTATAGAGAAGGAACACAGCCTAAAGACACTTCCTTGCTTTGGCATCTATTAATTTAAGTGTAAATTCTGTGTTGTCTCGGTTTTTTGCCGGAAAATAACAGCAAGACATTTTTTCCGCCCATAATGGTTTTGCAATGCATTTCATGCTTTCCAAAAGAGTGAATTTGTGTACGACTGAAAAATTTTAACACAAAAATGGTAATAACTGTTTAACATGTACTTGCACAGATCGCTTTTCACAGTAATTGTTTTGTAGCTGTGTTTACCAGCTTTTGGTGACACATAACGGAAGGAACGTGTGGAGCTGAGACCACTGCGAGTTTGTGGCTTTTAGACTTTCGACTTCACAGCTATCTTTTCCGCTATGTTAGCGAATAGAAAAACAAAGGAAATAATTGATCAGGGTTCGGCTTTATTGTGGAGAAGACGTTCACGCTACAACAGGCAGAATACAATTACGAAAGACTAAAAATTATAACTGCTAGAACTGTGGATGTACAACAACTTTGGTGACAATTGCAGGATAACTTTTTGGCAATACTTTATAGACTATGAAAATAACAGCACCCTTATTTCACTTTTGAGGAGAAACAAAGCTGAAGAAGGTATGAGAAATGGTCCAATGAACTAGAAACGGTGCTGTGTGTTTCCCTATAGCTAAACGCTGCCCTGCCAGCTTTGCAGGTAAATGTTCCAGGAAACTGAGTTACAGCTCATGGACTTTTCACCAAAGGCAGCTTCATGTGCTCCATCACACTTCCACCCCACATCATCATCTGAGGGCATCCATCCCTTCTGCTCCACTGCTGTCTGTTTTGCACTCATTTTACAAAGTAGGGTGCACTTCATCAGTAACGGAAATTCTATACATGGTTTATTGTTGAGGTAAGGACTCAGCTTGAGGTGTGAAATGTGAAGTCACGTGTTGGCAGGGGAAGGGTGCCTTGACACAAACCGATCGCAGTTTCTCATCTTTAATACCATTGCCTGAAGCCAGCAGGATTCGGATGCATTAGAGTCTCAACAGTGAATTTTGACGGGTTAAAATGCCACTGTGGCAAGACTTGCCTGTTCGGAGCACAACCTTCACATCTGTTACACGAGGCCATAGGAACACGCTGCTCCCCGACAGCTCTACGTTCTGCACACACTTCAGAGCTCCTTGCTGTGATTTTTCACAAAAACACAAGTTTTGTCTGCAAAACAATGACCTGAAACAAAAAGATACAAAACCATGCGAGTGCACAGATGCATAAACAAGTCTGGTCGGATATTTTCCGGAAATACAGACAACGGTATTTTATGTGGCTACATGTTAAAACAATGTCAGGAACACCACAGTTCAGGACCAGTCGTTCCATAGGTTCACGGATACTTAGGTGGATCATCTTAGTGAATTTCTATTCATTTACACAAAGTGACAAATGCATTTGAAAACATTTTTTTTTTGATTATACCTATACAATAAGTACAAAAATAGTACAAACGTACACAAATAGTATATCTCATAATTTAATAAGTTTATCCTAAGGGAAATAAAATGAAGTTACTTTTGTCTATAACAATCACACACCACTTTAGGAACCGTTGAGGCCATACTTTAATTCTTCCATTTATTATGCCCCTGTGCCTAATTCATTAGCCTGATGACATTACTCCAAAAAAGGATGAATTTACAGACAAACTCCGCTCTCGCAATAGCACTGTCACAGCGGAGTCCAGTGTGCAAAGTGAGATGGGGAAGTTGAACAACGATCATGACAACAAATGTAATGCATTATCGGTCAGTTGATGCTGACTGAATTATTTGCGTCGGTTCACTGAAGGGCAGCATCGTTCACACCAGCAAGCAAGTAGCCTTTTTGACACACAGCAGCCCTGAAACACTGAAGTCGTAACACATAGTGCCACCCATTGACTGTAGGTAGAACAATATCTTCATACTGTATGTTTCCACAAAGTGCAAAAATATTTTACTGCTATTTTTCCCCAGGTAACATTCCAGAGACACTTCATTCTTCGACCCACCTCAACCATCTCCATTTGGTTTGACCAAAATATTAAAATTCAACACTGAACGCCTAACTAAAATGACAAAATGGAAGTCTATCATTCAAACAGTTGCTACAGTTCATCTACAAAAGGCTACAGCAGCACCACTTCCTTTACACTTTTCTTGCATCAGCTGCACTTAAAACTTAAAATCAACCTAAAATTGTGACAAGCGATACTGAGATAAACGTCGCTCCTCAATTACCATTTAAAAGCAATACAAATCTGCATCAGAAAGCTTGTTTCTCCCACAATACATATATCCTGTATGAAACAGAAAAGAAGGGGAAATGTTGTATAAGAACCCAAAGAGAAGATGTAGAAACATTCCTGCCACCACCGCCACCCTGTGAGCAACAGCAAAGTCACTTCACATTCAAAATTATTTATTAAAGCAAACAGACCAAATTCTTTACCTTGCTCACTGAGGTACCGCAGCCCTTTAACCTCTGAAAGCGTCAGTCATGTGCAATCGATAAGCCCGGACACTTTTTAAAAACAGTAGGCGGTCTGAGAGTGGCAAATTATTGTGAGACTCAGCTTTACTGAGCTAAAATGAGAAATAAACGTCATTGTTCATGCCATGGTGCAGAAAAACCGTTGTAAAAAACTGTCACGGAAACACAAATCATTAGTCACTTATTTTATTGTTTTCAAATAAAAATGTGCACACCTTAAATTCTAAACTCATACTGTTGGTAAAAATGCTAAAGAATCAGCAGCTGCTGTCGCCATGTCATGTGCAATGGGCCCTGTAACACTTGGTAAAAAGCATCAGAAAAATCAGAGGATGGCACAAAGTTGGGAAGAAAGAAAAAAAAAACACTGTAACAATGGCCAATTTATGGCTGTAAAAATGAGTTAAGAGGCAGTTTCGAGCATGAAGAATGACGTTTGTATCTCACAGAAGTGGGAGGAGTTACATCTCTGATAAGACTGCCTGTTTTGACCACGGCAGCTCACTAGTGGCTGATCGCTATGACCGTGCTGTCAGGATAGGACAGGTCAAGGTCAAGCAGGTCTCAGCAGACTTTCTGGATTGGAGAGTGCACAGTATAGTGTGTATCCCAGCTCATCCACCTCCTGGGGGGTGAGCTCACAGAAGAGGTTCACCTTGGGGTTGAGGGCACAGGACAGCCTCCCAGCCTCTAGGTGTCCCACTAGCGCACGCAGCAGCCCCAAGAAGCGGTCAGCCAGTACGTCCTGGCTCCAGTCACCCTCGGTTTCGCTGAGGAGCAGCAGAGCGTTGGTTAGCTGGCTGGAGGAGAGATGTGTGAGGGCGGGGTTCAGTTTACACACGGCCTTGGCCGCTTTCAGGCACAGGCAGCGGCAACCCCCATCCTCCTGGTCGAGGGCTCGCAATCGTGCCGTCTCTGCCACCCGGAAGCTCTGCCGCCACAAGTTCTCGTGGTGCTCAGCCCAACGGTGGGGCTTGGCAATCAGAGAGACGCCATCCTCCATCACGAGTAACGGGAGGAAGTCCACATAGAGCCGACGGTCTGTCTCATACTGCACCTCCAAGGTCAGAGTCTCGGAGGGCACGACGGGCCGGATGACATAGTCCAGCACGCTTCCGATGGCCGGCCAATTGATTGAGCCTGCAATCAGCTTCTCGAAGACCTCTAACACGGTTTTGGGAGACAGGTACCCGCCTACCACGCAGCGGTCCCAGTAGCTGCTCCCCCGGGGGAAGTACTCGAGGTTTTCCCGGCGTACCAGGTAGAAGCCAGGCATGTTCATGATGGTATCCTCCCCAGGAACTGGAGACCACAGATTCTTCTCTAGGACCATGGGAACCATCAACTGAGCATGGTCAGCAGTTACCACCTGAAACAAAAGGTACCAGGACAAACATTATATTTTTTATGTGACTGTACGGGAAACTCCTTACCTAAACAAGTAAAACCTAGAAGACAGAAAAAGTATAAAGTTCAAAGGACACAAAACCTGACGCTGTTGACTAAACACGAGACCCCCCCCGCCATACACACACACCTGGAGGTCATCATAGAGGCTGCCGCTCAGGTACATTTCCCTCAGCGGCATGTCAGGCAGCTTGGAGTGCAGGAAGACTCGGAGCTCTGCGCAAATGTCCAGGGCAGCACGGCGTGCAGCGGCCTGCTCGTCCGCAGGGATGGCCACACGTTGCCGGTAGAAGGCCCACAGTCGTTCCTGGAGAGTCAGGCGCATGCGGGCTTGCTGCAGCTCTGCTTTCCGGGTGCCACCTCGCCCTGTCACCCGTCGCACACAATCTGATCGGCAGCGGAGCCAGGTGATGTGGGAGAAGGTGGATAGAAGAAGGAAAGTTGGGACAGGGGAGACAGAGGCCAAAAGCTTTGTTAAAACACAGACCAGCTTAATTAAAAGCAGAGAACAGCATTTCACTGAGGAAACAGTGGCGGAAACCAAAGAGTAAAGGGCTTTTACAGCGACAATCATAAAAGAATACCAAATATCAAAGTGCTATACTTACATTCTGCCGCTGTCACAGATCATAAAACACACATCACACTGTGCATTAATTCATTAACTGAATTATAGTCATTATTAAAGCTCAGAGGCAGTACAAGATTGCAGGTGAAGCAGAGTAGATCACCTTGGACAAAGACATCATCTATAAAGAAAAGTTAACTATAATTATCAGAAGGATTTTTATTATTTATTCACATGTTGCAGTACCTAAAGCCATGTTTAAAGTTTGCCTCCTTATTTGAAAGGACCAAAAAGCACTGTCAATTTGATTGGAATATGGCCCGATGTCTACAATTTGAGAAATATTATACTTGTACTTTAAAAACTATACTTCACCTAGTCACTTACACCATGTACTAGTGCAAATGGCATAAGGCAACAAACAAAACAACAGGGAACAATATATACTTCTCAGGGGTGGAAACACACAGCTAAAACTACAGCAGCTATGCTGACAGCTACTATAATATGTGGTGTTTATATAGTCACCCACTATAGAGAAAGCACAGCAATCCCCAGGCCAGCTTGGCTGTTAACAAAAAACATCTGGGGTTAGGATGCAGTTCCGACAGGTGTGTGTATCCATCCCCCACCAGCTGCTTTTGTTCATACAAAGGTAGTACAATGATCCCTTACCGGAGCAAACGGTGTTAGATACCATGGAAAAAACAATAGGCCACTTTTTAAATTATCTTGTATTACTGTTCGTGCAGCTACAAGTATGTACTAAAAAGTCTGGTTTTACGATTTTGTGTGAATGCTTCCCTGGTCATTACAGCTGCATTATAAAACTGAGCAGAAAAAATACACTATAATGTTCTTAGCCATCTTACCCGGTTCAAAGGCATTAGAAGAAGTAGGTAGGGTTTGTAGTGACCGACTGACTGTAGACTTCATGTCACAGTTCAGTAACCGTGGAGATGATCCCAGCCAGCTTGGCTCCTCCCAGCTCCTCTTGCCCGACTGATTCATCTTAGTTGGGCTAGTGGGAGCACTTATAGCTCGGTCATACATCTATTCATGTAAATAAACCAAAATAAATAAATAAAACCAAAGACACACTGGAAGAGTCTTGCAGCATGTTGTGAAAGTCTTGCAGCTCTGTCATCTTTCCTTAATCACTACTACACCTACAGATTTAATATGCGGAAAAAAACTTGCTTTCCAAACTTCTACTCACCCTCTTTACGGCCAATGTGGCAATGCCCAACATTGCGGCACCCCCAACGCCCAGCACCAGCTTTGCATTAGAAAGGACAAAATCAATGGCTGTTCCAATCCCGTTGTCATCCTTCTTCCCCTTCTGGTCACCGCTAACTCCTGCCATGTTATTTGCTGAAAGCAAAGACAGAAAAATTCCATTCATTTTCGAAGGGACCATTACTTAAATACTATTGTACTCTGACTTAATTAATCACAAAGCTTTTAAACCACTTTTCACTAACAAAAAACAGGTATAGTTCAATTTTTACACAGAGTGAATAAGCATTGCTATACTCATTTCCACCACACTCATTTTCTTTTTGGAATAATTCGTGCACTGTGTTGAAATTAGGGCTTAAGCTGCAAGATTTTCAGCAATACTGACATGTTTCCAAAGCAAAATGTTTGTTTGATATTAACATATACATTGTTCAAAAGAAATGAGTATATTAGAGGGGCAGCACAGGTTATACGGTTTGGAGACAAAGTCAGAGAGGCGAGATTGCGTTGGTTTGGACATGTGCCTAGGAGAGAATCGGGATATATCAGGAGAAGGATGCTAGGGATGGAGCTGCCAGGCAAGAGGAAGAGAGGAAGGCCTAAGAGGAGATTTATGGATGTGGTGAAGGAGGACATGCAAGTGGTGGGGGCGACGGAGAGAGATGCAGAGGACAGGAGGAAGTGGAAGCTTTTGATCCACTGTGGTGACCCCTAACGGGAGCGGCCGAAAGAAAAAGAAGAAGATATACATTGTTCAAAAGGCAAGGCTATGATTTAGATACTTGTTTTGGGGCCCAGAACTTTTGAACCTATGCTTCCTGGGTTTTGTGCTCACCTCGTAGCGGTCCAACACCGGTTGTAAAGTTAGGCCGGGGCTCATGGGGGGCTTGAAGTCCTGCTGACCGTGGCCCTATACCAGGCCCCCCAAGCGGCTGCTGAGGAAGAACTGGCCCCTCTTAAGAGCGTCCTCCCTGGCCTGCGGGGTGGTGAGGCCCTGACAGCGGCGGAACTCGCGAGCCACAGTGCGCCGATAGTAGTTGCGATCGGTATACTGTAGGTGACGCCCTGCCCGGAGCAGTGCTCTGTACAGCTCCAGCACCGCAGTCTTTGACCAGCCGCCCATCAGGCACTACACGCAGGCGGGGGATGGAGTCTCAGATCTCTGCAACACTGCAGACAAACACATGGACACACATACACACTCAGTTGTGTAAACAACTTAAATGTGTGCCAAGACAAACAATGCCAGAAAGCAAAGAGAGGGGCCACGGCTGTTAGTTGGTTATGCTTTGGTTACTCCATAGTTACAACAAAATTCTCTTGAAGATCACCACGTATTTTCAATACAGATTCACTGAAACACAGTATTTGATGTGTCAACATTGAAGGATTAATCATTAAAACTCAGAGGACCGAGAAGCTTAACATTTCATGTTAACTTTAAAGGGAAAAATCCGGAAAAAATGTAATCTGAGATAATCTAATAAACCACTGTAAAACAGTGTAGTTGACAAAATGAGAAAAAAAGTGCGGTATGAATTCTTTACAGTTAGCTTAAATGATAGAAACGGTACAAGGGCGCAGTTTTTTTCATTAAAGTCTTAAGTCACCCGACAAATCCTGGAGCAACGGCCAGACATTAACATGGGCGATCACGCAGACGACGACTGAAACACATTCGCTCCAGCAATTCAACTACGAAATCAGTACAAAACAATTCATGATGGCAAACCCTGTGTTACACGCAAGTCCACATTTAACGACCGGTTTGAACTACCTTCTACAGTGACCTTACATCCGAGCTCAAAAACGCCCAATACAGTGACAAAAACGCAAGAAACACTGAGAATCTCAATTTTTCCACATTCACAGCACCTAAATGCGAAAATCTGACTCACATTTTTAGGAAACGACGCGTAAATAATATTCTTTTACTGAAACCAAACAGACCCCCTCGCTCATCGGTCACGATAATTACACCGGAAGAGGATGTCGACCCAACTTCCTTTCGGCAAAATTACTTCCGGTGTATTGCCTTTTACCGTAATAACGACATATAATCGCATAGTATAATCACCTCTGTAAATCTACCGTAATCACTTTGAATAATTTTATGCTTGTTTTTATAGTAAATTCAAGTAAATTTTGACTAAAATTTAGGCATTAATATATTATGAAATTGGTATTTCCTCATTCATACAGTGTGAGATTGCCCAAGCAGTAGCCTGGACCTAACAACATGGAATTTATGGAAAAAAAGCAAAAATATGATTCATTTGGAATAATTTGTCTCATATTCCTGAGGTTATAACAGGGTGTTTGCCCCATAAATGACCTGCTGTTAACTGGCCAAACCCTTCTATAATGAAAAATGTGTGCTCAATAGTGTGCTGAAAATCTCTCATGAAATAAGTTATTATGCACGAGTCATCTGAAAACAAACCTCAACTTTAGTTTTCAGAAATATTTTTTATGCATAGAGCTCTTATGAACCTTATGTCCAACATACACGGTTATTAATCTGAATACACTTTTTAAAATGTAATTATTATTTAAAATGCTTGGTCACAAAAACATCCACTTTATAAATTTAACTTATAATAAGTGACTGAGGAAATATAGTGATTTAACAGGAGGACTGCTGAGTAAACCTTTTAGGCATTTTTATTTTGTTAAATGACTAACGTTGAAGGTAACCCAGTTACTGAAAAAAAAACATACGGCAACATAAATGTAAAAATATAATTTGGTTTAAGTTGTACCAAGCAATTGATTTTTTTGATCGATTAAAAAAGTAGCAATGAAGTTACATTAACTTGTGAAAATGGGTGGCCTAGGCTCTGAATCATCTATCTCACTATTAGCTGACTCTTTTAAAAACTGAAAAGACAACGTTAAACGTTTGAAAACATCTTTCCGAAAAACATTTCCCCGGTAACTCGAGCGCAACACGAAGAGGAATTTGTCACGAGTGTGACCATTACATTCAGCTCTTGTGTAGGAAATTGAATTCCATAACTGGAGTCACCAGGAACAAATTAGGAGCCACCCGTTACTCAGTACATAGTGAATTTTCTTCAATCAAACTCTTTCCATTTTCAAATCACTGCACATCACAAAGTTCTTACTACACTGCGGTAAGAAAGTCTTTTCATTTGTATTATACCATTTATACTGGCTTTTTGTAAACTTCTGGATGTAATGTCAAGGGCAGTGCCTACATACATTCTGAATATATAGATTAATATCTGCTATGTATGATAATACGCCAAAGAAAATGTGGCTAGTATCAATGGCAACAAAGAATATATTTTACAGTATTTTTTATTACTTTTCAAAAAAACAATGGGATAGAAATTTTACTGAACATGTTTCAGTGGTAAATATTAATAGTGAATTTATATATTTTTTTGTGGAATTTCAGTACAAATAGGGTTTGATACGTAAAGTTCCCTTGAAGATGGTTTAAAAAATATTCTTGGTTTCTTAGATAAAAATAACCTCTTAACCAAATTTGGTAAAAAGATTTAAACTTGCATGTGCCCTAAATGTAACAAAAATATAATTTGGTTCAAGTTGTACCAAGCAACTGACTATTTTGATCAATTAAAAAAGTTGCAATGAAGTTATATTAACTTGTGAAAATGTGTGGCCTAGACTCCGAATTCCTGCAAAAAGGCTGAAAGTTACGGTCACACTCATGACAAATTCCTTTTCATGTTTCATTGGCCTAGACTCTATATAATCTCCCTGACTGTTAGGTGAATCAATTAGAAACTGATAAGACAAAGTTAAACATTTCGACACATCTTTCCAAAAATTGGTTCCTTAACAATTTAAGAGAAACGAGAAGAAGAATTTGTCAAGAGTTTGACTGTAACTTTCACCCCTTTGACAGGAATTTAAATAGCAGAACTGGAGTCAGTAAGAAGAAGAAATTAGGAGCCACCTGTTACTCAGTACATAGCGAAATTTCTTCAGTCGAACTCTTTCCATTTTCAAATCACTGCACATCACAAAGTTCTTACTACACTGCGGTAAGAAAGTCTTTTCATTTGTATTATACCATTTATACTGGCTTTTTGTAAACTTCTGGATGTAATGTCAAGGGCAGTGCCTACATACATTCTGAATATATAGATTAATATCTGCTATGTATGATAATACGCCAAAGAAAATGTGGCTAGTATCGATGGCAACAAAGAAGATATTTTACAGTATTTTTTATTACTTTTCAAAAAAACAATGGGATAGAAATTTTACTGAACATGTTAAAATATTATAACATAATTTTAGCTCAGTCTTAAGTGAACCCATATTAGCTATTATGTCAAATTTGAATCTTATATCAAAAGTCAATTTTTGATAAAGTATTTTCAAATACTTTATCATTAATTTAGAGAGCTTGTTGCACTCACATTTATTTACAAACCCCATTTCCAAAAAAGTTGGGATATTTTCCTAAATGCAATAGAAACAAAAATCTGTGATATTGTAATTCATGCAAACGTTTATTTAAGTCATAAAAGCAGAAAGAAAAGATTTCTAATCGTTTTACTGACCAACTTAATTGCATTTTGTAAGTATACATATATTTATAATTTTATAGCTGCAATACACTCAACAAAGGCATGTTTATCAGCCATCACCACTGACCACAAAGAACTGGCATTCCAGCCGTATCGTTCCCTGCCTCACACCGCACGCTTCCAGACTAAGCTCTGGTTTTTGGTTAAGTAGACAATGATAATGGATGGATGCCTAGATGCTACTGTACATTGAATGTACAGATTGATATAAATACAACCACTCTGTAAGCTGAAAAAATTGTAAGAAAAGGAGTTCTCAGTGCACCAGCTATTATTCAATCACTATACAGTAGATAAGCTATGTTAGAGTTGTTGATCATTCTGCACAACATGCCTTTGGACCAGAGCAGCAAGAGAACATCATAGCAACCCAGGCCTCTGTCTAGCTCACCGCATCACTGTCCTGCTTGACTTCCAGAAGATAGCCGTGCTACAAGACTCTTTTTTTGTTCTTCTAGATTCTGCATTGATAGAATGGAACTGCTCAACTTTCCAATCCCGGACCTGGAAGTCACACTGAGAGAAGCCAGTCGTGTGCTTCAGCTGACCCTGAGCCCTGAGCAATACGTGCATTACATGAATGCCCTTTCTCAGCAGGCTGAGGTGCTGCAAGAAGCCCACAGCCGCTTGGCATCTGCTGTGTCTGGATGCGAAAACTGGGTGACAGAGCAATTCAAGAGCAGGCTGCTGTCCTGTGCTGAGCCCCTTCCCACCTCCACTGCCGTTCCTGCTGTCCTACCCCCCTCCAAGTTCAAGGGGGAGGGTGCACAAGCAAAACGGGCTGCTGCTCTACTCTGGGCGGTGGCTAAGCTCTACAGCGAGCCCCTGTTGGTCGAAGGAGATAAAACAATGGAGCGAACGCAGCAGGCAGAAGTGTTTGCAACCAGCCGCTTGCCTGGAAAAACTCAGGACCATGTTAAGGTGGGCTTAACCTTGCGGGAACACCTGAGTTAGCATCATATTCGGACCTAATGCACAGTTACCGTGTGACACATACTGAGCAGTTGACTCCTTGTGCGCTACTGCTCAGATTCATTGTCTTAACAAATGTGGATTGAATATTTTTGAACACAACTCTTGAGGTTAAGCACATTGTTCAAGGTTATAACATCTGGACTTCCCAGCTGTGTTTAAATCTAAAGCCATTCCGGGCATTTTGACACTTGGTCTTGAAATGGGGCTAAAATGGGGGTCCATTCCGCAGTTCAAAAAACCTTCAAAAAGGTTCTAATGCTATGTCCTACATCTTAAGTTCACTGTGTAAATATGAGGCTGACAGAAGTGTTTAACTTTCATAGACCTGAAAAAATTAACATTTCATCTAAATCTGTTCAAAACAATTCTGTACAGGCTGGACACCCTTCTTTTATCTGCCAGATCAATGTTAGATGATCAACCTTTTGGTCTTCAGTCCTCACTGTGTCTCTATTGTTTATTGTCGTGGGTTGCTGTGACTCAGTGCCGATCATAAAAAAAACAAAAGAAAAATAACAAACCTTTAGCCTTCATGGTACATGTCACTGTCGCATTGTCTGCTGCGCTGTATTATTAAATCACTTTTTTTTTTTAATACAGGTTTATCCTGACAGCCTTCATGCCATCCTAATCTGCAGGGCAGGCGTGTTTCAGGTGCAGATCCTGTCCAACACCTGCCCAGGGGGGGCTCTGTGTCCCTTACCTTTCCTCAATATCTATAACCAGGTGTTAGACGTGATGCGTCAGCCCAGTGGCCCCCGGGATCGGGACCCTGCCCCCATCTGTGGCTTCTCTACCCTGCCACGCAGGGTCTGGCATGATCTAAGAGAGCAGATCTTGAGCACAGGGGGAGCTGCTGCAGTATCGCTGGGACTGATGGAGAGTGCTGTTCTGGCCCTGACTTTGGAGGACTTCCAGCCATCACCTGACCTGGCCAAAATTCTTAACACTGTGAGGCTCGGGGGAGGTGATGGACCCTGCCTACGGTATTATGATAAGGTAACGGAGGAACTTGAATAATACGTGCAGATATGTGATGAAAAGTGAAATCGCACTGCACTTATGAGGTGTAAATGAATGCCTAGTTAAATCATGAAACAATCATATTTACGGTTTTGTATAAGTTCGTGGCTTTTATTGAATCGGTAAAGTCATTCACTGAATCCATCGTAATTTAATGTACACAAATTAATATACGCGATAACAATTACATGCAAAAGTACATTTATGTACGTATTAGAAAGAGCAACATATTTAATGATGTATGTATTTTGTTTTAATAGGTGGCGAATTTAGTGGTGTTCCAAGACAGCACTGCTGGCATGGTGTTTGAGCACAGTGCCCTGGATGGCATGGTGGCAGGACTGGTGGCCGAGACTGTGTGGCATCTCTCAGAATCGATCAGTCTAGATCCGCTCAAACCACTGCCTGAATGTACATCATCATCTGAACTTGAAAAAGGAAAATCTTTATCACAGGAGCCCCTGACTTTTCCGTTGGAAGCAATAACAAAACCAATCGCCCCTTTTGTCCCCCTGCAGGTCACACACCCTATCATAACCTTTGAGATCTCCTCTTACCCGGATGTTTTCAGCACAATCCAAGGTCACAGGGGCTTGTTTGATGCTTGGGTAAATTTCTCCTTACAGCTCGCCCTTAGGCAGACTCTAGGGGACTCAGCCAACAGCCACATCTTGGTCACACCCACTCACATGCGCCATTACAAACATGGCCGTTGTGATCCCACCTACTCCCAAACCACACAATCTCGCCAGCTGGTGGAGGCTCTAATGTCATGTCAGGGAGCACACAGCACTCTTGAAGACACCAAAGATCTTCTCCGACTCTTCCACCAAGCTTTCCAGGAACACAAACATCTAATCAAGAACACCAAGGGTGGCCATGGTGTCGGTCCTCATTTAGGTGCCCTGCGCTGGGCTATGTCTCATGACAATCCTCTCAGAAAGTTTCTGGACCATTTTGGTTCTCCATCCATCTACCTCACAGGCAAAGATTTGATGGAAGGCATGGAGTGCGCAGTAGGAAATGTGTATGCTTATGACCAATTGGCTGTTACCTACCTTGGAAGAAGAGATCGTGTTCGACTGGTGCTTAATGGAAAGGGTAGCTTTGCTGAAAGCTTAGGCCAGCTTCAGGAGAACCTAAAAGGAACCCTCAAGTTCTTGATGGTCCTAGCCCTAAAGTATGCCATTGCAGGACAAATGGGAGCCATAGATTGCTGGCTGCAGGATGGACAAGTAGAAGGTAGCACTATGACAAGTGAAGGAAGAGGGCTCAAACTCGGAAGCCAAAACAAAGTGGGAAACAACGTGACTTCCAATGACTTGACCGGAAAGGAGAAATCAGATTTCACTCTGGTGATCCATGGTGGAGCTGGAGAGGAGATGATGCTAAATCAGAAGGTTACGGACGTGATTGAATTCTCACTGCAGTCGGCCTTATTGTTAGGCAAGCAGGAGTTAGAAGGTGGAGGAAGCAGTCTTGATGCAGTACAGAAGTGTGTGGCTGCTCTTGAAGACTGCTTCTTGTTCAATGCTGGCAAGGGTTCAGTGTTCAACAGGGAAGGGAAACACGAAATGGAGGCAACTATAGTCGATGGCAGTGGAACAAATTCGGGATCAGTGGCCTGTATGCGGACAGTAAAAAACCCGATAAAGGCAGCCAGGCACGTCATGGAGAACAGCCCGCATGTACTGCTAGTTGGTGATGGAGCAGAACAGTTTTTTCAGAGCCTTGAAATCAGGGAGAAACCGATGGCACTGGAGTATTTCCACACAGATGTACGTCGAAAGGAGCTGGAGATGAAGCTTGAGACCAGCAACGCCTCCGGTAACAATCATCCACAAACAGTAGGAGCTGTTGCACTGGATCGCTGGAGAAGGTTAGCTGCTGCAACATCGTCTGGAGGACTAACAGGCAAGTGGAAGGGCCGAGTGGGGGACACCGCAGTGGTGGGTGCTGGGATATTTTCAGATGCAAAGGTGGCAATAACTTGCTCTGGTAATGGGGATGTGTTTCTGAAACATACTGTTGCGCATAAAGTAGCCAGTCTCTACCACCACAAAGGCTACAGTCTCCGTGAAGCCTGCAAGGAGGTGATGTCTGAACATCTGGATGGGTGCTGTGCAGGAATTATTGCCGTGGATGTCAATGGCGAAGTTGCGATGGAAACTAACAGAGGTGTGATGTTTGTTGGGTCTGTAATTGGTGGTATTATGCAGGCTGAAATTTTGAGGCCTGTTGAGACTCATTCCTACATCATCTGGGAAACAGATGAACTTGTGGCCTACCTTCACTCGGCACCTTGGACACCAGGGGCAACTATACTAACACTGAAGAACCCCAACAGACCTTGCAGCATTTTTCACTTACCAGAACCCGATTACCTGGCCCTGCTGCTGGGTGCAAAGGAGGTTGCAAATCTTCTCTGCGAAAAACTAGGCGTGCAGCGCTGTGCTCTGGTATTCAAGCCACACCCAGGCCAACCAGCTTGTATTCGCTTGCTTCCATTACATGGACTGGAACCTAACTGGACACCTCGGCTTGCTGAAGAAGAGGACTTTCAGACTTATGACCCCGGTTACTGCAGTTCCAAGAGTGGTCCACGTTGGGAGGATGCAGAGCTGAAAAAGGTTCAAACCAAAATTCGTTCTCGGCTTCCAAATCCTAATCTGCCGGTCAGCTGCCTTTTTTTTGGAAATCCATTGCACGATAACCTGTTCTCTCGCATCGTGCGTGGAGAGGAACCACAGTGGCGGGTGTGGGAAAACGCTGACCATGTTTCTTTCCTCACACCATGTCCCAACACACCGGGTCTCACCGTTCTTGTCCCTCGTCGGCCACTTTCTAGCAATGTCTTTTGCCTGGACGAGGATGACTACAGAGCACTGCTCCTGGCCTCTCGAGAAGTGGCTCAACTGCTTGAAGAAGGGATGGACGCACATGGTGTTGGTCTAGTAGTCGAAGGCTACGAAATTGATTATGCCCACGTGAAACTGATTCCACTGCTTCTACCACCTGGCAACTTCCCTCTAACCACGCCACCCCAGTTTTGCCCAGTCTACCAGGGATACGTGACATCTGTCGATGGGCCCCCAGCAAGTGCTGAGGATCTAAGAGCGATCCACACAAAAATCACACAGTGCAAACCACCACGATCATGGGAAGACCCTCAAAAACACGCTGCTGTGGCCATAAATAGTCAATGGTACAGGAACCTTTTTCAGATCCAGAATACTCTCTTCCATGCTACTGTGGAGTTCTTTCATACCATCTGCCGGTATGCATACGCACTGACCCCGCTTACCACCGATACCATTTCCTCACCAATGGGCCTTGGTTCTGACTCTGAGCCCGTTTATGTGAACATGCTAGGGCAGGATGTGTACCTAGCCGACTCCATGCAATTTATCCTGGAGTATTTCCTGCGCTTTCAAGAGGGACTGCCAGGCACCTACTACGTGTCTCCCAGTTTCCGAGGGGAAGACCCTGATGCTACACACCTGAACCAGTTCTATCACGTCGAGTGTGAGCTTCTGGGTAGCATGGACACTGCTATGCAAGTGGCAGAAAACTACGTGGCCCACCTTACACGTACAATCCTAAAAAAGCACTCTGACATCATACTAGGGTCTGCTGGGACTCTTGTGCATGCTCAGGACCTGTTGAAAAGGCTAGATGGGCAGAAACCTCTGCCGAGGGTCACGCTGGAACAAGCCCTGCCGATGATGCCTTCTGAGGACTGCGTGGAGTGGGTGCAAGACGGACAGCCCCAGTTTGGCAGGAAGCTGACACGTAAAGGGGAGCAAGTCTTGATTGAGAAGTATGGGGGAGCTGTTTGGCTGACAGAGATGGACCATCTCGGGGTCCCATTTTACCAGGCATATGTAGAGAGCTCTGGGAGGAGCAAGGCCAAGGCAGCAGACCTTCTCCTCGGATTGGGGGAAACCATCGGGCTGGGGGAAAGGCATTCTACCCCTGGCATGGTACAGGAGGCCTTGAAGCACCATGATGTGCCAGAGGATTCCTACAAGTGGTACATTAACATGCGCCAAATCAAACCGCTTCTCACCAGCGGCTGGGGGATGGGCACTGAGCGTTACCTGTGTTGGCTGCTCAAGCACAATGATGTCAGAGACATGCACATCATACCACGCATGAAGTCCAAAAAGTACATGCCTTGAATCACCAGGTGCCCTGTCGTTCAGTCTCCCCTCGCTCATAATTCGGCACAAACGGCAAACTGCTTGTCCAGAACGCTGGCTTAAGTTACAGATATTCTACATGACTTTCTCTTTATGTTTGTATGGAAACAGAAAATGATATAATGTGAAAGTCAGGAGAAAAAGTCCAGCCTGACATCTGCTAAAAACTAAAAAAAAAAAACTACTGGTGGTGGAGAAGCGGTCAAATATCCCAGCCGATGAACCGTGAATTACATGGCCGTTCACAACTGCAGAAATGTTCGATAAAAATGCTTTGATGTTTTGTCATCGTGCCAAGCACCCACAAATTTTGATTTATTTGTATGTAATGCTATATGAAACGGCAGCCAGCTTTTTCACAAGTTGTAAGAAATGTGTTCCTTAGGCTTATGAATTATATACAGCTACAAATGTGCCTGTAAACAAAAAAAAAAGTTTTTATTTTTAGTATATGCTAGTGTGTCCTAAAAATCATTTCATGTTGCCTTAAACGCTTCTTTTGTCTACAGTCATCAAGTTATAGTAGTCACACATGGTAAAATGTAATATTTGATAAGTTACAATTTATATCTTGAATAAGTCATCGATTTGCATCAAGATCTATGATTAAATGACTGGAGGCCCTTTAAGCTGCGCCCTGTGGATATTATAGTACAATTTAGATATATGCTTGCTAACACAACTTTTAAAGCAAAATGATTTTCTTCTAGTAAAAACTATGAATAAAGCATCTTAATGAAGCATCGCCTTTGTGTGCAGTTTGGTTAATGCAACCGTTGGGATGTTCCAAAAATGCTCCAGAATGACGCTAAGCAAGTTCTTTTCCTGAAATCCGGGGTGATTCAGAATAAAATTTCAGTGGTTGTTTTATTACTTTGCTGCTTAACCATAGCTTTTAGTAAAGAAAGTTGTGTTTAATCATTTATGCTGCTGTATATATTTTGCTGACAATACTAAAGGCTTCCCTTGGGGATTTAATGGGTAACTTTTCGATTCCAAATATTTACAGTACTTAACCACCGTACTGCTTCCATGTATCTGACTGGGAGAGCAGAAAAAACTAAGAGGATTCACACTCATTTGTACTCCAAATGTATGAAGCACGACACAACATAAAGTTCACAGAACCGTCAGGTGAATTTCTGCCAGCTTATTGCTCCGTGCTTCTTGCTGAAAGTAAACATTAGAGTGAGGAAGGTAGACATCGGGTTGGTGATTTTGTTCCAGTTCAAGTTTAAACTAAGGCACGAGGCCCAAACAGGCCTGTAATTGTGTAACTATTTCTCCCGAGACTGAACAACACGCTCTCACACACAAGCAGCTCTGGAGCACATGACACCTCGGTGCTTCCAAATCGACTCCAGAATACTATTTATACCAGGAAATTTGCTCATTTGGGGCATGAGAAACTTTTCCAAAGATTTAAGGCATTAAGGGACCTTCCTAACTCAATTTTATGCATTTTCAAGCATTTTGTAAATGTTTTACTGAAAATCTACATGAACCAGCTTCATTGTTTTTGCTGACTGGCTCACTCTTACCATTAAAAGCAAACAAGAACACTGAAATATACTGATCTATGCCCCTGGGGGTTGTTATGCAACTTAGGGGAATCAGCCTGACACTCTTGTACAACTTGTGCTTATACAGGGGCACAAAAAGTTTAACAATAGTACTTAGTGGAGATATAAACACATGTAAATATATAAAAGGGGGCACTTTAAACTTATCTGGACACTGTGGGGGGTCCCTCCGTGTATTACACTCATAACCTAGTGACAGCAAACAAAGATCCTGTATAATTTTCATGAATACAGCAGTCTATTCATACAGGATCAATGAATTCGGGAGACTTTCATTACCTTGGATCTCACACGACCACATCTGAATATAAAAAGATCTTATTGTCTTAAGAGGAAACAAACAGCCTCAGCCAAGTTTATATTCCCATAGACCACATAAAGTGTGGCACTGCACCTGGCTCTGACCCAAGCACACCTATGACAAAAGAACTTTTATGTCAGCATATAAACAGGATTTATCTTTAGATCAGTTCAGGCTGGGGGAGATTTTGTTACCAGCAAATACTTTGCTTACCTTACAGGCCAACGTTTTAATGGGACGTGCTACCGTAAAATATGGAAAAGATTGCACACACAAATAAATGATCCTTTGTATGTGCGCATAATATAAAGTGTTTAAAGTTGCTAATATTTTCAGTGCGACGTTAAAGCATTAACACACGACGACTATTCCCCTATTTTACATTTTTATGATAACAAGCGGAAGAGTCATTTTATTTAACATTATTATAACTCAAGCTGAAGAGTCATTTTGAGTGGGACTCCAACGAGCCGAACTGGGTCCGTTTAAAACAATATATTTACCTGAACTAAATTCGATTTGTGACTAGCAAGCAATAGCGGCGGTGCAAATAGTTAAGTATTGATAATAACTTGAAACATAATTTTGTTGCGCGAGGAAAAGAAAAACGTTGCTGGGGGGGCCGGGCGGCGCGAGGTATTACGGTAAAGACGTTCAAAAGCGGGGCGGAGGCACCGTGGCGCAGTCGTGGAGCTCCAAGATGGCGTCGAGCGCGCTGGCTGTGGTGGGGGCGCGATGGCTGCTGGACGCCGTCAAGGGCCGGCGGCTCGGAGCCGCGCTCCGAGTCGTGGACGCTTCGTGGTATTTGCCTAAGACGGGGCGCAACGGGCTGCTCGAGTTCCGGGAGCGACACATCCCGGGGGCCTCCTTCTTCGACATCGACGAGTGCTCCGACCGGACGTCGCCGTTCGACCACATGCTGCCCACCGAGCGCCAGTTCGCCGAGTACGTGGGCCAGCTGGGCATCGGCAGCGACACCCACGTCGTGGTGTACGACGGGAGCGACGTGGGCTCCTACTCGGCGCCGCGGGTCTGGTGGATGTTCCGCGCCTTCGGACACAGCGCCGTGTCCGTGCTGGACGGCGGCCTGAAGAAGTGGCTGCGGGAGGGACACCCGGTCACGGCGGAGCTGAGCAAGCCCGAGCCGGCCGTGTTCACCGCCCAGCTCAACCGCTCCTGGGTGAAGACCTACGAGGACGTCCTGAACAACCTGGACACTAAAACGGTCCCGCTGGTGGACGCCCGTTCCCCGGGCAGATTCAGGGGCGTAGAACCGGAGCCGAGAGACCGTACGTGTCCCCTCCCCAGCCGTGCGACAGTCACACGACCTGACCTACGGTTTTGCGAATACTCGCCTCGCTTGGGTTTAAACCGATTTAGTCGTCACTTTTCTTCAAAACCGCCTAAAATGACCGAACGGTTGCTCCTGGAGGGCATTGCACAGCACAAGGCGGGCTTCGAACCTGTCACCTCCGAGTCCCCTGCTCTGCCCTTCAACTACGGTTCGGCGGCAGCTTTCGATTCCATCTCACGTGCAGTCTTTCACCTAAAATTCGAAAGAAAACATTTGGGTCAAAAAATGAGTCTTGTTGGCCTACAACCGCATTGAAACGTTACTTTGGAAGTTTGTATAATGCGTGGTTATTCTTAGCGGCAGAAAAAGTTTTAGAAGATGAACGTAATACAACTACGACGTAGTTGACAACTTATTTTTGGACTGTGGGAGGACACCAAAGTATGTGAGTTATGATCAAAAAGCAAAATGTGCTTTTTGATCATAACTCACATACTTTGGTGTCCTCCCACAGTCCAAAAATAATAGCTGCAAGTACAGGAGAATAAGCCGAAATGCAAAGCAGATTCCTGATGCAGCGCTAGGAGGAAAAATGGAGGCCCGGTACCAGGGGCCACCCCCCAGGCCCGAGTCCTTTGTTTTTAGGAGAAAATGTTTTAAAGGTAACTTCCAGAATCGCAACGCAGTTATTCGGCCGCCCGTCTGGCCGTCACGTGAGCTTCTGTTGGCGTGCGGAGGGTGTCGGAGGGGCTGCGGACAGATATAAATATGGTAACCCACAAGACAGCTGGACAGGAAGCCGCAGGGACAAAATGACCAACAGCAGTGTTGAAAGGCGGCTCAGGAACAGCAAATAGCTTTAAGCGGAGATTTGGACTTGACGGACTGAATTGACTTTTGTGTATTAACAGGTTGGCCTCTGAAGAGATGCTGTGGTCATGCCCTGTAACTTTGTTTTCTTCTTACCTGACAGACATTGAGCCCGGCCACATCCCCAACTCCATCAACATCCCTTTCACCTCCTTGCTGGATGACCTTGGGTGCGAGAAGACACCCGAGGAGCTGGCAAAGGTGTTCCGGGATGCTCAGGTTGACCTGTCGAAACCGTTCTGGATCACGTGTGGCTCAGGGGTGACAGCCTGTCACCTCGCTCTGGCCGCGCACCTGTGTGGCCATCCGGGTGTTCCGTTGTACGACGGTTCCTGGGCCGAGTGGTACACCAGGGCTGCCCCTGAGCACATTGTCTCCGAGGGCAGAGGGAAGCACGTGTAACCGATAAGGGGCATGGGGGTCACCATTACCTATCCACCAGGAAATGGAATGGATTACTAACCCAGCAGAATTTAGGCTGCTATAGGAGACCGACTGTTTGAGGATGAATGACATTTGTAGAGAATGCAGATGACAGAATTAATTGTTGAAAAATGCAGTTTTGTCAATAAAGAAGCACTTTAATGCATTTGATACAGATTGCAGTGCAGTCACTGGATTGTTATGAGGGGAAAATGTTTCTCAGCAATTTTGCCAGTTGCGTAACTGATCTGTAAAATTGAAACAATGCTGCGGTCCCCCAAAACATTAAAATGTTAGTTTTAGCAATAAAGGACTTATAAAGCTCTTAACCTTTCCGAGGCCGTGGTCCCATTAAGAATGTGCTGAAAGCAAAGGACCCTTCTTAGAGGTCCATGAATACTGGAAAAATTATTCCATGGAAACTTGGTTACCTTCGGATTAAAATTATATAATGGATACTTGTAATTTTTTTTAACCGTTATTTCTCATTTTTATTTAGTGTTGTTTTCAGATTAGACCTTCTTGCTGCAGACCATCCGAATCACCGTCTGAAGGCTCCCAGGGGTCCATGGTGCCCAGGTTAGGAACCCCTGAGAGTGTTTGCTTTTAAAAGGACATTTTTTTTCAGCTACCAGAAATTGCAGATATTTTCTTTACAAACTTTTTTTCCTCCCACAAATCCTGAAAAATGTGTTGTATTATATGGTTACAACTGCCAACGTAACTAGAAATTCCAGTTTTTTAATAAATTGATGTATGAACTCAAGCTTAATGAATAAAAAAACATTTTAATTGTATATAATGAAATTTGTTATCTGGTCATTTTTGGTAATAATTCAACGTTAAAAACTGAATGTGTATTATCGTTTTGATATATTGCATCATAATTTTCACCATTTAAGTACAGGCACACAAAAACCTGCACAATGGAATTCTGATGTCAGTTCCTTTCTTGTTAATATATTCACTAAAGTTTAACATTAATCACAAATATTTTTGCATATGTAACTGAATGCTTATTCTCTTCAAAATGTCACTATCTTGCTTCTGGATTGATCGATCGATTACTTTGGAAGAGGAGCAGAGGGTGAACAGGTTGAGTCCCAGCAGCAGAGCTCAGCTGACACGAGATGGCGCTGTGCGCAAATTCGGGCCAAAGGCACATTAGCATCCTTGGCTCACTGATTTCAGTTAAAGGATTGAGCAGGTTTTGCCTGTAGCGTAAAGCAGAGTATAAATAAATCTGCCTTGATGTCTCAACAGCTCCAAGAAGGAGCGTTTGTGTTGCAGGCAACGTGGCAGAAATCGGAGTAAAATTTGTGAAAGTGTGGGGTGCCCTTGTTGGTTGCCATGAGAACCGTGTGTGTCAGTGTTGCTGGCACCACTAAGTCATGCCCATTTATGATACTTAATGGAGCTCCAGAACACCTTTTCTATTTTCCGATTGAAAACTGAACAGATGCAGATATTATGTCTGATTGTACAACTATTGCAGCAATGATGATAAAGTAAAAATAATGCTAAAATTTTTACCAAGCTTGAAATAAATTAGCTGATGCAAAAACCCAAACTGTTCGGTTTCAGAGTTCATGGGAATTTAATTAGAAACCTGGTGGTTCGACCGTGAATCTGAATGCGTGTCTCACACTTGGGTTCCACAGGAGGGCAATGTGCTGCAGAGGAAAATATGATTCCCTGTGGTGTTGCTTAAGACACTTAATGGCAGTGCACAGTTCACCCAGAGGAACCTCCATGCTCAGGTCCTCTGCTTTTTACAGTCTTATTCATTTTCTTACCATTTTCCTTACCTTGTGGTGTTTTATGCAAAGGAGCGAATCACCAGCGTCATCCAGTCGCAAAAGACAAAGTGCATTTAAACTTAACAGCTGCACCTATTGAGCCGTGGTTCCTACCTCCGCATCCACAGAACTCTTGGGGTCAATCCAGCCGTAGTCAGGGCCGGTCTGCCCGAGGCCACCGAATGGGAAAAATCCCAGGATTTGTTCCAAAGTCCTGCTCATATGGGGTTGGCGATTCTTGCTTGCGGTTGCATAGATGGGGCAGGCTGCCTTAGCTGCTTCCTGTGGCCTTTTCACGGAGCCTGGCAGCGCAGGAAATACCTGCTCACTGCAAGTAACCTCAAAGGAAATGGAGAAGGAGAGACAACTGACAGTAAACAAGTCAATTCTAACTCTTCCATCTTCAGTTTTGACTTCTACTTAAATCCGTCACAGTTTACATTGTCAACATACCGCACGTCCGCATGAGTCAGTCGAGCCCAGTCAGATCTGCGCAGACTTTGACCGAATGTGGACTGTACAGATGGGGCTTGGGCACCAGTGTGCAGCGATGAAGAGCTGCCGCTCAGAGTGTGAGTGTGCGATGTTGTCATTACAAGCTGCACACAAACACACATTTGGACTGCACGGTGACAAACTATATAGTAAACCAGTCAGATTTTGGTAATTCTTTGACGTGCCCCATCAATCTCAGTCCAACAGTTTTGCGAATGTGGGTAACCATTGTTTTTGAGCCCAACCTGCACAGGTAACTTCTCCTACCACCTTGGAAACCTATCACATGTGTTATCATTTCTGCTTCTCTGCAGCTCCTTCCAAGTAACGGATCTTGGTGCCCTGTTCTTCCCCACTGTGTAAAACCATAAGCCGCAGTTTTGTGGTTGGGTGAGCAGCTGCTGGAAATCTGACCTTCATAGCTCGAGCAGGAAGATTAAGGCTGTGGGCACTTATCAGTATCGCAGGATGCGGCCGACATTTCAGCAGAGCTTGGTGAACACCGAGATGATGATCAGCGTTGCTAGCGTCACAGCTGGATATTACCCATAGTGTATTTTTATTTTAGGCCAAGAAGATATTTATCAGGCACCTGACAGGATGTCACCGATCTTGCACAGGTACGGAATGTGGTCCTGCATGAGCTGGACTGAAATGAATGTTCATGTGGTCAAGAAGCGGTGTGATGAGTCGCAGTGCTAACCTCCAGATGTCACTTATTTGCCATGCTTAACATGTCACTATTTCCATCGTCTGTCCATCCGTCCATTTTTCTGCCATCAGTTATCCTTAACTGTTTGTCCAGTGTTTTCTATGCCCAGATTGATGTAAATCTTCCTTCCGGGCATTGGGTGTTCATTTTTCCCCCAAAAGTTTCACTGACGTGACCTGTTTCCCCTGACTTGACCGCTGTTCCCAGAGATCCCATCAAGATTCCACCTTTTCCGCGTCACCTAACCCCTCCCTGCAGCGACACCCCTGACCCTGCCAGCTCCTTATATTTTCCTCTCGGCGGAAAAGGAACGACAGGAGCATCACGAACGGAAAGTTGCAGACGGGGCCTAAGGGACACGGAGAAGAGAAACTTCAAGCAGCAGCTGGGTCCCCTGTTCACCGCATACACTCTTCCGCAACGCAGCTGCGTGGACCCGGCAGCTGCGCAGACTGCTGGAAAGAGACACTTCTGTCTCTGTGGGACACCCTGGCCTTCCTGCACAGCAGATCAAGCACGGTGGAGAACGCAGCCCTCGGAGCTGACAGGACACACGTACGCTTCTCTGAAACGTCACGTATGACAGTTTTAATACCACGGCCCGGCGAGTAACCGGTGCTGCAGCTCTGAGCCCGGGAACCCAGTCACGCCACAGTCGCGTTCGAGCAAGGGCTGCCCGACTCTGGACAGAAACATCTACATTACTCATATATTTACTTCCCAAACTTGCGGTGTGTTAAAAAATAAGAAGTCCTAACAGTATCAGAAAAGTCAATCAGACTGCCGATTCTTTTTATGATGCTTTCTGGGTTTGCGGTTTTCAGAGAAAAAACAAAGGTCCTGCATGTATCATATCGTACCATCATAATAGTGAAGTTAGGAAAGAAAACATGACACCCGATTACAGGAGAAGGCAGTCTGCGGGTAAAAACTACCCAAACCGGCTCCTTTGCTCATTCTGATGATAAAGTCAACAACCGCTCTCAAAATTATTCCTAGAAACTAGTTTCGCTAAATGAAAAGATGCCTGTTTTGTTGTCTGAGGCTACGCGAGGGGGCCTGCGCTCGCGGTCACGCCATCCAATGTTCTCTGGAATTTTCCCAGCAGCCACATCCAGGAAGGATGCGTAGGTCAACAAGTGTGCGCCAAACAAGCTGCGTTTGCGGATGCTCTGAGCCGTGCCTGGTGCGAAAGAGCCGAAAAGGGAGGTTGACACGTCCGGTCAGCAAGGGCAGGTGAGGTAGTTTGGAGGGGGAGAACTCAGATGAACAGAACGGAAAGAAGTAAGCGGTGTAAAGGCAGCGGAAGGCAAGGGGAGTTTTCAGAGCAGCCGTCGCCGTTTTGACAAAACACGGTGCCGAGTTATGTATTAGCGCCACTAGCTTGGTCGTAGGAAACAGAAAGCCACAAAACTGTTTTTCAGAAATAAAACTTGTATTTTGACTGAGGGTGTTCTCACATGTCGACTCATAACTCGGAGACCGTGTGCAGCGCCTGTCTGGGTGACTGAGACTGACTCAAAATGTGCGGTTTCTGCATACATTTTCTTTTCTTTCTCTTAATCGTTCCTTTTACTTGTAAACTTCTGCCATCGCTCGGTGTGTGATTTGTAATCCGTGCATGAATAAGCAAAATCGGGCGCTGAAATGGACCCCCCCGCCAAGACCCCCTGTTACCAACATCAGATGATTCAGTTCTTGCTCTTAAAATGCTTAGATGATGGCCAGCTATACTCCATCTCGCACACACACACACAGACACGTGGACAGCCAACACGAAGCGGCCGTTTACACTAAGCAAAGGCGGTTACAGGAAGACACGGCGACTAGAGACGCTGCAGTTCCGGCCACTGCCCCCGTCGTGCTCGAGTCCAAGTTCTGCGCAGAAGCTGTTAGAATAACGTGCAGAAGAACCTCATCGATTTCCTGTTGGTCTCCACAGAGCAGCTGCTTTGAAGTACATAACAGCCCCCTTGTGTTGATGCAACATTTACAGCAAACTGTCCATAAAGCATCTACAGTAGCTCAGCGTACGCCAGGAATTGGGTCCAGACTGCTGTGGCCCAACATTGGAGCAACAAACCTTTTAACCTTCAGCCCTGGCTCTTCATATATGGATGTATCTGCATTGTCTTGTTGTTCTGAAACACGGGTGCGGCCCATAAAACCGAAACAAATTCGGTTTAAGGCGTACTTTTTGAAAGCGACAAAACAAGGCTTGCGAGCTGCTGACAAAACGCACAAATTCTGAAAGAACAGCGGACCGCGAACATGCCGGGATGCGCGCTCCCAGTTCCCAACGCTTTGAACCGCCGCCGCAAAGCGGTTCGAGTCCGACGAGTAACTTTACCGTCGCAGGTACCGAACGTGCTGCTCCCACGAAAAGTGAACAATTGCCTGCGATGAAAGCATCCTTACAGCAACGTAACGCAGTGCAGTCACCACAAAAGGGGAAGGCGGACTCTTGGTCTTGACCTCCAGCTCCATCCAATCCTGAAACTCACTCTTTAAGTACATTTCTCACCATCTGTCTGTTTTCTTGTGTTTTTTTGTCACTGGCATCACCCCTTACTCCAGTACAAAATGTGACCCCAAGGGAGTTCATGCCGCAGCCACTGAATGTCTCAAACAGGCAAGCAAAGCAGAGTAAAATACCAGAAAACAAGGTTAATTTGGTAAACTGGGATGCCGACCCCCAACGGGCAATAATATCCAGCATTTGATAACATTCACGGCTGAGGACTATGTAAGATTTCAGCTTAGTGTACTGTGTCTGCGGGGCAGGATGTGGTAAAGGCGTCACCTTACTACGGTAGAGCCACTTGACCCTTTCGCCTGTCCAGCTAAAAACATGCTAGTTCTGCAAAACCTTGCTTCGCCTTTGCCTTTGAAGGTGCCATAAGGCCTCTGTTTATTGTGTGATATTTTAAACTCACCTCCCCCACACATTTCACACCACAGCTGCCCACCTCCTCTACCCCACCCCCGCCACCTCCTGTCAGTTTACCCTGGTCTGAAGTTTCAGTGTTTTTTCAATTGTTTGCTTTGGTACACAAACCAGAGAATGCGCAGCACCGATTTCCGCTCACCCTGACCTTTAAGGCTACGCCTGTAACGTTGAGCTGTGCAGCTTGGAGATGACAAGGGGGGCAGCTTCGTGTCTAAAAGGTTCTGCGGCGTGATGGGGGGGGGTTGCAAGGTTGCGAAAGTGGCTGGGATGCGTGTTACCAACCTGGTATATCATTTAGTGCTTTCTCTTCTTTCTTCTTTTTGCACGCTGTGCTGGAGGAACAGTCTTACACAACTCACGTTGCAGGTTAAAACCAGTCATGCAACCACTACTTTGGTTTCTTTTTAGGCCTTTCCAACTGTTTTTCCAAATTTTATCGTGACTGGCGCATCTCCTAAGATGCGGACCGCAGCCAAACCTCTTACTAATCCTCTGGCCAGAGGCTACGATGTGAGTCGCATCTCTTCTTCCTTAAATTCTCGAAGATGGACAGGTTACCAAGCGGCTCTCCATGGCCCCGAAGAACCCTTCGGTCAGCGAGTGGGACTGAACCACGAAGCCTACAACCCCGGGCCTCTTTTTCCATTTTTTAGTGTTTAAGAGAAGCAATGAACGATGGACAAAAATACCGTATAGAAGAGTCAGTACTAAAAGTGCAGCCGTACTCTTCCTTTCCTCAGGTGAAATGGATCCGTCCGCATCATAGTTGTCATTTTAGGTGCTTACTGGGATCTTCTCAACTCTTAAGCTGCTTTAAAGGTGTATTGGCACAATCTTTGCACGGACGCATCTGCCAAATTCTGGCAGGGGGCCGAAAAGCCCGACCAGCAAGGCCGAACTCCAGCGATTTGACCCAAACGCAGGGAGGGAACCTTGTCAGCTGCGAACTTTGGTACCCGGTTCCGTTCTGCTGACGTTCTCGCACGAATCTGTCCATGCCAGAATACTTTCGCGCAGCCGGATCGGCGCGTTTACGACCGAAAATGACCGCTGTTGTTTGCCCCCCCTACCCGGCGGTGGACAGATGTCCACAAGCATTTTCTCTGTGAATATTCCCGTTTGCCCATGTTTATACTTTTGTAAGTGTAAAGTTTGCAGAGGTTCAGCGAAACAGGATGTGGTCTGAGCGATCACAATTGTCTCTATTTATACCTCAGTGGGTTGTGCGGGACCAGCAACCCGGTCGTGTTTCTGCTGCTGAGAAGCGCGCGCACATGTGTGCGCGCGCGTTGTACGTTGGTGACGACTCCGCTCTTTTCAACTTCCTGTGATGCACACGTCATAGCATCAGCGTTGCGGTTTGCCTATTTCACCATAAAATGTCACTGGGCACTTTGATCGTAAGGCAGCCTGAAATATCGACCCGAAGACGAGGCGAGGATTGTAGATCAGGAAGCCGAGAGTGACGGAGCGCAGCTTCTGGTGCCACGGCATCAAGACCGAAGCCCAGTTGGCCACAGCGCACCGGACTCAAAGGTAAATCTGCTTTTCTTTTTCCTTATTCTGACTTCCAGGAAGGAAAAGAAGACTTTCTCGTAGTTTATTAATTTGCAAACTTACCTCGAATGTCATTCCTTTGCTCGCGCTTAATGCACTTAGAAAACATGGCTTAAAAAAGGCGGCTTGTCCGACTGCGATCGTGAAAAAGCAACATGCTCGGCGTTTTTTAAAAGGATGAAAATGTCAGTTATTTTTCCACGCCGTTCTTTTGTTTTTCAGCGATGGTTATTTTTGAAGCCCGCAGCGAAAAGGACATTTGATGCGGCCCTGATGCGAGCAAACCCCACGCGTGTGGGTTTAGAGAGAATTTCTACGTGGTGGCTGAGAGGTATCAGCTGTAACTCACAAACATGACCAAAGTCAAAACAGATACCCGCCCGTCCGATCTCGTGAAATGGCAGCACCTGTGTTTTTATTTCATGCCGGTTGTCAGGAGTTTGCTGATCTGGCATTAGAGAGGAGATAAGACGCGGCGTCGCCGTTCGCTTATTACCTGCCACCTAGGTTGGGTTTGGGTTTGCCTTATGCTGACACCTTGTCGCCAAGGAAGGTGCCTGTAGGAGGGATGCTATCTCATCAGCTTCTTATGCAGCTGCAGGAAGATGGAATGATTTCAAGCAGATAACTTGCGTCAGTGTAATTTTGCAGAAATGTGGAAGGTAGAAACCCGGAGCTTAGAGCGGTGGCTTAGCGAGATCCAGCCGAGAGGACGGAGCTACCGCCAACTGTCTCCGAGTTGTCCTCTGAGATGTGAGATTCGCTGCCAACCGCTGGTGCCCACTTTCGGTTCTCGGTTTCCAAATGAGCAGCATCGCGCTCTGCAAGGTTGGCTTCTGTCAACAGCGCTCTTGCACCTCTCCTGGGATTTGCTCCTGAGGTGTGCGCCGTGGTCGGACCATCGAGCCGACTGCGACGATGACTTCCTCTGGCGCAAAGAAATTCATAAAGGAGCGCTGCGGATGAAGAAACCGCTCAGACGCAATCGTTTCCGAGGGCTGCCGGTGTGATGCTGCTCACCGATACTAAAGCACGTTCTTTTATCGCCATACAGGTTGACATGGCAGAGGCTTTGACGGCACCAGTGTTACTCAGCTCTGTTATTCTTCTCCTCCTGCTACAACCCCAGCTGAGCTTTGCTTCCCACAGTAAGCATCCATCTCGCACTGGGGCCACCATGCACCGACTTGTGCATCGGTGTGTACAAACGGTGCTGGGTAAAAAAAAATTGTGCCCTGATGTTCTAAATCAGTGCCGGTGGGGAAGGTCATACATGTACAAGATCGCAGTTACGCATCTGCAGTCATGCCTGCCATGCCCATGGGGGGTTTTAACTGCTAAATGAGATTCTGAAGCAGCATAAATTACAACAAAGCATCACGACGGCAGAGGTGCTTCTGCTTAGAGCTGGAGTTTCTCCTTGTCAGAGTCAGATGTTTAAGATGGCAGCAGATACAACACAGCTGTTTCCTCATTCCCTTTCCCTTTTCCTTTCTTCAGACCTCACTTGCGTCAATGACTACATCAATAACATCACCTGCATTTGGCACAACTCATGGGCATGGCCAGGTGTGGCCTGCACGCTGCAAGGCACCAAGGCAGAGAAGTAAGTCTGCGCGGAAGTGGACGGGTGCTTTGGGCGCTCGGTGATAATGAACACCCCTCAATATGCAGTTGACCCAACAAGGTTAAGTTTCCCGGGTAAAAGATTCCAGTAACCTCTGCTCTTCTTCACCAGGATGAGGACCTGCACCCTGGAGCCTCTGAATGGACCAGAGGACACTTTGCAAGGCTGCCACCTGATTTTTGAACACATAGTAAGCCAGAAATTTGCAGTATTTATTTAAGTAAATGGCAGTTCATGAGACATGACTTGCAATGACATCTCATTCCTTTGTGCAGTCTTAGTTCTTAGTTCAGTCTTAAATTCAGCAATTACAATGCAGGTTATACTTGAGCCTGAACAAATGATTTCAATGGCACGGCGATATTTTCACTCGCATCTTGAGGCTTGAAGGAGGCGGTATGAAACATATTGGGTTTTCTCCTCCTTGCACACATGTAAAATCACAGCCCAAAGGTTATTCTTGGCAAAAATGCAGAAATTGCCCTCATTTCCCTTTGCTCGCGAATACACGTCAGCTGTACAATTCCCTTCCTCGCACATTTGGCACATAAGAGCATTAAATCAGTACGAACTGAAGCTCCTTCCACAAATGTGCGGTTGACTTAACTAAGCTAACTTGGACCAAAAAAAAATTATATTCAATCATAATTCCGTCAGACTTTGGAAAATTTTTATCTTTAAATAGTGAAATGTAACTTATTCCTGCTAGATATTATAGTCTTTTGTCCTGAATTTGCATTTTCTCTGCATTCTAGTTATGTCCTTGTGTTCATTCCCACACATTTTTGTTACACCGTCAGAAAAAAGCTCTTTTCATTGTTGAGGTACACCAACAAATTTCAGGGTAAACTATAAAGTCCTATCTCTTATGTGCTTTGCTTAAATTTACAGGATGGTTATGATTGTTGAAACAAAACTTAATCAAAAGGCACCATCATCCTGGGTGAAATAGTTTTAAATATTTACAGTACGCAAAGCTTTATTCAGAATTTAGAAATTGTCCATTGTGATTCAGATCACAACAGGAGCTTAAACTTTTCAAGCCATGAACTCAGCTACTTGGACGCTGCAGCATGATGGCGAGCCCGAGGTGTAGAGGTTAAATTGTGTTGCCCACTTTTGTTTTCATTTTTTTCAGAACTTCAATGTTTTAGACAAGATACCGCTTACCGTTAAGTGCGGAAGCTTTGCCGTTGAAGGCTGGAAAGAATACAAGCCGAGCATGTTTAGTAAGTATGCCTTAAGTTTGATCACAGTCCCTTGTGCTCAGTTCTCACTGGGGTCAGCATCGCTTGAAATAATTGCGGTCTGGATGGGAGTCATTTGTAAAATAAATAAATAAATAAATAAATAAATAAATAAATAAATAAATAAATAAGAAATGTTACCAGAGCGATGTTAATGTTGTTGTTGGTGATGTGCATTTGTTTTTCAGTCAAAATGCATCCGCCTGACAGAATTGGCGTCAACCATACCAACATATCGTGGGGCCCAGGCTCACCTTTTTCAAAAAGAATTTTCACGTACAGATTCCAGGTCCAGTTTAAGCTGCAGACCCAGCAATGGGAGGTGAGCAGAGCTGAGGAGCTTTTGGGGGAGTTAGGCTGTGCTGTCGACATTGTGACAAGCCTGACATCTGTTCCTTCTAGGATGCTAAGGTGATCAACGTCAGGAACAACCAAAACTGGTCAAACCTCAATGCGGAGAACCTTGAGAAAGGAGAGGTCTACCAGGCCCGGGTTCGAGTCATACCAGACAACGAAGGTCTTGCTGGAGAGTGGAGTGACTGGAGCCCTGTTTTTACTTGGACATCTTTGGTCGGGATGCGTTTCAGAGTCAAAGAGCTAGAAAGCGGTACTGCCATCCATTCATTCATTACCGGTATTATGTCTTAAAGTTACTCAAGTAAAATTATTCCAGCTGCACTATCATACATTTCATTCGATCCTTCATCTTGATTGTCATGAAGAGACTGAATTAAGTCAGTATTTTCAGTCATTTGTGGCTCATCATCTCCACAAACTGTTCTGAGCTGAACACTGACCCGGCCACCATCTGTTTGTGTTCCAGGGGAGGACTGGATGTGGCTCACTGTGGGAACATTGGTCAGCCTCACATGCTTAGTCCCGATACTCCTGGTGTGCACTGTCTGCCGGGACAAATGGTAGGGCCCCAGAAACCGCTCACTTCGGCTCACTCGGGCCTTTGGCGCGCCAAGTCGGGGTCTCACCACCTCTGCTCTGTCTTTCCCAGGCTTTACAAGGTTAAGTTCCAGCACATTCCAGATCCCTCAAAGTACTTTGATGCCCTCAACTCAACGCATGGCGGAAACTTCCAGGTAACCAGCCGAAACGCCGGCAGTATTAAATCCTCCTTTAACCTGATTGCATCCAATATACTGAGGATTTTAATGAAAGATTTACCCTCCATTAAGCTCCTTCCAAGTCATACCAAAGTATATCATCAAGATCAGCAGATCTCTCGTGTGACGCGTCTCACCGATGTTCAAGGAACAACTCCACCACAGCAAAAGCCCCAGGTTCCCTGGGAAATGCATGCAGATTTTTGCCCCTTGGTGTGGTTTTCTTTGTTTCTTTGAATCCGTCGAAGGAACGGATACACACAGGAACCCTGTCTCTTTCTCTTTTGCTTCCCCCCCAGTGCATATTCAGCACCTTCCAATGATAAATGATGAAGGTTTTGTTTGAATAACTAAAGGGGGGACTGATTATAAAACCGACCGCAAAAACCGTTTTTAAGTCCAAGATTAACCGTTTTTAGTGAATACAGTCACCTGCTGACCTCACACGTTGGTGCCACACTAAAGCTTTCCTTCTTGTTCCCAGTTTTTTTTCCATATGAGTCCCAAAACAAAGATTTGTATGAGTAACTAAAAAAAGGGGCAGTTTTTTTATACGCATCTCTCACTGTTAGGCAGGTGCAGCTCTGTTTCTTCTGCATTGTGGTTGAAATTTTTGCACAGCCTGCATGAGAAACCAGGTTTTTTGCCAGTGCCCAAGTTGTGGTCGCCCTTGTTTTCTGTCAAAGTGCTTCTCGGTTTTCTCGTCTGTCGCTGTGGTCAGGTGTTTTAAGGGCTTCAGTGCCAGGGAGCGAAGAAGTTTTTTGTGTTTCTGACTCGGTACAATTGGACCGGCCCCACCTGAGCATGCAGGGAATGTCTCCTAAGGCTGCGTGAAGTTAGCCACTGGTGGTGGTGGTGGTGGAGGAGGGGGTGTTTGTCTTTGCTCAACTCCCAATGACATTTCTTTGTCATGAAATGAGTCTACGTTTCTTTCCTTTCCCCGTCTCGTCTGACTTTCTCTTGCACTGCTTTTGTTTTTCCTTCCCTGATCTTCTTGCTCTCACCGATTCTTGCCACGTCTCCCTTTGCCCGACCTTCTCCAGCCATCTCACCCAGGCCGCGTTCACCTTCATGGTGGAAAGCACACACTATCCGTAGGCAAACCCTAGCATCTGTTAGTGTTTGACTCTATTTTGATTCATGTTTCTTGCAAAAGGGCCACCAAGGTGGTGTTGACTTCTGTTCTTACTCTTTATTAAAGCAAAGAGGTGCTCTGAAAGAGCGGTAAAATGGGTGCTAGCGCCGTACTCATGAGTAAAGTTACAGAGTAAAGGCCTCTGCAGGATGTCCATTACAGCGGCCTCCAGCCCATAACTCTCCTGTTCCCTTCCAGGAGTGGCTGAGACCCACGTTCACCCCGCACTCCTTTGACATCCATCAATTCTCAGAAGACATCTCGGCCGTGGAAGTGTCCACTGTGAAGGACACAGCCCCACTGACCTGCCTCGACTACAGCAGCCTGGCCGAACAATGGGAAAGCAGCGGCCAGTCCTTCTACTCCAACATGGGCTACTTCTACTCCAAGTACCCCAGCTCTTATGAGATCGAGCCCTGTTCTCTGTATTTCAGTTACCAGCCAGGGGAGGGCCTGTGTGGAAGGGACAAAAACACACACGGCACAGTAAACCAGGGTCCCCTTCAGCCGAGCTCCTCTTACGAACGTCTCGAGCACCTTGGAAAAAGCAGCGGGCAGCCGGACTCCGGCTTTGGGATGGCATACGATGATCAGGGAATGGCAGAAGAGGAGGAGGATAGGGTGAAGGGAGAGGAAGAGGCAGAAGGGATGTTCACGGGTCCCGCTGAACACCGTTCTCCTCCGGCACTATCATTCCAGACTTCTTGCCACCCCTTTCTGCCCCACTACCCCCAGTCGCTTCACAGCTTCCCACAGCTCCTCCTCCCCATCTCCAGGTTTGGCTTGAATGGCCTAAGCTGCCCCAACCCCACCTTAGAGCAGCTTGGTGGACCCCCTGGAAGGTCTACCTCACTAAAGATTGAGCCCTCCAGTGGTGGTTATATGTCACTGCAGGACATGCAAGGGAACGATAGCAACAAGTCCGTCTGAGCACCCAGAAAGCTGTGATTTTGGTCGGAAAGCTGTGTGGCAACCTGAGGAGACAAACTTTTTCGGTCACCGAGGCTGTTTTTGGAGAACTGCTGAAACCGGGTAGCGGCTGAAATGGACAAGCAACCAAACACTCGAAGGACTCGTTCGTCAGCGCAAGTCCTTAAAAAAGACGTGAAGAGTGTTTTCGGAACCATTCTGTCCCCCGTAGCTTGGCCGCATCTCCTCACCTGATTCCTCACTGCCCAAATGACTGTTTGACCTGAATGCCTCCACTTACCGTAGTTTGGCAATGGACTGTGTCGGACTGACAGGCAGTGAAGGATGAAGACTGAGGGATGCTACCTGCAGGAGATGCCATTGTGTCCCTAGTCGACCAAGAGCCAAGCTTTTAAAGCTGCAGTGCAGCATGCCGTTGAATTTGGTAAGTTTGGCCTTGCGAAGCCGAACGGATGAGTAAGCACAGAGTCTGTGCGGTGAAAGTACAGCTCATGCTCTCCCTGTATGACTGTTATAAAAGTGAACCAATGATAATAAACCAAAAATACGTTTAGGGAGTCGTAATGATGAAAATAATCTTCATAAGAATTTGTAAGAATTTCAAGTTGAACATTACTGCTTGTTTTTTTTGTACACTGTTCACAAATATATTTAGAGCTTGAAATACTCATTTTGAATGGAAGCTCACATTTAATATAATTGCTGTTTAATTCTGAACTGTGTAATAATGTTCATATAAGCTTGTATTAGCGCTGCATAAATATTTCCTGTTTGCGACGTGTCCACCGCTGAGCTCAGGACCTCTACTGACATCTTTATGAACTCTGTGCTCCTGTATTTATAAGGAGCCGAAATGCATTATTCTGTTTTGGCTAGGGTGGGGGGTGGCGGCAGCAGACCTGGCCCCGAATTTACTAAATATTAATATTTCTTTTTTTGCTGCTAAGTGACTCACCAACAGGTTATCAAAACATATGAATAAAAAGAATATAACAAAAAAAGGTGACCTATTTTTGCATGCGTGTGCTTGCTTGTCCATTTCCTGGTGTGTGTGTGTGTGTGTGTGTGTGTGACCTTTAACGCAGGCACGGAGGGAGGGGGAGGGGGTGCTGCGTTGAGAGTGACACCTTTTCAAAGCACAATACTGGGGGGGAGGAGACAGGAAATGGTTCATGTTTTTGTGAAATGTTAAGCATGTTAGAGTCCCCCCCCACTGTCCCTGGTCCAGGGCCGCTTCTTATTCATGCAAACTTAAGATTGCAGGGTGAATTCCAGAACGTTCTGTCTGCGCGCAGAATTGAAAGATGCAGCAGGACTCATTTTTTCCAACAAAACCTGCAAAGTCCAACCTACTGCCACCAAAGTCCTCTTTCCAGGCTTAACAGACAAACAGAAAAATGATAACACTACGTTTGTTTAAAAAAAAAAAAAAAAAAAAAATAGTTGAAACTTAAGATGAGGCACGATGCAGAATTCAAACCTGTTTAAAATTAAAGCCAAAAGTTAAAATCTAAAATTAAATTAAGCCCAAAAGCTAGCGCATCCAGACCCTTACAAGAACCTCGCCCCCAACTATATGGTCAAATAGTCTATTGTTATTCTAATAAAAAAAAAATTTTTTAAATAAAAGTGGCAGAAAAAGAGATTACCGCACAGTTCAGCGGTATAACTGAGATGCTACACAGTACTGGAGGGTGCAGCAAGCGTGTGAGGAAAAGATGTTCGGGGATGTACGCAGCGGTCGGAGTCTTTTCCGTATTTGCCGGAACTTTCCGGATCCTCGTGGACAGGACCTCTGCTGAAAACAGGCCGGTTGTTTGCGAACGGTTCTGCTTTTCCGCGCCAGATAGTTCGCTAGAGGAACCTTCGCCACCATTCCTCAGCAAGTCCGTAAAAAGCCCGAACAACAGCCTCCTCCCACGTACTTTTTATTTGTGGAAAAAGAAAGAACAACAAACTGAGAAGGCAGATATGACTCAGGATTTCTTGGTACTCTGCTCTCAGGAATCGGCTGTGCTGACATAGAAAAAAAAGCTATATTTGTCCTGTTATTTTCAGGAAATTTTTCAACCGGTGTCTGGTGGTGCAGCGAAAAGGTAATGCAAGCAAAACATCTCCATCGTCGTCCACATTTTGCTGAAATGTTAGACATTTGCACAGTTGTTCACCCATTTAGACGGCACAGAAATTTTACCAGATCTGCAGGACCTGAACTTCGATTTGGGCTTCCTGGTTGCACGGCGAACGCCTTTTAGCACCATAGCACCTCGCAAGGCAGATGACTGAACATCACCAAAATGCTGGGACCTTGGGGTATTGCCTACTGCCAACCCAACATGTAAAAACCTGGAGATTTTCAGTTCCTTAAGAAGTGAGAAGTATGCTTATGGTTTATATAGCGACCCTGGTTAGAACCAAAGAAGGTACAGGTGCAGATTCTCAACCTTCACGGTGACCTCAGTTCACCTCAATGTTCATGAACAGGCCAAGTACACGAGGGTATGAAACCACAATTGCTTTTGAACAATTTATATTATAATAAAGGTGCTATTCTGTGATGACCAATTTTTCCATGTAAGCACCACTACTTAATAAAAATAGTGTTTTTTGTATGATCACTCACATTTTTGGCAAATGTTCCTCACATCTTCCGCCGGGGTGTGTAATCTTATGAGCAGAGCTGTAGATGCGGCCGTCTTTGAGAGATGATTATTGAGGTTTTGCAAAATTGGACGCCAAATTTATAACAAATGCTTCTTCTGAAGTGGTGCTGTTGGTGGGGATGCACTAAGCCGCTTGTAGGTTTATGCCTTGTTTCGAAGAGATACGGTAACAGATCCTGCTTCGCCCCGCTTCACGTGAGGACTGGAGGGACAACCGGGTGGGAAGAAGCGGAGCGCTAGCGCTGCCTGGGTGAGAGAGAAAGAGAGAGAGAGAGAGAGAGGGAGAGACAGGGGAGAGAGGGAGGGAGGGAGCGGAAGAGAGGGAGAGAGAGGGGAAGAGACAGAAGGGAGGGGGAAAGAGGGAGAGAGAGGGGGAAGGGGGAGCAAGAGGGGGAGCGAGAGAGAGGGAGAGACAGGGGAGAGGGGAGAGAATTTGAATATGAAAAGCCCTTTATTGGGTCAAACGTGTATTATCATAAACAAACACAAGCATAACAGCTCATTCACATATTACATCAGACAAACAAAAAAGAGTGGCAGAAAAAAACAAAGTCAAAAAGTTAACTGCAAGCTGAGGGAGAGAGGGAGAGAGGGGGAGAGACCCAAACCCCCTGTGCTTCCAGGAAAGGCTCTGGACTACCAAGGAGAAGCAGTTGCTGAACACGAAATAAATGTTTGTCAGATGTACAAATTTTGGGAATAAACATTTTTGATTAAAAAAGAGAAATAATGAACAAGCCGTCCGACCGGCCTAAAATGCCCAGAGGTGAACGTAAGCGGAAAGAATGACAAAAAAGCTAAACTTTCTTTGAAACCATAAACACTGTTGCCTGAATAACATAACCCATTGAGCAGCATGTGGGTTAACAGTTTGAAAGAGTTTATTTTCAGACAAATTCCACACAGCCCGGCTCAGGACCAAACCGACGTGTCCCGTGCAGATGTACATCCTGAAGGTCTGTGTGAGTTTGCATCATTACAAATGAAATGAAAAGTGCTGACATGGCACCGTGGGGCGAGCAGCCCCTCCGAGCACCACCTGTTCTGATCTCTGTTGACTTTTTCCATTTGACGTCACCCTGTCGAGACTGAAACACCTAAATTTTTGTCTCTGGAAGTCCCCTCGCTCACTGTTCCTCCCCTTCCACCGAGGCTGCGACCGGCAATTCAGGTCGCTCCAGCCCCTCACCTGAATCCACAAGATCAAAACACTATTTTTCGGACATCTCGGGGGATACGATCTGCAAGTCTGAACCGTGACCGAAGACCGAAATTTGCTGCAGGTGGACTACAGTCGAGCTCTAGACGCATCTCAAGAAAAATTAAAGCAAACACCTGGCCACAATTTGCAGAGCCATAGCAAAGGGTCTGAATACTTGCATGAAAGAGAGATTTCAATTTTTGATTTTTAATATATATGAAAGCTTTTCTGACAGCACATTTTCACTTTGTCACTATGGGTTTTTGAGTGTAGACTGATGGGCAAAAATGACAAATTTAACTGTTTAAAACTCAGTCTATGACATAGTGAGGTGTGCAAAGTGGAAAGGGTCTGAATACTTTCTGAATCCACTGTATATTTAGAGTATGAAACATTACTGTGTCAGACAAATGGCTGAGAATGTTCTAGATCTGGTGAAAGTTAGTGCTGAAAAAATCCTAAAAACAACACTGCATTTTCTCCAGAAGATCTTATCGGGCTTCAAGTCGTTGACAGACTGGACTGATTTCCATCTCCTTGCGTTGACCAAAATCCCCTTTTTGGGTCTAGTCTTGGTTACCTATCGATCACCTTTTGCTGATCCTTGTTTGCTCTTTTTTGGTTTGCATGTTTGCAAGGCTTAAAAAAATTAAAATTAAAATTATAAATTGTCTATCATAAAATACGCTCTAACTTTTCTTTCTTCAAAGAAAAGTGTAGGACTTAAGGAAAATAACACTTCAAGAGGACTGAGCGAATTTCCATCGCAGAACTGAGCCCGGAAAAAAAAGTCAAAAGAGTTTATTTGTCACGTACATGGTTGTACACCATGTAGCGGGGCACATTTCACTACATGGTGTACAACCATGTACGTGACAAATAAACTCTTTTGACTTTTTTGACTTTGAACTTCACAGCCTCTGCATTCGACAGGGACCACCGTGCTTTCTTTTTCATCTGGGGGGCCTGATCTTTGCAGACATATTAACTTAAATGTAAATAAGTCTAAAAAAACAAAAACACGCAGGGAAAATTTAAACATTAAAAGATATTAAGTAGGCTTTACTGGAGATGTTAGCCCAAGAAAGTAGCTTTCGGCCATAAGGAGTAAATCGAGTTCATTGTAATTTGGCCAAAGCAACATTTTCGGGAGGAAGGTACTGGACTAGAATGCGCCCAACCATCATGGTGTCGCTGTTGAAAAGTCCTCATCCCCTAATGCCCATGCTGAGCCTCCCATCCCACCACCAGCTCATCTCAACAACCTCAGCAAACAGCAGCGGATTCTGAGCCCAGACGGATGGTCGACAAAGCGCCGACGTGAAGCCACAACAGTCCGATACTTTCAACTTCCGGAATCGGAGAGCTCCACAGTCTGTATACAAGTCCAGATGAGTCAGGGGTCCACTTGTGTGGCAGGGGTCTAGATGGGGTCCATAAGCAGTGGCACCCCAAACCGTACTGCTCTGTACACAGCAGGCAAACACATGAGCCAGACTGCCACTGCACCACATAAAACAAATAAAATTAAACACAGAAATCCACGCACTATGGCTATATGAGTGAGCCCCCACCCACACCTAAAACACACAACCGCGAGGTCATTTAAGATCACACCACATTTTGCTTCAAAGCCAAAGCGACTCATGCAAAAAGCTGACACTGCAGGTTTCAACGTATTAAACTACACGCTAGATAACACAGCCTGGATCAAGTTGCAGACTGAGATGTTTCTTCTTCAAAGAAAAGTGTAGGACTTAAGGAAAATAACACTTAAAGAGGACTGAGCGAATTTCCATCGCAGAACTGAGCCTGGAAAAACGACAGAACATTTCAGAACGAAAATGTGCACTGCATAGCCAAAATTATGTGGACACCTGAGCGTCACACCCATGTCTACTCGTTGAACCTCCCATTCCAAAACCATGGGGATTAATATGGAGTTGCCCCCCCCCCCCTTGCTGCTATGAAAGCCCCCGCTCTTCTGGGAAGGCTTTCCACCAGATCTTGGGAATTTGTGCTCATTCGGTCACAAGAGCATCAGTGAGGCCGGGCAAGAAGGCCCGGCTTGCGGTTGCCGTTCCAGTTCATCCTGAAGGGGTTCGGTGGAGTTGAGGTCAGAGCTCTGTGCAGCCCCTCAAGTCGTTCAGTGTATGTTGTCAGCACAATAAAACCTGGGCGGGTGTCCATTTGGAGCAAAGGCACAAAGTACAGAAGACCGTCCCTATGGCGTTTCCTCTCCCCCCCCCCGTGTCCCTTTTTCATTGACTTCATTTTCTTTGGAGCTTTGCTATAAAGCGCCAGAGGGTGTATGTTGTTGGAACCCTCACAACTGGGCTAGGGGCATGGCTGAAGTGGGGGCAGGAGGGGGAGCAGCTGGTTGTGTGCTTAACCAGGAGGTCCCACAGGATGTTCCACATGTTCATACATATTCCCTTAAAAAACAGATGTAGGAGGACAGAGGAAGTGTACACATAGATCACGATACAGCCCAAGTAGATAAAGAGGGACAGAACCACAATCTGATGGGCAACCAGCAACCATACAAACGCTGCATTCACTATAGACCTCTTTTCACCTCTACTTTTGTATTCTTGCTGCTATTGTCACTATTATTTCTATAAATTTTATTGCTTGTTTTCAGCTGAATAAACTTCGGACCTAAATCGAATGGCCTGCACGGGTTCCTCGGTTTATGAGCACAAGTGGAAGTCCATTTGTAGCTCAGATAGGCAGTAAATCCAAAGTCATCTGTACTGCAAAATCAATAAAACCTCAGAAATAGAAACATCCCTTGATGTGTTTGCTAAGTTCAAAAAGTTGTTATAATTTTTGTTAACTTTGAGGAACTTTAAAACTGCTGAAAACAAGTCATTTCTGAAACCTAGGAACTCTAGAAAACCAAATTCACCTTTCCTCATCATATACAGCAAAGGGTCAAAAAGGGTCAATAATATAGACATCCCCTGATTTATTCTACATTCTATAAAAGTCTAGAGTAAGGCTATAATTTATACAAAACATTTTAGCATCTGTATAAACTTTGAACTAAATTAAAATTAGAACCGATTTTTAACACATTAAACAAACATAAGTCATTTGCACAGACTTTCATACGACAGCAATTCTTGACACATTCATCACAAACATGTGCACGACTCTCATTGTGCTGTTCATCTCAGACACACGCAAGCAGGACGCGAATGAACTCAGTTCCACACTCCTACTCTATTTTGTGCATTTTACTGCCCACTCTTGGCCAGGTGTGGAACTGCAAGTCATTTTCACTCCACAACAGACAGAAAAGTTAGAAATCCAATAAATGAAGAAAGTACGGTTAATAAAAACCAGGGAACGTCTTTGCACCGTCAAAATGTGTAACTTGAACGTTCACCATTTTGTGAATTTCTTAGATCATTAAATGCAAAGGCTGATTTATTTTGAAGGGGCTCCTCTGCCAGTTTTGTAAATGAGGTTACCATTTTAGTAGTGCACTGCTGAAAGATGCAAACTGGACTGGAGTGACAAAGTGGGTGGGGGGGACAGGATGGATTTAGAAACAGGAAGTCTCATGAGCTATCTCAAATACTTTATAAAGCTGGAGGGTGAGATAACGACAGCAAGAGAGACAAAGACTGAAACAGAGCAATGGACAGGGTTAGACAGAGAGGGACATCAGGAGCCACGAGCAAAGCAATGAGCAGAGATTCAGTAACAAAGAAAAAGGAAAGCGGGAACAGCACACTGGTGGGAGCACGGATCTAGGGCAGCTGACACCATATTCTGGGAGGGGCAGCCTAGCCACAATTACAAAACAGCCCATGTGGGTTTGCTCAGAGGACCCCAAAGGGAGTAATGTGCTCCAGATGTGGGACCGCTGCACATACGCACCAGTCTGCAGCTGGATCTGAACTCTTGGAGTGCGGTCGAGCTGAGCGAACCCAGAGTCCTTGGAAGTAGAGGAGAACCCTCCCCTGTGCAGCCCTGCAGAGCAGCAACTGCCACGTGTGATCACCGTTCCACATTCGCGCCCGCTCTTCTCCCCTCGCAGCCGAGCGACGGAAACCCAGACGTCTCAGACAGAAATGGGGGCAGTGCACAGTAATTCCCGTTTACCCTGTTTTTCCCCTCTCGTTTCACTTTCAGGCAGGTTTCCAAAGTTCTCTCAGTAATGCCTTACACAGCACGGGGTGCCTGTGTGCAGTAAGAAATTATATTCCATCCCGCCTGTGCCCAGTGCTGTCTTTAGGGGGCGGTAAACACCCAAGTCCAGGGCTTACGTCACATTAACTTTGCGTCACCTCTGGGTCAGACCTGCGGCGTTTCTTCACTCTTTTGCTACCACAAAGCATTTGTCCGAGTCAGGGTCACCCGGTCCTGGAGGCCATTCTGTAGGGACAGGATGTTGGGTTAAGTAGGAGGCAGCCTGGGTGGGGGCCTCGTACTCTGTTTACCACATTTAACCTCAGACTAAATGCCACGCGAACCCCGGATAACAAGACGGCAGAGTAAATGAGGTAACGGCACAGCATGAAGCTGACGCTGGCAGAGGAACTCCAGCTGTTGCCCCACTGCGCGCCACATGTTTGACCCACACAGCTGAAATGTGTGTACATTAAGCGGGAACAAGAAAGGGAGAGACTGCGGGGGCTGAAGTGGGGGGAGGAGAGATGATGATGCACTGCAGAGGGATCCTGGAAGGAGGAAGGAGCAGCGAGGTTTGGAGATATGATGCGGAGATACGAAAACGCACGTAAGTCCACAATTATTACAGTACGGGAAGGGGTGGTCCCGGGGAGGGCGTGAAAGGACAGGTAATGCTGGACAGTGAGAAAGGAAGTGAGAAGACATCATGCCCCCCCGGGAGCATCCAGATAAGCACCTGGCCTTCAGTGGTCCTCAGTGTCCAAGCCTCGGTGGAGGTGCCAGTAAGGACTGAGGGACGATGGGGGTCACGAGTCCTCCCGGCCCCAATGCAAATAAATGCGTGGAGGCCAACCCGTTTTTCGGGAGCGGCCTCGGAACGTCTGCTGGACTCAAGTGAAATGTAAACCGAACGTAGCCGCGAAGCATTTTAATCCGAAGCGAAAAGCTGCTTCCGGAATGTGCTGCGAACCCGAGTGACCTCGGGTTGTGGCGGACAAGCAGTTACCGCAAGTGTTCAGGAGGAGGGTGTCCACCATTTATAGTCGCATTATTATTATTATTATTATTATTATTATTATTATTATTATCCATTTATTTTGAACATTTATATTAAATGTGGTCTGGAGCCAATGCCAGAGTGGAGCAACAACAATAGCAACCATAATAATAATAATAATAATAATAATAATAATAACTATATCCAAGTTTCATATTTCCCCCCTTGGATACTTAAATATTGATGGTGCAAGAATGTAATCTGGGTAAATGTTTCTGGAAATTTGTTTAATTTTTTTACAGTTCGTTTTGGCGTCGGTGCTGGGCAGTCAGTCGATTTGGTGAAAGCGCGGAAGAAACCGACGGCTCTGCATGTGGAGAGAGGGAGAGAGACGGATAAAGAGAGAGAAAGACGAATGGAGAAAAGTAGGCAGAAAGAGAGATAGAAGCCAGAAGGAGGGAGGGAGACAAAGATTAGTGGGAAGTGAGGAAGGAAGGAGGGAGGCACAACGAGAGAGAGAGAGAGAGAGAGAGGAGGAGAGAAAAGAGAGAGGAAGAAGGACGGAGACAGCAAAGCAGCTCGGCAGGAGGACAGAAGGAAGGCAAGGGTGAAGGGGACGGGGCGGTTCGCAGTGCCACAGCCGATCCAGAGGAGCGCGCCCTGCAGTCCGTTTGTCCGTCCGTCGGCAGCGCTCTTCGCCCGCAGGTACCGCCACGTCATGAGGCTCGGGGAAGCCCTCTTCCTGGCCGCCTGTGTGGACGCTCGCAGCCCGGGGCGCGAACGCGTATCCGAATCTGCGACGGGCGCTGTCCGTTTTCATACTCTTCACCTGTATTTTATTTTGCGCTGCCGGACAGTCCGCTGCTCCTCAATGCTCCTCTAGGCAGCAGGGCATTCCGGGTCCGAGTGGGTATGTGGATCAAGGGGACTACAGCAGAGGTGGGATTCGAACCAGCAACCTCCCGTCGCAGTGTCCTTAAGTACGCCGGCGCTGCTCCTAATTCCTAATTCCCGGTTGGCAGTTTTGCCCGTTTTCAGGTTCCGCTTGCGTTTGGGGAGAAAGAACTTCACAGAAGAGATAGACAAGCACCGCATGTGTTTGTGTGGTCGGAGCCCCAGCTCACAGTGTAAGACAGAGAGAGCAGGAAAGGTTAGAGTTTGTGAAGACAGGGGGTGCAGACGGGTCGACGCAAATGCCAGGTACACATGCCTGGAGATCGGTGGCGCTGGGCGCATCCCGCACGCTCGGCGACAGGTGCGGCTCTGCAAAGTCCACACACAGCAAAGACCGTTGAGCGTCGATGGAATTATCGATTCTTTTCACCATCTGGACCTTTAAAGTTGGATGAGCTGCTACTGCGGCCCAGCAGGAGTGAGAAAGGCCACTCGAACCCCTGTAATGAGTGGATGAGCGTCGTGGGATCACTACTGCGGCATCAATAAGCGGGCTATGCCGCTTAACTTGCACCTCGTGCCTAAACCTATAGTGGCACTGTGGGAAATTCGGCCCCTGGGTTCGAGGAAGCCCTTCCGAATTTAAGCGATGTCCCCCTTCTTCGCTTGCCGGTTTTGGGTCTAGAAGAGATGGAGATGACTTCACGCTGAACCACGGTTTTCTCTCAAAAAAAAAAGTTCCCATGATTTCACAGCTGGAGTTGGGTCCCAGAACGCATCTGACCGGGCGCGAGAAAAAGCAGCCTGATCGGCCGAGCGTTGGTGTGACGCTGCGGTCGTGCGGTCATCTGGGTAGCGTTTTGTTTGCTCAGGATGTTATTTTGAGCAGAACTCAAAGAGCTGTAATTTTGGGTTTCTTCTTTTCCAGAATTCCGCCCTACAAATTATTGCATGAAGCGTTTAGCTGTGCCCTCCAAGCGTGTTAAAGTGACCCAACAACAGGGGTGCGTTTCCCTTTTTGGCCTCCGTCTGCACTACATTTTGCTGGCGTGCGCGTCTGAAAACGATACGCCGTGTGATGTTACGAAGGAACAAATTGGCTGTCGTTCTCGCCGCTGCCCGTGCTGTTCTGGAAGTTTCCGCAATCACCCCTACCTTAATATACCTGGCTGTCGATCATCATTCTGGGGAAGAGGGCGACCGGTGACTGTCGACGTTGGTCTTTCAGGTTCAGCTATGCTCCGTCCGCTTTTGTTGCTACTCCCCCTGGTGGCTTCGGTCCCGCCTCCCTCCGGCGCCCCAAACAAGCTCTGCCACCGCTGCTGTGACCACCTGGACTCCGCAGACGGGGCTTCGCCGCAGACCGCCATCCCAAACCAAATGCCGGAAGTGCGCACATACATCAACATGACCATCCTCAAAGGTGCGCCCCCCCCCCCTCCTCCGACTTCTTATAGCATGACTTTTGGTGCAGAAATGAAGCTTCTGCATCCGGGTCTGCACGCGCTTTATGAAAAGAAACCTAAACAGATGATGTATTCATTAAATGAAGAAGCTCAGGTGTCACCTTCAGGTGTTACAGCAGTTACATTCCTACTACAGCCAAGAGCGTTTCGGCCTCCATTTTGCTTACTGCACATATTTATGAAGCTAATCCTCCTACCAGTTTTACTGTACTCTCAGAACCAATGAGTAAGAGATACAAACATGGCCACTGGCCAACATAACTTAGATTCAAGCAGTTTTTTTTCCTCTTGGGACATCGGAGCTCTTAAGCAGTTTGGCTTCAGCCTCCCCAGTATGACTACAGCAGCCCAGCCCTGCAGAATAACAACACTGCATGGCCTCTCATTCTGGAGAAGCCAAACTGCTGCAATTCATGGACGAAACGTGTTGCTCTCTGCCTGACGGAGGCCATTAAGTCCACGTTTTTTGAAACTCATTTTTTCCCCCCTTCTTCCTCCGGCTTTCAAGTTGGAAGTGGCGGAAAATGCAACCCGCAGGAGCTCCTCTTCGAACAAACCTGGCGCCAAACCTGCCTATGTGGCGGAAAAAAAATTCCGCTATGCAGATGACATAGCTCCTGAGATAACTAGATGGAGGTTTTTGGGCTTCACCAAGTGCAGATGCAATTTATCAAACATAAAAAGGGAAAGTTTTTTTTAGATAAATTGTACAATGCATTTTGCATGTGGTGCTAAAAAGCTTGCGTGCAATTGATTCCTGTTCTACGCAGGGGACAAAGGAGACAGAGGAGACCGGGGTACTCCTGGGAAAGCAGGTCTTGAGGGGTCACGAGGGTCCCGTGGTCCAGTAGGGACTAAGGGGAGCAAAGGTGAAGCGGGAGTCCCCGGTGATCCCTGCAAGATGCAGTTTTCGGCTTTCTCTGTGGGTCGGCGGAAGGCCCTGCACAGCATGGACTACTACCAGGCGCTGGTGTTCGACACAGTCTTCGTGAACCTCGACGAGCACTTCAACATGTTCAAGGGCAAGTTCTACTGCTACATTCCTGGGATCTACTTCTTCAATCTCAACATCCACACCTGGAACTTCAAGGAGACCTACCTGCACCTGATGCAGAACGACCAAGCCAAGGTGATTGTATACGCGCAGCCAAGCGACCGCAGCATCATGCAGAGCCAGAGCGTCATGCTGGAGCTGGAGCAGAACGATGAGGTGTGGGTTCGCCTCTACAAGCGTGAGCGGGAGAACGCCATCTACAGCGACGACGTGGACGTCTACATCACCTTCAACGGTTACCTTGTCAAGCCGAGCCAATGAATTGACGCAAAACATGACTCAACCACAAATTATGAAATTTCATCCTGAATTTTACAACCCAGCTTGAAGCCCTTTTTTGAGTACATGGCTAAGATGATCCATCCTGGACCTGGACTTGTATTGGTGTTAGAATGATGAGGGTTGGGGAAACTCAAGAAAATTATTCCAAAAATATATGAATATTTTGGACTTTCCGAACACTTTCCTGTTTTTAAACACTATAGTGTTGGTCTAATTTTGGATCAACCCTTTTGAGGACCGCTGGCTGAAGTTCAATGGTTTAATTTGGCTGGTAACCACCTCTTGCAGATACTTCCTGCTGGACTAAGTGAGCCGATGACCACTAGATCACAAGACCAAAGACCAAGCTGGACCGTACTGGTTAATTCAGAACTCTAACCCCTTGTTACCCTTTGATTTTTAAAAAATTTTTTTGGTGCTCAGTTTGACGTTTGTCCCTACTGGCTGTAACTTCAGATGAAGGTCAGACGGTGCGGACCGGATCGCCAGGAAACGAAAAGATGCCATTCTATCCTCCACGCTCAGCAGAAGGCCCTGCAGTACGAGCAGCAGCGTCTAACGTTTCCATTCTGTCCATTAAGCATTTCCAAGAAAAAGCTCTAAATTCCTGAAAGTGAAGCTCTTGAATAACAAAAGCACGCTCAGATCCGAACCCCACCCAAACTAAGCTCTGCTGCTGCTGCATGGGTGCAGGAGTCACGTTTCCAAACAAAGCGATCAGGTCAGCATTCACCCTGACGTTCTTAAGTCTGTCCTTCCAGCCTGAGGTCACGTTAGCAATTTCGAAGTTTGATCTACTGCCATCTCTGTGCTACTCGCTCCATCCGACTCCCGAAAGGCAGTTTGAGGTACTTCTTATTTTTTCGTTTCAGTTAAACAGCCAAATATCACGTATTGCTGTCATTATCTTCACTGCCATCACCAACACTGACCATGTGAAGTATATGCTTAACTTCCATCCATCCTCAAAAATCAGTGTAAAGTCATGGTGGACTGGAACCCATCTCAGAACCATGAAGCATAAAGCAGGTACACACTGGATAAGACGCCCGTGCACAAGTGGCCAGAGAGATTACTGGGCTCTGGATTCCTGAGCCAAGCTGCAGGGTTGGAAAACTTTACCACAGTAAAGAAATGGTGCTCTAAAAAGGTGCTATATAATACACTTCAACATGGTGCTAAGGAGCAGTACATTGAGAGCAGAAAGCTGAGCAGTCACGGTCAAGTCAGTGAAAGACTGAGAAAATTAAAGTAACGGACAGTCGATTTTATATATTTACAAATCTGTTGTATTACACTCTGGCAAAAGTTTTCAAATTCTTTGACATTCGGACTGGTTACCTGGATCAAACTATGGCTCCCGTAGGGGCCTCGGGTGAAATTCTTGCTCTAAAATCTGCAGACTGCTTTTTAATTTGCAAACTTCGCCAAATTACAGACAAATCACGAAGCCTGGAAACCTGCAATTGTGTTGCGACAAGAACAAAGGCGCAAGTAAAAAGGCAGGCAAGCAGAGACACCGAGTGCTTGCCTGGAGGCCCTTAAATAAGATTACTGTTGCCAAGGCAACAGCGACTACAAGAAGTTACCAAGAAGTGAAATTTTTTTTTGCCTTCACATTTCCGTTTCACAAATCTCACTTCAAACAGGTGCTACATGTTATTCTGTTATTTAATCAACTTCTTTGTTGCGTATGTAACCAATGTAAGCTGTGGTTCCTGTATATTAAAACCGACGCTTTATTGTAATGCACTCTGCTGTAATTATACTGTGTGTTGAAAAAGAATGTGAATGACAAATCCCTCCATACACACACACTAGGGACTACTATGGTCTCCAATACATCGGAAACACATCTTTGGACTGTGGAAGGAACCCCACACAAACATAGGACAAGCGAGCTCAACGTAGGGTGAACTGCAGTCAGACCCCAGGTGAGGCCGCAGCCGTGAGGTATTAGTGCCGCCGTCTCCAACGGCGGAGGCATCTCACGCTCACGTTACCCTGAGCCGCTGTGCTTTCCCACAAGGTTCAATTGCGAAATCGAGCGCGCAAGTTTAACGTTTCCATGAATTTTAAAAAGGCATAACCTGATCCGAGGCTAAAATGGACCAAATGCATCTCTGCTGTGAAATTCTCCAGGCTCCAGAAAATGAAAGGGGGAGCCCGTAAGGGTAGAACGGATGGCAACTCTACATCTTCTAGAAGGTTCACCCTCTGGCTCCCACGCCACCGCTAATGGTAGGGTTGCAGGCACTGCCAAACTGAGCAGCTCATTCTTTTGTCCCAGGAATGGACACAAACAAAAAAGGCTGGTGTGGACATTCCTCATTCTGTTTATTCATCGCCGCAACCACTCGATCGTCCACTTGTGCTGTGTTGAAGCGGAAGCCTGCGCTGCCAGGTCACATCCCACACAGCCTTCAAAACTACACTGGTAGGAAATGCCAGGTGCCCGAGGCCACTGCGATCCTAGAGATCCTGCAATGGACTTGTCGTCGTCCAGCTCACCAACATAAATGTTGATCCTTCTTTACAGACCAACAAAACATAAAGCAGCGGTTTTGGGAATGATCTATGCCTCAAGGGAGGGGAAAAAAGAAAAAAATGTAATCCCTAAGACAAAACTTTCAATTTGCCTTCAAAAGTCCACAACTTCCACGTCGCACAGACAAAGAAAATAAAAATTCTTCTGGGTTTTTTAATGCAGTGTTGTTACACGCTGTCCTCAAAGCCTGAAATCTTCTGTGCCGCTTCTAGTGCGCGACCGAGTTACGACTTGGATGCGGCCAGATTTGCCGTTTGTGTCGCAGATCTTTTCTCTTGATGGGCACAAAGCTCAGTGTGTGTTACTTTGGGAGCGATGATGGACCCCACAACGCTATACTACAGGGACTTTTTACCATCAAATGAGAATAAAAGATGCACATCTGAAACAGTCAAATGTATATATATTTTTTTTAAATGGAAACCAATACTATAATATTTTGCATAACTGAAACAAGTCCCGGCTGCCGGCGAGGACACCGAGTCTTCTGTAACATTCGTATCCTCATCAGGCCCGACCACCAGCCCATCATGAGACTCATCATCGGCCACAACTGGTGCTGGAATCGCGTCCCAGTGCGACAGCTTCGATCCCCTGCATCACAATAAATCTGTCAACGTTGTAAATGAAGTGATGCCAGCACCTCGGATTCATTTAAAAATATTTGCCAGATGTCTTTTTCTGCATCAGTCGCAATGAGACCCCTGGGGGTAGCTCGCAAAGTATGAACACCCTGCTGGCTGGCTCACTTTCCAAAGATGCGCAGACTTTTAACAAAAATAATTTGAACTTTTTGGAATTAATAAAATTCAGCTAATAAACTCTGCCTGTTAGGTGAAGGATGCCCCTTGTTCTGTTTCGTATGTGTTTTAGCGTTAAACTTAATACCGCTGCCTCAGGTAGTGCAAGATGAAGCTTGTTGACTTGCAGGTTACTGGTTCAAATCCCGTCTTGCTGCACTGCCCTTGACCCGGGTGTTCTGCCTAGACTGATGGGGCAAGAACATGTTATTGTATCAGCAGCTAAGCGATAATTTGTCTGAGAAAAAGGCACCGACTGAAGAGGTTTCCTCAGAGGGGCCACGGTTGTAAGGGGTTCAACCCAAACTCTAACTGAAAATACTGATGTAAATAGATAATGGGGTCACGTACAGTTTTAAGGCCTCTGATGAGAAACAAAAAGCACTGATGTTGACAACACATACATTTCCTGTTCAGTCCTGGTGCTGCTGGGGCCTTGAAGGAAATCGTGTTTTTACTGCCATCTGGTGCTGGAAGCTTCCAGGGGTTACAGCAAAGTGAGCAGGAGCAGGGGTCAGGCACACAAACCCAAAGTCAGCAGGGAAGCGTCTTAAATGTTTGAGCTACGGTGTATATTTTGCAATCCATCATAATGCAGATTGTGCATTTTGTAATATTTATTTTGTACTTTGCTCGTGACAAAAGTTTAAATGCGACGATGACGGGTGACTCTGAGGAAGCGAGCGGTGACACAAAGACGGGGCTGAACAATAAAGCTAAATCAGTTTCCCCGTAATGAGGAAGATGCACGTGAACCTTCTCAATAATTTTCAAAAATAGAGTATACATGCAGCCAAGGTCCTGCTTATAGTGTGACTCCATCTGACCCCACTCTAACCATGTGGGCATAACCACCCCACCCCTGTTCTAAATACTACCGCTTTTTCAACTTTGGCCGGGCAGTGTACAGCTACAACTATATTGAAACTACCTGTGCAAGACACAAGGGCTAAACCCTCTATTAAAATGGTCACTTTCACACCAAGCCACCAAGTAATGTGGGCAGGAGCTCCTGTGTGCTAAAAATCCACCAGCAACTGAGAATGCATTATTTCATTCAGCATTTAAGGCCAAAATCAGACACATACAGTAACAGTTGCATGAACATCAAATATGGACATTTAAAAAGTGCATGTCAGCAGTTTCATAAGCTCATTTTGTCCCTGATCTTATTTGGATGAGAGAGCATGCGTACGCACGCACACACACACACACACACGAACAACAATCCATATTAATTTAGTATGACATACAGAGCTCACCTGCTCTGTTTAGACTTAACTTTACATATGCGGTTGTTACTGAGTTTAAAATAAAATTCATCTTCCACAACATTTACAAACAAAAGCCTTACAGTTCTGATACATATGTGCGTCAGTTTTCTTTATTCCGTTTTCAAACCCAGGAACAGCCCAACAATAAATTAGAACATCAGCAAGCTGTACCATCACACACACACACACACACAAAAAAAAAAAAAAATTAAAAAAAGGATGCACGAGAAAACAGCAAATCTGTACAGGATTCTCAGCAAAAATGTTACTCACTCAGCATCTTTTGTGCTTGTTTGGAAAGGCAAGCCTTATTCCCCAAGAAAAGAATCGCACTAAAAGTGGGAGTTAAGAAAACAGCGAGAGGCTCGAAAACCACTGTTCCATCAATAATCTGACATTTCCTTTTCAAATTGCTGCATAACTTTAAACATTATCTTCACATTACAAACAAAACCATCAAATGGCAATGAAAACGCAGGGAAGCTGCAAACATGAAATTGCCCCTCAGCGGTGAACACACAAGATGCACACAAGAGAGACACTGCTGAGAATTTTGGACACCAGGCGCTGTTTTAGGACCTCCTTTCCCCACTGGAGATAAAACATATTCCAAAAAATGAAAACAATTAATTTTCCTTAAAGCCTGGCAGGTGAGGCAATAAGCGCTGCTGGGAATGTTTACCGAGTAGTTTCTCACCAACGCTCGAATCGCTTACAAAAATAAATTCTCATCTGCAGAAGAATCACATTAGCAAATCATTTTACAATGTTTATAACTTTACAGTGTTTTTCTGTGGAATTTAACATGACCTAACCGCCGCTACTGATATTTCAGGTACAAAAACAAGATTCGAAAAAGAATCCGCGATGAGGTTTGTACATGGATTTGCGGAAACGATCGATGAGAACCATCAGCCACAGCGAGGAAGCAGCATCGCAGTTGCGTGAAGGCCAAAATCGTGAACAGATGCAATTCGCACCGACTGAGCTTTGGCAGCAAATTAGCCTGTAAAGCAATAGTTTATTGGTCCCACTTCATTTTGTCTACTTGAAAACTTACGTTGTTACATTTGAGGTTTTTTGGACACCGTGGCAGAAACAGTAAACTTTCCCTTCCTTCAAAAAACCGGCTTACAGTTTAAATTCATTCTCATTTTGTTGTTAACTGGATTTAATCTCAACCCCTTCCTATAAAAGTGGATGAAATTCCCAGGTTCCTATAATTAGAAACCCGAGTTTTTAACAAGCAGGCGGTTCCAGAATTTCGCCCGCAGCCAAAGCCGTCGCTGCTGGGATCAGGCGGGGCGCAAACGGACTTTTGGCCAGTTTTATGGGTCATTATGGGTTTTGATATGGAAAACAATGCAGGCGAGTGGTGAACGGCGTAAAGCCCGGTTATTCTGGAAACAAACAGGCCTTTCGGAAAGGTCACCAGACTTCTGGGGAAGTTCCTGCAAGAAACAGGTACATGATCTTGCTCTCCCTCAGGTCATCAAGGAGGCTGACATTTCCAACTCGCTTTACAGAGGCCTAAAAAAAAAAACAAAAAAAAAAAACACAATTTAAAAATCAGAGAAAAATGAAAAACAGGCTCTGCATTGGTCTCTTTCTTGCTTTCCTCCTCTTCCTTCCCACAATGCTGTCAAGGGTGCCATAACAGTCTTCCTGTTGAACTGTGAAAATCGTGCCTCCTGGCACAATTGCCTCCCTGCTAGCAATTCTCTTCTAGAAGGGAGGCAATTGTGCCAGGAGGCATTATTTTCATTTCCACCCATCTAGTTTTAAGGGACCATCTAAAATTTCGATAACAAGGAATGAGTTAACTGACCTGGTAGTCGCTGACTCCTCCCGTCTTCCTTCCGCTGGGAGCGCAAGATTCGCTTACAGTGCATAATCACAGCCAGTGTACAAATTCACTCTCTCAAATGACCAGAAACCGTTCCCACCGCTGACCCCCGTAACACCAGAACGGGAACCAGCGCCAACCTTTTCTATAATAAAAGACCCTCCAAACTACCTGTGCGTAACAACACTAAATAAATCGGACTGCCCAAAACGTTACTTTCTGGGGTTTGTTTACAAACAAAACAACAACAAAAAAAAAAAAGCACAGGGACAAAGCCAAGCAGCTCTCTCTCGCTTATTCGAGATGGAGCCACAATTTGAAAAACAAAACAAGCGCTTCACTGGGTTTCGTGCTTTTTTAGCTGCCTGTGGCACTCAACCTTAGACAACACATGTGATCTGAAAGAGCTGGGCTCAGCAAGGCAGGATGAAGACTACAAAGAAAAGAGGAAAAGGGAAGCTAGACAGCTTCCTATTTTACTTAAACTGATGAAACCACCCCACCCCTGTTCTAAATACTACCGCTTTTTCAACTGTCCTTTGCTGGCATATGGGTTCTCTAGCAGGTAGCGGTAGCGGTCATAATGTTCCAGCAGGTATTTGGGGGCGTACATGTGCTCCTTGGGGTCAGAAGGAGGATACTGCTGTGTAGTCCCATCAAACCAGCCCCCAGTTTGGATTAGCTCCTCGATGTACTTGAGCTCCAGCTTGTTCTCATAATCTCCCCAGCGAGGGAAGTCCCCGTTCTGTGCCGAGATGAGCTTGTAGCGGATGCCTTCTGGTGAAAAGCACCAGGAGCAGTGCCAGCCAGCCAGGTGGACAGGACTCCCAATGGACCACTGCACCAGGATGTGACCCGTGTCATTCTCATAGTTGCGGAAGCCCGGCATATTGTAGTACTCCCTCCGCCTTAACATGATGCCATCGCGGTTGTACACAGCGTTCAGCATTCCCACAGTGCACCCCAAAATCACTTCCAGGGAGCCCGGCTGCTTCCAGAAGAAGCCATAGAGTGACTTGCGCATGTGCATGGAGAAGGGCTCTGTCCAGCCGTCAAAGAGCTTGAGGAAGAGAAGCCCCTCCCAAGCAGGAATCTCATCTGCGTCGTTGATGATGAAAACGTCATCTGGCCGCAGGCCTTTGACTCGGGATATACCGTTGCGAGTCAGAAAAGTGCGCAAGTAGTCGTCCACGATCCAACCGTTCTGCCGCCCGCCCTCGGGGAAGTGGTCCAGAAAGACATACAGGATCTTGTGTTGTATATAGTCATAGGTTCCATTGAGAAGGTGGTGCAGAAACTTCAGTGACCTCTGCTTACCGTAAGCAGTGAAGTTCGACTCGCAGATGAGAAACAGGTCCACTGCCTGAGCCAGCTCCTTGAAACGTACGTGAAGGAGGTCAAACTCGTGGTTGACGTTAATGGCATTGATTATGCGACGGGGAACCTCTCTGGGCTTTAGCCTCTCCTTGGTGGGCAGATTGGAGTGGTGCACCGTGGTAGGGACACCACAGTAAGGGCCATGCCAGCCTTGCCGACACTTACAGTTTACTACTAGACGTTTACTCCTGTTGAGCTTCAACTGAGCGCCAAACGGTTCCTGGTGCTGCAGCATCTTTGTCTGGTTGGCCACAGCCTCACCTCTCTTGTCTGGGTTCTCTTTGGCGGGGGCCATTTCGGTACCCTGGCGGAAGCACCAAGCCCCAGATTTCGTGTGCACAAAGTACGACGTTTGGTCATTGTGCAGTTGGATGCTTCGCAGGTGAAGGCCCTTTTTTGGATCTGGGACAACAAAAGCCAGAGTGTCTTTCTTGATGCCAGGCTTGGCATAAGAGGGACTGCTAGGATTCCTGAGATGTGGGTTGAGATTTTGCTGTTTTGTTATGACTGTTTCCTCCTGAGGAAATGACAGAAGCACCAGAAGACCAACACTTATTGATCAGTCTTTGACCATCATACATCAGTAGAAAAAACAATTTCTTCTGTTCTCACCCCAACAGCACCTTCACATATCTATGGCTCACCCAAGCTGGCCCTGGGTTGTAATGGTACTCTCGCGTATTCCCCTGATTTGGCACCATGGGGTAGATCACTTGCCTGCAGGGGGGACTGCTCCCTCCAGAAGAGGCCGGTCACCATGATGAAGGACTTGATGTTGGGATATGGGGCAGAGAGCTCCCGGAGCAGGGAGACGTAGTGCAGGGCCTTGTAGTAGTGCAAGAAGGAGATCACACACAGGCCCACTGCGCACAGCAAATACATTCTGCGGCGTCGCATTTTCATCCTGCAGAGGGAATGGCAGAACTCAATTCAATTTTATTTTTATATAGCGCTCTTCTCACTGCAGTGACAGATTATCTCCAGGCTACAGATAATAATGAATGCTGCAGCAAGGATACTTACAAGAACCAATAAATACGACCACATCCCACCAGTACTCCAGTCTCTGCACTGGCTACCAGTCAGATTCAGAATAGATTACAGAATTTTATTACTAACATATAAGGCAATGAAAGGGACTGGACCAGCATACCTCAAGGAAATTCTTGAGGATTACATTCCAGGTCGAACCCTTCGATCATCGGAAGCAGGTTTCCTTGCGATTCCGAGGATCAACAAAGTTGGAAAACCGTGCGTCACATTTTAGCGCAAAGGTGGCTGCATTTGAAGTCAGCACATTTATGTGCACAGTGATTATTTACAAAATGCCAAGACAAACTCTCTCAACGTGACTGAAAGCAGGAGAGCATATTGGCACCTCAATAAATGTTCCAACATCATTAGATTTGTTAGGATATTGAAGATCACTTGCAAACTTCACGTCACTGCAGCTTCAGTCTGAATATAAATTCCATTTCTCACCCGATGGCAAAGTTACACAAAAATAAATACTAATCTTAGATATAATAAATCAAGTATTGGTCTTCTTGCATTTAAAGAAAAAAATGAGCATGACAAACCCCCCTCCCCCCAAAAAAAACATTTTTTTGGCATTTATATTTATACTATTTATATATTCATACTATTTACATACTTAAATGTATACATATTTGTGAATATCAGACAGTTACATTCCGCAACGCAACACATTTGAAGCACAGCTATGATCTGGTTTATTCGTAAACTGCTACTTTATCTGCAGGTGTAACTACAAACACGCAAGGGACGTGACGGGCAGGACAACTTGCTCGGGGCAACTGTGTTTACCTGAAAACCACTTCCAACTTTCACAGTTCCTTTCTTAACTCTTATTTTTCCTTCTAAATACTGGTGCATCCTGTATACAGCAATGGCCCATTTCCTTGCACAAATACAAGGAGACTGGCGCAGTGATCGGTCAGTAAAGAGCAGAAATCATGGCTAACTGTCACACTTTGGACCCTGTTCCAAAGGAAAGCCATTTTTCCTGTTTAGCCGTACAAAAATTCAAGGCCGAAACGTTCGCAGTGGCACCGAAAGCGGACCTTCGTGGGGCAGCAGGGATCCCAGAGGAGAAATAAAATAAATAAATAAATAAAAGTGACCATCATATAAATACCTTTGTGGCACAAGTAGACCCTTCCAGCATGGTGACGTTTACAGAGCCACACTCACCTCATATTTACTGTCGATTCTGGAAACACGCAAGTGTCCTGCAAGTATGAGCAGAAACAGAGGGATTTTGAGCTTCTTCCGTCACTTAGACAAACAGAAACTTTCAGTGTAGAAAGGCAGTTGTTCCTCTCGCTTTCCCATGCCTTGTAATGCAGGCCTGATGATAACACAACACAGAGACAGCAGCCAACGAGACCCAAAGTTCAAGTTCCATCTGCATCCTCTCGTGAACTTCTGACTTCCGCTGAGCTATTACACAGATTTACAAAAGGACCTCGACATGTACCCAGCTTTAGTGTTTTCATCCAGGTTGAGAGAGGAAGAGCTCTGTTATTCTGACTAGGTGCTGGCATGTGAAAATGCTCCTGGGCGCAATAGAGTTCCCTCAGAAACACCATCATGGACACTTTGTCCAGCTTGACATGCATCACCGAGCCAACAGAAATGTGGCCAAAACAGCTGCTGAGACAGAAGCTTATGTCTGTACCAGGATGTAACACTTGCTGCAAACACAATAAAAAGTGAACTCAAAGTGCAGCTGTCAGGTTAACAGTTGATAGCTGATATATGCTAACACTTATGCTAATATAGTTAAATTGTTGTATTTGTTTCAGGGAGCCAAGAATTACACAGACTGGAGTCAGATCTCCCCACCAGTGCACATACCCAAAGTAAAAGATGCAAAAACTGTACAAAGGGCCTTCAGTATGCTGTGCCATAAAAGCCAAAGAATAAGAAGTGAGTTCACCACAATGGCTGTACTATAGAGATGCGACAATACAAGCTGTATCATGCACACAAACAGGCCTGGTAGTGTACATGTGGAATGGCTGCTAACACATTCCTCACAATGCTGGGCTGAATACTTGGGGGAGCACTAGTCTGCCAGACACAGCAATTGACTACATATCTGCTGAAGATGCTAGAAAATGAGAAACTGCAAATATTCCCACACACCCCAATGTTTCACTGGAACGATCACAGTAGCAGCACCTATTGAGCTCTGGAAGGCTTTCCAGGCACACCCATGTGTTATGAGTGCAATTTTTCGAGGGCTTTCGCAAATTCTCTCACTTTAACCGCCAATGCATTGTTTTGTGTAGACACACATTTAACTGCAGCTGTGCTCAAAGGGAACATCTTCGCCGGTCACACAGTCCTCCCCTGCATTATAAAGGTACATTTTTCCTAAATAACCCTTTGTAAGGGTAAAATTAAAGAAAATGTTTGTGCGTTCCTCAGACGCCCATCTCTGATGAATCATCATATGGCATTAGAAATTAACTGTTACTTCAGTGGTTTAACATTCATTGCAACTCAACACAAGGCAGTTTTCCCCTTTAAAAATCACTAGCAGAGTTACCCGGTGCTGCCCAGGTTAAAGGCGTGTAAGCGGTGTCCTCAAAGCCCAAGTTTGAGAACTCTTAAAGCAACACACAGCAGCTATACAACTTTCATGAAAAACCACATGGCGGTTCTGATTTTTATGCCATTTGGCTGTCAGAAGGTAGGCAAAATCCAAAGTCAGTCCTGAAAAATACAAATGCCTTGTAAGCAAAAGCAATAAAGAAAATTCCTCGTAAAGTCCAACTCTTGTCATCCGAATCAGTGTATCTTAGGGTATGACTGCCCCACCCTTCTGGTTACAGCTGGTGAAGGACAAAACCCACAACTAAACCAGTCTGAGGTGCTGAGACTCACTCTGCACAAAAGCAATGCATCCGAGTCAGAATTATTTGTAGGACTCAATTCATGTTCCTTCAACAGACTCGGTCTGTATGCCTGCAGATGGCATGTGGCCTGAAAGCTCATAAAATCACAATTAATACAAAAGCATGGTTAACATTTGACTAGTAGTCAACCATAAAAGTTTCATAATTGTGCAGGTAGAAGCAATACAAACATTACTTGCACATTTCTACTACTGAACATTAAACACAGTGGAGAATCTTGACAAAAACTGCCTGAATCTTGCGGGGTTTCGCAACTTAGAAGATCAAGCCACCTATACAAAAATCATGTAACACACATCTACACATATGACAAAATATGGGATCAGAAGCCCAGCCACCACTAAACCAGTTGTACTCACCAGTCCAGGTATGGCTGAGAAAGTTGTCTTGTGGCGAAAGCATTCACAAGTTACAGCCTATCCCCATGGGCGTCAGGGTGTAAGCTTTAAGCTAGCAAATCCCAAATTACTCATCTCAGTCACCATTGCCACTCCAAAATAAACATCTACAATAATACACTACCTTCCAGAGGAAGAGGGAACGTCCCCCACACCACTGCACCGCTGTGTGGCAACGTGCAGGCAGAGGCAGCGTTTATCACATCGGACTTCTCCAGCCCATCTATACCACAGCACGAAGGGCACAGGCGTGGCCTGCAGCACAACAAGGTGCGTTCTTCATGTCTAGGTCCTGCTGCCACCTTTCTTTCTCTGCGCATGCCATAGCTGTCTTCTCTGGCAAGAGCAGGCGACTCCCTTGGTACCCACCTTACTCGCACAACCCTTCCTCCTCCGCTTCCATTCCCCTCTTCACTTGCTCCAACTATGTTTATAGTTCCCTTGTTTTCCCAACAGAGGGGATTTCATGCTGCCTCGTGCTTGAATGTAATGAAATTTCTTACCCCCCTATTTCCAATTTCTATTTATTTTTGACAGTCCCTTTTGTCCAACCTTCATTTTCAGAATCTCATCCGGTGTGGGAGCTTCCAGATGCACAAGACAAAGTGACTTCATTCCTAGAAGATACTTCCTGTCCCTGTCAAAAAAAGAGCTGCTTGCCTTCTGGGCCCGGGTGAGGTCAGCAGAGCTCAAGCGAGCCATCGCAGGTTGCTCGGCTATTATGCAAACACTTCATGAGTAAATTGAGGCTGATCTGACACAGAACCGCCACAGTACAAAACAGGCGATCCACTCCACTCCATCGACTTCCTGGGAGAGGACGGCCCCCCCAGTCCTTTGTTCAAAACATCAGTCTATAGCACAAAGGGGAGAGAGAAGTCCAAACACAACAAAACAGGCCCACCACAAAAGCACTCTGATGGATCGGAAGGCACTCTGGCACTGCTCTGTCCACTGGACCGGGTTGTTGTTTCCCTTACCGATGACGTCCAAGAGGCGGGCAGACGGCTGAGAAAAGCGCGAGCAGTAACTGGCCAGACCGAGAAAGGATCTCATACGTTTCTTTATCCTGGGAGGAGGGCAGATGGAAATGGCTGCAGTCTTATCTATCTACACCCAGATCCGTCCCCCACCCCACAAGGAAGCTCAGACACTGTACCTCGCTATGTAGCACAGTGCCACACTTTCCAGGGTTAGCTTTGAGTCCAACAAGCTGTTTTCAACACATTAAAAACAACTTACCAATTTGTATAAAGCTGGGTTATTTTTACTGAAGCAATTCAAGGGAAGTATCTGACTTCCGGGTACTATGGCAGGAGCGCGATTTAAACCCAGCAACTTCTGACTGCAAAACCACCTCAGCCACAAACCACTAACCTCCGCCAAGATGACAAGAGGGCAATGCAGACAAACAGAATACAACAACACATTGATCCACGCTCTACATGTGTTCTTGATAAATGGTGTGCTGAATGCGGAGCTCAGTAAGAGGATATTAATACAGTATATTGCACAAATGCACAATTTAACGGATCAGTTATAGCATTAATAGCCATAAATAAAGACAAAACGCTACAGACAGCAAATATAACCATCCATCAGTTATCAGAAAACGCTTTTCCTAGCCAGGGTCTCAATAATATTGCTATAGATTTCCTTTACATGACACAGGTTTTTGCCTACACAGACAGCAAGAAGCCACACAAATCACAAAATGAAGACTGGGCCGTACCAAGTGTCTGCTTTGCCACTCTTTTGCCTTACTTGTCGTATTAGATGTTAATTGTGGGGAAACTCTGTGGCAGCATTCATTGCTGCTAGGTTTATAACTTCAAGTCAAGCCAGCTTTAGCTGGTCAGTTCCGGTGCAAAAACTGCTCGTAAGGTCTTGATGGTGTAATCCTCCAATTTCTGCTGCTGCTGCACTCCTTTTGTGTACTTTGTTGAGTGCAATAGACAGACAGCCATATTAATAACTATATAAACTGTAGTGATAGAAGGGGGGAAAAAATGAAGAAATTAAAACATTCGATTGCAAAGAAATCATAGACGGAAGTGTTTTAAAAAAAATAGACGGAAGTGTTAAAAAAAAAATTTTAACAAAAAAAAAAAAGGGGCATGACTAGATCTTCCACATATAACAATGCAGACATCCCTTCTTATCCGAATCGAACCCGTTCCTGAAAACGTGTCAGATACATTTTCAGATAGCACAAGCCTATATTTCATCATTATAATTGGGGAAAAATAATGCATTTCCAGCCCATCCCAGAACCACCAACCAATTTCCCCCCAATGTCAGGAAAACATTCAGACTCCTGCATAATGGTCCACAAAGGATTTCTTCACAAGCTTTCCCACATTCTTGACTTTTAGCAGCGAGTTCCCATGAGCAGAGAATTGGGACTTCATCTGTCTCGAGCAGCACAGCGGGGAGACTGACCAAAGTTTTATTTCTCAGTTTCTCTGCTACAGTTTTCCCTCCAGGGGAACACCCAGGTAAACCTAACACAAACCACAAATCAAATGATCATATACAGGCAATAAAAAAAAACCTATGGTGAGAGGGAAAGGAGCTGTATGACCATGAAAAGGATATTTCTACATTTTTCACAAACACACAAACGGATAATACACAAATGTACAAATGCAGCTCAGACTTGTCAAACAACTTCAGTCAGGACCCGATCTTGCAAATGAATCCGTTTTGTTCATCAGTCACGACATGAATGTTTTAAAAAGCCACCATAAAAACCCATATTTTAATAACCCTCGTGAAATTGTGAGCACTGTTAGGAGAAGTCTGACTCGTGTCCAGACCGGAACAGCCAGGCTTTAAAAATGTGTGGTGGACAGAATTATCCCAACCCACTTCTGCATGACCTGGAGGCTGGAGTGTGTGTGTGTGTGTGTGTGGGGGGGGTATTTCACAGTTATTTTTGGCTTTTAAATGAGTTGCATTAAACGACTGTCACACGGACTGATAGACAGGTCAAACAGGACAGTGAGGGGTTGAGTGAAAGATTCCCTACAGGCCCACCATGCTAGGATGGCCAGTTATTTTGGAAGGACTTACACCTGCTGTGTGACCGCCCTCCATTCTGTACAGAATCCACCAATTTGGATCATCCTCTGTTTCCTGTTACCTCTCACTTTGGAACTGTGACCCGAGGTCAACGGCGGGCTGAGACCGGCATGGCAGTGGAACACCCACCTTCCCTGAAGACGGATGCCATTTTTAATCTCTGTGCTCAGCGGATGCACCAGGCACACTGGAATGGAACTGGGTCACCCTTGCGCTACTCTGTGCACGGAGCTTCCCAGCATGCACTGCCACGCACTCACTAACATAAACATACATGTCACTTGTTGAAGAGCAACCCAAAACAGCTTATTATGTGCACTCACCAGAGCGAGAGGGAAACGTATAGCTCAGAAGATACAGTAGGTGGAAATTTGAATACTGTTATGTGTAACCAATCTGCTTATCATCGTGTTTTTGTCTGATGAAGATACACCAAAGGGCAAGGACGCTGAAATCCAGCAGATACTACTGTTAGAATGGCTGTCTGCACTCTGAAGGCCTGGGTTTGAAACCCCAGATGATGTAATACTCCCGAGCAAGGGACTCACCCCGAGCCGATATAGTAAAATGTACACAGATACATAAGTCAGTCAAATGAAGCATAGTATTATTTGCCTTGTTAGAGAAGTGCGGAAACTACATATAAACATAGACCTATGCACACAAAGTTTACTGCTGTATATCACTCATCTGCAGGAAGTTTACTGCAACAAGCAGAGGAGGTTACAGCAGATACTAAACACTAAACAAACATTTAAAGGCCTTTTGTAAACAAGGCTGTTTGTTCAGCCCACATACACGTGACCATGCAGCTGTCAGGCTCACTGAGCCACCCTTCCTCCAAGCCCCAAATGAGCCTCCTTTACGGCTATAGGCCTACGTTCAGGTAAACCTCAAGCCACATGTGACTCAGAAGCCCCTGCTATCATCAATGTAGCCAGGCCCTGTGGCTCAGGCACCCTGTGACTTCTGTTCCAGAGCTCATTCCACATTCACTCTGATGCCTCAAAAGCGGGGAAAGAACCTCATGCAATGTGAACAGGAGCTGCTGGGTCACAAACTCTGCAGCAATGGCAAACCCCACTTTGTGGTGCAGTTCTGCTCCTCCTGTGTTCTACAGTCACAACCAGTGATGGGAAGTGAATCTTGCAAATGTAACATCTAACCTTCTTGTTTTTCCGCTTCCATGCAACCCCTTAAAGATCAGTACCGCACCAAAAACTTATTTTAGTCAGAATTCTGCCTGCGTGTCATCACACCACCCAAATCTTCGGGTAGACGCCTTGTTCACCGTCCACATTTCATGTGTCAAAGAGTGCCCTTCACTGACTTTGTGTCTCGCAATGTTAGCCCCACAAAATAACAAAAATGGCTGCAATGACGGTAAGGCAGTTAAGGTTGCAAACAAAACACCAGAAAACTTACACGAATAAATGAAAGGCAGACCTTCAGTATGTTCTCCTCTGTGGCCAGTAAATGGGAATTTAAGCTGCTGTAATGTAAATACACTCCACTTACTCTTTGTGAAAAGCACAAATAAAGGTCTTTAATCCTCAACAGCAGACAGCAACTTAATAGAGACATAGGACAGAGATATTGGGGACATTCAGAAGAACAGGAAGCAGCGTGACTGGGTCCTCACACAGCCACAGATGTGTAGGTGAGCATGAGCACATGCGACGGTTAGAGCTCCACGAACGGAACCCTGCGCAAGCAGAGGAACCCACAGAAATCATCTATGCCCCCAATAAATAAAACAGCAGACAAATACCCAACACATCTGCATACTCGGATTAAAAATATATCTCTTGCCACAAGCGAGTGTCGAAACTGATGCAACTACAGCTCTCGCACAAGTTAGTTCTCCTGTACAATATGAGGGATACGAGAGCAAACAATTGGCTACAAAACGAAAGTGTAAGGAAATGTTGTAACATGCAAATATGAAAGAATGAACATTGTGTATCAGGCAGTGTATCACACAGTACCCTGAAACTGTGTCTGATTCAGGTTATGAGGTCTAAATCCGGCTGAAATGCACTGCAACCCAGACCGACAACAACGGTATCTCTGACTTCAAAACTCGGTTCTGAGCCAAGCTTTCAGCCTGTGACTATCGAGTGTCTAGCTTGCAAAGCTGGACAATGCCTCCAATGTAATCCAACACTCTCTGGCAACTGTAATGTACTATATTTTACGGAACTCAAAAAAAGCCAGGAAAAGGTGTTGGTGTGCTCTGGGCTAGTTAGAGATTCCTAGTTGTGTTTAAAATGAATATGGACTTGAATTAAAAATACGAAAATAAAAATGACATTGTAATAATTCAAGCTATTCAAATTTGGCCGTTTAAAATAAATAAATGAAAAAAATAAATTCAGCCCTTGGTTCTTTACCTAATCTTGTGTTATGTGTCTTTTTAAGGAGCAGTCCAAGTGACAGCTTGAGCAAACAATATGAGTTTTTGTCAGGTAACTGTCCATTAAATCTAAAAGGTTGTAAAATTCAACCGAGAACCACAAGCCCTTCTAACAAGAAGCATTTAGAGTGATAAATAGTTTAAATAAAATAAAAATGAAAAAATCCAATGATATGATCATTTTGTGGTCTCACTCACAGGGGTCCAAAATTAAACAACCGTAGGTTCTCCGGTTTGGCTCTGATGCAGTGCGTGAGCTCCTTCTGCCTCAGAACTGCTGAATCCCTTTCCACATTCAGGGGTGTCAAAATGCGCTTCTTTCTGACAAACTGCCCTCCTGATCTCCTAACAGCTCCGTAAGTCCGCAACGCAACGGCGGTCAAATTCACCTTCGCGTTTCTTTCCGGTTCTACAGGTTTAGACAGCAATCGCGGCCAGAAATGGCTGCGGCGGACAAACCAACCACGCTTTGACAATCTGGCCTCGACGTCTAAATCTCATAGCCCCTTTATTAATAAATCCAGTTTCTTTGCTCGGTCTCTTCGGAGAGGAGCATCTGCCGAGTCAATAAACGCAAGCTGTTTCTCGGGTACCTGTTCTGGTCCAACAAGTCTGCTTCACTTTCAACCCAAGTGCTTCATCAAAAGCTTTCAAAAGCAAATTCTTTGTCCCCCAGAAGAATCAACTTCTGCAGCATCAAAGCAAAGAGGTCAAACTCCCAGGTGAGACCAAACGTTAAAGGCGAAACTTCACCTGGTTTGACGCCACACACCTGGGCCTCCGATCCTCGCCCCGAACCTCAGTTTCTCAAAACGCGCCTGCGAGCTTTTGGGTCCGATGACCACAAACCCAGCAGAACCACCGCTTCCCTCCGATTCTCAGACGTCAGTCTGCCTCCTTGGCAAGAAGAGTAACCCTTCAAGGCCGAACTTGAGATCCAGCTGGAAGACATCGGACCCAGGTTCGACACTCCTGTGCAGTGGCTTTGAATGCATCTCGTTGCGGTTAACGACCTCACGAAGCACCTTGACTTTCGGGGTGGAAAGGCCTCCCCTTTTCAATTTAAAATGGCTTTTATACGTACTTACAGACTGAAAAACGCGCCGTTCAGGGGAATTCCGGTGGGCTCTCACGCTCAAATAACGCTTTAAAAAAAAAAGGGCAGTCGGTTACACTGCAAGTCCACACGTTTTGCATGCATTTCTGGATTCATTTCAAGAATCGCGCTGAGGACAGACCCGCGTTTCGGCAGAATTCGCCGAGACCTGCGAGGAAGTGCACACGCCCTCCACAGCTTCTCTCGCCAAGACGCCCTTACCCATCGCCTGCGGGGAGGCTCCTCACACGGCCGTTGAGGGTACGAAGTCACTCGCGCTCCGTGCTGAGGAGAACGGCCGGCGACAGCCCCATGTTGGGGCGCTGCGGCCCCGCTCCTTGCAGCGGGGAACGCGGCGAGTGGTCTCGCTTCCTGCCCGCACGCACACGCCTCCGTCCGTTGCGACTCCCGTTGACAGCCTTCCCGATGCGTCCGTTGAAAAGCTCCGGTTCTGGTGGAAAGGCGATGCTCGGTAGATGGCAGTGGTTCAGCCGTGCAGCAGCCAGTCGCCCGCGATGGAGGAACCGGCGGACTGATCGCCTCTGCCCTACTTCCTCGCTTCGGTCCCTCCACTCAGAGCGGCGCGGAGAAGCGGGAAACGGCGCAAGGCGGAGGGTTACAGCGCGCAGAAGCGGCGTCTGCGGGCCGCCTGACGTTCTGTGAGGTGATAAATCACCTTGGTAACAAACGCGGTGAAAACCACGTAAATGTAATAACATACGTACTCGTTTTCCGACAGGCAGTCAGATTAACCAAGCTACCCCTCTGTCCGACGCGACTTTGTGTGAGATTTGCTGCGAATTGCTGACATTTACCCTTTGTCACAGGATAGCAGTCTCATAATGGTTTACCTGCACTCTCCACTTCCATCACCACTCCGTAAAACGCCATTTAGCTGCATGAGGCTGAGAATGGAACTCATGTCTCAAGGAATCCCCCCCCCCCCGTCTGTTACATGTTTGACTTGTAAGACCACCTTCTCTCCAGACTCCACATGAATTCTTCAGGTTACCTTCCCCACCTCAACAGCCTCATGGCACCTTTGTTCACAACTGTAGTCCAGACCTGGGTGTAAATTGTTGAAAAATAATGAACTGCTTCGGAAAAGTGTCACCTAAACAAATACCTGTAAGGGTAGCTCAAACGTGGTGGTGGGAGCAAAAGCTGTGTAATAAACAAGGATTTTAAGAACAAAGATGCATAGCACATTTCCTCATTTATTTTCCACTGCGGACGCTACACACAGCAAACGGATAAGATTGTTCGAGTCGACGTAAATGCTGTGACCCCAGCAAGACCCCCGGTGTTGAGAACACGGCACCTTCCCTGTCCCAGCCTCTCTGGATTGAAGGAAGAGATGGAGAAAGAGTTGAGAATGAACGGTCCCTGTGCTTTCACTACACTTTCAGTTCTGCCCAAACTATCGTACTGATTCATCTTTCCCATCTGTGTCTTCTGTCCCCCATTCATACTTTTTGCATCAGCTCTCCATCTTGTTCTACCCCTTTTGAAACAAATGCCGCTTTCTGCAACCTCCCACCCCGCTCCCCGCATCACTGCGGCCCCAACCCCCCCTGGGTGTTCTGGCTGTCATTGTGATCAGCCCCCCACAGTTTGTAGAACTGGGTGAAGTCCACGTAGGGTGGTACGCGGCCCGTCTCGTCTGGCTGAGCCGCCTGGCTGCCTCGTTGCCGGAACAAACTGCCGTCTCCGGAGCTGGAACTGGAGCTCTGCGTGTGGGTGTTGGTGGACTGTAAGGTGGCTGTGGGACTCTGGCTGCAAAACAAAGAAATCCCCCATTCAGCTTTCATACCTGAAAGGCTGATGCAGAGATACGCGCATGAACAAAATGAAAGCAAACCTACCCGGCAGGTAACACAACACCATTAACAGGTCTTAAATGTCACCCTTTATGTCTTATTATCCGGTAAATATTAATACTAACATACTGCCAGTGCTTTATTTAATAGTACATTGCTTTTGAATTTAGTTTCTTATATGGTTTAACATCTTCAACACAAACTACTCTAGGCACAAAAAACTAGTAACAATACAATGCAAAAAAAATGTTGCGTGTTCTATGTTTCTTGGGGTTTTAATGCAGATGACAGTCAATAAAAAAGTTTCATACAGGAAACTTGTACCTTGAGACCTAAAAATAAAGCAAGATGGCCGTATTAACACAGCAAGCAATTACAGATAGTGAAATAGAAAGAAGAGAGCAGATACCCAGTGGGAGTGCCTTCATCTAGGGTAGAGGCTGTGTTGGTCCCATTTGTAAGGGTGCCCTGTGAGGGCATGACTAGGGAAAGGGTGACGCTCGTCTTGCTTGTGCTCTGGCTATTGGAATATGGAACTGACACAGGGTAGATGCGTCCCCCTGGAAACAGAGAAACACACAGGATGCTTTAGACAACATCAAAATCACGCAAAACGATCAACACAAGTTCTGGAAGTCTCTTTGCAATATTAAGTGGCCAGTATCTTTAATAAACATGTGCCATCAGGTGTGTTAACTGCAGTGGTTTCAGAAGGTGCTACCTTGTGTGGGTGTGAGAGCACTGTCAGCCTGGGTGTAGTTTAGTGTGCGGATCAGTAGCGTCATGTCTTCATGCCGGGAGCACTGCTGCGTTCGCTGGCGTCCGCTGGCAAAGGCGTCGTGGTGGATTCGTTTTACCCGCTCCACCACGGACTGTGCCACCACTTCCAGGTTGTTCTGCTGGGCCAGCTCAGCTGCCACTATGGCCACCATTTCCTGTAGGAGGGAAACAGGTGTGTTTGAACAATCACAACTGTATCATCTGCCAGGTGTAACAAGTGAGCAGATACCCAGTGGGAGTGCCTTCATCTAGGGTAGAGGCTGTGTTGGTCCCATTTGTAAGAGGGCATGACTAGGGAAAGCGTGACGGTTGAGCAGATAAGATTCAGGTGCTAAGACACACCTGATTGGCTTGTTCCGGGCCATGGGCAGCCTCCAGGGCTTTAATAAGTCCCTCTGACATCAGCAGAAGAAAACCCGTCACACCCTCCAAGGACTGGCCCCCGTGGATCTCTGGCTCTGCTGTGATTGGTTTATTCTTGGCCGCACTGTCAACAGACGCAGTAGAAAGGAAATTATAAAAACGTATGCAACAAATTTAAAAAATAAATACTATTAACATTTCACTTCTCTGAACATAACACATTTGTCTTGGAAGTAATACAACTGATATAAAGAGCAACACCTTATAAAAGGTGCTTAAGTTCTTAACCTGACGGTTTTTATGCGCTGGAATGAAGATCAGTTTTGGTTTTTGCAATTATATAATTGTACAGGCATATACCAATGTTTGGACAGCCCAACTGCAATAAATCACTACTTTACAAATGTACATTACTCGGCAGTTTGCCTCAATGTAGTTGCATTTAGGTGGCTTTTGTGTATCAAAAGTAACTAGCTGAGTTATACAGCACTGCCCAAGTCAACAAAGGTGTGATTATAGAATGGTAAAAGGTGCAAAGGTGGAAAGCTGTCGGACAGGCGAGTGGCAGAGAGTGAAGAGTGGAAAAAAACCTTAAATATATTTGGCAAACCTTATTACATCATTAATGTGTGCAGCAATGTGTGTCATATGTAATTTGTTCAATTTTACTTTCATTTGCTTACATATAATATCTACTAGCTCTTTTGATCAAACAGTTGCTGTCAGCAGACTTGATTATGTTTAAACTTGTTGAATTCAGTACGTGTGTCTGAGTCTGAGATTCATTGTTTAGTGGCCAGTAGCCCTTTCTGGATACATTCCACTTCATCCTCACCTCAGCAGTTCAAAGTCTGTGTAATTAAACTTGATCCTATAGTCTCCAATCCTCCGAGTACTGCTCTGACCAGCCACTAACACTGCCTGGCGTAGTCGGTGTGGGTCGAGACCTAAGGAAACAAGACACTGCCTCAACAATTGTAATTAACAGCATACTTTTGAGGGCATCTGCTGCAACATAATTACAACCTCCACACCCAGAGCTGAAATCACACCAGATCATCTATAGAACAGAGAAGAGTTCGCAAGAACCCTCACACAGGATGCTATAGAGCCACTATCGACATTCAGAGAAATGACAATGACTGACTGGGTCAAAAACATACGCATAGATGACCGGATGGCAATTTGCATATGTGAGATGTATACAAATGGAGCACAGATGTTCACAGACATCAGTCCTGGTTCATGGGGACAGGACTGTTAGCAGATGTTCACAAAACAGAATTGAAACTGAAAAGAGTGCTTATCAGTATGTGTAACCAAGCAAAGACAACACCATACATGTAAGTCATTAAAATGATGAGCGTGATCTGAATCGCTGGAAAAGTAGATGAGGATGATTCTACTGTTGAACAATTTTTTCACGAGCTGAAACATGTAGGAAAGTTAAATCTTACAACGGCATGAGACTATTGGGGTAAGCTGAGCACATGGCCAGGACTGACAGCAGCATGACTCACGAGGACATGTGAAATCTTTTAGCTGCAATGGCTGGAGTACAGCAGCATAGTGCGTATTTACTGGCCAAAACTTTAATAAAATCCATGCACCTTCAAAAGTAGTCAATCTCAGCGCATACCAAAATATAAAATCAACTCCATGCTAAATACAACAATCTCTGTGGTGCAGAGCACACTTCCTTACTACCAGCTCTTTAGCATTTTGGATACAGCTGTTTAATTTTATGCATACAGCATATATTAATAGAAAGGACAGAGACCCCAGAAACACCTACTTTTAAATATCTAGCATTTCACCCACACCTGCCTAGCATTTTCTGTGCTAAAAGAAAGTTCTCAGTCTTTGTTCCAAATGTCTGTGAATACCTTCTACATGAACATAAAAGCATCAACAGAACACAAAGATAAGTGTTGGCATCACAAGCTGAAGTCTTCGTGTCAGGCTCACCTAGCTGGGATAACCTTTGGATCTCATCTTCGTTCTCTGTGGTGTGAGCCTGGCCAATCTGGATCACTTGGTTTTGGCCATCACTGGAAGACTTGCACAGCAGAGCCCTGTTGGTGCCTGGTGTACAGAGACCCAGCACAGCGTATTTAAAAACACACGCACCCACAAACAGATGTACACTTCAACAAACAGGGACAAATACACATTAAAAGGACTTCTGTGACAGTCCCTATTGTAAAGAGTAACAGCAGCCGACAGATCGGTCTGTGCAGCATGAGCTTACAGTGTCACCGAGGACTCACTTATGTCCAGAAATATAATCTAAAGCTGCCCATGACTAACAAGTTACTTTAGCAAATTGACTTGACATTTTGGATGTACAGTGCCCTCAATGTTTGGGACAAAGACACGTTGTTCCTTGATTTTCCCCTGTTGGGTGCCATCCCAAACATTATGGAGGGCACTGTATAAATGTGCAGCACGTACCCACGTTGGCAATGTAGAGCTTGTGGTTAAGGATGAGTGCCACAACTGCCGTAGCCCCGCCTGACACCTCCTGCTTCAGTAGGTCCAGCCTTTCGGGGAGCTTCTGGTTTTGTCCCGACAGCTGTGGGCCGATAAAAAGAGTGCGGGCGATAGGGTAAGGAGCAGCAGAGAACAGAGAATCATTGCGCTTACATGTGAGCAGAATTACCGTTCCAGCTTTGACTGATCAGTGAGAAACGACCAGAGGCGCTCTGCTAGCTGTCGCGCACGTTGTCGTGAACAGGAAGAAAAAACTTAAGTGGTGTGCCCACTTCCAGCTGTAGGCATTTACCCCAAATTTCCCTGAATATTAGCCAGCTGTATATACGGTTTAATAATTGAAAGTAGCTAAACATTTAAAGTTACTTCAAAGAGAAGTATCAGCAACCTGAATAATCACCACTCACCTTGCTAAGGTGAGTCAGCAAGCTTTAAAGAGGCCCAAGCAAGATAAGTAAATCAAAATCAATTTTTTCATGATGCAGGGGTTTAGGGTTACATTTACATACTATGGTCAATAAAACACTCGGTATGAGATTCATTCATAATTTTTCTTTCACTATTTCCCACATCACCCACAATCCATTCCATCCAATGCCATTAGTTTTTTACTTGGTGAGGGAGACGTATTCACACTCGCTGAGTAGTGAAATTTTCAGAATGTAGGATGTAGTCCTCTGGCTATGCTCTCAGTAGTGACCAGCAGTACCAAAAAATATCTATATGTACAGTGATTATAGTGGGCAAAAATCAAGGTTTATTCAAATGTGGTCCACTCAGTATAACATAACATCATGAAAGTATAAAATGGAGAAAATCCAAAATATAATAATTTAGCATCTTGCTCATTGGGATTATTGTGTCACACGGTCTTTGCTTTTACCTCAGGGAGCTGTGACTGCAGGTTTGCCATTTCTGCCAGAGCATCATCAATGCTCTCAAAGTAACTTTTTTCTACAACATCAAAAGCCTAAAAGAGAGAAATAAAGGGGAGGAAGCATCAACAAAAATAAGAAGAGAATACATCTTTAAAAAATACGCCATGTAAGGACCCCTTAATTTTTATGCTTTCATAAACATAAAAGTTAAACAGCTGTTTAACTTTTAAATGTCTTTTTATAGAAGAAGTTAAGTATCTATGTTCCCTGGAACTCCTACATGGTGCATCTTCAAATTCCCATGATCCCTACTGTGCCAGCAACATATGGCAAGAAGGCAGAGAGAATACAGACTGACCCAAGTTTCCATCACTGAGCCAGATGACCGGCTCATCGTACACAGAAACACCCAGGTTCAGCAGGTCATCTAACGGCTGTAGGAGGAACCAGGTAAATTTTACTCTACTCCAAGTGCATTATATCAAAAGATGAAGCTCAATGCCCATTAAGTGAATAGAAGCATGTGGCTCGCTGCATACAATGAAGAAGAACTGTGCCTGGGCTTAAACACTCAGCATGTGTGTTGGGTTTTGGGAAGGACACAGGAGCAATGGGTAATTGACTATGACTAACATGGGAGGAAAAATGGGGTTAATATACAAAATGTTTTTAACAAGATAAATTTATTTGATGTGTGTTAGCAGGTTAACAAAATTAGAACAGCATCTTTTGTTGGCCCTCCTCTAACTCATCGTGAAATAAACAGCCATAATCTCGACATCTTTACATTCCTCAAATAATTTATCAATCTCTGTTCCAGCAGCATATCTGTAGGCTGTTTACCCAACACCTCCTACATGACAGCTCAGGAATGCCAGCTCACTGAAAAACTAAAAAACACCGATATAAAGATAAATAACCATCACATGAGCTTGCACAATGTTGAACCACATCCGTATGTCTCTGTTCCTCTGCCTATTTACCGATTTCATTCTTCTAGACAGAAATCATGCTACAATCATCAATAAAATGCTCTCCTTCAGTAATTTGTCCTCAGAGTAAGCAAGGAGGACAGTTTTTAACCTCAGAAAGCCTATCTTTAAAATCACATTTCCTTAATTCCATCGTTCAACCAAGATTTTAAAGAATACTGAAGGTGAACAGGTGAGCCTGTCTCTACTACTTGTTTTAAACCCAATTAAGCTCATTTTCAAATTTCACTTCTTATAACAACATATTTAATTACATTAGGGACATGATATGATAAATACTTACTGTTGAATCAGCAGTGGTAAAGATACAAGCCCTTGTCCTGATACGCTACCTGCTGCCCAATATTAAACATCAGAAAATCCTTGGGCTGCCCAATCACGTTTCAAGATTCAGCTCCATGAGGCTTGCTAACCTGTAGAAGAATTCTCCTGACATCTGCATCTGAGGTACTGGAGTTCAGCTGTCCAAGCAGGAGCTCTGCAGGCAGGCGCTGGGCGACAAAATTGGCCACCCTACTCCCATCGAAGCCGTTGAAAACCCCATAAAGAAAGCAGCCATCTTCACTCCTGAAAGAGAGCGGGAAACTGCTTGGATGAGAGAAAAAGGGACTGCACGCTCAGTGCCCAAATACAAAGAGGACAGCGACTAAATGTGAAGGTCATGAAAATACTAATATAAACAAATAATTAAAAACTAAATGGGTGGGATGTGAGGGAAAAGTTCAGCACTATTGTATAATAAGATTAATGAAATTAAATTAGTGAAACCCCCTACAAAAGGATGTGTGTCAATGTGCTGCGTGACCCACCTAAACCTGAAGTGTCCATCCTCATTGGGGTGCATCTGTGTACTCTTGCCATCTGGGCTGTACATGCAGTTAGCTGCGGTGCCCACTCCACACAGGTGGCATATTGGTAGGTCATCGGTCCAGCTCTGCTGCTGCTGACATGGAGACAGACAGACACACACACCCAAATCAAAGGACTGCAGATTTATTTGTCCTGTAAATCAGTGGTCCCCAACCACCTGGCCGCGGACTGGTACCGGGCCGCAGAGAAAGAATAATAAACTTTTTATTTTTATTTCCATTTTATTGACTATCGGAGTCTGCAGGGTGTTTTATTTTGAAAAATGACCAGATCATCTCCCCATCACTTCCGTCTGTGCCTCTTTCCCGCACTTCTCTCTGTCATAGTTTTGATGCCCGATAAATTAAGCCCACAAGCTAACCCTAGCTAAAATGAGTAAGAAACAAACGTCTCTGGAGAGCTTCTTTGAAAAAGGGGAAAGACCCAATGATGAGACAGCAGATTAAAATCACGGCAGAATATCCTGAGATCGCCAAAAAAGCACTGAAAACCCTGCTTTCATTTCCAACATCCTCTCTTTGTGAAGCAGAGTTTTCTGCAGTGACAGCAACCAAAATGAAATGATGGAGTAGACTGGACATAAGGGACACACTTCGGGTGTCATTGTCTCCCATCACCCCTGGATGGGGCCGTCTCATTGCAAGGAAACAAGCTCAGGGCTCCCACTGATTCTGTGTCATGGTAAGTTGTATTTATTATGCATGTGCGATAGCCGGTCTGTGGAAAATCGTCTTACATGAAACCGGTCCGTGGTACAAAAGAAGGTTGGAGACCGCTGCTGTAAATGTATCTTCTATGTATTACACAAAAACACCACCTTTAGTGCCTGAACTAATCCCAAATTGCACAAGCTATACCATCAATTTCTATGGTTACAAATCAACACACTCATTACAAATTTACATTTATTCAGTTTGCAGACACTTTCATGCCTTGCAGTGTACATTTGACTATTATGTAGTACTGAGCTTCCAGCTTTATGCAAGGTGACTTACAAGGCAACACTAAGCTACTCGTTACTCTCTATTCATTCATGCTATTGAGTAATGCAACACACACATACACAGGTTCTGGACATGGTTCCTACAGTAAATACAGGAGCAGTGAGGTGAACGGCAGCACATAGTTAACTCGAGTATAACCGCTCTAGAATAATTTTACACTGAGTGTATGTGCTCATTTTACTACACTGTAGTTAAACTATGGTAAAACGTTCACAGTGATCCAGCTGACCATAGCCGGGAGCCTGAAAGGCGCTGACAAACTGAGGCGAACGCTGGATAATTTCAACACTTATGCACTCCGAGAGATGTGGCTGCACAAAGACGTGCAGTAATTCTGAACCCAATCCTTAAGCGTAAAAAGCGAGACTAAAAGAGCAAAACAACTGCCCACCACTAGACAGCTGTCACGAACGACCACGAAAGAAAGACAACAGTTTCCTTGTTTTGGCTTACGCTCTGCATTAGACTCCTGCGCTGCGCCGCCATCTTGAGCGGAAGTGAGCGCTGTGAAACTTCCTACGGCGCCGCCACATTGGTCCGTGACGTAGACGTTCGCATTTTTCCGTACGGAAGTCAGACCCCCTGAACCTTCATCGGCGCCGCCATATTGACGTATGCACTTTTATTCTATTTTATTACATTTTTTATTTGGATGGAACGGCAAACCTAAAAAATAAGTATACATAATCACATAAATAAAATGAAGTGGAAACAATTGATCCGCTGTGGCGACCCCTAACTGGAGCAGCCGAAAGATGATGAAGAAGAAGAATTACATAAATAAAATATAAAATTTTGTGAAAATATGTACACAATTTAGTACATTATAGAAAATAAAAAAAGCAAGTGTAAAAAAACAAGTGTAAGGTTTACAGTTAAATATGAGAAATTAAACAACATTTCGACTGTCCCCCTTACTTTCTTATTTTTAACTTGTAGTAAAGTCTTTTATTGTTGTATTTCAGTTTTCAGCAGGGTAGTACTGGATTTAGCAATTCAGCATTTTTGTTTGTCAATATGGCATTTACCAAAAATGACAAGTGTTGTCGTTAATATTTTTACATTTATATGAGAAAAATATTTTCATGTGTGAAATTCATTTTACCCTTTAATTGTCTATATATTCAATTTTCCATATCAGACTACAACAGTTATACTATATAAACTCACCAGCCACTTCATTAGGTACACCTTGCTAGTACCTGGTTGGACCCCCTTTTGCCTTCAGAACTGCCTTAATTCTTTGTGGCATAGATTCAGCAAGGTGCTGGAAACTTTCCTCAGGGATTTTGGTCTATATTGACATGATAACATTACACGGTTTCTGCAGATTTGTTGGCTGCACGTCCATGATGCGACTCTCCCGTTCCACCACATCCCAAAGGTGCTCTATTGGATAGAGATCTGGTGATTGTGGAGGCCATTTGAGTACAGTGAACTCTTTGTCATGTTTAGGAAACCAGTTTGAGATGATTTGGGCTTTGTGACATCACATGTTATCCTGCTGGAAGTAGCCATCAGGAGATGTGTATGCTGCGGTCATAAAGGGATGGACATGGCCAGCAACAATACTCAGGAGGCTGTGGCATTTAAACAATGCTCACTTGGCACTAAGGGGCCCAAAGTGTGCCAAGAAAATATCCCTTACACCACCACCACCAGCCTGAACCTTTGATACAAGGCAGGATGCTGCCAAATTCTGACCCTACCATCCAAATGTCGTAATAGAAATCGAGACTCATCAGACCAGGCAACATTTTTCCAATCTTCTATTGTCCAATGTTGGTGAGCTCGTGCAAAATTTAGCCTCAGTTGCCTGTTCTTAGACGACAGGAGTGGCACCCGGTGTGGTCTCCTGCTGCTGTACCCCAGCTGCTCCAAGGTTAGACATGTTGTGCATTCAGAGATGCTCTTCTGCATATCTCGATTGTAACAAGTGGTTATTTGAGATACTGTTGCCTTTCTATCATCTCGAACCAGTCTGGTCATTCTCCTCTGACCTCTGGCATCAACAAGGCATTTTGGCCCAGAGAACTGCCACTCACTGGATATTTTCCCTTTTTCAGACCATTCTCTGTAAACCCTAGAGATGATTGCGTGTGAAAATCCCAGTAGATCAGCAGTTTCTGAAACATTCAGACCAGCCCGTCCGGTACCAAAAACTATCCAACGTTGAAAGTCACTTAAATCACCTTTCTTTTCCATTTTGATGCTCAGTTTGAACTTCAGCAGGTTGTCTTGACAATGTCTACACGCCTAAATGCATTGAGTTGCTGCCATCTGATTGGCTGATTAGATATTTGCATTAACAAGCAGTTGAACGGGTGTACCTAATAAAGTGGCTAGTGAGTGTATAATACGTACTGTACTAATGTGCATTTTCTGTACAAAATCACAAAATAGACTGCAGGGCAATCTCTTTACATCTCACACACACACACAAAAATCAAATCAGCTGAAACAGATGCCTACACTAAAATAATAATAATTATATAATACCAAATAAAGGTAAACTTCTAATATAGGAAAAAATTGTAATTGGCCTCTGTTTTCAAATATAGCTTTTTTGTGAAGTAACTTGCAATACACATTTTAACTTCATTTTATTTATTGACTTTCATCCAGGTTCCATATGTATACATAAAACCACTTACAAACAAGCTATAGAAAATTAAACCGATGGTGAACAGATTATTCAAATAAAAATCACCTCAGAAATACAACTTTTCCGCACATCATTATAACACATAGAAAGAACACAGAATCACATACATATTTAGTTTAGTACTATAGGCATATCACAGTTTTTAAATATATATACTGTATATCTCAAAATATGTATTTCTCAGAGGAGGCAGAAGAAAATATTTCCTGTTTCAAAACACAGTATTTCACCATAATAAATAAGTCTTAAAATAAAATAATTTCTACTGTTCTTAAACACTACCACATAATTCATTTTTACTTTCTTCATGTTCAGGACTACTTTTGCGCACAGATTTACATATTTAAAAAGGAATATATTTTTCTAATAAGAAACTTATGAGCTGCATAATGAAGCAGAATCAATATTTTAAAACAATTATTCCTTTAAAAAAGGCAGGCATTTTTCCTGCTACAAATAAAAAATGCTAAAAGGCATAAATAAATATTCTATATATTGACATTTCTAGTAGAGTAAATTTAACAAACCTAAGGATGTAGCTGTATTTCATTACGCTTAAACAAATTGTCTTGACAAAACACACAAAGAAATACTTTAAAAATAACTTTGAGTCGTAGGTCTGGAAAAGCATCAGTTCGGTTAGCACTCATCCCAACCCCCTGGCTGGTTCTATACACACTGTACATCACCCCAAGTGCCATGTGAGACCCCTGAAGCTACAGGTAGACTCGGGTGGTTTTGGTTGACAATCCAATCATCCTGTGATCTACTCATCTACTGTATGAGCTCTGCAAGCTACAGGCGCAGTGCTTCCTCTGCCAGCTTATAGGGGGCCCCGCTTGCCAGTTGAGTGCAGGCCGCATTCTGCTAGCTCCTTTCAGCCGAACCCACGCAAGTGCGTGCTGGTTGGTGCAGTGTAAGTAAAGCAGGTGAATAAGAAACCCTGTTTCTACGGAGACAGACGTTACGCAATTGTGAAGTTACAGGATGTTCATAGGATCACAGGACCTGTTGCTACCACGGGAGGAACATACGAGTATTTACTCCAAAGATGAGGACCTTTTCCCTTCCCAAGTACTTCATCCTGAATGAGCTTAGCTTGCAGCACCAAAGCAGCACTCCCCTTAAGCATGTTTTCATCTCACCGGCTCTTAGAGCGTTGACCGGATCTTCGGGTGCTCAGGGCCTTAGATCTGACTTGTGAGCTTCTTTCTGCCCAATGATAGAATTCACTTTAAAATCTGCTCACATGGTCACCGCTTATGTGCACTGCTGGGCCTCAGCTAATCCTGGCGTTTTACGCACAGCCTTGTAACCTGGATTTCGGCAGCTTCATCCTCATGGGTGGCCGCACTGTAGTAACCTTGAGCAAAATACTTCACCTGAATCATTCTGATACACGAGAAATCGGTAAAATTACACAATCCTCTGGAGAAAGAAAAAAAAAACATAGGTAATAAGTCGTGCGGGTTATAATGTAGACTCATTTGCCTTAAGGGGACGGTGACAGACTGTTTATTGCACTTTTACTAATTCCTGCAAATATATTTAATTAATAATGGTCATCTTTGCTTATCATTCTGGTCAGGTTCTGCTGGTCATTCTCTGAAGCTGCCAACACAACTACTGGCATCCAGCTCTCGGCAGGCTTCAGTATGAAGGACTCTCCAGCAGGCTCTTTTTTAGGGCAAAGTGCATGTAAGAACAAATAGAATTTTTATTCCCTGGAGATGACGGATTGTTCAGGGTGCATGTATAAGCAGCCTCTCTAAATATCCCTCTGTATGAACCCAAGAAAAACGGTGAGGAAGTCCTGGCTGTCTGCAACAGAAGCATCTGCTAAGCTACTCCACGGTGATAACAAATGATGGGAAACCTGAAGCAAAAATGTTAGGGTTAAGGTAGATGGCAAAAACACTGTAAGGTACACCTGTGACCTCCTTCGCAAGGAGGTGTGGTCTTTGTGTAGCACTTGAGCTGTATGGTTCTGCTACTGACACCACACCTTCCCCAACTCCCTCAGTTCACATCTTCACACCATACAGATGCAGAGACCAAGCTGGTGAAGAGAGCAAACTCGGGTGCTGGGCAGCAAGTGGTCAACCAGCACTGAACTCTCCAGACTAAAGGCAAACTGGTACAGAAACATGCTTGTTGGTTTTGGAGACGTCCCTCCCTCTTGCTCAGTGGACTCAAATTTTTCCTGCCTGATGTGAAGGTAACCCCCCCCCCCAAACAATACATTACCCGACTTAGTACTGACTCTGATACCCCCCATCGAAGGCATCATCCATGCTTGGCTGTTGGTAGGAGCTGGTGTTGATTTGGCCCTCTGTGTCACCCCCAGCAGGGTAGCCGCTGTAAGGGACGTCAGCAGCAGGATCCTGGCTGGGGTCAGCATAGTCCTGTGAGAAGAGAGCTGAATCTGCCCCGAGCTGGTACCGCTGGAACGCCAGGAATGCCTGACCCGCCTTCAGAGCGTGCCAAGTCCGTGTGGCGGCGAGACCGGAGGAGTCGGACACAGCAGAAAAGAAGGAAGAGGCAGGGAGGTGGATGCAAACCAAAAGCAGGTAAAAGGAGAAAACAAGTGCATGAGAGGAATTATGACTCAAAATGGAATGGAATAAACAGGTTCAGATTAATTTCAAAGAGGTTCGCGGTGAATGAAAGAGTTGTGGGAATCACAGACAGGTGGAGAGTGGTTGAGGGTTTACAGGAGGGAGAAAAGGAATTCAAGGAAGTGTTGAGGAAAGGCAGAAAAAAAGAATATTTGTTTGATTAGTGCAAGACACAGAGCAGTTAGAGCCTCTTTCTGTCAGCATGCAAGAATCAAAATTTTCAAATCCAAAGCAGCTGCGGTTAAGATGTGTCACAAGTCAACTCACAACCAAATATTATTTCCATTATAGATTTTATAGAGCTAATAAAATTATACCAGGAAGGCTGAAGGTGTGCTGAGGGTTTGCCCTGTTCCCAAGGGTGATGTGGCCACTAACAGTGAATGAGGCATCAGTTTGCAAGGCAGCAAAACTTGAGACGCTGCTTAGTTCTCACATTAGGAAGTGGCAGGGGGTTCCCCAGTGACTTAGTAGTATGGCTCTGTATGGCAAGGGCATTCTGCAGCTACCATAGTCAAGCTTGACAGATGAGTTTAAGTGTGCAAAGGTAAGGTTAGAGTTGCAGCTGTCAGGGAGTAAGGACACTGTTATAAGGAAAATCGGTCGTAAATAATACAAACTTGAGACCTGTTGTGGTGCTGCGGTCAATGTATTTTATGGAATTGACAGTGCTGTGGGAGGATGTGATTCATGCGGCATTTGAAAGGAAGAAACTTAGGTATAGTGAGCTGATAGCGGAAGTTGAGAGGCAGGGGTGGGGCACGAGAGTGCTAATGGAGTTGCGAGGTAAGAAGTAACTGAACGGCCAGGTAGTGTGCAGAGTGTAGCTGGTTAGCATAGGGTATGGATGTTTGGCAAACAGAAATAAGCTATAATGATCCAAGGGTGTTGTTAAGTGCCATCAATTCAATGTTGGCTCAAGGTGCCACTATGGATTGGTGACCTGAACTGTGTTGTGTTCGCTCTTCAGCCAAATAGCTCATTTTAATAGAGGGGCTTCCTTAGCTGCAGTTATTTTCTCAGTCCACCACAGTGCAAATTTTCTTCTGTTGCATTGACCTTCAACCTTACAGAACATGACGTGTCTAATGCGTGAAAGTCAAAGCTTTGCCATTTAAGGAACCAGTTCTAACTTGGGTTGATCTCCTCCAATACTGACGCACTGGTTTTTCAAGCAGTTTATCTACTCACCTTTGACCCAAAACACATTTCTTTGGGTGGTGGGAGGAAATAAGAGTGCCCAAAAGAAACCCACTTCAACACAAGAACATGTAAACTCCCTACAGCCTGAGCCAGAGTCAAACCCATGTTCATGTCTAGAGACTTGAAGTGCTGAGGCACTATCGCTGCCCCCTGCACTGCCACACTGCCCTTTGCATTAATGACGATAACCAGACAAGTCCACCACAGATGAACCTTCATGTGTTACTGGATGATCTGCTGTTTTACAAAAACCATCTAAAAGTACAGATGGCAAAGAGCAACAATGGAGCAAGTAAAAAAAAAGGTATGCTATTCTGACCTGAGAGTCATTAGATATGACTATTGCAGAGTCCATGTTTGGCTGAGGGACAGAAGTGAAACAGGTGAGATCCTGTAGCACTACAGGGTAGGTGAGCTGAGGAAGCATAGCTTGTTGTACTCTTCCTCAAAAGATACACTCTTAAGTCCCTCTAGGAACAGCAGCAAGAAGGCCTCCTTCATGACCCCAGGCAAACTAAAGCAGTCAGTAGGGCTCTCCCCTGTGGCATCAAAGGGCCAAGCATAACAATAATAAAACACTTAAGAAATGTTATGTTTTAGCCTGTATAGGCATGGAAGAATGTAAAAATTGGGAAGTGTGGAAAAGGGCTGCGATACGGACCCAGGTGAAGATGGAGAAGAAGGAAAAGGTGATGGCAGCCCGTGCTGCATCTGCACCCTCCTTCAGAGGGTTGTCTTCTGGCTTTGCTGCCTGCCACTGGTTGGTCAGGAAACAGAAGCCAACAAACCACATGAAGGACCAGAATGCTGAAAGAAAGAAAGAAAGAAAGAAAGAAAGAAAGAAGCAATAAGATTTTTAGTTACTTGAGATAAGTATGAAGGGAAATTCTTCTTACTGTTGCACATTACTGAGGTTCCACAGCTTACCAACATGTTTGGGCTGTGGAAGTGAGATTGTAACTCAATTTGTTACTAAATCCAAAGTCACATTTACAACAAACACAGTTAATAATAGTAGATGTCCCTTAATTTATATACATCACAAAAAAGTGTTATAATAACTAAAAATAGCATTTGGTATTTTTACTTAGTTTTTGGTAACATGAATTTAAAAATGACTGAAGATACATTGCTCCCAGACAACATTGTGATATTTTTTCTCCAAGATCTACTGAAGCACCTCATGTTGAACAATAATACAACACACAAGTATTAAAGTAGTTAGAAATATGACCGGTATTACTGCAATATGCTGCCAATTTTTTTGCCAACACACATATATATTATTTCATAACATCGAAGATTCTTCTTCTTTATCTTTCGGCTGCTCCTGTTAGGGGTTGCCACAGCGGATCAACTGTTTCCTTCATAACATCGAAGATTAATTTACATAAAAGAACCACTAGAACACTGAAGAGCTCAACTGTGGCTTTGCAGAAAGAAAAAGCAATAGTTAATACACAGAAAAGAAAAATTAAGGACAAAGAACAAAGGTTTGATTTAATATATAATGCAAGTCACAAATATTACCGTTGGAAAACCATATTGCCCAAAATGATGTTTTGAAAAAGCATGTAATAAATGGAAGAGCATTTCAGTTTTAAGTCATTCCATGTGAAGCATTTCCTGTGCCCTCTTCTCACTATAAATCTATTGGTGTGGGAGAATTCAACCTTTTTTATCTGTCCGTCCTTGTCAGTTAATGAAATAACCGAACGTGGTGAGATGACACATAATCACATCATTCCGAAATGATGCTGAACATAATGCTGTTTGCCTGTCTGCCGCAGAGGTTATTAAAAATTTGACGTCAGGTTTTAACCGCTCCCACTTTTAAAGACGCGCAGCACATATTGCCGCAGAACACAGTCATCCAAGTGGAACAGTGCGAAGCCTGACCATAGTTTACAGTAGAGTTTCTCTCTTGACTCATGAGCCCAGCAAGCTCCAGCCGCATCCACACAGGAACCACTGTCCCCCACCATGTCCCAGAGTTTCTCCAACTTTTTAAACTCACATTACATTCATAGTCATTCAGTCTGTTGTTCACACGGCATGACCTCCGATACCCTGCCGATCAAATACCCAATGCACAGCCTTACCAGACACCCCAATGTCAGCCAATACAGCCTTCTTGCGATCCTTTATGCTGCTGATCTGAGGGAAGTAGACATCCAGTGCCAGGAAGGCCGCGCAGGACAGAAAGGCCAGGGTCCCCATGGCAACACCGTAGTTACAGGCGTTCTGGTTACGGTTGAAGATGCAGTATTCCTCAATTTCATCGGGCCGGTTCAGATAGCCCTCATTAGCAATGGAGCCAAATATTACAATGGAGAAAATCTGGAATGGCAGAGGGAAGAGGGGAAGAGAGAGAGACAAACAGAATTAGAGGTAATAATCTGGTTAGACGAGATGTGAACGAACGAGAAAGAAGTCAAAAAGCAGCCTGTCGTTTGGCTTTTTAGTAGGAATATATGTTTATACATTCAGCTTTAGCTTTATTTCCTCAGCACAGTTCTTAGGCTGGGCAGCAATGACTAGTGTACCTACAGCCAGCATAGGTGTCCCTGGGTCCCACACCAGGGGCAGTACCAGAGAGTGATGTGGCCATTAGACGGGGTGCTGGCAAAGGCTGTGGTCTCAGCAGGCTTACTACCACATCTGTTCTTGTGAGTATCTGAAGGAACACAAAGAGGAGCTAAAGGTAAGAGCACCGAAGGGTGAGTATAGAACTGCGATCCTCTGAGACAGGAACCTTGCCAGCATCTCCTGTTACACCTCTCCTGCGGATATGCTCCTTTTTAACTGTCATTAAATATGAATGGCTCCGGTTGGATGCAGGAGGGTAATCTTCCATCATGCTGGGTCAAGGCTCTGATCAATGCCCAGTATGGATCAGCGATGGGTGGAGAGCTAAACTTAACACAGTATCCTTTGTAAATCTGTGTGCTGAGAGTGTGGTTGCTATCTATCCAGATATAAACCCTGATCCTGGACGACATTTTTAATAAAAACCAAAAAGATGCATAGATGTAGAAGAAACTCTACCAAAGAAGACCATGCTAATAACATGTATGCAAATAGTAAATTTAGACTTTGACTTAAAGGCAAAGTTAAATTGTTGTTTTTCTGCTTCTACTGGAGTCAAACTAGGGCATCAAACACCATTGCTGACCAAGTTGTTCCCTTCATGGACAGTTTATCCACATGATAATGCACTATGTCACAAGGCATGCATCGTCAGCAAATGGTTCAAGACACATGACGGCGAGTTTTCATTGCTTTAGTGTTCTACGCAGTCTCTTGATCGCCGACCTATCGAGCATCTTCGGGATGATATGGAAGGACTGTTGTCAGTAAAACTCTGCAACTGTATTTTTTTGCACCAAATATGCAACATAATCATTTTTGCATGACACAACATTCCTGCACAGGGTATCCAGCATCGAGTAGAATCCATGTTCAGACAAATGCATCCTGTTCTGGAGACCAAAGAAGGTACAATGCAGTATTAGAAATTGTTCCTAATAAACTGACAGCTCAGTGTATATTTTCTAAAGGGCAGTGTTGAAACTAAAGGGGAACCCCCTAAATCTTAACCAAACCATGTAGTGTCTTTATCTTTTCTATTATCGATTGCATTAAAATGTGCTCCCATTTTCTTCTGTCAGCAAATACCTGCTATTACAGTTTGCAAAGTGTGCTAAAAAAATATTACTTATTAACACAAATGGCTATTTTACTGGCGCAGTTTAAGAAACTACAGTTAGATGGCATCCTCCCTGATGTGGAAGAATACATTTTACTTCTACTGCGCTTAACACATGACCGTTTCCAGTATCTTGCATGAATGCGAAGACGTCTTTTACATATTGACCCCTCAGTGTTAGAAAAACTTGTTACCTTATTTACATACAAATCCCTCAGCTTATGTAGGTTCTCTGCAAGTTTCTTTGATATGCATTTCCTAAACCCAAACCTTGTCCTATATAAGCTGTATAGCCCCTTTTTTGGAGGGAAACGTGATGGTCAAATTTATCCCAGATACCTGCTGTACTGAGACAATCAATAAAGGTGTTCTCGGCTGTTTAATTCCCTCAAACTGGACTCAAACAGCTCTTCCCTACTCTATATAAGAGCATTACAAGAAAAGAAAATGATTGAGCATTCTCAGTACATTTCAAGTCATGTGAACATGTGTCGATGGACCATTGCGAGCAGTACTTTATCGCAGCTGCACTAAAGACCTGGGGACGAAGAAGACTTCCCAGACTGCCATGCGGGGCGTATGACACACCTGATTAGACCGGTTGTGCTCCTCGCTCGATCACACTGCCAGCCCCCCCACCCGAGTCAGGCCAAATCTGGGAAATCTTCTTACAGCACAGGTTTATCTGAGACACACACACAGCATGCAGACATATAAATGCATGTGCGCGCACACACAGCTCCCACTACCAGGTTTACTCTGGGCTTCAGTTAACTGAGCAGTAGGATTCCCTTATGAGTGATAGAGTGCAGTGGGACCTTCTTGCAACACAACAGTCTACTGCATGCTCTACGAGACAACTCCCACCTGAAAAATTTAACGGCGAGCAAAAGAACTTCTGCTGAAAAAGAACTGTAGAATCGTACCGAAACGCTGCACACTTTCATGGTTGGAAACTGATACCGAACACCTATTCCAACATCAGTGAGCACACACCGATCCTCATACATCAGATGCAACTGCTCAGTACTGAACATCAGCAAGTCATCATCCCTGTTATGTTCTAGACTGGAGGTCTAGTGGGCACTTATCCATAAGCGAACAAAAGATCCAGCTATTAAATCAGGTGCGATAACATTTGGTCAACATGAGATTTCTGCGGAGAAACACTGGCCGGGCAGATGCACAGCCGTCTGCACCATTTTATTTTTCTCTTAGTCCAACTGCCAGGTAAGCTGTAGCGCCCCTCCCACAGGCTTCCTTCGTTTTAATCACGGTGACCTTTTGTTTGGCGAGCGAGAAGAAAGAAAGAGAATCTGCTGATGTGCTCAGAATCACAAGGTTGGAAGCAAAGATCTTTTTATCCTTCACACATGCACATATTCATGTCACAAAGCACACATATAGAAAATACCAAATATTCTGGAATTTCTTTGTTTGGTCCAGTACACGTCTCACATTCTTACACTTTCAGCACCGCGTTCACCACTGCCATGGCAAAGATTTACTGTCGCAGGTATTATACTCAAATATTTCCTGTCTACCCAACTTCAGGGTCTGAAACTATTTTCAGCTTTGAAATGAGGGCATGTGGAAAATGACTGGAAAGGACTGCACCCGGCCTGAGTCATAGAGTTGCTGTATTACGCACACAAACCCACTGCCCTTCTTTCTCATGAATATCCATCTCACTGCCTTAATGCAGATCCCCAAGAGACAACTTCTCCACATCCAACGGATTAAAATTACTCAATGACCACCTAAACAAAGATACAGATGTACAAAAGAGGCAAAAGAAGACAACAACAGACACACACATTGTTCAAAGGGTCTGTTGGATATTTTGGTGCCCACAAAGGAAGGTTGGCAGAAATCAACCTTAGGGCTTCTACTATGGCCTTTTCAGGTTTGAAATGTATAAAAAACAGTTTGTTTTTAACAAACAGAAACACATGCATTTGTGCATCTTAAACTCACTCCTTTATGCAACACATAATAATAATAATAATAATAATAATAATAATAATAATAATACATTATTTATTTGATGTGTTTCTTTCAAGTTACTTACAATGTTGCCTTTTATGCTAAGCTACTTAAAAATTATTCAGGGTAATTTTTACTGTTGCAGTACAATGCTAATTTTTCACTTTTTATTTATTTTTTTCACTGCTATTAATATTCCTCAAGGGTACAACTGCAGGACTGGGGAGTCACACCTGCGTCCTTTGATTGTACAGGGACATCTCTAACCACCTACACCATCTGCTGCCCCATAATAACCTTTATTAACTGTTAGCCTAAAAACAAATATCAGTGTCATAATTTAAGCTGCTAATGAACCCTTAAAATCCCAAAGTGATGGTGGAGTGAACAGCACAACAGTTTCCCTGCTGATGCTCCCTTAGCTGGAACAGTTGGAGAAGCTGTGTTTGGCCCCGGTGCTGGTCTGCCGTCACCTGCTGTGGCAGCGTGCGGGCAGACGGGGACGCTGTGGGCACCGCATGTGTTGGTAAACACAAGCCAGACTTCACTGAAACACACTTCAGTATTGAAAGTCCAGGCTTAAAGGGATGCCAGTCATTTCCAAACCTGCTTTTCTCTCACATTCAAAAGACTTAGGAACCTAGGAGCTCTTTCTGGAAAAATCATGCTGATGTTCCAGTGAGTTTGACCTAATTTAGATGTTTCGGGAATTATAATTTAGTGAATTATCATGATTGTACAGCTTTTCAGATTAATGAGTACAGGGATATACAATCCTGGATATGGAAAAAGTGTGGCAGCTTGTATTCGATCTCAATCTGCTATTTCATCAGAGCTGGATTGGAGAGCAAGAAAGTCTAATGAACAACCCAATATTAAAACAACTGCCATAATAAGATTATGCACACATGTAAATATGGATAAAATAAACATAAATAGGAGAAACAAAATTTCCAACTTGCCGCAAACGTGTCTCCATTATTACACAGTACTTTAACACTGAAGGATAATAATTTAATAAAGCTTGAAAAATCTCAAATTATTATTTTTCTGGTCATTAATTACTCCTATAGGTTATAAGAGTGAATGCTGAATATTTTGTTAGATGGTGCAACATACACTATAAAACAACTTATGAGTAACAGCTGTTTTATTATACTGTACCAGAAAAGCTGCAGAAAAAAATTGTATCTGTCTTTTGCACATACATTGTAAAAAAAATAGTTTCAGTTGACAACAGAGAATATTTAGAAATATACCATATGTTTCAAAAGGAACCTGTGTTTGCCTCACACCTCCTTCATGTTTCAAAAGGAACCTGTACATAAGTTAAGGTACAGTTAAAATATACATGACAATCCTTATCGTGAACCAAGTATAATCTGAAAAAATAAACTGCAGTGGAATTGGATGTAATGTGACAATTTTAATTTTCCTTATTGATGCCATGAACAAAGGATAATCCAAAAACATTTTGTAATGAATTATTAATTACAAAATGGGAAGCTTCAGGCTCACATCACTCTTCTAGTCTCAGTTTGGCAAAACACTGGCACCAGTGCCCATTTTCCAATGTTTTTATGCCCCGTCAAATATCCATCAAAGATAACAGAGAAATTCTCCCTGTGAAGTACAGTCACTTCATATTTCTTTTCTAATGATCAATTTTATGCCTTCCATCTGCATGTATATCTGGAGTACTTGGTGCAGATTTGGAAAGTTAGTGCAGGTTCACATTAGTGTCCCCTCCCCACCACTCAGCGTGCAACTGCTCAAGCCTACAGAACCGCTAATGGGTGCAAAACATCACATTTATATTAATTCAGAATTGCACGCAACATGTTTGAACAATAAACTGGTTCTGGACCACCTGACCAAATCTGCCAAGAAGCCCAATATTTGTGTGTAGCTATTGCTTTATGCACTCATGCTCATGAACCGCTTTTCCTGGTTGGGGGTCAGCGTTGTCCAGAGGCCGGGGAGGGGGTCACAACCTGGACAGGATGCCAATCCACTGCAGAGTTCCATTACTATAACATTACCAATTGGTTTGACCTCTCGCTACCTCATAAGTGGTTACACACCGATGCCATCTGACAGTTTACAATCGGAACCTGACACCTGAGCAATATTTGGCCAAATAAGTGCTAATATACAAATATCTGTTAATGATGGGTGGCACAGCGGGGTGACAGGTGCAACGGTTGCTTCATAACGTGTGGACCTTGTGAGTGGATGCGGGTTTGATCCCTGCTCAGTCTGTGTGTTCCCCCCTTGTTCCTGCGACCTTGCTCCCACAGTCCAAAGACATGTGCTTCAAGCGAGCTGCTGACTCAAAGTAGTCACTGTACATCAGTGAACCTGATTCCTTATGCCTGTGTAGCCTAACGTTTTAAAACTACGGCAGCCATCCTCAGGAGTCAGACCTGCTTCCCCGACCGAGGAGCTTCCCAGGAGAGTGTCCATCAGGGCCCGGCTCACACATCCCAACGCGACACCCTCGGGAAAACGGGGGCTGCTCGGACGTCTCCTTCGCCAGGGCGCGCCGCCTGAGCAGCTTGAGGCGGTTTAACCTTGACGTCAAGAGGCCTCGTCGGCACGGCTTTCCAAATATAGCCCTAACTCAGCATTTCATCTTTACCGTCTTTACCTCAGCGCTTCAATTTCATCGATGCTTTTTTAAAAGTGTCGACAGAGTCCACGCTTTCCTTGGGGTGCCCGTAAAATATTCTGCTGCTCGGTGCCCGCCCCCGCTGCACGGCTCCCTTGTCGGTCTCATCCTCGCAGCACAACAACGTAAAAGTGAAGCGAATGCAGGCAGGCAGGCACGCTGCCGCCCGGCGCCTCCTTCACCTGGGTGGCGGAGCGCTCACCTGTCCGGGGAACCTGCGCGCCCAGCAGGGACTGTGAAGCGACCGAGCATCGGCAGCAAACCAGCAAACGAGGCGACGGCGTCTTACCCAGGACACCATCCGGAGAATGGTGTACGGCTGCCGGACGAATGTGAAGGGGTCGAAGGCGCCGCCAGCCTTCCCGGCTCCGTATGCCATCCCCTCCATCTTCGGCGCGGTGCGAAACGAGCGTCAGATAACGGTCGGACTCTGCTGTTCTGTTGTGTCGCTTGTGTCCCCGAGCTTCCACCTTGATCCGAACCGCAAGCTACAACTATTTCAGACCCGGTCGCCTTCGCGTATGTTCGGTTCGGTTTTATGCCTGCTGCGGCCGCCCGACTTCACTAAGGTGGTCTCTCTCTCTCTCTCTCGCTCGCTCGCTCAGGGAAAACGTGAACGCGCTTCTCGTTGCCAGCCTATGTCCTGCTCACATGTACTGTGTAAGCGCTGAATGATACACGAGAAATAAGTCCCACGGAATATTTTACAACATAAAACGCATCCGGGGATTTTGACAGTGTTGCGACAGCTTTACGTAAAAGTTATTACACGTCTTATTTCCATAACTGGCGCAGTATTTAAGGCGCTAAATCGTAGAACTCCGTATAAATCTTGACGGAGCTACAAAATGTGACTTTTGGCCTGGGAGTATTCGTCAGAAATATTCAAACAAGGCTGATTTCGTTCGACTGCATTAGTGCACAACCCCGGTGGGTAATACTGTATTGCCCGTATTTTTGCCCCCCCCCCCCAGAATTGACAGGTTGTTACACCGTTGGATATGCCATATCGCACTATTTCCGCATTTTGAGGAAGAAAACATGAATTGTTTTATTTGTGAAGAAATACCATTTTACTTAATAGACAGAAGAATTACGGGTTAGTTTGCGTTGAATAAAAATACTGCGAGCGCGCCACAAGCGGGTAACGTAAACTCGAAGACCAGCCAAACAGCACCCTCATTACACCGGATATGACGCATCACGCACGAACGTGTACGTCAAACGTTGCGTTATATATCGGAAGTCCTGCCCGCTTCTCCTTCCTCTTTCAGTCAGACCGGAGGGAAGATGGTGAGTTTGGAGTGTGGCTTCTTTGATTTTACCATTTTACCACAATCGAACATTAATCGAAAACATCTTAAAGTGTACTGTGTTTTTATTGGCACACCACTATACAGTAAAGGTAAATGTTGGCCACGATGATTGTATTAGGGGAATTTTTTTTTTTTGGAAACTCAATTCTTGAAGGTGCTGCGTTTTACCGGTTCTCTATATTGGAAATGGGCTACGATTGTTTACGGTCAAGTTTTGTGCTAAGTTAAGCTACTTAATTAAGTGTTCAATTTATTAAAAGGACTTAATGTTGTGTTTTGTGTGAAAAGTTAGCCTTCTGCCAGCGTGACAAGGCCACAGCTACAGTTTTAACCCTAAAAAAATCACCCACCCTATTTGGGCAGTTTCCAGTTCAAATTTAAATAAATATTGTTCGTATGGCGGCACTCTTCTTCTCCGTTTTCGATTTAGTTGCGAGTTTTGTGAGATTGCTTGGCTGGTGCTGGCAACCTGGTAGCTAGAGCGCTGAGGCTCCCTGGTCTGCGAGGCGCATGCGTGTTGCGCGTTAAGCACGTGGTTAATGGGCAGCTCAAACTATTTTTGCTCATTTGGCCAAATTTTTTGCTTCAGTGGTTGTGCACTATACGGTGGTCAGTGCTTTGTACATTAATTTTTCTGGCTGTAATTTTTAACTGTTTTGGTGTAAATACCTCTTAATGCAAGTACAGCTTATTCTCATTGTGCAGCTGTTTGAACGGCTATGCATATTCACAAGATACAGACGGGAAGGCTAGGGGGAGAAATTTGTAGCATTTGGCAGGGATTTTGAGCACAAGAATGTCTAGAAAGTGGAGATACTAGTTCTCTCTGTACATGATGAGATCCTCGACGGGCGGACAGACTGGGTAGCTTTAAGCCCCCCCTGCTGAATGTCGAGTTCTGAATGCAGTTCAGAGATGCAAATGTTAAAATTTTCCCACTTTCAACATACCTCTGACACTTTATAAAATATGCCATTTCCAGTCCCACCGCAAGTTTTCCGCTCCTCGCCATGGGTCCTTGGGCTTTCTGCCCCGCAAGAGGAGCCGACGTCATCGTGGCAAAGTGAAGAGCTTCCCACGTGATGACCCCAGCAAGCCTGTTCATCTCACAGCTTTCCTGGGCTACAAGGCTGGCATGACTCACATTGTGCGGGAGGTTGATAGACCTGGATCAAGTAAGTCAAAAGATGCTCTGTGAAGTAGATGTTCAATATTTTGATCGCTTCAGCGATGGGCAGATTTAGTTTATTCCTCTTAATGTCAAGTCCTGTTTGAAAGAAGTACATGTGATGCTTTTCTAGATTCATTAAGATGAAAGGACTGCCCAGTATTGGCCTTTTCTTTTCTGATTCTGTTTTCCTTCCTCAGAGGTAAACAAGAAGGAAGTTGTCGAAGCAGTCACTATAGTGGAAACTCCTCCCATGATTGTGGTCGGTGTCGTTGGCTACGTCCAGACTCCTCGGGGTCTGCGGTCCTTTAAGACCATCTTTGCTGAACACATAAGTGATGAGTGCAAGCGCCGCTTCTACAAGAACTGGTGAGTATGATTGTATGCGCTTTCTGAACTCCTTATCCCTTGATGTATAAAATTTTTGTTCTGCCACATAGTACTCTTGATAATCATCAGCCTGTCAAACATCCTCCTTTAAAGTAACTATAGTTAGAAAAATGATATTTCAAGTTACAATTTTTCTTCAAATGTTGGAGCTTAGTTTATAGCCAGGGTAATGCTTTGCAAGGGCATCTCAGAGAACTGTTCTGACCTTGAGGCAATCCCATGGCAGCTCCGCTCGGGTTCCTTGTGTCCCGATGAGCTCCAGGCTCCGCTGGCCGTTGGAAAGGGCTCCTTAGAAGCTGTGCCATGAGCCAAAATTTACCTGGGTTTCAGCTGATCCCACACTGATTCAAGAAAGGGAAAGCAGCCCATGATCAGCCACCTTCCGCTAGCCCTGATGGGGCTATGAAGGAGCTGTGTCAACCTTTCTCTGTCCATGTCTCCTATGTGTACCCTCCCTTCCCCATTCCTGCCTCACAGGTACAAGTCCAAGAAGAAGGCCTTCACCAAATACTGCAAAAAATGGCAAGATGATGAGGGCAAGAAGCAGCTGGAGAAAGACTTTGCCTCCATGAAGAAGTACTGCCAGGTCGTTCGCATCATTGCTCACACACAGGTGAGCTGAGCAATGTTGCCCCTTCACGTGTTAAAAGCTGTTAAAAACAAGTACAAACATAATTTTTCAACAGCCACTGAGAAACCTGGTAAAACCTTATGTTTGTAACTTTGGGATAGAGGTGTGTCAGTGATGAGACCATGGAACACTGCGTCAGGCATGGCGCCCGACTCGCATGAGGAAATTTTCCATGCTGCCTTCCTTCTGAGAACACGCCCCTTACAAGAAAAATTGCTCAGTGGCTTTTTAATTTTTGGATTGCTGTGCCCTGTTCACTGTGCTTTACAGATCAGTCCTGTTCTCATCTACATGAAACTGTCTCTTTGCCCCAGATGCGCCTTCTGTCCTTGAGGCAGAAGAAGTCCCACCTGATGGAAATACAGCTGAATGGTGGTACCATCTCTGACAAGGTTGACTGGGCCCGTGAAAAACTGGAACAGGCCATTCCCATCAATAATGTATTCACCCAGGATGAGATGATTGATGTCATTGGGGTCACAAAGGGTCACGGTTACAAAGGTATGTTTAAGGGACCATGTCAAAAAGGCCATTTCAAATGAATGAAAGAAGCCATAGTACAATGAACTACTACCTCTACTTTTTCTAGAAATTAATTGTAGATGGCATCCTTTCAAATTGGGATGACTTGATTGAATATGGTGGGGTACAGTATCTTATTTGGCTATTCCGATAGGTGTCACCAGCCGTTGGCATACCAAGAAGCTTCCCCGCAAGACCCATCGTGGACTGCGCAAGGTTGCTTGTATTGGGGCCTGGCATCCTGCACGTGTTGCATTCTCTGTGGCCCGTGCTGGTCAGAAGGGCTACCACCACCGCACTGAAATTAACAAGAAGGTGAGGAATGGTGGTGTACATTTTGTGCTTGTCATTGATGTCTCTACTTAATCCAGTAGGGGCCTGTAGCAGAAAGTGGTTGGCTACGCTGGGCTGTGATGGTCAGTGTTATTTTACAGAGTAATGGAAATGGCCTAAATAATTTACCTTCTGGAATTTTATTACAGATCTACAAGATTGGCCAGGGCTATCATACCAAGGATGGCAAAGTGATGAAGAACAATGCTTCTACAGAGTATGACCTGTCCAACAAGAGCATCAACCCACTTGTGAGTCATTTTATTATGAAAGTAAATTTTTAATAAAGTGTGGTGTTAACTTTCTATACGTGCATAAATTGTATATTTTGTAAATCTTGTCTTTTGCTGTCCTTAGGGTGGCTTTGTCCACTATGGTGAGGTGACCAATGACTTTGTCATGCTGAAGGGCTGTGTAGTTGGGACCAAGAAGAGGGTGCTCACTCTGCGAAAGGTAATGCATGCCCCCCCGCCCCCAACTGTTTTTATTAAATGGAATAAAGCAACTGGACAAGGTATCACCCAATAAATCAAATGTTTTGTGATAGCTAAACAGTAGTAAACTTTCTTGCCTCCTCTTTAGTCTCTGCTGGTACAGACAAGCCGTCGTGCTTTGGAGAAGATCGACCTCAAGTTCATCGACACCACGTCCAAGTTTGGACATGGCCGTTTCCAGACAGTGGAGGAAAAGAAGGCATTTATGGTAAGCATTGAAATTTTCATTCTGTTCCCAAAACTTGAGTCTGACCCCAAGGTGAAACCAGCACTGTTCGTAACCTGTCTTCAGTGCATAGTCTGATTCTGGGTTCCATTCCAGTGCAACAGAAAAGTCCAGTAAGGCAGAGGAGTCTGCAAATTGTGCAGTCTCCTTGTTCACTTTCTGGGTACATTCTGCATCTTGCTCCTTAGCTGTGGTGTTAAGACTGTGAAGACGTTGACTTGGTATGGATAGTTTTTAGGCCAACACTGAAGCTCACTTGCGACTCCGTTTCCTCACAGGGCCTGCTCAAGAAGGACCGCATTGCCAAGGAGGAGACTGCCTGAAAACAGCAACCTATCAGTTCTTGTCTTGTGGCTACTGCCATATTGTGCTGAAGTTTAATAAAATCAGGCCAGCATTTGTGGACCTTGTTTTTGCTTCTTCAGTATCAGGTGAAACCTGCATTGGGGTTTTTTTTTTTTTTTTTTTTAAAGGGGGGTGGCATTGGTACCTGTGCTTTAAAGTTGTATTTGAGGGGCGACCCTTGTCTAAATCTAATCCATGCCTAGAAATGTTATATAGCAACTTCTCAAGATTGCAGGACCTTATGTTGCATTATAGTAAAAGGGGGGTGGTGGAAAAAATTATTTTTCAGACAGTCCCAAAAATCCCAGCCCCTCTCCCATAAATATAACTAAAACACTCATATGCCTCTGTACACCAAGGAATTTCACAAAATTGTCTACTTGAAGGAAAGATGACAGTGATACTCAGCACATTTAAGCAGTGTGAATGGAACATGATGGTATTGGGAGACCAGCTGAGTTACAACTGCAATGCACTGCTCACCTTTCCTGACTTGGGGGGGGGGGGGGGGTGCTGAAAATTCAAGGTTTGAAGTTACTGCTCCATGATAAATCCTGCACTCAATTTGATGCATTCCCCTGAGAGTGAGTGAACTAAAGCAAGGATCTGCTGAGCATGTGGAACTGAGTACATTCGTATCTCAGAAAGACCATCTGTACAACTTTTGGTGGTAATTTCTCATGCCTTTCATTTATTTGGTTAAGTAACAAGGCCCAAAATGGCTGACACTTCTGTAGAACTGCATTCACTTCCCATAATGCCTCACTCTTAAAGCAGTACTCACCTGGACTTTGTGCAATTCAAACCTTTTGCTAGTGTGTGTGCTTAAAACCTGACAGTTCAGGCAGTGACTTTTGAGTCTAATTTTTTGCTATTTGTTATCGCAAATAATGAGTATAAAGGGTTCTTAGACAATGCAGCAGAAAATTCACTGATGCCCCTAACTGGGAAGGAGAAATTTGCTGAAAAGTTAGTCCATTTATTTTCAATATAGGAAACCCTAATGTTGAACTAACAGCCCAGGAAGGATGTGGCTGCCTGCTTCTGCTATAGCCTGTTTGTCATCACATGCTGGTGGCTCAGTATGCAGCAGCTGACTTCTCAGGTTAGATAACCCAGTGATCTCCTTGATCCGTGTTTCTGCAGTTTGATCTTTTTGTGGGACTTTTCAGGTGGACGCTTACACAAAGTCTTACGTGCCACGAAGCAGAGCAGCTTGTCAGATGGCTGTGTGTGTGTGTGGTTCTGGTGAGTGTAGAGGGCCACGTTTATGCTGTTTCAGGACAACGTGTTTGAAGGACTGCTGCTCCTAAGGGGGACGATAAGGCAACTGAAAGGAATCCAGGTATTCGTAATGGAGGCCTTCAGGCTCTGCCTACATCAGCATGACAGAAGGCTGAGAGCCATGCTGTTGCTCGATAATTTATACAGCAGCCGTTCATTTAATGATGTTCAGTTGTCCCGTACGCTTGCAAGGTGCTCTTCAGAAGTTGCATGTACTGCATAGTTCATTTGTCAAGGTGGAGAACTTCTGTTGCTCAACCCCCCATTATTAAAGTATTTTGTATATGGACTTGGTTTAAAGAATGTGGCTGTCAGAAAAATAGTGAGAATGTAAATTTGTCACTTGAAAGCAGCGGATGGAGAATCCTGGAGGACAGCATTTTGTGGTCTTACTTGTGTTTCAGCATTGTTACACGGTCAACATTTTTTTCCAGACGTTATCTTTCCCAGTATTTTCAAGTAGTTTATTATTACAAAGTGAGCCCAAGGAATGCAGAATGACTACTGTGCTGTGTGCGTGACGATGACTAAAAAAAGCCGATGCGGCAGAGCGAGGGAGAAGATGTGAGCTGATGGGGAGACACTTTAGTAACTTTAGCTTTCACTTGTGTTTGTGTCCTAGTTGTTGTGCTGCTCACTTTCCTTTGTTAAACTCCGGTGTAGTTACACTCGCTTGTTGTGTCTTGGGTTAAATATGGGCACAAGAAATGAAAAGTCCCGCAAAATCCTTTCATTCTTGTTCCCTGTCTGCTACAGGCCTGTATCCTACAAACTGTAGCCATTCACAATGTAAAGTAGACATTTAAACTAATACGTAGCCACAAGTGTAAGTAGACTGATGTAAAATATTGACTTTTTACATAGATGTATTTTATTCTTTAACTTTGATTTACTGACGTCATTGCAGAATAATGCAGGCTGCAATTTATCTGGTAAAAAGAGACAGCCCTCTTGCTCTAAATGTAGTCCATAACCAGTGTTAAAAATAATCCTAATAAATGCAGCCTACAGTTTTCGTGCTTGTATTAATTTACTGGTATAAAATAAATCTCTATTTAGTATTTCTGGTCATCGCTCAGCAGAAGTCCGCTTGCCAGCACTTTTATTTCTAACAAATATCAGGGGAACTCGGGTTTATAATGATACGCTGGCAGGAATTCTTGCTCTTAAAATATTTATAAGTTTTTCCAAGGTTGCCTAACAGACAACCCAGTTAGCTGCCATCAAAAAATCTTTAGACAGAACGCTGTGCCCGATGCTTTGTTGTAGACTAGGACCAGAAGGTGTCAGATTACATAAAATATTGCTGACAGTTAGATGGAAATAAGCAATATGCCATCCCCAGCCATGAGCGCAGATACAGAAGTGCACCGCTCTCTTCTACAATAACATAAGCCAACAGCGGCCGGATTGTACATTCAAACTACTGTTTGCGCAATTTCCCTTTTTCATGTATGATGGTAATGACCAATGCGTTTTAACTGCTCTCTTGAAGTGAAAAAAGGTTAAAACTCTGCCCTTTGTTTTGCTCTCATGGGTATTCGGGGACATCTCTTTTTGAATCATGCACATGTCTTTCAGTTGAACAGGGGTCTCAGCGTGTATTGGAGACGTTTCATATGCATAGCAGATAAAAGGATTGTGTGTGTGTGTGTGTGTGTGTGTGTGTGAGTCAATTCACTGTTAAAATTAGATGCGGATATTGTAACCGAATACCATGTATTTACCTGGTTATGCATGCATACATGGGGAAATGAATAAAGAAAGAATAATTCTTCTCAGAGATCTTCTAGTTTTTACTTAGACACCTCTTTCGGTACAAGCTTGACTCTGCAAAAGAAAGTCTGCATGTGCTCTTGTCCACAGTGTCTTTCTCAGCACCATGGACTCGCAGAGAACTTGGATGCCCTTCCATAGGGTACGACCAACTAATTCTTCTAAAGAGGCTAGACAGAACTTTCTCAGTGTCAGCCGTACGTTAGCCATCCTTGGACGGTTCTTTACGTCATCGTCTTGATTTGAATGGCATCCTTCTTCCAGCTCAAGTTCTCTTGTTTTCCACTGATTTGGCTATAGAGACGTGGTCTTCCAGACCAGGCACCTGAGCACTTAGATCTCAGTTGAAACAGCAACTCGGTTGAAACAACATCCTGCATTGGTACAGGTGAGTGTAATATGAAGATCCTCTCTTAGTCAGTCAAAAATCTGAGAACAAGTGCGCAAACTGGGCAGATGTAAATAAACATTTTTCTCTCATACTATGCAATCCATGGACAGGAACATCTCCATAAAATACAGACGGTCCCCAACTTATGACGGGGTTACACTATGATAAACCCATCGTAAGTTGAAAATACTGTAAGTGTTGAAAATAGATTTAATAATAGATTTAAATGCCTACTGTCACACCCGTGGCCGCTTCAGCAAAGGAATGTAGGCGGTCTCTCTGCTTCCATCTTCAGACCGAGCACTGATTGGATGACTAATTCATGTAGGAACCAATCGTAGACGGGATTTAGTTCCTACCCGAACTTCCTGTCAGTGCTCAGTTTCCGCTGTGAACTCTTCTGCAACCACCGTCTTGCTAAGACCTCGTATTTTGTTTATTTTGAGTTGTGGCTTCTTCCGTTTTTGTTTACTGCCAATCGCTAATGTTTAGCGCTAGCTCCTGGCTAACGGAACTTAAACTTTTTACCGCTGTGTCTTGCGATCGATTCCACCGACTCACGCCATAACACCTTCCGAACATCATAGCCTAGCCTAGCCTACCTTAAAAGTCATTACGGGCTTGCTGGTTTCATGCCACTTTCACAAGACAAAGACACAGATGGGTGTTTTGTATACATGATGGATGCACAAAACACAATGTAGATACAGGGGAGGTAGCCAAAAAAACGCTGAAAATACAAATCGCTGCACAGTATCAGTTGTATACAGTACCTACTGTGTGGCAGTCTGGGAAATGCAGTTTACTACCACTGCCCAGCATCACAAGAGAGTATCATACCGCATATTGCTTGCCCAGGAAAAAAAATCCGCATTCGAAATTTGGAATATTAATGTGCATCGCAGTCGTAAGTCGAGGACCATCTGTATAGGGGTCTCACTGTGTCATATTTATATAGACACACCCTTACGCTGACCATTTACAGGGAGTTATTATATTTAACTACAGTTTTCATCCATCATTTAATTAGATGCAAACTGACTTTAACAAAATTAACCATTTTACTGTAATCTGCTATGCCTATGCAACTGAGTGCTTGGGTGGATACAGTGCACATATCGGTGCAGTTAGTATTCCAAGGCAGAAGGGGGCAATGCGATACCCTGGAATTAACTCACAGACAGTCCCTGCACTGCCCCTTCCCATCAAGACCCCCCTTTTAGCATCACACCCCCTCCTCTCGCGGATCACACAGCACTGCAGATAGACACACTGGGCTTTGATCATCACACCGGGGGTGAGGGAGAGCGAGGGACAAGCGATGGGAGGACGGGCGAGAGATGAAGAGACCCCGAGATCTCACCGCTTTACACAGCCATTTTCATTTTGTGCTTGTAGCATCCTGACCTTCTGCACAACCTTTACTCTCATTATAAAATGCAAACGTTGTTCCTGTTTGACCTTCCTGTTGGTTTCCCCAAACCTTTGTCCTTATGACCTGTTGTTCTCTGCTATTTATTTCTACTTCCGCTCTCAAGCATCACTGCCACGTCAGCAAAATGCCCTCAAACCTGGTTCCCAGAAAGATGCGGGAGGCAAACATCCAGGAACTACCACATCGCTGGAAGGTGATGCCATAGTCACGAACCCCCCAGGACCTTTCTGTAACTCGGACATTCATATTTGTAACCAAATGTGCTGTTTGTGTCAGACGTTGCTGCCTTTTCCTGGAGACGACCCTTAGTACCTTGTAGTAAGATCCCCCACCGCAGTCAGCAGCAGTATTTCACGTGATATTAAGGTATTCGGTGAGCTGTGATGTTTAAGGCAGACTTTTGTACTCACACATCCGGCCCAGTGTGGTTGTTCCATACTTCATACCTGTCTGATGTTACTGCATAGCGCTAAACTTCAATGAGAAGGAACGCACTTGTCTCCTCAAGGGCACATCTGTTCAGCATGGAATGGCTTCTCCTCAGCACCAAGCCAGTAAATCCCCTTGGGTACTGCTGCTCCCCCCAGGTTGGTGATTTAGAGCGAGAACCAAGTCCTGCATGGTGCTTAACAAGCAGGGTTGCGGTTCACTGCAGTTGCACTCCCTTGCAACCCGAGCAGAAGGGGGGTGTCGGGTGGTGAGCGATGAGAATTACGAGAATTAATAAGGGAACAAAAAAAGAAGGAAAGATGAGAAGGAGTGGGTGAGTCAGGGAACAACAGAGAAACAACAGAGGCAAACTAAGGACAAGCATGTAAACCGGCCAAGATGGAGAAGTCCAAACAGGTAACTACTATGCTTCTAGAGCAATCTAAACTGATGGCAACAGTGATGTCTGCGCCATTGTATCAACCTGATGAGCCACAAAACTTTTACTTTACACGTGGATCACATTTCCTCTGCATGCTGTTAACAAAGAGGCCGAATCTTGATCCACATGCTAACAGCAAACTCCTGGAACTGGCAGAACAACTTTCAAACTCTCCTTTTCCATCTACACCAATGGGTTGGTCAACTCATTGACCATTAGATCCCAAACCACCATGAGACCACAGTTTACGGTCACACGATGACTTAAGGAAACGCGTGCGTCGGTTTGAGAGAACAGGCTGAACCACACCTCAGATCTTCTGGCCCCACTGGGCTCGGTAATTCCTGTGCTGGATGGTGCTCCTGCTTTGGTGTCTGGAACAACGAAGCTGGAGTCACGTCAAATGAGACTTCCGGGACGAAGCACAGGTAAGGGTCACCTGATGTGCCGCAGGGTTCCCTCAGAGGGGAGACAGACAAATCCAAAGCAGCATAAAAACAATTGATCGAAGCTCTATTCCTAAGAAGATGATCAGGTTGCTGATGTTCTGGATCCCCTAGGGGTGCCATTCGGGTTACTACCAGAAGGTTCTATTTAATCCTCCCAAAGACAGCCACAGTATATCCCTGGAGTCACTCTCTATACAGTATCCAGCTTAAAGTGTAACGGTGTCACCCAGAAGCAACATTTTGGCACAGACTAAGGCACTACATACATGACCGATAATGAACATTTTGCAAACTGAGGTGAGAAACACAACCACATTTGATCCGAACACAGATTCAGTTGTCTGACTGAGCATCGCAAAGTGAATCAGTAGTTTTGCTGTTGGTCTGGATAACCGAAAATGAATCACGGGTGGTGAGCGGGTTCGGGGATGGTCTCACACCATAAGAAGAACAAAAGCAGAGTTTGACGGATGTTTTTGCTCCCTCTGGGGTTTATTTATCATCGGGACTGGATGCATCCAAGTTCAGGATCGTTCGGTTTTGGCACCTTTAAAAGATTTTTGTCATTTAAACGACACGCAGAAGACCAAAAAGAAGCAAACAGAGGGCTAAGGCTGTGTAAGATTAAAAAATAAAGCACATACATATTCATATAAAGAAACACATGAAAGTTTAAAAAAAGGCCTTTTTGTTTGCTGAAGGTGGATTTGTGAAACCCAAACCACGAAATTAAAATTAAAAAAGAAAATTGCACAGTTGCAACAGTTTGTCTTGTTGCTTTTTTCCCCTAAAATTAAAATTATCCATTAAAACTTAAAGTTTCTCAACAGCAGATTTGTTGAAAGTTTTTTCTCTTTTTTTAGCATGCGTGTAAGTTTGTGAGTCACCTGTAAATGTCTCACTCTTCATTTGTCTTTTCGCACGTGTTTACTCTCAGCTCGACTACCTCTTCTTCCTCTCCCATTTTCCACTCTCCTCTTTTTCACGGACTTCACCACACGGAGGAAGTCGGTCAGATTTGCTGAACCTTGTTTGACCGCTTGTTCCCATGCACTGCACTGCGCGGAAGGGTTCAAGACCGGGTTTGCAGTCCTGCGATGATCATAAAAGAACACAATGGGGGGCCCCAGAAAAGCACGGAAGGTTCTTTTTAAAAGAATAGAACTCATTTTACTGGATAAGGGTTTGCGCCAGTTAAAAACTTTGTGGTAGAGCGCTTGCGCTTTAGCTTTGTGGTCTTCTAAGGTACCGTAAGAGTCTTTTCTTAGCAACAACAGTTTTAGTGTCCTCTTTTTTGCTTCAGGAGAGTCTTTTGCCTCTCAGTTATTTAATATATATAATTTATATATAGTTTTATATATATAGTTTACGGTTTAGGTTACTCCCTTTTGAGTCCCAAAGCCGTTAAGGTTCACAGTTTTAATGCAAAAAATAAATAAATAAAACACCCAAGTCGATAAATAGGCCAATAAATAAGAGAGATGTGGGAGATGGGGGGAGGGAGGGATAGCTTGCAGCCCCTGCCTGGACCGAGGTGAGAAGTGGAAAACAAAAAATAAGTTGTCATTTAAACTTACAAGCTGACCCCCCTGGCTCCTCGTCCACTCCCCCCCCACCCAAACCCCCACCCCACCAACCCTCTCCCTGGCCAGGTATCTACCCCAGCCCTCCCGCACCTCTATCCCTAGCACCAGCCATGTTTTATTTCACTCTACTCCTTTACAAACATGTTTAAAATTCTTTTAAATAACAGTAGATGGGAAAGTCATGCATTTTCAATTTTTTTAGTCATTTTCCATTTTTTTGTTCAACATGAAAACTCATTATATACCGTCACATTTTCATAATTTGGGGATCCTCGGTTTCTTTGCCCCCCTCCCAGCATCCTCCCCCCATCTGTCTCCAGGGGCTTCCTCATACAGGCGTGGTGCGCCGGTTTGCTGTGTTGGTGTGGGACGAGTCTTTCAGGTCCTTCTGGATGCAATTGTGCACCTGCAGGAAGTTATGGTCCCTCTCAGAGTTGTAGGTGGCGGTGGGTGTGGCAGAAGCCTTGAGGGGGTCCCGGGTGAGGGTGTACATTGAGATCTCGGTTGAGGGCAGCGTGCTGAAGCCCTTGAGGCCCACGGGAGAGGCATCTCGTGACTGCGACGGCTCAGTGGAGCGGGAGCTAGAGCGGGAGCGGCGACGGTAGCGGTAGCGATAGCTGGGGATGCGTGTGATGGCTGAGCTCTGAAGGTAGTCGGTGGCGCGAGCTCCAACTCGCAGCTGCCGGTGCCGGTCAATGAACATGTGCACCGCCAGCACGCCCACCATCTCCGCGATAATGAAGGAGAGTGCGCCAAAGTAGAAGCTCCAGCCGTACGAGTAGCTGTTCTTCTTGGAGTCGCTCTTGGAGGGGTCCCCCGCATTTGCTGATATGTACACGATGATCCCAATGATGTTGCTGAGGCCTGGGTTATTAGATGGAGACAGGATAGTGGTTAGAGGCTTGAAAGAAAGACTTGAAAGCTCAAGGTTAGTGGTTCAAATTCTGGAATGGGCCTGGTGGTGCCATTTTGTAGTTCAAATGGTGCATTGCTTTGGATTCAACTTCATCTATACAACAAAATGATAGTACAGTCTTATGCCATAATCTTGCCCCTTGTTACCGTGTCAACCTCACATTTCACCACATGCTAGGGTAGAACGGATTTCCCACCACAGTATTCCCCACGAAACGCTGACACCCTCACCTCCTGCCCACGCCGCATGTGGAATGGATGGCCCTCTAAGGGATTCTACCCCATGATGCCATGATGCAACGATAGCCTCTGGTGCCAAGCTAATGATACACTGCACAGCCAAAAAAAAGTCACCACTTGGATTTAACACTTAAATTTAACTTTAAGTGTTATGATGTGAGGTTGCTTCAGTTGCTCAGGTCTAGGTTCAGCAACCTTATGTGCCTAAAAAAATGAACTCAGCTGACTACCTGAATATACTGAATGACCAGGTTTTTCCATCAATGGATTTTTTTCTTTATATTCCAAGATGACAATGCCAGGATTCGTGGGGCTCAAATTGTGAAAGAGTGCTTCAAGGAGCATGAGAGAGACATCATTTTCACACATGGATTGGCCACCACAAAGTCCAGACCTTAACCTCACTGAGAATCGTTGAGATCTTGTGCTGGAGAAGACTTTACGCAGCAGTCCGACTCTCCCATCATCGATACGAGATCTTGGCGAAAAATGAATGCAACTCTGGACGGAAATAAATGTTGTGATATTGCATAAGATTATCAAAAAGATGCCATGGCGAATGTGTGCCGTAACCAAAGATAAAGGCAGTCCAACCAAATATTACAATGTATAACTTTTTTTTGGCCAGGCAGTGTATGTTGGAAGATGTAAAAAGGTAAGACTGTAGATGCTACACTTACAAAGTGAACATCTAAGTACCCTGTTCAAGGATACACCTGCAAGTTTTCGTCTGTTACTTGATCCTATAACCTTCTCAGAGTAACGTCCAGAACAATTGTTGCCCTTGAACACATATTAGCCAAATTTGTGAATGCCTTGTCAAACCACCAGGAAGAATCCACTTAACTGCCTAAACCCAAATTCCCGACTTACTAAAGTTTTGCCGTGAATCTAAGATTTTTCACAGACTTTCTGAGAAATCAAACCCGAATGTCGCCAGTGAGGGAAAAACAAGACCACGCAGGTAACCAACCCTAAAAGAAAACAACGATTCTGGTATCTGCTGAGCATGGTAGTCGGATGTGCTGCACCTGTTAGGTGCCGGAGAAGCTGTGCCAGCACAGCGCTGCTTCGTCTTTCAAGCAGCGACAACAGAAAGCAAACCAGATCACAGAGTTCCATCTGCTTTGGAAGAGCGGTAGCTAACAGTATAACTACTGCACAAGGGATGCTGGAGGGCTTGTTTCTGAAGAAGCCACAAACAGTGCTTTCGACATGAACCACACGTTTAAGCCACGCACTCGCTGTGATTACAGAACAATGCAATTGAAGGAGCGTCGGCTAAAAAGCGCATGCAGTCTGAGCACTGAACATTAAAATGGAGGCAAAATTACATTTAAATCAATACGACTTTCGAATCTCGCCGAGACTCTACTTGCTCCTACGTTCAGTTGACATGTGACTTATTTTCTAATGTTTTGCGTGCTGTTTTTATCGCTCATCTATCGGAAAGCTTGTCGCCTCGGTGATGAATCCCAAAGAAGGCGAGTTAAGGGTGCCGTGTTTTTAAGAGCTGGGTCCCAGTGGGTTGACTGCGGCCAAGCAGCAGGAGAGTCGAAATACATCCCCGACTCCTTATTAGATGTCCACCTGTCTTGTGATTGCTCATTAAAAGGGCATCATGTGCAAAGCTGTCACTGGTCTGCGTAAAGGAGCGTGTGGGACGTCGGACTTCCTTCGCATGATGCCCCAAGCCTCCTCCCCCACAGGTGATCCCTACCTGCCGACACGAAGAATATCCCGGCGCTGAGGATGATGTTATGGCGTGACTTGTAGAACTCGCTGGCAGCTATACAGAGACCCCCCATGAAGAGGAGGATGACACTGAGGATGGGGAAGATGCTGGACGCCCGCACTGCGCCTGTGGAGGGAAGGCACAGTTAGAGGAGGCCATTTTTAAACCCATGGTTCCGGTGAAGATGCTTAACAGGCAGGTCCTTCCATGGCATTAACTACACTACATCCTCAAATTTAACGGTTCGCAATTTAACAGACTTTGGACTCAGCCGACAAGACTCTATGGCTCATGTGTAAGTACCTCCTAATTTTCTGGTTAATTTATTAACACGTTGGTATGTCCCCACAATAGCCTGGTTGGACATGCTGAAAAAAATATATCAAAATATGTCATTTGTCAAGGTGATATCTTCAGACTGTGCTTCAAAACGTATGCTGAGTTATGCAAAGGACTTTTGGGTTCATACAGTTGTTTTTTTTTATGAATATTCAGATTTAGCAGATATTTGGTGATAGCAGACACCCCTCCGCCATTTAGTCCAGGTATGTATTGTATGATCAAACTGCAAAAAAAAAGTCAGAAAAAGTCAGAAAAGGTCAGGAGATAAAAAATGCAGGTAGTTCCATATCAGAAGACAGAATAAAAGCAAAGTGACCCCTTCGGGGAACCGCGGCCCTGACCCCATGCCATCTCCTCAACATGCAGTTTTAAGTTTGGGATTTGCATCGCTTCACCTGAGGTTCCCCTCCTTCCTTTGCCACCCAGCCACAGTTAAGCTGCACATTCAGTTCTCCTGTTCTCAGCCTCCCAGACAGCCATGAACGCTTTAGCACTGGGCCCCATGCTTCTCCATCTGGCCGTTGCACTCGCTGTATTTCCCAGCGTAATGATGTCTTGGCTGGATCCTGTGTTTGGCCGCCTCCACCTTCTGTTCCACACAGAGAGGCTGTAGGTCAGTCCCTTCACCCGACTCTACCCTCTTATTCCAAAACGACACCGCTTTAGCCCTTTGCCATCTACCCGTCTCGGGGTGCCTGGCGGTGGATGCAAGGATCCGGCCTTCTGTTCCTGGACTCAGAGTTCCAACTCCCTGAGAGACTGGTGCTCTGAATGTGGCTCTTGCGTGAAAATTCTGTTCAGCAGCGTAAACTGGCATACAGGACAATGGGGGGGAGGTGAAGTTTGGAAGTTTGCTGTTGATTGACTGTAAGGCCTCGGTCGTATTTGAAATCCAACCGGGGGGACAGTGTGCCATGCTTAGAGGTCGAAAGGTGAGGAGTTCTGTCCGTGTAACAGACAAACAAGGAGATAAAATGACGCAGACTGGCTGGCCGGCATTTGACCAGAGATTCTAGTGGAGCCAAAGAACGTGAACAAACTATCGTCATTTAAATTCAACATTTTAACACAAATCACAGTCAAAAGGTAGAAGTGTCACACTCTGAACTGCAGAAGCACATTTATCCCCAATACTGTGGGTAAAAATAGAGGATCGATGTATATTTATTGATCTTTTACATATTCAGCTTTTTTAAACAGCGGCACAGGGGAGGGGGGCTTTGCGAGAGCAGACAGTAGATTTTCCGAACGTTCGGAAATTACGATCGTCTTGAAAGCCCCTTCAGAAGTGCAAATTTTTTCCTCCTTTTTCAAAAACGCGTCCTTTCCTTGCCGCGCTTCCGCTGGCACACTGGTGCCCGTTGCGCATTTCGGTGACATTCGGTCATCCTAACCGAATGCTCTCCTCCGTTCCGATGAACGAAATCAAAGATGCACGACTGTGTAGGACCCGCTCGTCTTTCAGGTGGAGTTGATAATAAACCGAGCGTGCAGAGGAGCCAGAGCGGTCGGGATGGATGAAACCACAATGTTTCCCACAATCCCTTTCTCTCTCCACCTCCTTCCGTTTCACTTCGGTCCAGCACCTTCCATCAACTCGCCGGCCCCCCACTGTCAGTCCTCTGTGCCCAGAGACAAGGGCATGTCGGGTGTAGGGTTACGGGTTCAGGTCTAATTAAATATTGAAGGGCACAGAGCGAGTCTGCACCGCTCCTGTCCGTATTAACCCCATGGATGGCAACACGGTCACGGGTCCGCACGACCCGAGGAGGCAAACTTGCTCATTTTCACCAGTCGACTTAATCCACACAGATGAGGGCAAGTGGTTACGTCTCTATTTTCCACCCAAGCGACAGCACTTCTCAGCTCCCCTGTCCTGCGCGTTTTGTGGACGCAGGAGGTGCTAAGCGGTCATTGTTCCGCTCGCTTTAAAACCAGGCGGGCTTTGCACACCTGATCACCTCCAAAATGCACAGAAAAGGAGTCTGACAGGTGAATGACGTGGGGACTTGCCTGAAGTTAAGATGTTTAACGAAAAGCCAAAACATACTTACAGAATGCGTGTTTTATTTTGCCAAGTCTGAGCTCAGGTGTTTCAGGTGCTCAAGAGTTCTGACGGACAACAGCTCTAAACTACAGCTCTTCGGTCGGGGTTGAAGAGACTGCAGGCAAACAGCAGGCCATGGCTTCTTAAGTACCTGATACACACACACACACAGAAGCAGCCTTCACACTTTGCCTGTGTGACTGCGTGTGTTGGTAGGCTGTTGCACCGAGGAGCAGCAGAAATGTTAAATGGCTTAAACACAGAAATGCGGAATAAAGTGTACCCAAGCATAAACAGGTGTGAACCAAATCCAGTCGGGTAAATTCCTGTTTTAGGGATGCAAACTACCATTATTTTCTTAGTGGAAAAAAGGAAAAATAGCTGAAAAGTGAACTTTTGTAAGCTTTTTTGTAACGCACTGCAGCGATGACGTTTAAAATGTCATTTGCCTGGATGACCCCGCTGATATTTGTATATTAGCTGTTAGTTTTCTTAATGTATCGGGTAAACTGACACCGGAGTTCAATAACGTCCATTGAACTGTGATGCGAACGGACAGTTTGCAACATTTAGCGACTCGGCTTCCTCCGGTTGCATTTCGGGAATGAATTGTACCTTAAAGAGGTATCCCTGCAGCAGCTGTGAATGGAGAGCAGAACACCCCCCCCCCCCCAAAAGAATCTGGAATTTACAAAGAGTCCACACCTGTCTGCGTCCCTTGTCATACAACCATTTAATTCCAGCAGGTGAGTTAACAGTCAAAGATCTCAGGGACAGTTATCAGCTGGTGACATGGAAAAAGCTGCTCGACTTATTTCCAGTCTGAAACAAGGACTTCTGCAGCTTTCGTGGAGATTTGTGGTTCGCCAGCAGGGCATACAGATGTATCATCGTACCACTCACTCACAGTTAGACCAGAACCAGAAGCCAACGGACCCGCTAAATTCCACCCAAGATGAGAGCACACCCTAAAACGCGTCAAAACCCAGTTACCGTGGTAATGTCAAATGAATCATTTGCACTGTCTGTGAGCTGCTATAAAATGAGTGCAGTTAAACCATTTGATTCACAACTCTGGATGTTGGAATTTTGGGTTTTCATTATTATGATTTAGAATCTTGTGATCAGAGCAGAAATTTTAGCCTGGACTCCAGCGATTTTTACTGGTACCACTTTTAAATGAATTATGGCAGGCACTTCTTAGACAAGTGAGGTTCGGCCCTGCAGATACCAACACATCTCACGTGGATGCCGTACAGACTTGTACGCTACCCTGTATTTAGCGTGGAAATGTGAGCTGCAAGATGCGCGACAGTTGGTGCTCAGCTGTTTTTGCACTACATTTTTTGCATGTGTGTTGACAAATATCAGCGAACTGAAAGGCTTTGACCTAATAATATAGTGGGGTGAATTCACAGTTTGTATTTTGCTGTAGGCTGTTCGCTGTACGTACGTGATCCTGAAAAATGTTGGAGAGCCCTGGTCTGTCTGCAAATTTAAACCGGCCCTTTAGAAGCGGTGCATAATGCCATGCAGAGGCACGGCGTAACTGTAATTTTTATCCCGTTGTCAGGCCAGGATAGGTAAATCCTGTTTTACGCACTTAATTTGTTCCTAACCATTTTGCAAAAATTGAAACTGTGTATACCGGGATGCTATTGTGCCTTATTTTAAATAGAAAAAAATAATAATGTATTCAGAGCTTATCTGAAAACCCCCAAAGCAACTCTCGGTAAAACATTGTAAAACACCACCGTAGCACATGCAGCATTTGTGCAGCACAGTACACACAGAGCACTTTGCTGGATTAGACTTTTTTTTGGTGAGATTAAAATGGAGACATTGCACAAATGTGCAGAGACAAAGTGAACACGAGACCTGAAAAGGTAAGGATATCAGCAAAGTATGTCTCTTATAGCTTGCTGTACTCCATAAGTTTACTTATCTGGGCATAATGGTACAGAAGTGAAGTACTCGTGCGACACATGAATTTTAAAATTGAGTTTCTAGCATTGCTTTTTGACTCTGCTTTACAGCTGGGCCTCTAAACCAGGAGCTGGCATTAAAAGTTTAGCTGCATATCAGGGTTTTTCCTCTGTTCCAGCCTTCACAAAATTCCCACAGTTGCCTTGAGGTCAGAAGGCTGCCCCCCTATGAAGGCACGTACAAGAACAGACATGGTTTCCACCAGCATTGCCTGCTGCGTTCCAGAGTTACTTTCCAGCGTTGCCATTTGGTCGAAAGATCATCAAGCAATCGTTGGCATTCATATGAAAACACAATTTTTAAATTTGTTCATTGCGACAGGCTTGTTCATACCAGTTAAGGAGGAAGCATGCAAAGGAGTGCACTGGGTAACTTTTTGGCAAGTCTGACCTCTCAGTGTCAAACCGGAGTGCTGAAAAATGCTGAGAAGGGCGAATTAAACCCGAAACCCCCCACCCCTGCTAATAGCAGGGACTCTTGAGACGTCCTTCTCAACAAGCCTCTCTGCCCCCGTGAGACGCACAGTAGTTGGGAAAGGGGCCGGAATGCAAGATTAAGGGGCAGGCTGCGGTTTTGATCTGGGTCTAGGTCACGATCACAGGGCTTCGCCCATCAAACCGTTCGGGGATCCATTCGCCTGGCCTTTCGTCTCGGGGTATTTAGCTCAGCATTTTTCGGCGAGCGCAGAGGCCGATTAGAGGGCCGAGATGCAGAGCGGTCCCCAAAGACACTCATTAAAAGCTGTGCTTGGCCACAGCGCTCGACAGCATCTGCTCATTCACACGGTGACTGGCATGAAGATGAACCCGAAGGAAGACGTTATTAATACAGCGCAAACCGCAAGCAGCTCCGTGATTTTTCACCAGAAGGTTGTTGGTTGCCCCCTTCAGAACGATTCGGATCCCAAACGCGTGTAAAGTACAAGGGGGCAAAATGTTACTCGGGAAGAAAGTTTTGCAAGTTACTTTTGTCAAAGCCGTCTGCCGCTCACCTTGTTTAAATGAACCTGTTCCGCTACGCCGACAGGTAAACTCATCCACCTTAGGTTGCGGATATGGATTTATTTTTTGAACAGGGCTCGCACGCAATTACGTTTGCTCACGGGAAAAGCTGCGCTATAAACCGTAAACGGCACCGCGCAGCACTTCCGAACAAGGCGCAAACACGTGGGGAAATCAATATACAGCACGGCTCAGAATTGCTTCTTTTTTAACAAGGCATTTGCTTAACAAGACCCAGCAGAACATGAGCGGGCGCATCTTCCCGCTTCATCTTCGGCCACTCCTGGAGATGCAGGCCGCTTCGCTTTTGCTCTTCCGTCCTGTTTATTTCTAATAAGCGTCGCCCGCGTGCACTCAAACTTTTGACGGAAACTGCATAACCGTGACTGTTACTGCCACACACACACACACACACACACACACACACACACACACACACACACTCTCTCCATCACAGGCGCCAAAAGTGAGAGGAAATTATTATTCACTCTTAATCAGACGCCCGCAACCTTGAATTTGCTGAGCTGCAGGATGGGGTCATCCTAATAAGGAGCTTCAGCTCTCAAAGGCAGATGGATTAAACACTGTAAATGCTTATTAATCCAGCCCACTCCCCTTCCCTTCCTTTCAACTGCGCTTCCCTCCCTCCTTCACACACACACACACACACACACACACACACACACCTATGGCTCGAATCAGTCAAAATCGTAAAACCCAACGGCGTCATTTGCTCGCCGCCGAGCTTCTCGACATACGCTTGAGACCTCACGTGCTCATCTACATCAGTCTGAAGCAGGTACTGTAGCTATAGATGGAGAAGAGTACGTTGGTGCTCGTGTCGTGCTGTAACAGCAGCAGCGCAGGCAGACTGTTTGGCCCGTGCATTCAGACCGCACCGACGCGTATTTATGGAAATTGTCCTTTCGCCGTTTTCCTTATTTATTTGCCTCTTTCATTCCAATATTTTCAGTGTTAATGAGATGTGTAGTCATGGCTGAAATAACTGGCACTTTCTGTGAGCCCAGTGTATTTGACTGACTAATGTTGTTTGCCAGGATGCATACGTGGCCCTGTTCCTCGGCGTATTCGGCACCTTCGGCCCAGGGCTTCGTAGCTCCTATCGCGCTTCACCCCTGTGCGGACCCCGCGCGTCCTCCTCCCAGCACCTCTTTTGGGAATGAGCGACGGAAAATTTGTTTATTACAGTAATACCTTCATTAATGCTGGCCTAGATGTGCTCTTGTGAAACGGAGCTCAATGTAATGGGGCCGTAAGAGGCCATTAATACATTCATTGTCGTAAAAGGAGCTGGAAAGATGTATATGCAGAATGGAAAGTAAAACAGCTTAGTTGTACCTTCAATAATAAATACATGGAGAAAAAGTCTATTTTTGGATAAGAAACGAAAAAATGATAAAATTGCTCAGTTATTATGACAAATTACTCGGAGGTGTAAAATAAAAGAGCACTAAAGCGCAGAAGGTAGCGCTGTTTGAGCTATTATTGTATTTATCTGTAACAGCTGTGTGTACAGGTTTGCGTTTTTGTGAGCGATTTCAGGTGGACTTTCTGAAAGCTGCAATAGCCGTAGCGGCACTGAGGCGAGAATCAGCAACCTCATGAGTTTGTGCCCTTAACAACAGAGCTACGTGCTCTGCAATTGTGCCGTAGAGTAGAAGAAAGATGAACTTGTATATGTGTGTATTCTACATGTAGGTGAACTTGAAATAAACCTGGGATTTGCAACAGGGGGTCTGAGCTGTTCCCAAACACTTCCCAGCGATCCCACATGTGATGTTCCTGGATGGAGCAACAGGTGGAGTTTGTTATGGGTAGGTGAGGTCAAAGGTGGCGCAGGTAGAGCAGCCTTCTAGCAGACTCCATCCCTACTGCCTGCACTAACCTTAGATTTTGCGAAGTGACGGGTGTGTGTGGCTGAAATGTTGGCATCAACCCCACCATCCCCAGTCCACTGGCAGACAAATGCACACCCCAGGTGCTGTCATCGTAGCTTCACAGCGCTCCCTCTCTTCATTCACATCCTTCGCTCCTTCACAGTCTGCCCTGACCCCTAGCAATAGAGTTCATCTATGTAAAGCAGCGTTGTGCCCCAACACAGGCCCGCGAGCATTATGGTGGAAGCTGCCTTCAGCGCCCGCACATGGCTGCCTCCCCTTCCTTGCCTCTGCCCAGCGAGGAGCCACTGGTGCATGTGCACAGCTCTTACATAACAGTGTGTGGAGGTGCCACTGGGCGACCCGTCGTGCCACAGAGGAACACACGACCGCAAGAGCAGAGCACTCTGCCAGCGATGGTAGCACCTCAGAACCTGATAGTGGGAGGCTCAAGGAAGCATTTTTGTCTCTGTGTATGTGTGTGTGTGTGTCTTGTCATATTTAAGCATATTTCCTGCTATGGCCACATGTAACACAGTTGATAGCCGATGATGTCCATTAAACTAAACCCCTAGGACCCTTTCAGTTCCATCAGATCCAGTCCTAAAATTTAAAAGATTATTTGGGCTTCGGATCTTTAACTGATCATTCATTGCTTCTGATAAAAATTTATATAAAATTCATGTTGTTTTTATACTTAAAATTGTGTGGCTACAGCGCGACTCGGTCCATTCGTAAACAAAACAAGAAGCGCAAATATGAGCTATAACTGTGCTGACCGTTTGCATGCTTGTCCTGTGAACCTGTTTTGTGGAGGGTCTTGCAGTTCCAGGAGAGAATCCTCTGCTCCCACATCCTTCCCCTCTCTAGCCAGGGTGTGTGGTCATGTCAGATAGTGACCTTTGACCTTAGCATCCTCACCTCTGGCCCTGAGCCTGGCGCCCACGGTCCAGCTTTACCTGTCCTGCTTTTCGCTGCCTGTACAACGGCTCCTGCTTCCTCCCGGCTGGCGACTGCTGCGCCGGGCAGCACTTCCAAGCGTGCCGTGCTGCCTCTCACCTCATTATAAAAACAGATAGAAAAAACACACGGGCGAAAACGCGACTGGCAGGAAGGGCGCAGGAACCCCGCGTGTGTCTGTATGTAAACAAACCAACCCCAGACACGCGAGCGCAAGATTGTCGCGCGGGGGGGGGGGTGCGCGCTCTGGTGAAGGAGAAGAAGTGCCGTTCAGCTGAGCCGACGTAGGGGTTTTGCGCTTGCCGAACGGCATCCTTCTGACGAATGAATAGTGCATGAGTTGAGAGAGTTTGGCAGGCCCATTGCATGAAAGGGAAGACCCATTCTGGTCCAAGGTCACTGGATGCTATCCTCAGCCCACTCCCAACCCCCTCTCAGTGTACCGTTCACAGTGCAGGAGGTCCAACCTGAGGCCAGAAACCGAGGCAGATGGATGGGCGGGTGAAAATGTTGGAGGCCTGACCTATATAGGAGTACCTGAAATATTTATGCGAGTGAATGTCCTCATTGGCAAGTCATTGGTAGTCAAAACCTGGTCCCTTCATCCTTTCACACACAGTCAGTGTTGAACACACACACGTAAGCCCGCATGCTGGTTTCCTGCCCCCATCAGCTGCACTCCAGCCAGACTTGATCAAGATCTTCTACTTTGAAAAGCATCCCCGTTGGATCCTTGAGAGCGGTAAATTCTGTTTAGCGACAAGCTGCGTGGCCCCTCTTTACCATGGTACCACTCACATTCTCACCGCACCAGTCCAAAAGGCTGGACCCGCCGGATGCGGCAGTGATATTTATTACAAGGCCAATCGTCCTGGGCATGCAGCTATTTGGGAAGGATTTTTCCAGATCTTTTGTCTGTATATTTCAAGCTTTCAGTCATGAAAAATTGGGATTTCGGAAGTTATTACTGCGTTCAGCCCAGCACCAAGGTTGGGAGAAATGTTTGAATCTTATCTCTGGGGCGACTGCTGCGAGTTGTGCTGCAGCCTGTGTCTTCGATTGAAACGTTTATGGGGCTGCTTAGGAGCGAGAGGGAGAGAGAAGGAGAAAAATCAATGCGCTGTGTTTACAAGGTAAACACTGGGAGATAATGTGGTGCTTTATGCCCCGCATTAAACCGGGAGGAGCTGTAGGGCGAGTTCAGCTAAAGCGCTCGCTTTGTGGCCAATAAAAGTGAACTGAGATGATACAGAATTTAACAAAAAAAAATTCCGAGTTAAAGAAAAGAAACAACTACCAGTCGCTCTATTCACAGCAGCGTGAACCTACAGAAAGAAGCTAAAAGCAAAAGGAAGGACCTTTTCCGCCCCCAGCCTGGGTCCTGCTCACCTTTGGGCAATGAGACGGGACTCTGGGCGACTGCGTTTGTCCGCACGTCTGATTCGGTCCTAAACGTAGCGGCTACTAGAGTACAAATGGTCGCAGACTCCATCGCCCCGAATCCCAGGAACTCATCGGAAACAAACGTCACGAAGAAACGCGAGACCGGCGAACGCCAAGGTACACAGATGCTCCGGTAACCCCCTGCGGAGATGTGCAATGAGATTCTCTGCGAGCGTAACGGCAGCAAGGGAACTCACGCAGGAAGTATTCCGCCGTGTCCGCCTCGTAATCCGTGTCCTCGGGAAAGTGGTCTATCTGTTTACAGAAACCTTTGAAGTTGCCTGCAAAAGAAACAAAAAAAAACTAGGTTTAGCAAGCTGGGTCCACGAGTGGATATCCCAATCCCAGCATGGCGCTCCTTTCGGCACATGCTTCCGTCCCAAAAAATAACGGCGCCGGCTCCTGCTTTAAAGATGGATAAGAGGTGGGGAGCTCGTGCCGCCCTTTCACAACAGCAGGCTGCCGGCGGCAGCTCCGTTTCACCAAAACGTGCCACAGATCTCCCAGGGTGGCTCCGGGATATTCTGGTGAGGAACGTTACCTTCCATGTGAAGGATCTGGGTTCAGATCCCCACTGCTGCTGTTAACATCTGGTATTGATTTACTCCGGTGTAGATGCCCCCCAGCTGTATGCAGGGCAGCTGTAGCTACAAACACATCATATTAATAACATTTAATCACAAACCAGACCTTTGCTTAACCAAGCTGTAGGGGTTCGACCCATAGAACACTTTTTGGAGAAAAACCAACTGGCTTCTGTTTTCAGTGACACCAGGCCAAGTGGTCAACAGGGTGCAAACCAAAGCAAGAGAAGGATAGCTTGAAGATGTGTGAACTTCAGGCCCATTCCTGCACTACTGTTGGTTGGAAACTTTGTCAGGGTGTAGTAGAGGTGACGCGTCTGTCATGACGGCGTGCCGCCGGGGTTAGGGAGACATAGGGCACTGATCCGTGAGGTCCTCAGTTCATCGTCTTGGGTCAGCTCGGGTGTCTCATCAAAACTGGGTCTCACCTCGGACGCCGACCATCAGCTCACACACTGCTTGGTCTGAGTGACTGATGTGCTTGTAAGGGGAGTACCAGTGAGGGAAATGGTGATGCTGGGGTTGCTCACATGGAATCTAAATCAAACTTCTACAGAGGTGTGCGTGCGTGTGTAAGGGATAAGGTGTAAATATAGCATCCCCAGGTAAAGGTGCTTTCAAATGATGACAATTGGTGTGGTTTCAAAAAAGGGGTTACCCAGGACCAGTGAATTTGGTGTCAGCACAGCCCCCTCATGTCCATCGACACTGAGGTGATTGCTGTGCCCCAAGGCAAAGGGAGGCCTATGTGTAGAGACGGTTGGGAGAGGAGGCAATGAGAAGAATGCTAGCGTGAGGAACAAGTAGGGGAAGGACAGTTTGGACAACGACGACCTTTGTACCTCGCACTCTACATTTTCTACTACGTTTGTAATGTGAGTCTTACAGGAGTTTCCTACTAGGGTTCTACTCACGAGCTGTCCATTCCCGTCAACCTGCTGCTTTGTGTTGAGCAATTTCTCTCGCACTTCCCGCTCTTTTTGTGTCCTGGGGATTACGAGTTTCCCATTTGTCACTTCTGCCCCGGAGATCCTCACGAACAGTGAAGTGCACCTCCGCATGCTTTGGAGCGCTCCTGTTGCTTTACACCACACGTCTGATCTTCTCCCGCTTAGCGGGTTGCCCTAGTTTAGTGCGCCGAATGTATGATTCATGTGGGTAAATAATAAGGGGAAGTGCTGGTCCTCTTGAAGGAGAAGTGGGCTGAGTGATGAAGGGATTTTCGCATTCCTGCCCCCTCCCCAGTCTGTGCAATGAAACAAGCGCTGGATAATCGGTGATTCTGGAGAGAAGCAGCAGTTGGGAACCTTTTTGTGAAAATGAACACACAAACACACGAACATGCAGTATATATAAATGAGCTGAGAGCTGAATCTTAATGGCTAGGAGGATCTCTGTTTGTCTCTCACACATTCACTGACTCACACACACACACACACACACACACACACACACACACTGATCCAAAACCACTTTAATAGAGTATCGCCTTCACCATGTTCAGCAGAGACCACCAATACCAGGCTCATGTTCACCCCTTCTTGCTGGCCAGATATGTTGTGTGAGATACTTCTCTCCACTTTGCATCAACTAAACATGCTGTATCTACAAGAACTCTCAATGGAATTTTTCTGCTGCTTCCCAGGGCTGCATTTCATCACCTGTTCCAACACAGATGCTCTCAGATCTAAGATCTTCTAAAAGGAACATTTCTTCCAAAGCTACATCTGAATCGCTTCAGTAGACCCAAATTTTTTTGGGGGAAAAGAACAGAACAGATAAAGTAAATGGGAATGGATGGGTGCTGCTAACGCTGAGAAACTGGGGCCTTTAAATGCACAAATGCTTGAGTAAACGTAAATGTGTGGCGGTCTGAGCAAATTATAATTTGACGTACAAAAGCTTGTGAAAAAGCAAAAGAGCCTGGGAGGACACCATCTGAAGAAACGAGTATAGAAATGTCCAGGGCTTACAGTGCTGGAGATGATGGAGGTGATGTACCTGAGCTCACATACACAAGACAACAACAAGCAGCTGCTGAGTGTAATGGACTGTAGTAAATTTAAGCACATTTACACATTCAACAAATGGTCCCATCCAGACCAGTTTACTGGGCCTCTGAGGAACTTAATCCTATTCACGGAGGTTCCATACTGTTCAAGGAGAAGTCATCAGGTTCTTCTTCCACGACATTGACCCATATCGTCCTGCATCCGTGTGGAGCCCTGAAGCCAGTCATATTCTGGCATCTCTGCTGGGCCTACGGGCACTTACGCCATCAGAGATGCCTATTAAAGAGGATTATTTGCTCACAGCTCATATGTTCTGTTGATGTGGACTCCTCAGAACCCCTTTATGGCCCTTAATATACATCATGCTCTCATCACATTAAAACCTCATCACTGAAAGAAAACAGGCTTCTAATTTGTCCTTTAAATGTATTTTCCAAGCAGTGCAAAACTCCATCTGGGGCATTTAACTCTTTTCTGCTGTGCTACTTTGGCAAGCTGGTTTGAAGCAGGAATGTCCAAAGCAGGAGCACCGAACGAGCACATCTGAACCCTTCACAGCTGAAGTGCACCGAAACGTGCGTGACCAGGCTGGCAAGATGACCGTCTGCTAGATCATGGACTTAAGAACGCAGCTCATAATACAACTGGGCATCTCAGATGACCACCAACTCGACCTCTGAGTTGGTCTTTGAGGGCTGCGAAAAAAAAAAAAAAATCAGTGGAAAATCGGTTGAAGAAAATTTGTCAAAGCAAATCCAAAAAAAAAAAAAAAAAAAAATACAGATGCCCCGTGATACAACACAGTAAGTAGTGGTGGGCGCTTGTATACAATCAGCTGTGTGCTGTGTCATGTTCGCTTTTTTTTGATGTGTTTGTGCAGTATCTTCATTTTGAGCTCACAAATAAAGTGTAATTTGGCAAAAAATATAATGTTAAAATATATATAAAATGTAATATATTTAATATATAATATATAAAATAAGAAAGACAAGCAGGGTATAAATGTACATGCGGAAAAAGAACAACTGCCAGCTAAGCCTTCCTCCTCCATCCACAACAGCCATCATTACAGCAAATTGCCTTGTTTGTTTATTTTAATTTGTTGTCTTTTACCATGGAACGTGGAGTTCCTGGTCCCTCTCCGTCTCTCGCTCACGTCTCTGGACAGGTTTTATCCCCCTGCTGTGAACAGCGATGGTGTAGAAGGTTCTGTATGAATTGCTTTGGGGTTTTTCAGATGGGCTGGGATCCCAAAATAAATAAATGGGCTTTCGGTGCACAAAATTCTCCTATATGTGGCGACTGCAGGAACAAATTGATTTCGGAAATCAAAGGATTGTTGTAATGATGTAAACTAAGTTATGCAATGTTTGAGGTGTGAAGGAAGCATTAAGGTATTCTGTTAAACAGGGGTGTGCAAGTAATTTTCAACAACTTTTACACACCCTCAGACCAGGCCACAGTTAAGACTGTAGCTCCCGGCTGGACAAATTTTCTCTAAAATAAAATGTTTACGAAGACTGGTGACCAAAAAACAGCAAAGAATTGGCACACCCTTCGTGTCATCAGTGGCATCATGAGCAGGACAATTCCCTGTTACACCTATTCTGCAGTTATGAATTTGTTCTCCTGTAAATATCTTTGTCTGCATTGCTGCTATCAGTCCATTTTTCTATAATAAAAATAATAATCTATTAAGCGGGGTAGACTGGGCCTGGTTGTCACACTTTAGTCTCGTGAGGATTTGCCAATATGAGTTCATTGTAGGAGACTCGTTCCAACAATAGAAGAAAACTTGAACATTTGGATAAATTTGGCACCCTTTTTATCTTCATAACGTAGATATGAAGATAAAATTTTATTGAAAGACATTCTGACAACCAACTTCATCGTGGAGACCTTAAAACTACCGACAGACCTATTAAAACAACGTGAGCACAAGTAGTGTGTGTGTGTGAGTGCAGGTGTTTTACAAAAAGAGATGCTGTGCTGTATTGGCTTAGTTTGCTTTTCATGTAGAATTTATTGTTTTTCTGCTACCAAAAAGACAATTAAAAAACCTGACAGCCATAATTTAACAGCTGCTATATGGAAATGATGGGGTTGTGACAAACCCCTTAAGCATTGAGACAACCAGCCCTGTTTCACCTTTTAAAATATCTGACAAACTGATCTAGAAACTTGCAAACAAGCTTAAATTAAGATGAAGGCCGTATATTAAAAATGCGAAAGAAATTTACCGTTAATACCCGCAGTTAAAAAATCTGCAAAACTAAATGAGCCTGAATAAAACTCCAAACAGACTGATCTGGATTCATGTTCGAACCCAGAAGGAAAAAAATGGAGGTTCTGCTGCACCAGTATGCTGCCCATGTGCAACAGAACTCAGTATCCAAATATAACTGAGAAAATATTAGCAATTATTAGTTATTTGTTAGTAATAAATCTTAAGGTGGAAGGGGAAAAAGGGGCCCACCAATGTGCTACATATAAGCATTTCAAACCTGTGGGTCTTAAGACTGGAAAATACAGGTCTTGAGAATTTATGATTTATTCCAGACTTGGGTTTGAATTACATTTTCTCCATGTTTAAAAGACAAGGAGTTTGGTTTTGAAATGCATCAAATGTCTGGCAGACGAGAGAGAAATTTCATAAGTTTACCGTAAAAAACCCCTTGTGACTAAAGGACTGCACTGTGCACTTTTCGCATTCACACGAGGATTCTCTTTAGAAGCAAAACCTGAGGAGTGAAAGACTCACGGCGAAAGGGAAGCCAAGGTTAAAGCTATCAGTTGAGCAGAAATGCGGGGAAGTTCCGGAAAACGCTCATCCGCCGAAGATGACGCGTGTAAAGGATGACTGTGCACGGCACACATTTCATTTGCGCTCCATAACGCAGTTTTTAAAAGCGTTGTCAAAAAATGTCAAAGGCTGAACATACAATAGCTCACAATTCAGTCCAAACTACACATCATCGTGTCACTTTAGCTGTGCTGTGGTCTACAGCATCGTGCTTGCACACGAGGTCCCGTCTGCAGCTGAGTGACTGGTGAACGGCTCTGTAGTCCCTAGACGGAAGTCACAGTGAATTGTTTAAGCAGCCTTTTGGAAAACAATTCAATTAGCGTCCTGAAAGATTAATGTGACACTTAACCACCGCAGCCTCTTCTTTCCTTGTACAGGGATGCGTGAAGTCAGCGTGGCAGTAAATGTTTTATAATGATCACTGTTCACTGGCGGAACAGTTCAACAAGCGGAGTCCCTGTCCCTTAAGCATCCCTGATGGACCAGGTGTCATCTATGCACCTGTGGGATGTGCAGCTCCTCAACGCAGGTCTTACCGCGCCGGTGTTTCCGGCAACACAAGCAAGCCACAAACACGCAATATAAACAATGGCATCCGCAGGCACCCCCCTCCTACCTGCTGGTCTACATTTGTAGCAGGTGGTGTGGTGGGTAAGAAACTTTTGCGAGCCCTGCTGCTGCGCCGGCTTGACTTGCTTCAGCGCAACCGCTGGGTGAAGTGCGAGGAATTTGTGTTTGAAACAGTGGCTGCAGGTTGCGGTCATGGTGAGAGGCATCTTTCCCATTGCTGACCCATGCCGTGCCCTTGTGGGCCTCCCCCTGTGTGGCCATACAGATGGTACCGAAGTTATGATGGCACGACTTACAATTTTTCGACTTTACGATGGTACAATAGTGATGCGCATTCAGCAGAAACCGTACTTCAAATTTTGAATTGAGATTTTTTCTACATCTCCCAGTCTGCCACGCAATTGCTAGTGTATACAACTGATACGCTACAGTGTTCTGTGTTACCAGCATTTTTTAGATACTCCCCCTGTATCTATGTTGTGTTTTGTGCATCCATCACGTCTATGAAACGCCCATCTGTGTGTGTGTCTCCTGAAACCGGCATGAAAGCAGCAAACCTGTAATGACTTTTAAGGTAGGCTAGGCTAGGATGTTTGGTAGGTGTTATGGCGTGGGTTGGTGGAAGCAATCGCGAGACACCATGGTAATAAGTTTGAGTTCCATTTATCTCTTCACTGAGTGTTGTTACCAACAAAGACCGTTGACGTTAGCCGGGAGCTAGCACTGAACATTAGTGAATGGCAGTAAACAAAAACGGAAGAAGCCCCAACTCAAAATAAACAAAATACGAGGTCTTAGCAAGACGGTGGTTGCAGAAGAGTTCACAGCGGAAACTGAGCACTGACAGGAAGTTCGGGTAGGAACTAAATCCCGTCTACGATTGGTTCCTACATGAATTAGTCACCAATCAGTGCTCAGTCTGAAGATGGAGGCAGAGAGACCGCCTACATTCCTTTGCTGAAGCGGCCACAGGCGTGACAGTAGGTCGGGTTTATTAAATCTATTTTCGACACTTACAGTATTTTCAACTTACGATGGGTTTGTCAGAACGTAACCCCATCGTAGGTCTGGGATCATCTGTATTGCAAAGCGTTTCATTATAAGAGGTTCATCTGAGAGGAAAGTCGATGGCAGACTTGATTTACAGCCTTCTGTTGAGCTGGATGGTGGTTTGGCCCTGGCTGCTCATATTAATCCACTACCATTCAAGCTGTGTGCTGCTCCGCAGTCACCAGGTCCTCCTCGTGGCCTTTCGCCCCTAATTTGCACACAATATGCCTACTTTGTAGACCTGCTTTCATCCTGACAGCTTTGACAAATTTTATTTATTCCTGCTTTTAACCTTTAGCTGCCTTGAAATCTATGGACGCGATTCAGGTGTTGACAGTCTTGTTCGGAAGCCCAATAGGTTTCCCTCCTGTGATTTTCACTATGGAAACATTTGGCTGAAGTGATCACATAACTGGCAGTTATATTATTCAGAGTTTGCCGGTTTATATTATTGTAACTGGCAGTTATATTATTCAGAGTTTTACAAAACACGCTAAACAGTCAAGCAGCTGGCACGTTTTATGTTTCATACGTTGTTACTGCAGAAATTATCAGCATTGTCTCACACACCTCTCACCTGCGGCCAAATGGAACACAGATTTATCTTCCTGGAAGCTTGAGACTTTGCGCGAAGTTTGGCCTCACAGTTCGTAGGTGAGGACTTTTCTGGCCTCTGATCTGCTCTGCAAGTGGACTGCAGACACTCAGCAATGCAAACACCCGGACCCTTGCTACCATTCAGACCAGCTTGTGCCCTATAAAACTGCTGGGCCAGAACTGAAACAGGAGGACAGATTAGTTCATAAAATTTTATTCATTTTTTTTAAACTGTCGCCTTTCAGGTCAATGCATTTCCTCTGCATAATTTCTGTTCATGAAAGAATATTTTTGAGGGTTATTACAGCTCATTTTGAGCATTCAGCCATTTCCCACACTTTTTCGGCTTATTTAAAAGGAGCATTTACTGCCCTCATTAACAAGGTGGTTTGCAGCTCGAGCCTCAACCAAAATCCTCACTCTGATCAGAACGCCGGAAGGGAATGGGGTGGCTTATGATGCGGGAAGGCATATGATTGTGTATTGGGGAACAAGGAGTAGAACAAAGCAAAATAAGGTGGGTCTGGATGCACGGAGGCCTGGATTTTCATTCTATATGACTTACACAGTCTGCGCCAGAAGTACTAGCACCCATCATGAAAATGAGGCAAAAAAATCGATATATAAAATAAATAACACATTCAGTTGGTGATAAACATATATTTGGGCTTAAACATATAGGGAAGCCATATGGTTTTATTTTAACAATTTTTTTAAACATAAAGTTTTCTTGAGTGGTGCAATTTTCCCAGCAAAATGTAGGTTTCAAAATTACTGGCACCCTTGCGATTAATAAAGCCTCCACTGGAGACAATAACAGCACCGAGCCTCTTCCTGTCATGCCTGACAGGCTTGGAGTAAAGGTGTAGAGGGACCTGGGACCCGGGACCCCTTCACCATGCAGAATATTTCAAGTTCCTTTATATTCTTAGGTCTGTGCTTGTATCACCTAAGATGTCAGTGGCCAAAAAGCTCAGTTCCCGTAATTGTAGTTTCAGTGACACGTGGCAAAGTTCAGACACGGCAGTTTTTGAGTTGCTCTCAGTAAGGGCTTCAAACGGTTGATTCCGAAACGTGACAAGCCCAAGATTCGACTAATCTCGTGATTCTTGGTTTTGTCTTTCCCTCCCTCACAATGTTCCTCAGTGTGCATGCGTGAAGCATCCCTGTGGGTCCTCTTCCTGGCAAATTTGCCACTGTTCCAGATTTCTGAGACTTTTTATTATTGCTCTGACTGTGCTTGGTGGTATTTATAATAGTTTATACATTTTTTTTTATACATCTGTCACCTGATTTGTGTTGGTCAAGAACCACCTGTCTCTTTTCAGCAGAAAGCTCTTTGGTTTTACCCATGGCAATGGATGACAAAGGGATTTTACATGTATAAAGTCTCATATTTATACCCCGGAGGTAGAGGAATTGTATTAGGATTACAGTTCCTGGTGAATGAGACCAACTAAGTAGCACAGAATTTCACAAGAGATGCCACTTTGTTTATTTTTATTTTAAATACTCCTCAGAGGTGGCAAGGATTTTGAAACCTATGTTTTAGAGAATAAAGTTGTGCTGCTCAATAAAATGGCTTGTGTTTGACAAACTATTGTATTAAAATATAAGAATATGGCTTTCCCATGTGCTTGAGCCCAAAATATATCTTACTACTGGTACTGTTTATTTGATTCATTACATTTTGCTTATTTTTATGGAGCTACCAGTGATTCTGGAGGTAACTCTAACAACTGTCTTGAGGGTGGAGGTTATAATGCATTAAGACGTTTGGTCCAGGTAGAAGTAGTCTATCGTGAAGCTTGAAGTATAACCAACTGGGTCTTCTGCAGTCAACAGAAAACTTCAAAAGCTGCTTGACTACTGAATCTCCCACATCCTCCAGCTAGCTGGAGAACCGCAGAGATCTGTTCAAGAAGCTAAGGACCATCGGCAACGACGGCGTGGTGATAAATTTGCTCTTAAACCTCACCAAGGCAAATCAGGCACAGCGACATGAGAGCAGCATTACGATCGTGTAGGCTTAGGACAAATTCAGATTTGAAGCAGGGAGAAGAACTACTACAGAGCTTGCAAGAAGCGTTGAGAAGGTTTATAACTGATGTCATTGCAGTGAGGTCAGAAGATTCTCTAGGCTTATTGATGCTCTGAGATCAATGCCTGCCATCCAAAACCAATGGCCTTCTGGGAAAGAGCTGTTAGAGGTGTAAAACAATCTGTCTGTAACTCACTGGTCATCCAGCCGATTTTAGCTTCAATACCTCCTCACTCGCTTTAATTCCAAACTGAAGACATTGTCCTGACCCACTCAGCGTGTGTTTGGTGTGGTGCAGCAGGTGGTTATGCTGTGAGAACCTCAACCTCAAGCTGCGCGTCTCAATAAGGGAGGCGCACATCAGCCGTCAGCCTCGCTCTGCCTGTGTGATTTGCGTGCCGTTTCCTTCTTTAGCTTTAGCTATGCCATATTTTCTGATCTGCTGCAGCCGAACTGCACAAAACCTGGTTTTCCCGCAATGCTCTGTTCTCTCGTCTCCGCTCCCTACGCCTTTCCCTCCTCCATTCCTCTTTCCTGCATCAAATGGCACCTGATGGCTGCACCGATGTCCTGACCAGCAGGTCAAATGCTGTGACCTTTGCAGTCACACGACCAGCGCATGGAATATTGACCGTGCCACAACCACATGTGCTCACGTATCACGTCGAGCCCAGGTCCCGCGGTTCCCTTTGAACAGGCGGAGATTTAACACCAAAGTCCGTCATGCATCATCGATGAGGGCGGGACAACTCAACGCCGACCGCAAACTCGGTCTTGCAAAACAGGTGGAGGCCGGGCTGTCAAACTCCAAACTACATGACATAACGTCCCAGGGTGCTGGATTTATTGGCAACTGCTGAAAAATAGAAATATTTTAATATGCATTAAAAAAGACGGTAGTAGAAAGGAATCCCTTGTAAGGTAATATAACCGCCAGGCGAAAACCGAAACGGAATAATAAATTAGCAGAACAGTCAGATTCTTCTTTTCACCTCCATACCACTCATAATGTCAGCGCTGACCTCACCACCCAGACTGCATCTGGACCCCATCCAGACGATGAAGTTTGCGGGGAGCAAGACGTGAAATTTCCCGGGAACCTGAGTCATCCGTGTGCAAGAGGCACCGGCGTTCCTTTGCTCGAGGTCCTGCTGCACACTTCCGCGTCACTGTTGGCGGCAGAAAGCCCCTTTCCTCAGCTCCTCCGGCCTTGGTGGAGGGGTCTGCATAAAGGCATGCCCAGGCATCGAGCCCACAACGCGCTGATGGAGCGTTTCTCATTCTCTCCGCGTTCTGCATGATACGCCGGAGCGGATTTGCGTCTCCCAATGAGCTGTGTTATTTATCTGCGCCCATCCATTCTGTGTTGTTGCACATCTTAATATTCTTTCAGCATATTCTGAAGACAAATATTTGGGACACATTAGCATCAAAGAAACATCATGTGAATATTTAAATGCCGGACTAAGAAAAGTGCGAAGCGATGATTCAGAATCTGAGCGTCAAGCGAAACGGTTGAGCCGCGGCGTGCGGCACCCGACCCCTCGCGTCACGCTGTTTGCTTCCATCTTATTCGCTTCTCCATGGGACCCTCGCCTCCAGCTATCGTTTCGTCCCACTTAAGACAGAAACCTTTCACGTTGGTCCTGATTCTGTTCTCCTCCAGGATGGGCTCTGCAGGATGGTGGGGTGGCTGGGCCATTTGCGGTCACTTTCATTAAAAAAAAAAAAATGTCCAGGGAGGGAACTGGACATTCTGTTACCAGGTATCTGTGTCAATTCGGAGAACGCACCCGGGGGGGCTTTACCCTCGTTTTTTTTTTTTTGCTGGGCAAGCAACCGACGTCATGCGACGTAGGCAGGCCCTCTTATGGAAGCACATCTACCGCCAGACCACACGAAGCCTCCCACACCGGGGGGGATGGGAGGCTGTGGGGGGGGGGGCGGGGGCGCTTCTCTAATTGACCATCCCTGCAAAGGTCACCCAAGGGCGCACTACTTTCACTTGCACCACCTTTGAACTGCTTCAAAGTTCTGCCGTGTCTGGGACCTCCTCCGGGACCACAGAGTAGCGCTAATGTATGTATATCATATCTACATGTATATGTTTATGTATGCATTTGTATATTATATATTATATGGACGTATATGTATATTAGGCATACTGCCGAATGGCGACACAGGTTGAAGCAGACAGAACCGAACACTTTTACTCAGCAACTAAGCATCATATGAACACGTGGCCCAAGTTACCCTTCATTTTCCCCAGATTGTGGCGCTCGAAAGTTCTGCGCGTTTCTGCCTCGGTAAATTTGGCCGCCGCGCTAATAAAATTACTGAGGTGTCCAGGCCTTTTTCGAATCAACCTGAGCTGCTTGGGCGGACAGTTCCGTTGACACCAGAAGCTCCGTGTTTCACCGCTGCGTGGAAAAACATGATAGAAATCGAATTAAAAAGGATGCACTGAAGCAATATGGCTGGGGGTCTGTGGTTTATTTGGGCAAGCGGCGTTGGGCTTCAGCTTGTGAGCAGACAAGGACACGGTCACAGTTAGAGGCACAGTGTGGTGTGGAGTCTTTTAAAAACATTACATGTTGGATTATGTAACTCCTCTGCTGAAAAATCGGGCAAGAAAGCAGGAGTTTGCTATCAATATGCTATTTTCGGTCCAATCTAATAACTTCCTAGGGGTCTCCTCCAGATCGACCGACTATTAATTGCCATTAAAGGGAAAATATGAACTGGGGGGGGGGGCGATTTCCGAATTGACCTGGAAGCTTCCATTAATGCTTGTCTATAAAAGACTGCAAGTAAAATGCTGTCAATGTGGCTGTTGCATAAGATTACTGAGGGAGGGAGAGACTGCGCGGTTTGGCTGAAGGACAACCAAAAGATCATGTGCAGTGACCCGGAGATGAAGAGGGGTTGGGGGTGTGTGTGAGTGTTGGTGGTGGGGGGGTGACGCTTGGCGAGAGAGGCAGGGGCCAGGAAATGAACTTGCTCGCAGGAGTGAGGGCTGCAGCATTTAAAGGATTGTCCTCCGCCGGTTTCCCTGCACCCCGCTGCGCTCGCGGCCGACGTCGGCTTCGGTGCGGAACCGCTGCGGAAGGAGGAACGGGAAACGGCAAACGCGCTCCCGCAGAAACAGGCCTCCGCAAACGCACGCGCAGCTCCTTCCGACCTTTCGCTTGACTCCGAAGCCCCGCACGCAGCATTTCCCGCTATGTGTCAGATACTGTATTAATCCACCGCCAGGCTTTAAAAATACCCTCATATATCCACAACCAATTAGCTTTGCAGCACAAATTAAATAGAGCGTATTACACAATTTTTTGCCACAATGGCCATGCAAGTTGTGCTGGATAAGCGCGTGCCAGCTACGTACGTGGATAAAACGGGAATTGAAACCAGGATAACAATGGCAAGTGAGGGTGACTAACCAACTGTTAATGCTGAGAGCTGGATGCAGTCCCCTGACCAACTAGTGATGGAGAAGGCTGGATTCTGGAATGTAGTGCTGGGCCATACGGGTACAGACTGGGCTGCTGCTTTGTCTACTGGCTGAGTGGCTGCTCTCCTAGAGTCCTAGGCTGCTTCCCATCTCCCTTCTCCCCAGGTGATGTCGGTGCCTCGGAGGTCTCGGGAAGCCCCACGATGTGGCACCACTATTGATCCCACGGTGCAACGAGTTATTAGAAGACAAAGGAGTGATCACCTCACCTCACCTCACTTCTCCTGTGCTGTATGGTGCCACACAGGTGCTGCTGGAGCCCCAGCGCCACTGAATGTGCACAAATAGGCCAGTAAATAAACCCTGCTCACCTGGGTTCTCCTGGCTGTATTGCTCCCTACAACCAGTGGTCTTGTGACCCTTCCGACATGCGCGGGTCCACCCATCGTCCCCTGGCAGATTTGTTTTTTTAATTCTTTTTGTCTCCCATGCAAGAACACTAGGTTACAGCAGCCAATGACAAGCTAAGCAGAAACCATGACAACAGCAGGAGAATCCCAGGCACACACCCACACAGAGAGAGCCAGTGGAGCATCATGCTGTGGTCTGGCCTTTCTCAAGTCCCAGCGCTCCAGAGATAAGTTGGTTTGAGTCTCCCCACCCCCATCCCAGCCGTCTGTCTTCTCGCTGGCCCTGTTCCCACACACATTCACATAGCCTATCTGTTTCTGTGGGGACTTCAGAATCTCAAAGGAAAACCCACCATTGCTGCAGATGATGAAAGAGCAAACAGATGTCTTCCAAGGCTTCTTAAAGCTCCAAGTGGAGCTCCCAGGTCCATGCTTACATTTCACACAAGCGCTTTTTTTGAACCAGCTCCGTACCTGCTGTGACCCTGAAGACCACTTCATCCCATGTTTCATTCCCCCATGTCGTTCAGATTTCAACATTTTAACCCCAGACACATTCTTCCAAATCCATGATGCTATGAAAGCTAAATTAACTGCTTGCTTTGGAAGAGAAAATATGAACGGAAACATTTCTGAATTCCACCAAGAAATACATTTAATGCTTGCCCTTACACGATGTGTGAAAAGGGTTGAATTTCTTTTTGGTGGCTTATAGGGATGTCAGTGAAGGCTGGACCTCACATTTTCCAGGGGACCATGGTATTTTCCTTCCTGCATCTCCAGCCATCCACGATGGGTTTGTGTCAGCAGCACATCGAGCAGCACGTGGCGAAGGCCTGTGATGTTGACTGTGTGCTTTTGCTGTTGCGGTGGGCTCTGGATAGGGCTTGGGAAGTCCAGCCCTCACTGGTGGGCCTGGGTTGGCACAGGACAGGACAACTGCCCCCAGCCACGGTGTTGTAATGAAACAAGTGCCAGGCAGTCATTCGCATTTTGATGGCACCTTTGTGCAGATTGTCAAATACACGGTCTGCCCTCCATTTAGCGGACCGTGATTCTACAGAACAGCAAAAATATTGCAAAAAAATACAAAAATCATAAATATAAAAAAAACATTTTTAAGTTTAAAATTGTGGAAAATGTGTTGTAATTTTTTTTTGCTTTTTTGGAGAAAATAACTGGAAAATATTTTTAACAATGTTGATACTCTATCCCAAAAAGGACCATCAGACCATCTCCACTGTTAGTCTCACGAAGGCAGCGACGCGCCAGTTGGTCCCTGTGTGGCGATGTTCGGCGTCTTATTCGCTGCTTTCTGCATGTAATTCATTCTACCGCATGTATGTGTGTTTGAACAACAGCGCTGCCTTTATTTCATTTTATTAAGCTCATAACGTGGCGATCACAAACCACATTTGGTTACACAAGCATGCAAACTGAATAAATACGTTCATGAAAAAGTTCAGTTCTCCTCTTGAATCACTTTGTACCGTGTAGTACAGTGTACAGTACTACGGTAAAAAATATAACTCTTGAACTACGTTTTGGACCCCCCCGCCGAGAGTCTGAAAAATGAGGATGGCCTGTTTATGGGGTCAATATTGGACTAAAATTATAAATGCAGACAGTGTGTGAGAGCAGTGCGACATGCTGACTTGTCAGTGTATCACTTAAACCCTCTGGAATTATACACAAACATTACGGGGGGGAGGCTTGCTTACACACTGTGGAACACACCTGTGCCCCCCGTCTAGTTATCCTCTTACTGAGTCACACATCGCGTATGGGCAGCTTCAGTAGCCACAAGTCTGACTAAACAACTGTACACCAATGCTATAAGGTCAACCTCTGCAGAACCTAAAGGACATCCACTGTGGAAATCTGGATTTCCTTCTAATCCTAACGCTGCCCTTCAGTCAAATACAAACATTTGGAATGATGCTGTAAACCTGGGATGAAACTGCAAACGTTTCAAAACATTTCTACAGAGGCGTCCATTGCATGGATAAAATTTGAATGAATTAGATGTGCACTTGTGATGGACCCGGCCTCCAAAAGCACAAATTCCATCACAAATAACCCCACTGCATCTCCTTGCAAAAATGGTGTCCTTGAGGAGGAAAGAAGCGTGGCTTCCTGCCAGCGAGTCGAGAGAGCGGTGGTGCACCCTGTTATGGGACCTTCGGTGGAAACCATCGCTCCATCCAAATACGGGAGGAGGACACGAAGGGGACGGGACAGCCCGGTTCAACCCCAGGTGTGGTTTGGACGGCTCATCCTCATCCTACCTACCATATGGCTCCCTTTATTAAACCTCTTTATTAAGCCATCCACTGTGGGGCACGGCCACGCCAGCCCAACCTGGTAGCTTAGACATGAAGCCATTGGTCCAGACTTCTGTTACACAAAGGCTCCTGGATGCCACGTGTGTGTGTATGTGTGTGTGTGTGTGTGTGTGTGTGTGTGGAGATGGGCAGAGCTTAGACGAGGATTTTACCACTGCAAATTATAGCCGTACTCATTTATTCGGCTGGATATTTTTGCTGGCCCAATTGAGTGCGAATTGTTTTGTATTTACAGTAAAAAGAGCTAAAATGGCAGACGGCGCAAAAGAAAATGAAGATATTTCAGAAGGCATTTTAGCATCTTGCTGTCCACGAAGGTACATGTAAATAGATGCCATGTAGCAGTCCCAGTGTTTTGTATTATAGCAGCGATCTCTTGGTGTCTCCCTCCCTCGGTCAGACCGCCTATCTCCCTTCCTCCTGCGTTTCTCGTTCTTCGGATGTGTTCCAACAAAGTGATCTTAACTCAGTGAAAAGAGGAGATGAGCGGCGTTTCCCTGTACTTCAGGTCGTCTCTGTCGCTCAGACACACACGCCAAGGTCCGTTTCCCCAAACTGACCGCTGCCCATCAAAGCTGTTGCAGAAAGCGTGCACCGCGTTCGCAGGAAAAACTGCTGACCCCCCCAGGAGCCGCTCCTGCGCTGTGTCGTGCGATCAGCAAGGGATGATGCGGTTAAGAAATCGTGTTAACCAGAAGGTCACAGGTTGGGCCCAACACTTACATCCCGAAACAAAATTCGTAGCCTGAACGTTCAGTCGACTGGGAATTATTCTAGGCTCAAGCGCAGTAAACCAAGGTAAAACGACAGCATCCTGCGAAGCTCTCAGCTCTCCGTGTTCCTGTATTAAATCTGTTGCGTCCCATGTATGTCAGCAAATAGCTTCCTGCATTTAGGAAATGAGGCATTTAAATCATTTACACCGAACTATGATTCAGTGCCACTGACAACCACACAGCACAACTTTTAAACAGCACTAAACTTAGCAGCTAAAAATGCTGCTGCAAATATTAACATTACTGACGCAGAATATCTGTGCCATAAAATGCGAGCGTCCGATGTTTTTCTTCCCCGAAGCCTTGTTGGTTGGAAATGGGTTGGACTCCGCCGTCGGAATAACACTGACAAATAAGCAGCACCGCATTAGCGTGCATTAAAGTGACTAACAGACGACTCGCAAACAAAAATGAAGCACGAAACGGTGACGGCAAGGGTATGCGGGTATGAGATGAATCCTCATAACAAGGTCACGTGTACGTACTGGCGGAGAGAAAAAAAGCCCCCAAAATGTCCAGAAACGACAATTTACACGTCCTTCTATTCCTCCCATCCGCTGCCCTGCCTCCCTGCGTCCCCCTCCCCCCCCACACACGGGCCGCCTCGGGCACAATGATTAATTTGTGGCTATCGATTCCCCCTCCTGAGCCGAAAGAACGAGTGGAACGAGAGAGACGGAGGACGAGCGAGACATGGGGGAATACATCCAGTATTCAGTGTAGTGCCTCTCTGCAGATCTTTTTTTCTGCTCCTTAATGTAGAGAGAAAAAAGCGCCAATGGTTGCAGTCTGGATGCGTCAAACCGCCTCCCTCTCCCTCGGCTTGCCCCCCTCTCTCTCTCTCTCTCGCTCTCTCTCTCTCTCTCTCTCTAGCGATCGGCGATTCACCGAGTGTCCACATGGCATTCACAGCCCTGCTGCAACAAAGGGAGCAAGGGGACAGGGAGGGAGAGCGAGGGATAGCAGGATGGAGGGAGGGCAAGATGGCCGAAGAGCTAAAGACGGGGAACGTCGGCGCACCCTTTTAATTTGTCCCAACCGCGGAAATGCCCGTGGATTTGGCTCGGGCGTCCATTTTTTCCTCGTGCTTCCCTGATGAAGCGATAGCGCGCATCCCCGCCTGCTTTACTCTCCTCTTCCCGGTCTTAGCAAACTGGGCTCCCACTGGCACCTGACTTCAAAATCACCGGAATAAACCGGAGCGTTCACCTGCAAAACGCTGTCTCGGTGGCCCGAATTACGCGCTCGGCTCCTGCCTATGACCGCCCCTCCCTCAGCCGCTCTCTCCCCACAATAAAGCCGCGCGCCCAAATGTCTTCTGCTTAGAGGCACCGTCTGTCTGCCTGTCTGTCTGTCAGTCTGCGTGAGAGAGCCGGAAAAATCAGGATCCTTTCGGGACATCGCAAGGCTCTGTGAACAACAGAAAGGGGCAGCAGGTGTTGTTCTGGTCAGTGGAGCCGCCTTTGGAATCAAAGGCCTCAGGTTGGAATCCAACCACCTGCTGTAGTGACTAAGTAAGTACTTAAGCAAGGTAGTCGCCCTAAACTGGTTTGGTAATAACGGCCCTTCTGTATAAATAAGCAAAGTCCTGCGAGTTCCTTCTCGTAACCTGCCTGCAAGACACGAATCGGTCGCCACAACAGGCACCGAGATGGCCACCCAAAAATTCATCCGCACGCCAGCCAGCATCCAGGCTGAAAACAGCACCTGGGTTTCTTCTAAATTAAGGTCCGGTCATGCTGCCAGAGGCCAAGCTGTAAGGCGCCGCCCGTGGCTCCTCGTGGCAGGTTACCCAGCTGCATGCTGGGAGATGGGCCAAACGCGGGGAGCGGTTGAGCTTTGCAGGGCCGCGGTGCCTCTGACCCCAGGTGAGGCACGACCGCGCGTCCCTTGCAATCTGTGCTGCGGTTTACGATGATTAATCGCCGTAACCAGGCCTTCGCCACGGTCGACGCGCGCAGGTCTGTCGAGACCGCAACCCATCACCGCGTTTCACCGTGTTTTACTCCGTCCGCTTTCGCCGTGTCAGGTTAACCTCACACGCGAAAAGGCCAGGCTGTCTTATTGTGCCTTGCCCTCCTTTTTATTATTATTATCCAACCGGGATTTTGTCATCGAGTCTGTTTCTTTCAGGCCTGCTTTGCTTACCTAAAAATTGCACTCAAGTGGTTGGGAACTGCTTACGAGAAGATTTTTTATGCTTCAATAATTTTTCTTTTGCGATATTAATGACAACAGCCAACCTCGCACCGCAGGTCGGGTTAACTGACAACGCCGTGTCAGTCATCCTACGACCGAAAAAACGTTAGGAAGCAAATTGTTCGGCGTTCGGTTTGTCCGCAGAACGCAGCTTTTGTAGGGTAACTGGCCTGCGTCGCATTTTTGTACATTTTCCTAAATCGCAGCTGGCGAAAACAGGGTTGGCCTGACAAAGCTGTCCGGCAAGACAGCATTTCCTGGCAAACACTCCTGTTGCAGCGTATCCACGAGAAGGACCAATATTGCGTTACAAACACATCATCTTCTGAAGAGCTCCTCTCCAGTACACATGAGCATCACATAAGATCGCAGATACTCTTGAAGGTGCCTAAGCGCCTAAATTAATCGGCCTTTCCAAACCGGAAACCCGCATTGGCAAGAAAAGCGACACAGAATTTAAATTACAAAACCAGGGTCTGCGATGCATTTTTCAGAGTGACGTACAACTCAGGGGTGAAGGGAAGTCTAATCCCCTTCATCTCCTTCAGGTGGAACGCCCCGGCGCATCTACACCCCTACTCTCTGTCCCCATCCAATACGAAGAGCCAGATGACAATGCACTACCAAATATCCAGCAAACCAAGAAAGTTCAGAGGAACACTTTTCTCCCCGGGCCCAAAATGTGCCGAATCCCTTCAGACTTTGGCATGGAAAGTAAGGGAGATGGGAGGTCAAAAGCAGCGTCTGCACTCGACCCTAGTCCAGTGCTCAAGGTTCATCTGTGCACGTGGTTGGGACCCATCCCTTCGGTGCAGACGTGAGCAGACCTCCGCTAGCACGATGATCGGCTCTCCCGGGTGACGGTGGGTGACAAGGAGCTCGCGTGAAAACGCAGCTGGGTCAAGAAAGGAGACGCGGCAGCGTCGGTCGCACACAAGGGGTTTCTATCCGCTGCGGAGGCAGGAGGACGGGACAAGTTGGGATGAGCCAAGTGAGGCCGAGATTTGACCACGTACCGTTTGTGCACCTTCGCTGCCAGCGTTTCCGTGTGGCCCTTGTGTTTCTCGTCTCGGCACGTGTGGGTGTTGGAGAGAATTACAGAGCAGAGCTAGCGACAAGCGACCAAGTCGGGGCATTAACGTGTCTGCGCAGGTGGGGACGGGATGCCACTGCATCTGGGCTACGACCTTTCTCCAACCTTTGTCGGCGACATCGTCATCGCACGGTCGGCCAATAAATCATCCCTTAACTGTAAGCCCAAATACATTATTTTTACCTTAACGTGTCAGTTCATGAAAAACCTTCACATCACATTGTCTCACCCTCACAAATGTGCCACCCACGTCCCGACCTGGACAAACCCATGACATCACCCAGACTGCGTTAAAGCCAGACTGGACATTAGCTCAAATGCCCATGCGTATTAGTGACCAAAAGCATCCTCGAGGGACATTTTAATCTTGCGTTGTCTCTTCGCTTTTATTAAATGTACTCTTATTAGCCCATAAAATGTGAAGCTGCATTACGGAACCGTCAGGCTGCTCGTGCGAAGGCCGTTCTCTTGCTCGCAGCACATCAGTTCACTCATGCGGACAAACCCTCAGTGCATCTCTCCCTCGACGTCCACAAATGTATGAACACCGAGGCGCAGCATTAAAAAGCCTAACGGTATGCAAGTTACCGGCAGCGCGGAGACGCAAGGCGCCCTCGCCCACCCAAGTTTGGAAGAGCCTCATCTCCTCATCTCCCCATCACCTGTGGGAGTCCATCATCGGGAAGTACTAGCAGAGCAAAAATTGGTCATACAGTTAAAACGTCAAAAGTGCGGAGCAAGTGTGATGCGTCTCTAAGGAAAAGCAGGAAAGAAAGCCCTCGCAACCGCCTCCCCCACCAGCGTCGGAATAACCTTCAAAAGGTGGCTTTTGAGCAGAACCAACAGGCTGTTGGGCACGGGAGCCCGGTGGACGGACTACATGGGATCGCCACACTCGGCCGTCTTGCCACAGTACCTTGTTTTATCCAGGACAGCTCGGGCTATACCGGGAGGGTCCACCAGCTTAACTGGGGACAGCTGTTGGGATCCCCCAGCAGACCCCTCCAAATACCCAGCATGTGGGCTAAACATACAGCAAGAACAGGAGTTTTGTTTAAACGCTGTGCCGGCAACCCGAACTTCCAAATCCTCATTTAATTCATGCTCCTTCTTCCAATAAATCGCAGTTGTTAAAGTCAAATTTACACATAAAATTTACCTAAATCGTGTATGCATTTATTGTTTTTTTTTTTTTTTTTTTTTAACAATTTACGTGAATAATTTTCCCTCGTAGAAGTGAGAGAAAATATGATGGTAGTAATGCTGAATAAAACTAAGCTGACTACCACAGAGGTCAGGGAAGAAGCGTACGAGCAAATATTGCATTCACAAACCAAGTTTTTTTTTTACATTTTTGACAACAGGTTGAAAAAATTAAGGAACTTTAAAGTAAATGAAAATATGCAGTTGGAGTAAATGTTAAAGAAAAGTTTATCTTTCTGCGCTGGAACCACTGGATTTCAGACTGCTGAGCATAGAGACAGGAGAGCAACGTTTGCCTTTCTCTCCGGCCCTCGGGTGACCCGTAATGCGGTCCGGGCGGCAGTCGTCTTGCCGAAGCCGGGGCCAGCCTGACGTGCTGAGCGTTACCGGGTCCCACCAGGTCGAGCCACCTCCTGTACTAGCAGGCAGCGCTGTCAGCACCTCCCCTGCAAGGTGTTAAGCGGGCTCTGCAGAGGTGGGAACATCTCAGTCGGCTCGCCATCTTGCCCCGGCTCCACCCTGCTGGGCCGCATGGACACAGAACCCTCATCTGGAGTTCAGACGTTTCTCCGAGTGGCAAAACAAAGGGCCCACTCCCCGACACACTGACTCGAAACGCACGCAGCACCACAAGGACTTTGCGCTGTCTGTCGACGGCCGCGCGTTGCGTTCAGAGTTCAGTCCAAGGGTTGGATAGGCATTAAGAAAATCATTCCACGCCACCTGCTATACAACTGCATTTGTATTTCGGCAAAATAAACCAAATTAGTTTGCTAAATTCGAGTCCGCAATACTGCGGATAACAAATAATTTTAAATAACAATTGGCCCAGTTGGCTGGTCAAGTACAGGGTAACATGAATTTGGGAGAGCATTAAATAAATCCAATAGCAGCCAGGCTCTCCGTCTAGGATCATTTTACTAAATCAAAACCCAGTCGTCTTCGGTCAAAGAGTACGGCCGATTATTTTGGTAACCTCTTCCCGCCGCGCGGCGTCAAGTCCTTTAGGGAACGTCGACAGCGGCGGCACGCTGCTCCGCACCGACTTTGCTGCTCTGCTTTAAAGCGAAAGATCCAAGCAGGTGCAGGACATGGAAGCAAGGCCTACGCCTCATGAACGTTTACACCGCATTCCCGCTACAGGGCGCGTCTTCGCTCGGCTCTTTCGCTCGTGCGCGTCCCGTTCTTGATTTAACACCACCACCACCATACATCATGCACGGTAATTCGTGTAGTGAAGTATTTATTAGCGCGAGGAATCAAAGTTAAAAGCAAATCTCCGAGTGATCAAAGCTGTCAGTCATAATAATCCCGCAATAAACCTGTCGATGGCGTTTGTCCTTTCCTGTCGAGGTGCCTTGGGGTTTGAGGAGAATGTTGACTGCTCCCGAAAAGACAACCCGAGGAGGCCCGGAACCAAGAGGAAGGCTGGCGTGAAGAGAAGCTTTAGCGTCGACTGCCGGGCCAAGCCCGCGGAAGCGGGGAGGCAGCAGGACGGCAGGCAAAGGTGAATGCGACGCAGACCTGCACGACAGGTAAAGTCCAGTAACCTGCCACGGCGGAGCGGGCACTAGGCCGTAAGCGTGCTCAAATCGGTGGTATAAGGAACGTCATGGGCTGCAGCTTGGCTGTAAGCGAGGAACGTTTTCCCGCAAGTGGGTGGTATCATGAGCACAGAAGAATACGACTCCTGGGCAGTAATGTGGCTTTGGTGGGAACCTTCGAGTGGGCGGGCATTTCGAGAACAATAAAATGTAATGACCGGTCTGTAACAGCACAGGACAAGGGTGCCGCGATAATAACTCCACCAAATGAGACCTTTTGCTACAGTATTTAGTGGCTTTACGAAGGCCTAATACCAGGTTTTTGTTACAAGCGTTATGACTCGGAAATTTTATTACGCATCATTTTATACGGACTCTGCAGAAAAGGCGCCGGATAGAATACATTAGAACAATTTATTGCGTGAATCTCAAGCAAGCCAGGAAGTCTCAGTTCTCTTTTCCAAAAACAAAAGATTAAAACCTGCCCACAGCCCGGTTTAAAGCTCTGCCAGGCAATCATTCATCTTAGATGTTAGCATCTTTGGTCGCCGAAACGTCTGCGTGTAATCGTATCTGCGCAGCTGCATGTACTGCGCAACGCCAGTTTCGACCTGGGTCATTAGCTGGACCGGCGCTCGCCTCTGGGATAATCCTTATCCGAGCGGTCCGCACTGCTAATCCCGTTTCAGAGCCGAAACATGGCCCTGCCTTGCTGGCGCTCTTGCCGTCACGCAGATTCATGCTCACACCTGCATTCGCGAGCACCAAAATGCAATATTCTGCCTTCGGACGGCATTCTTCGCCGTCTACATGTGCTAGACTTGCGATGGAACATCGTGGCGGGTCAGCCATGTTGAATGCATTGTGCTGCTTGGAAAGAAAGCTGTGTAACTGTGCGACAGGGGTAACAAACTGCTACACCTGCGGTGCTAAGAAACCCGAACCCTGAGAAAGAAAACAGACCCTTAGCAGCAACACGTAACCATAAAGCCAGCAAAATACACAGCCCTTTCTCTGACCACAGCTGAAACAGCTGCGGTTTGCAGCAAAACCCCGTAGGTCTGACCAAACTGCTGGCTTGCGTGACCTTGTGAGAATTCGGAAGCCTGATCCCAAGATCCGAAAGTACGGGAATTCCTTAGGGTGCATCCAGCTACCCATGTGGCATTCTCCCACTTCGTGTTTATTACCGTGTCTCTTCCCATCCAACACCACAATGCTAAACGCTTTCGGAAAGGCAAAGTTGAGTCGGGCCAGCAGATCCTTCTCCTCGTAAGATCAAACCCATCTCCACCCTGCGTTCATGGTAGCTACCAGTCACAGAGGCCTTAAAGGATGGTGCGTTTTGCAAGCTTTCAAGCTACCGCTGTGTGCACTGCGGGGGTGGAAGAGTTACTTAAACACACACTTTTGCCAGATATCTTTACGTTACGGAAAAGGGCCAATATCCCATGTTTCCCGAAAGGGCTGCCCGTGTTCGCCGGTTTATTTTGCGATTAACACCGAAGCTTTGCGAACGCTATTTTCTGCGAGGAGCGGGAAAGGACACAGGGCTTCCATTAGGCTTCACATTTCTTCCTGGCTGGTGTGACAAGGTGCTGGATCCCTCCAGCAAGCGGGACCCACTACTGCAAACAAAAGCACATGTAGTCCATGTATTATTAATACTCCTCCTTGTCCGCAAAAAGCACTTAAAAGGGAGACGGTGGGGAGGGAGTCGACACAGCGAGCTGCTCGTGGTTGAGGAGCTCAAGGGCTGTGCCTCCCCAGCCCGCTTCCCCCTCGCACGGCTCCCCTCCCCACCGCCATGATGATTGATCGCACAGATTAGCAGCAGCTCTGCTGCACTGCATGTGGCAGCGTGGACCCGGGGAGGGGTGGAGATCACACCAGGTCCAGAACCCAGAGCCCCGTCCCAGGGAGATTAACTGCATCGCATTCTTTTAGTTGCTCAGCAGATGCTTTTCGTCAGGGTGACTTAAATAGGACATAGTTTTCACTTCAGGACAGGATGGGGCAGAACTTTGTTAACCCCTGCAGGGAAATCCACCTGTTCTGCAGTTTGAAACGGAAGCCACGGAATGTAAGGCGTATAACAATGTGCTAGATAGATAGATAGATAGATAGATAGATAGATAGATAGATAGATAGATAGATAGATAGATAGATCTGTGTGTTCCACCCAGTTCAGTTTGTGAAAAGCCAGCATGAAGTTCTTAATCCAATTCATGAATGCATGTGCTGAGAGCCAGCTCATTCAACAGAAGCCGTTGCTTTCATTGTTTGCTTTGGGACCAGACCCAAAAGATGAGAAAAGACTGTCGCCTACATGCTGCTACACCCTAATGATGATCACCTTGGAGCTGAGCTCCGGCCTCTTGGCTTGTTTTCCGGTGGCCTCTGTATTCAGGTACAGGCAGCAGGTGAGCACGAGTCAGGTCGGACATGGTTCCGCTGTGATTTACCCTCTTACAGACCATGTCGGTCCAGCATCTCCTTGTAGCACCTTAACCAGAACGGCAATACAAAGCGGTGCAACGGAGCTCTACTTCACACCTGAGCCTTAAGCCTTAACTCTATCAGTGAAGGCATCTGTGGACCGCTTGATCCAGGATTCTTGCAAAACCGGATGCGGATGCGGGATCCGCAGGAAAATGTAGCTTACGGCAGCGCTCCTCTGTCTGAGCTGAAGCCAAATTGGTTCAGCTGGCGAAAATAACCTGGCCAGTGAACCATTTAAATCACCAGGTAGAACGAATACGTCTGTATACAGTGGTCTGCCAGGCCCGGGGTTGGTGACTCCTTCAAGATGGCGCTCACCCTACGCTGAAGCATCTCCATCTATTCATCTATTCTATCCAGTCTTTCCTTCACGCTAAAATCACAGATGTACTACATGGCCGTCAGGGTCTACTCAAAACCCATTCAGATGTTCGTATTACGCACCAGCGACAAAGTATCCCATTCCGCTGATGGGGCGAAGCAGGGAACCTACGTGCTGTAAACACTCCTGTAAGCGCAGCTCTATTACCGCACACACTGGGGGGTACGTAAGAGGAACAAATTATACAAACACTTCTACCCACCTGCTCGCAGTAAACAGATGACACCAACAGGAATGAATGAGAGGCCACAACCGGAAGCCACCCGGCGTGTCGGTTTCAGTTCAGATTCGGCCGATCGTACGATCGGCAATGCATCACGGTGCGGTTCCGGACCATAAAGTTTTAAGACTCGTATTGTCACAAGTGAGTTGTACCCGTGCCCTAAATCGAAAGAAAGCACAAGCATCAAACAGCGGACAAAGGTCCGTCTTGGTTCCTGGACAAAGGCGCCGAACGTTTCTGGCTCACGTGCCAGATGGGGTTCTGCTGTCATACCCTTGAGCGAGTTATGTAACTCAAACCGTTTTTGTTAAAATCCAGGTGTATGAAAATGTAAGAAACTGTAAATCATTTTAGATAATCTGGTAAACTTATTATTTGAATCTGCGTTTTTTTGGCGGGGGGGTGGTGGTGAGTCGCAAGAGCGAACGGAAACTTAGTACAGGTGATTCGGCTACAGACAAGAACCGCCTGAGCACAAATTCCATGGTTTTATTTTTCCTTTGGCGGTTTCCAAAATGATCTGCCCGGTGTATGCGAAGGACGGCGGTGCAAAGGCCCCTATCCAACCCCTCCCGCCCAGCTACCCATAAAAGACAGGTACTTCGAGTCCACGCCTTGCCGCCCGCAGCACTGCAGGAGAAGTGCCGAGTAAGTTTGCTACGCACATCTTTCCCACCCGATTTCTCGGCGATGAGGAACGAAGCACGAGGCCGCCACAGGTGCTTTTAAAGAAAAAGCGACGCTCTTCGATCCGTTGCCGTGGGGCGCGGTGCCCCACCCCGCGTTCCCGCTTCCCTTTCGTAACCCCTCGGCTCGGAAGCCGCCGAGTCACAGCTCCTGCGAACCGCACGAAACGCGGCGAAGAGGTCGCTTTTTGCCCACCGACGCGTTTACGCTGCAGTCGTGTCGGACGAACGCGTCCGCGCGTGCGACGGAGGTGTTTAGGCATTCGGGGAAGCACCTTGAGGCTTCCTTATTGCGTTGCGCTAATCGATTTCTGCTGCGCCGAAATAAGTTTTGCATCTCGCGTGTTAGTTGGGTAAAGCTTTCTTCCAGAGCGGCACGCTGCCAAACGCGTTCTTTTCTAACAGAAACAAAGGGCCGACACTCCGAATATCACCTGTTAGATGCGGCTCGGCTACTCAGCGCATGGCCTGCTCTTGTCGGGCCGCGGCCGAGACGCGAGACAAGCGGCACGGAGAGCCCAGCTCTTTAACGCGGCGAAACAAAGACATCCATCGCGCATTTTCGGCAGCCGCTTACGCGGACGCTGCCGCGGCGGCCCAGGAGCCATCTCTAGAAACGCGGGGCACACCGGGGGCAGGACAGGAGGGCCTTGCGTGGCTCTGAAAATTTCTGTGTGGGCCAGAAATATAGGCTGGAGACGGTATGAAGCGGCAGAAAAAATAAATCCTCCGCAAAAGGGGGTCGGTGTGTGAGCGAAACTCCTGCAATGCCTACCGTGTAGGGAGCACACAGTGAGTCACAGAAGAAACAACACGGGAAGCTACATCACTAGCTGATAGGGCGCATTTAACTGTGTTGTGTGGAATCAACCACAAGAAGAAAATGGCAACGCTTCAACTGGCAACCATCTTAGGCTGAGGTTATCCAGATCAGTCGCCGGAAAGCGCCGTTGCGGTTTAGCCCTCGGGTCGCGAGAGCGATCCCGAGTTTTGCGGCGCTTCCCCGAACCCCTCAAAACGCTGCACGGCTGCGGCACGCGAACCAACTTGAGCAGGAGGAAGGGAGGAGCTCCCGTGTTAGCTGCAGGCCCGGTAGCGGCGAATCTCCCACGCACGGCCTCCGGACCTCGGGCAGAGATTCGGACCTCGCATCGGCGCCACACGCGCACAGTGCGAGCCCTCGGCATCTGGTTCTGCCGCTCCGTTCTGCTGTTGCCGCGGTCCGTCTCTCTCTCGCACGCGCATGAACTCTACAGATCCATCGGTCGATACATCCCCATCCACCATTTGTGGACCACATTGGAAGTCATGACACATGGGGGCAGAGAGGGGCGGCCAATCTGAGCAACATGGCCAGGAGAGTGCAAGGCACAGGGCCCATCAGAGCTCAGATCCTCATGTCCGGTGTGCGATTATTTCGAGCAATTTCAAAAATATTACAAATGATCTGAATCACAACAACTGTTACACATTTCTTTCGGATTACAGTTCTCCGATGTGCACTCGTACACAAATGCATGTCCGTCTAGCAAAAAAGAAGGGTCGCGTATGTCTAGATGTACGTTCAATTCACATTAGGGGCTGAGTTTTAGAAAAGCGTGAACATTGAAAAATGCGAAGCTGGGATTTTTGATGACACCGAAGCTTTGACAAAATCCAAAGACGGCGAGCAACACCAGAGATGACCGCTTCATGTAGACGGACAATTCTCAAGGGGACAACTGAGAGCACGGGACCGGGCAAAGAAACGGACCGACTGCTCCTCGCCGCTTTACCAAAAACAAATCAGAGAAAGCAAAATTCCTGCGAACGATTAAACAGCAGCTGGAGATGAATGTGACATCGAGATGAGCTCCAAGAACAACGGCCCTGCCAGCTCTGTCCACGCAGTACCATCGCGATATGAAACGTTTGACCGCCGCGCGGAGGCAAGATGACTCCCGTTCCAGTGTCTGGAGTATTGGCATCTGACTCCAGAGCTGCGGCATAGAGGTCATTCAAAGACGAAAGGGGGTGAGGCACACGCCATCCATCCATCAACTCAAGGAGTTGGTATCAATCCAAAAAAACACCTTATATACCACACGAAACTGCCACCAATTTTCACGGATGCTTTCAACCAAAACGGGCCACGTTCGCTCCTTTGCGGAGATCATTTCTGAAGGGCCTGTAGCACAGGCCTTGCACAAGCATCCCAGAGCAGGTTCTCTCCAGGTTCACGAACCATCATCTGCCAGGTCAGATGTTCGCACAGAGCAGGTAACCCCTCTTAAAACTGGCAGAGGACATCAAGCAATCCACCTCCGGGGAAAAATTCTGTCACGGCAGCCCACTCGTTTCAAACGGTCCTGTTCGTGGCGCCAAGAAAACTTACACGAAGCACATTCGAGATGAAGGGTGGCCAAGACGTTGAGAAAAAAAAAAAACGCAAGAATTGTTATCAGTTTGGATGCATGACCGTGACAACGTGCGATGCTGCTTCTCAGAGATCAGTCACATCCAAAAACTGACTGCTAACATCGTGCCGAAGTTTAAGCGCGAAGCACGGGGGCAGAAAAGGACCGACTTGTGAGCTAGCAGCTCAGACAAATGAATAACTATAGGTATTTTTTTTTACAAATATGAACCGGGCATTTATAATGCTGTGCTGCAGACCCTTTCAGCCGCCTTTAAGCGCCAATACGTCCGGCGACACCGGCCATAAATCCCGATGTTTTTGCATCTTACGCGATTTAAACCTTACACGCCGCTCCTGAGAATATTTCCAGTTTTGTCAGCCATGTTGCTTGGGAGAAAAAGCTTTTATCATTACGATGTTGCCAAAGCATTTCCCCGATACATTATACCAGCTTTGCCGCCTTCTGCCTTCAGAGCGGCACGAAGAAATGTGAGAACCTCCTCATCTACGGCGAGGCGCCTTGCCGTTTCATTTATAAATAGGTGCGGACACAAAAAGGACAAACAAAAACCTTCCGGAAGGATCATTTCTCAACATATGCTGTAGCTTCACAGGGGACAAACACGCTTAAGAAATATCTCAGTCACGGTTTCGTTCCGAAAGCTCCCTCCGGACATCCAGAGCCGAATCGGACCCAAGCGGAAGACGTTCTAACGTCACGACTCGGTCGCGCGATGAATCGAACCTTCGCGTCGGATACGTTTGTGTCACCGACGCGCGCCCGTAGGAGGGATGTTCCGCGCACGCCGCCTTCCCTCCGAGCTCTCGGTAAAGCAGGACACCGAACTCCGGGCTCGCAAAACGCCGGTGCCGACGCCTTCGGGCCTCGTCTTTCGGCCATAGGTTCGGCGGAGGAAAAACATAGCGCAGCCAACGCAGCCCAAGCCGAGCTAGCACCTTCGCCCCCATTTAAACAAGCCTAACGGTTACTGCGCCCGGCAGGCGAGGAGCAGAAGCTGCCGAGATGTTTGGATGTTACCTTCTAAACAGCACGTTCTCCACAGTCCCGAGTGGGTCATGACCTCCTCGTTCTTCTTGCTTGTCTCGTTCTCGCTGACCGTTTTGGTCTTGCACACGCCACGTGAGTAGAGCCAGTAGTCCGTGCCCACGGCTATAGTCATGAGACTGAAGGCGGCGAAGGCGCCCACCGTGGTCAGCAGCATCTGGACTCCTCGGTCAAACAGACCCATGTTGCCGCATTCCATGAAAGGGGGACCCCCTTTCCTCTTGACGTACAGGAAATAAATATTTGAAAATTGACGGGACCACAGCAAAGGGAAAAAATGAGATAATTTTGACTGGAAGGAAGGGGGAGGGGGAGGCTGGGGAGGGAGCCTTATGGTGGCGTTTGGGGGGGAATTGGGGGGAAATGGACGAACGTGCTTGGCAAGGAAGGGCTGCTCTTCGTCCGCTGAGGGTACTGGAGCTCTGCTCGCCGAACAGGAGCAACCACATGCGCGCCCGCAGCGACGGCGAGAAGGACGGCGGCTGCGCCTGGGATGCTGATGCTAGGCGGCGGGCATCTCGGCGCAGTTCGGCCGGGGCTCCCGAGGAGAAAAGCACTGCTCCGCTCTTAGGCTGGGCGCTGCAGCCCGCACGCCGAATCCGTGCCCGCGTCGGACGCTCCTTTCAGCCCGCTTGCCTACATTTGTCCGCCCGGGAGGGGGGGGCGCAGGGATGGGGAGGATGGAGGGCAGGGAACGAACGCAGAGAAACGAACGAAAAGATGGGAGGCGGACGAAAAGTAAAGTAAAATAATCCCTCGGATCGGCGCCGTTTCCGTTGAGCGCGGCGGGGAAAAACAATGGCTCGGCGTCGGAAGGAATAAACGAATAAACAAACAAACGCGGCGAGCGATGCTGGGGGGATGGATGCAGAAAAGAAAAAAAAGAGAGAAAGAAACACGAGCGTTAATATTCCTTTTTTCTAAAGTTCTGGTCTCCAGTTTCCATATGTAGCCGCTAGCCTGTGGAAGGGTTCCGTCGAAAATGGGAGGCTGGGCTGTGCGCAGGAGCCGCCGAAGATCCGGGAAGAGCGGGGGGCGGCCGGGGGGTCCAGCCGAGCATCACTCGACATAGAGCCGCCGGGAGGAGGACGGAGAGGAGGCGCGGGGGCCGCGGTCGGAACCGCCAGCCGCCGGTGCCGTGCGGGGATCCGAATCCGCGGCGTCGCTATCACACCCAGAACCAGGAGGGTCCCGTTTGCGTAGCCCTTTCGCCATGTAAAATAAAAATTGTTGTAAATGAAACTAAAACGTAAAAAAATATATATATATACGCTTTCTGACGAATTTCAAAATGTCCCAATCCTTGTTTTTTTTTTTTTTCTTCCCCTCTCCTTGCGCACCCGCGACGAAGTGCAGCGCTTGGGAGGGAATCGACGGCGGGGAAGCGGAGACGAAGAAGAAGAAGAAGAGCAAGAAGAAGGCAAAAAATTATTATACAACCACAGGAAGAGTCCGCGCCACGCCGGAGCCGAGAGCAGGCGGCGCTGAAAGCGGCGGAGGGGAAATCGAAGCCACTTTCACGGCCGAGCTTTTCCTTCCGCCCCGTGGCCCCCGGACGACGGCCGTGCTGACGGCGCCCACGCAGATCCCCGCGCCCGGTGCGTTACGGCATGAGCAGCGCGCCACGCCGCCGACGCCGAGCTCTCTCCACCGAGCGCTTGTTGCTGGAAAGATATTAAAGGTTTTAATTCCATTTCTGGGGGGAGGGGGGCGCGGTTGAGATACTGAGTGGGGGTTGGGGGCGTGGGTGTGTGTGTGTGTGGGGGGGGGGGGGTTGTGTCTATGCGTGCACCGAGAGAAGGGGGTTGGGGTGCGCGCAAACCGACCGACGCGCGCTCGTCCGTCTCCTTCTGCTCTGCGAAAGGTGGCGCCGGCTCTCACCTTCCGAGCCTCCGTGCGACTTCGTCCATCGCTCCGCTGCCCGCTCGCACCTGCCGAGCCCCCCCCACCCGGAATAATCGTGCCGGGCCCCGACTTGGTTCTGGGTTCTGCGCCCCTCTTGTTGGGCTCCGCTCGCTCAGCCTCCGCCGCGGTTTGCCAGCCAACGCGTCCAAATTTCCACGTTTCGCTCGCCTGTCGGACGTTTGGATTTCGCCCTGCGCGTTTGCGGTCACTTGGAGAGTGGCGCTAAAGTGCGGTTAAACCGCGCTGTGAATCTGTTCGCCTCCATGTTTGGCCTTGGAGCGCAGGGCAGCTTCGCGGGGGTCCGTCGTGGTGGTGCTGAAACGGACAGCTCCTCTCGCCCCGGTGCAGCTCCAGTCTGGCTCGCCGGTGTTGACGTCCAGCACGAACAGGACCGAGCGGTTAGCCTAGGCCGCCGGCGGAGAAACCGTGCAAGAACATCAGCAGATCTTACAAAACCGACAGGAATTTTTTTTTTTCCCCACAAACCGTGGTTTCTGATTTATTTATTTATTATAAGGGGTCCGCTTTTTTCTTGTTGCTCACACACAGTTGTTTCCCCTTTGGTTGCACCTTCGCCACCCTCTCCAAATTCACGGCATAGACACACCGCTCACACACTTTCTGTTGTTCCCACACCTCTGGGAAGCCCACCGCAGCGGTGACAACCCCCCCAACACTGCTGACACACCACTTACACTCCGAGACACCTCCCACACGCCTCTGAAACGCCAGCGATGCTGCATCTTCTCCCACACCGCTGACACACCTCTCAAAACACCGACAAAAGCGATCAAATCGAAATCGGCGCTCTCTGAAGGACACTTTCGGGTTTAGAACTTCACCGGCGGAAGCGATTCCACCCCAGGCTGCACGCACAACAACTTGTTGAGATTCACTGCGCTTCTCACACTTCCCTGCTGTGGTGAACGTCCGTTGAAGGGCAGCAGCATAGGAACCCTCAGATTTTGATCAAAATGTTGGCCAAGTTCTGCATCAAAAGGTGACTTAAGGGGTTAAGGGTTAAGACTCAGATTCTTGAACAGATGACATCACAAGTCCTAAACTTATGATGAAATAATCACACTGCGACTTTTAATTTTATTGCCATATAAAATTGGCCAAGTCCAGTTAAAAGAAGTAAAAAATCCCCCAACTGACACTAAATGTGTGCCTGGCATTTGCTGACTGAAGCTCAGAACTTAGCAGGACTCCTTAAAGCACCCAGGGGTATCAGCTTATGAAAAAACAGAGTAAGTCGTCCTCTGAGGGAAATAAAAAGAAAATCCTTCTGAACATTTTGTTTCGCTAATGGATGTGAATCAGTCATCGTCAATGGAGCTTAGACCCATGGGACCGAGAGGCAGAAGTGCCTGAACATCAGCAAACATCAGGAACTGTTCTGTTCTCCAGAAAGGGTGAGCTGCAGAAGGGCTGGGCTGTGGTGGGCAGTGTTCTGTTTGCTTACTGTGCGGCCAAAAGTATGCGGACACGTGAGCATCACACCCATGTGTGCCTGGCGAACCTCCCATTCCAAAACCACGGAGATTAATATGGAGTTGTCCCCCTCCTTGGCTGCTGTAAGAGCCCCCACTCTTCCGGGAAGGCTTTCCGCCAGATTTCGGGAATTTGTGCCCATTTGGCCTCAAAAACATCGGTGAGGTCAGACAAGAAGGCCTGGCTCACGGTCAGCATCCCCATTAATTCCAAAGGTGTTCAGTGGGGTTGAGGTCAGGGCTCTGTGCAGCAACTCAAGTCCTTCCACATCAACCTGTGCAAACCCTGTGTTTATGGAGCTTGCTTTATGCACGAAGGGGGGCCTAGTCGCGCTGGAGAAGGAAAGGAGCTTCTCAAAACTGTGGCCACAAAGGCGGAAGTACACAGTTTTCTAGAATGTGTTTGTACACTGCGTGGGTACGGCTGTCTTTAGCAGGGGAGGAGTCCACAAACTTTTGCCCATTTAGTGTGTATTACATTACATTTATTTAGAAACATTTTCACGCAACTGCTGTAACACAGAGTGCTTGTATATTTAAGAAGGCCACCGGGAGCGTGAACTCTGGCTTTAGCTTCTCTGCTTCAAGTTGAAACCGACCTCTTGGCCACAGTAAACTCCCACAATATTGAACAACGTGATAGGAAGGGTAAACATTATTGTTTATTTTTGCTGTGTCTCAACATCCCAGACACCCTGTATGATGCTTCGCTTCTGGACATTGCTGTGGTCAGATGGCCTCCATTCTTCAAGAGCTACGCTTTTATCCTTGTTTTGGTGGACAACTGAGACATTCTGGCTTGTGCTGTAATTCGGACGCACACAAGAGCATTTGCAGCTGTGGTGCCCTCCTCAGGCAACTTTGCGTTAGCAGATGTTCCCCTGCGTCGTTTGGAGCCGGCAGATTCCCTCTCTGTCTGTCTCTCCCTCGCGCTGTCTTTCCGTCCCATCATTTCTTTGCATTTATCCTCGTCTTCCGAGCACCCCCCAACCCTCTTCCTCGGAGGAAGAAAGGTATGTGCCTGGGCAGTGGGAGAATCGATATGTTTTCAGTTTGCAGCAGCGAGTCGCTCCCACGCATTCTAATCAGAGCTGCTGGGCACCTTTTAACTCCCAGCTGGGGAGACGCAGGGAGGGACAGAGAAACGGGAAGAGAGAGATGTTGGAGAAGAAAGAGGAAGGCATGACAGAAGAGGAAAAACAAATCTGTTTTTCCAAGATGTGAGGAGTGGGGAAAGGGGATAAGGATAAGGTACGGGGAAGAAATGTGGGGGATATTTGGGTGTCCTGTTCTGGCCACAGCAGAAGGCCTGGGATATAAAATAAAGTTTCATTCAGACCACTGCATAATGTAAAAAGCAAACAAACAACCTAATGACTTTCAAATGTGGGCTCGCCGAGGTCAAAAAGTCAGAAGTGTTTCCATTCACATTTATACGCTTGGCAGATGCTTTTCTCCAAAGCGGGGTTCAGTACAGCGACTGCTGTAGTACTGCACCTGGCTGACACCTTTATGCACAACAGCTTACAAATGCTAGACCACCCACAAGTTCCTACAGTCACTCCTCACCTGCATACACTAAGGGCAATTTAGAGTCACCAGTTCACCTGGGTCACACACCTTTGAACGCTTAAGAGGAAACTGGACGACGAGGAAGGAACTAGCTGTACACCGGGCTCCAAAGAGCGTGTAGGACCTCGCGGTGTTACACTGAAATTTGTCATCATTTTATATGTACGCAGCAATAAACTGCACAACTTAATAAACTGGTTTGGGTGTTAATCTGGCTATAAAGTTCAACCTCCATCCATTTGTTAGTTCTTTATGCTCAGCTTTGTTGTTCAAACACTGGGCAGAAGCTCTTATGTTTGGAACATAAATGCTCACGTATGTGTACCTCTCACTGTTTTTTGTTTTCTGTGCTGGAACAGAAGAGCAAGATGTAAGGGTGATGTTTCAGAGATGGATCATCGGAATCAGCATCTTCATCGCCACCATCACCATTCAGATACTGTGAGGTGTCAGTAATGTAACATATTTGCAAATAAAAATAATTAGTAGACATCGTACAAAGTGAAAATCTAAAAAGTAATGAGAAATTATACAACACACGCAAGGAAAAATACGCGTGACATATGAATAATAAAGTTTGGTGATATGCATTTTACCTTTCTTAGAATGTTTCCTTTCCACTGGACTAAAACAGTACTAACAATACTTGCATGGACTAAATGCAACCATTTTAAGGTTAATATAGTTTGGCAATATATACGTAACTTTTTACTTTTTATTCTCAACTGGCAACTCAGCTGATAAGTTTATGTAGTTTCATGAGGAACAGCCACAGTTTAGCCTTAGCTTATTTATGGTTACAGTTAGTGAGGAGCATAGAGGAAAAGGGGTGCAAACCCACCCAGGTATGGAAGAACAGTAGTCATGGGGCTGAATGAGGAGCTGGTGCAGAAACACAGATGCTTACTGCATGGTTTCCATGGGAACCGCTCCCCCTGATTACACTTGCAGGACTGCGAGTTGTGCGTTTCTGGCTATGCTGTAACCTGTTATGCATCTGCATTCCTCTGCACATCCACTCGGGAGGCATTAAAAAAAAAAAAAAAAAAAAAAAAACACTGGTCTGGTTAAGCAGGGACTCGGCTTGCACAGCTGCATTTGAAATGTAAAATGTGAGCAAAAGTAATGTTTTGGGTTGTGTGTTTTTTTACAGTTGTTTTTACCTGCGTGTGACTTGCTTTCCATCCACGGTACGTCTTCCAGCCGTGATTTCTTGATATTCCCCAGCGTCCCGCAGCCACAGCCAAGAAACGCAGTAAAGGATAAGAATGGATGGTTATCTGGGCTTCCAGTTTACAGGGCAAATAAAGATGTCCCTGTCCAGACAACGTAATTTCAATCACCACAGACTCACTTCATATTCAGCATCAAAAGGAACAAGATTCGACACAGGGAAATAACTAAATAGAGCACTTTTTTCCAAGTTTTTGCCCATTGAAAGGGATGCCGGGAAGGTTGCTGCAGAATTGCCCAACAGCTCCCCCTGGGACACTACATATGCATGAAATACAGTAACAAGCTTTAAAACAAAATGGATGTAATCAATGGACAGATTATATTGGTAGTCCTCAATTTATAATTTACAACAGCCAGGATTTTTTGGCAGAACTTCTACCTTCACCCTCTTTATTCAGGCAGGCTGTGGTTGTTCCAACAACTGCAGCGATTAAGTTATGGTCAAGTCCTGACGTTGGAGCTACACCCCGGCTACTGTACCGTAACGCCCTCCCCGGCTGTGCTCCCACTATATTTGCTTTTCTTCAGCTCAAAGTCCACATTTAGGGGTCTATTAGCAGCTGCACTTTATTTACAGAAACATGAATTGAACTATCCTTTACTCGAGAGCTTCCAGTTCACACATAGCGGTTATCGGTGAACTTGAACAACCAGAACTTGAAAGTTTACCTTCAGAGATAAAAGCAGTGTGTGTGTTGAAGGGCCACTGACTCCAACTCATAGGGCACCACTGGCAAGGCGTTACGACACAGTTCACAGTCCTCACAGTTAGACACTGGTTCACAGTTGCTTTCTTGCATACGTGTCCGAGGGACAGGAGATTATGCAAACCCCACACACCATTAGATGGACTCGAATTCCACACCAGCCCAGGAGCTGTGAGTCGCCAGCTTAACCCGCTGAGTACATTTTTCGCCTTGACTTTGTCGCCATCTGCTGCCCACGGTGCTTCTGTCTATCACTCTACAAAACAATGCAAGTCTGGGCTTAATAAAAGAATTTGTGAGCACTAAAAACAAATTTCACAACTCCTGGATTTATTATTACATCAAGGGAAGAGCAGACCAGTTTAACCTCCAGATGAAAAATGTCAGGAACTCTAAAGACAAAGATGAAAGCCTTTAAGGAGAACCTGCCGAGCGGCCTGAGTCAGGTGGGTGCTGAGAAGAACACCCAAGGGCTTCAGGTGGAGCTGGGTACCACTGTCAAGGAGTGTCTCTGGGGTTGGAGAAACTGCGAAGAAGCCGGTGACCAGATCTGTTTGTCTACGCAGAACCAGCTGTGTTTTCTGTCTGCTGGGACCACGAGAGCAGGACAGAATGTGGGCAGCCCAGAATGTGGGCAACCCAGGTGGACAAATTCATACAGGTTTCATCAGGTGGTGAAAAGGGGTTAATATACGGCATTTTAAATACCTCAATTATTCTGGAAAATCTATTTGCTCATTTTAAACAACCACACTTTATTCAAACAAAAGTAAGCCAGAGTTCAGCAGGAGCAGGACTTTGAACTGCATTATTGTCTTGCTGTGTTTAGTTAACATGGACAACACACGTTCAGAGCAAAAGAAATATGAAAGCTTCAGATTTACCACCGAGCGCAATTTCCATCCACGGTCCCCGTACACGTGAGGCACAGCTCTCTAAGCACAGCTCAGGAACACAGCCAAAGTCCAGAGTATCTTGTTTGCCTTTCATTCCAGTGAAGCAGGCAGAAGGTGATGGCTACTCCATCCCTAGCTGTGGAGGGGCTCCCCTCTGGCAAATACACAGAGACTCGAAGGAGGGCAACAGCCAAATACAAACCTTATTACAATAATACAATTCATATACAAAATACAATCTATGTACACGAAACTCTGCTTACGTGGAGAAACCATACTCTGTCCATCCACAATAGTTAAAATACTGAAGAACTGGTGGAGCTGCGCTGCATACTGGAATTCACATAAAGAACGATTTACAGACCTTTTACGGTGGATTGGCTTGGACTATGGAATTCACATTAAAATGAAGTACCATAATAAAACCATCAAAATAAAGGCATTTTAAAAAAAGAAATAGACTAGCCAGCTATTCATAGAATCCTTAAGTTCTTAAGAAGCACGGAGCCCCCTGGCTAATTTTTAAACCAAATAGAACTACAAAAAACTGGCTGCTAACACACTCCTGAGATTGAATAAAACATCTGCTTTAATACCCTGTCCTTTAAAACGTCAAGTAAAACTAATGCACAGTGAAGGCCTCAAACCTCACTGCGGTATTAAATTTAGAAAAGTAACCAAACAACTCCTAAGCTGTGTTACTGGGAACAGTTTACCTCAGAAGCTAGTTAGCTTAGCTTAGCTTAGCTTAGTTTAGCACACTTTCTCAGGACCCGAGCTGTCCGTGGCTATGCCTGTTGCATATACAGACACGCGCATGCGCACGACCAGCACACACAGCCCGCTGGCTGTTCCACGGTGCGGCGGCGATCATGGAGCCCGTGACCCCGTATTTATGCCGATATAAAGGCTATGTTTTTGGAGTAGGACTCACCACTCCGGAGTACATTGATTCACTGAAGACCTTTGAAATAAGAGACAGTGACGTTTTCCTCGTCACTTATCCCAAGTCAGGTGAGTGACAAAGTTTTGCCCCCCATACAAACCTTCGTTAAGATGCAAGAACAGCGTACGAATCGGTTTGGAACCGCGAGGAAAGCTGTAATATCTGTAATATCCGCGCCGCACGTTGCCAGCGTTTTTCTAGGCTTGTCTTTAAAGTTGAGCAAATAAAGGAAAAGTAAAAGAATGAAGCGGAGGGACGTGAACCGGGGTAGATACGAGGCTCCTGGGCGACGGGGAAGGATGGTAGATGCTCTGACGCTGGACGTTTGCCCGTTTGTTGTAAACGCTCGGTGTGGAGGAAGCAGACGGTTGGAGAGAAGAAGCAGAAGAATCGCTTTGTCAGACTACCAAGTCCTCTGTTTAAGTAAGTTAGTACTTTCCAGAACCTGAGAAGGACTGGATTTTGCATTGTGTGTTGCTCTAGGCACTGTGTGGACACAGCAGATCATGATATTGATCAATGAGGAAGATGGTGTGAAACACAACCACAGCACCAATCTGGACAAGATGCCATGGCTGGAGTACCCCAAAGACAGAGGAGACTACACCAAGCGGCCCTCCCCTCGACTCTTCGCCACCCATCTCACTCCTGCTCTGATGCCCTTAGGACTGAGGGACAAAAAGGCAAAGGTGAGCCGCGACTGCCTGCCGTGCGGAGATTTCCAAGCGCGACGGTGAAAGAATCGGAATCGTTCTTCCGCAGCCAAGGGCAAAGCTCGCAAACCGTAACTGACAGCTCGGATGTGCTTTGCTCCCGCTTCGGGGTGGCGTGGCCATGACGGAAAATGCCGTTGAATAACTTCAGTGCACGTTAATGGTCTCTAAGATCTCAGCGGTGAATGTTCAGCAGAATAGGGGCAAAGTCCTTCTGATGGTTTTTTTTTTCTTTTCTTTTTTTGTTGCTAGATCGTGTATGTGATGAGGAACCCAAAGGACAACCTTGTCTCCTATTTTCACTTCTGCCATTTCTGGAATGAACTGGAGTCACCAAAGAGCTTTGATGAATTTATGGCACAATATCTTGAAGGACTGGGTATGGTTTCACTTACACCCTCATCTCCCAGCATGCTGTTCCAACCCAGGAGCAAAAAAAAAAAAAAAAACAAAAATTAGTTTTGGGCTGTTGTGCTGTTTCAAAGTCAAAAGAGTTTATCCGTCACGTACGTGGTTACCGAGTATACCATGTAGTGAAATGTGCCCTGATTCAACAGCAGACTGTGCATGGTTACATTCCAGAAAAAATTTACGAGTAAAACCAAACACCAAGAAGACAAGAAACAAACAACAAATAGATAAATAAATAAGTAAACAAATAAATAAAACCTTAAGGTGCATTGTACGGACAGTGACAGAGTGGGGAGCAGTCAATGGATGTTGTAGACCCTGGTTTGTGAGGATTGTGATGGTATGTCTGCGTTCAGAAGTCTTATGGCCTGTGGATAGAAGCTCCCCCTGAGCCTCTCCGTTCTGGTCATAATGCTTCTGAAACGTTTGCCTGATTTCAGCAGGTCGAACAGATGGCTGCTGGGATGAGACAGGTTACCGATGATCGTAGTCGCTCTGGTCCTGCATCTCCTGGTGTAAATGTCCTGCAGAGATGGCACATCAGATCTGGTGCAGCGTTCTGCTGCCCGGATCACTCTCTGCAGCGCTTTGATGTCACAAGCACAGCTATTCCCAAACCAGGAGGTGATGTTCTGAGTTTGTATGGCACCAGAGTAGAAGGTTTTAAGGATCGCAGGAGAGACCCGAAGCTTCCTCGGCTGTCTGAGGTGGTAAAGACGCTGCTTTGCTTTACTGGCTTGAGCTCGGATGTGTACAGTCCATGTCAAATCCTCAGTGACATTAACGCCCAGATATTTGAAGCTGCTCACTCTCTCCACTGCAGTCCTGTTAATTTTAAGGGAAGTGTAGGACCGCTGCTGTTGCCTGCCAAAGTCCACCACTTTGGTAGGCGACAGCAGCGGTCCAGATAAAAATAGGTGCTAGTGCTCAGGTGAATTAGGGTTGCGTGACATTCGTGAAGAAATGGGGAGAATGAGGATAGAGAACTTAGGCTGAAGGTGGGAGGGTGAAGTGCAGTGGAAGTGAGAGTTGATGAGTGGAGGAAAGATGTCCAAATATTTTTGTTTTTGCCACTTTCATTCACCATGGATGAATAAATTTTCTGTCACTTTTCCAGTTGGTGGCGGCTCTTGGTTTGACCACATCAGACAGTGGCACACCAACAGAGACCAGTACAACATCCTGTTTCTCACCTATGAAGACATGATCAAGGTACTGTGTGTAAATCTTGTGTTCAGCAGGATGTGAGAAACCTGGTTCATTTCATGGCTGCAAAATATACAGGATTCTTATTGCAGCTGTGCTCAGCCATTGGTTATTACTGACAACAAAGACATGAGACAGTAGTTGTTCTCTGCAGGTGTCATGGAAATTTACTATATGGCCAAAAGTATGCAGACACCTGAGCATCACACCCATGTGTGCTTGTTGAACATTCCATTCCAAACCCATGAGCATTAATGTGGATCTCTTCCCCCTTTTACTGCTATAAGAGCCCCCATTCTTCTGGGAAGGCTTTTACCAGGTTTTGGGAATTTGTGCCCATTCGGCCACAGGAGCATCGGTGAGGTCGGGCGCTCTTTTTGGGCGAGAAGGTCCGGCTCGCAGTCAGTGTCCCAATTCAGCTCAAGGGGGCTCAGTGGGGTTGAGGTCAGGGCTCTGTGCAGCCACTCAAGTTCTTCCACACCAACCTGGGAAACCACGTGTTTATGGAGCTTGCTTTACGCATGAAGGGGAGCCAAGTCACGCTGGAGCAGAAAAGGAGCTTCTTCTTCCCTCAAGCTGTGGCCACAAAGCTGGAAGCACACAGCAGTGTAGAATGCATTTCTAAGCTCTGAAAACAAGTGAGCTCAGTCATTAGAAGGGGGTCCACATACTTTAGGCTGTGTAGTGTAAGTGATCACCTCTAACTGTGCGGTCACCTTCTGCCAGGATCTGAAGACTGCAGTCCAGAAGATCTCCACGTTCCTTGGAAAGAACCTAGACGATGCGGCAATTGATCGCATTGTGGAGAGGGCTACTTTCCGAAACATGAAAAAAGATCCGTGCGCCAACTATGAATTTGTGTCCCAGAACTCGGCAGATCGAGAGAAGGGAAGCTTCCTGCGCAAAGGTTAGTTTGAGGCTTGAATGCAGTTCAGAGGAGTAATTCTGCATTTTTCTAAAACGCATTTCCTTCAGAGTTGCCAGTGAAGTGTCTGGTTCTCACAAGAGTTTTCCTTCAGGTAAGGTTGGAGATTGGAAGACAGTCTTCACCGTGGCTCAGAATGAGAAGTTTGACCAGATCTACAGGGAGAGAACGTCTGACTTGCCTTTCAAGTTCATCTGGGATTTGGATGAGCATCCAAGATAATGAAGTGATGCAAAGTACACATTCATGAGCGGAGGTCAGGCGGCTGCCGGTTATTCTGCTATCAATCAAAATGCAGCAAAGAAAGTGCGAATCGGAAGAGGGGTCCGTGTGCTGGCAAAATCGAACAGATTTTACTATTGCTTCAATAATACGATGACAAAAATTTATGAGGATGTTATGCAGATTTTAAAGGCATCCCTGAAGTTTTATGAATGTCACTTATGAGGACTATCTGATCATTATGATAGTTTTTTTTTTTTATGATGTTCATAAAATCATAAAGCTTATATGTTAAAACTATTATCTGCTGCTGCTTTCAAATTAATTTTGATTTTTCTGTCCATGTTTTCTTCATACGGACAGCAAACGGTTCAGCGCAAATACCGTGGAAATTCTTTCAAGGATCTACCCGAGGTTTTTGTTATTTTTTTAGTCATCATATTTCATGTACAAAACTGCCAGTGAAAGCACAAAAGAAAAATTTAAAGCAGATGAATAAACATTAGACATGTATTAAATACGTCTCAAAATGTTTGTAGCGGTGAAAAGAGTGCTGTGGGGCCAGCTGTGTTTTTAGGCATATGGATAATTTTGTTGTTTATTGCACTTGGAATTGGTTTTAGGATTGATTTATTTAAATTATTAAAAGCTTGCATTAGAATTGTTTTCTGTGTTGCCTGTTTGGTCTGGAAGATCTGAAACGTTGTCAGTGTCTACTGGGTATTGGCTGCTCCACCCCATTTAGTTGGTGTCAGGCGTGTGTTACCTTGTTCACTTGTGTAGAAGGAAGAGTGACAGTAGAGAGTGTGACTTGGTCTACTGTGGTCTCCTTACAGAAGAGCGTCAGCTGAATTCTAAATACTGAGTACTGCTTTGGAAGAAAAACATCTGCTGAATGAAGCGATACTGCCAGCTCCCACACCATCTACATCCACACCACTCATGTCTGCCATGTGGGAGGGGTGATGTTTGACCCCCACCCACAACATGGCTCCTCACTGGCGTTCAGGTCTCATTTGTGAGTGATGGAAGGAGAGAGTAGGAGATTGAAAGATATTGATGCAGCAGTCCCAGTTTGTGGTGGTTACACGGGAGCTGAGTTCTCTTGGTTTATCACTCTGTCACCGCTCCCGTCCTCACCTACGACCACAAACCGTGGGTCATGTCTGAAAGAACAAGACTCCAGGTATGAGTGGCCGAAATGAGGTTTCTACGCTGGATCACTGGGCTCACTCTCTGCGATGTAGTAGGAAATTTGGTGACCTAGGGCTACTGCTCCTCTGGTTCAAGAGGTGGTAGCTGAGGTGGTTCAGGTAGGTTGTAAAGATAACACCTGGTCAACTCTATCAGAAGTTACATCAGGCACTTCTTAGTAGGAGGAGACAGCAGGCCTGACCCAGGATAAAAGGGAGAGATTATATTTCTCAGCCGGCCTGGGAACACCTTCAGGAGGTGGAGCTGGACTGGAAGGTCTGGGCCACCCTCCTCCCGTTGGGCCCCTTAGCAGTAAAATAGGGCAGGGAACTGAGATGAAACTGAACTGAACTGCTGTCCTGGGTAATTATTGTCTTCACATGAGGGGTTATGCTGCCCCCTGCTGTCTGCTGTAGTGATGGCCCGTCTGCGGGCTGTGACCCTATAGACACCTGGAAAAGTGGTGCAATTGACAAACTAGTGGAAAAAAGAAAGACAAAGATCTTTGAACTGCGGGGTTTGTACATTGAACAGAATTTGTGACTCAACGACCACATGTCTGGAGGAAATGGCAAGGTATTGCTTCCATTTTACCCTGGGTTACCTGCAGGTCAGCTTTGGTTTGAGATCGTGTAATGGCTTGTTTTCATCCAAAAGCAACTGGGTTTCCAGGTGCCGGGTGGACATGCCTGGGAGTCGCGCTGTCCTCCTCCTTTCTTTTCCGTGCTTTGTAATGGGTGTCTTTGTTTGAAGGGGACGTAAGGAAAGGACACGAAGGACACAAAACATCACACACTTATCAGGTAGATAACAATAAATAAGCAACAGATGGAAAAGAATAAAATAAATAACAGAAGTAAGAAGAATCTAACTGTTCTCACGTCCTTGTGTGATGTTATGGAGGCAGATGGGTGGTGGTAAGAAGGTTCCCCAGAAGCACTTCTTAGAACTCCTGTGATGAATAAATTGGTGGCTAAAAGAGCTCACGGTGATCATTTAGGAGATTTGAGCCAAGATCCACGATGCTCTGCAGCCTCTTCGTAGTTCTGACCTCTGCTACGGCCTCCACCGAGTCAGGACTCTGACCCACGACGGAACCCGCTTTCCTTACGAGTTTAAGTATGTGCCTCTCAGAAGTGCTGCACCCTTCTTGACCTAACGTCAGACACGCGAGGAACTGAACTTCCTTTCTCATCTTGGACATCGGAGACATCGTCCTTGTCGAAAGTACAAGCTGTTATTCACAGACACAGAATAAATTTTTGTTTAAGTGATTGTTTTAAGGCACTTTTGGTTTTCTGGAATAAAGAGACACCCTGGCTCACGCTGGGTTCACTGGAAATCTTCATGGCGACCATTTAGAGGATTCATCTCACCGAGGATCCATTCAGCTCCAATTTACAGCCTTTTGCTAAAATGGTTTGCAAGGTCTCAAAGACGGTTCAGTATAAACCCTTCAGATAAACAAGCAAACAAATTTACTGTCACAACTTCGCACAGCTTCCAATCTCCTGCTAAGCACGGGGGTTCATGAGATTTCTGTAGGTGAGTCCTTTGAGCCTTGCTTTTCACTTTAATGTCGCAAAATGATACACGTAAAGCATTTATTTTTTACAATATATGTCACACCTGTATTTATTTGACGTTTAAAAAATGGGAGCAACACTGGAACACAGTCCTACTAAAGTAGTTTTTACTGCGTTTACAGTTTCAATCTCCTTTTTAAGATGAGATAAAATAAGAAAAAAAACTTTATTGATCCATGGGGAAATTCTTATGCCAACAACTTGCTCAGTGCCACAAAGAAGGAGATAGTCAATAATTAATAAAATCAAATTAAATTGTATCATACAGGTATAGAGCAGAAAAAAGTATAAGTAAAACATTTCATAAGTTAGTACAGGTAGAAATTTCCCTGCCTGGCTAGCTCAGTCAGTAGAGCATGTGACTTGTAATCTCAGGGTTGTGGGTTCAAGCCCCACATTGGGTGTTTGTGTGAATCCAGCCACAAGGGGGTGCACCTCTGTGCTGGTTCCAAGCCCAGGCAAAATGGAGGGTTGCATCAGGAAGAGCATCCAGTGTAAAAATCTGCCAAACCAACTATGCGGACAAGCCGATCCGCTGCGGCGACCCCTGATGGGAGCAGCTGAAAGTCGGCAGTACAGGTAGAAATTAGATTGAGCTTCAAACTTTGCTTTTGCTTTTCACCCAGCACTAGAAAAACAGGAATACGCAAAACATCCATTAATTTATCCATAAATGGTGCTGCCATCAGAGAATTTGATTTACTGTTTTTGGGTAAGTTTTGTTTTTTAGACTCTACATCTAGGGCAGTTTCCACGTTTCGAAAAAATTACGTTTATTCATCTAGCCCACGCTTTTACCCAAGGTGATGTTTAGACAGCTGTATCATTTTTCACTGAAGCAGTTTAGGGTTCTACAGCCAGAGGAGGGATCTGAACTCAGGTCCTTCAGCTCTGACCACCACACCGCTTAGTGCCCTGTGTGAAATGAGAGCGCCTGGGCCGAGAATGGAAAGGCGCGCCATATGTAAATAAGCACTGTGAGAAAAGAGGTGTCGAAGCCCAGGGCTTCGGTCTGGGGTGCAAACATCATCCTGGCAAAATGCTGCGCGCCAGGCCGACCGAACGCATCATTAAGTGGCCGGACCCTCCGCGGTCCTCGAGGACTTTCCTTCCAGCCCCATTTTCCAGTGCTTTGACCACAGTACCTACCCTTGTGTGTTCTGCCTGGCGATTAGTTTAAAACCCATTTCATGGTTGGTCACGTCTCTGGAAAAAATAAACACGAGCTGTTAAGTCCTACGATATTATATAATATAGATTGCATCTAAATTGCACTAAATTAAGGATTTTAAATGCCACAGTTAAACAATGAATGTAATATTTCACCAGAGACCATGAACGTAGTTATAATGCAGTCGTGTGTAAAGTATTTATTCTAACGTCAGTCAATGAACGTTTCTCCTGCTGAGACTGAACAGACATAAAGAACCCAAAGTTTTAGCCACAGCGTCATTTTAAATGTAATTTTGTAGTTAAGGGACAGAGAACTGAGCGAACAGCATGAGAAGTTTAAACAGTGACATCCATGCAAAAGGAAATAAAAAAAATTGAAAGCAGAATGGATCAATAGGATTAAAACCCGATGATTTCATACTTACTGCGGACTGAATTGGCAAAGTTAAATAAGCAAACAAACGATAGCAGAAATATCCAAGTATTTAAAGGAGGTTTTCAGCAAAAATGCATTCGATGCAAAGATAAATCGACAGTCAAATGGCTTTTGTTTGATTCAGGAGGGAAAAAATGGGATTCTAGCCAATGATTTGTGACATCGATGGCTTTGTGTCAATCTTTTAATGACGTCACACCAGAATAAAAGTTTATTTTTCCCTATGCGCTCAATGAGGAACTATCTGAACTATTTTTAGACAGACTGCGATCTTGCAGAAGCAGAAAAACAAGCGAATGAATTAATTTATCTGCATCCTGGCATCTTTTCTGTCTTTTTGTTTTTGCTGCTAGTATGATTTAAATAATAAATACCTTAAGCTACAGTGAGTATTAATACCATTAAGCATAGTATTACTGCATTAAGCTAGATCTCTTTAAGGTGGCATATGTAGAAATGTAATTCTCCTCAAGTAGTATGAAGATGACTGCGAAGGGTATAGTTTTTGGTGTACAGTGCCGTTGCCGCTGCGCTCCTAAAAGAGCCGCGCGCCAAACAAGGCAAATAAATTGCAAGACCTTCGCGCTGGTTTGAATCTCTCTTGACCTTTCGGTCTCGCGCCGTCTCCGTGTCTTTCATCCTCTTCCCCCCATCTTGCTCCTAATGCTGCTCCATCCACCCACTTACCTGTTTTTCGCTCTAATAACATCATACAAAAACTTACCTCTCTTCTCTTTCGTGCAGGCAATTGGTCTCTTAGCAACCTGACTCATTCCTATAGAGGCTCGCAAGCGTGCCGGCCGTCTGGGCTGCGTCTGCGTTTCGTTTCGCTAATGCGCGCTTATGTATTGATTTAGGTCATTTACAGGCCCAGAGTTCTGCTCAAAAAACATGTGTCTGAAGCCAAGAGACGTTTTGAGGAGACACAAAGCTAGACGGTGTCTTGTGAAGAGGTGCGACCAGTAAGTAAGTTGTTTTCCTTTTGCTGCTTGCCTAGCACACTTATGCAACGCGACCTGCAAGTTTGCCCATTTGGGCAGTTTGTTTCTTCCATGTAGACGTTCTGGTTATGTTTCCTGCTAACAGGGGATTTGAAGTGGTGGCATCAGTGTCCTTAAGGAGGATGGCACATGCTGTCCTACCGAGAAGGGAAGAAGTCGTCTCTGGAAAAGGATGAGCGGAACAGGTGGAAGATGCTCTCCTCCTACATCTGGATTTGATGGCTCTATCCAAGTCCTTTATCCATGTCCTCTCAGGGCTGTCTGTCTTAAGGCACTTTCAAGGATCAAAGAGGCGACCCACACAGCCCGCGCAACACTTGTGTGTTTCACAGCCATTAAGTCGTGGCTTCTCAGACACAGACACGGGTCTAAAAGCGCGAACCACGGCGGTTGCCAATTTGAAAGAAACCGTTACTCCCTTTTGGTGCAGAAAGTGTGAGTCACCCCACGGTCTGGACAATTGCAGCGTATGAGGCAGAGGTGTGAGCCACACTTGCTCCGCGTTCCCATTCACACGCTGACACGAAAACAAAATCCAAGTAGTATTTTCGGCTGTTTTCAACACCGCACGAACCGGCATTTCCGCGAGAGCGGCATTTTTAACAGGGATGACGGTGAATGGAGCCGCAGCGCAAAATAATAGACTCAAGGACGTAATGGCACAAGTTCCTTTTTGAATCCTTTGGCCGACTTACAGAGTTGAATGAAAACGCTGGATATGCACGGTTGAATAATGTCCAAGGCAGGGCCGCGTTTTGAAGCATTTAATTCGGAATTATATACCGGTGCAACGTGAGCAGTCGGGGACAGGCAGCACCCATTGCTTCCTGTGCCTTGGGGTGGTTTGTTTTTTTGCACCATTTCCATCGCAATACTTCAGGGTGTCTTTTGTTGCCAGCGACGCAGCAAAACCTCGAGTTTGCACTTGAATGCCGGCGCTAATCGAGAGCCTGGAAGAGCTCCAGCGTTTGGGGAAGAAATCGGCGACAGCTGCCGCGTATTAGTGGCTCCCATTGAACAAGGTGTTCGTGTTCGGCGTGAACACCTATGCGGGCCCGCACCTGTACTGGCTTGGAGGATTAGTGGGTTTGCTGCAAACTGAATGCTGCTCATTTCCCCCTTTGAGGGTCTATGTGTGTCTTTTATGAATGGCGGGATCTTTTTTTTTTTTTTTTTAAATAAGTCTTGCTCCACGGCACCTCGGCTCAGTAATGTGGCTAAGGTGCTGAGTGGAATGACTGACAAGCTTCTCTCTCTCACTCGCACAAAGTTATATTATTTATATGTAAGCGATATGACCCGGTTTTCATTGGGATCACCGTTCCTCCGTGTTCCCAAAGGTTAGTTTTCAAATCAGGCTGTCCGTCATAAAGGCTGCAGCTCGAGATACAGCAAAAACAGCAGCACAAACACAGTACCAGGATGTACCTTACCGGTCTGGTAGGAGCAGGCAGCCAAGAGGCAATTTACACCCTTATGTAAAACTTTTATGACTGGAAAATGGATGCTTTACGTGCAGTCAGTGGTTTGCTGTGCGCGTTTGGTGAACCGTGTGCACATGTAGATGTTAAAGGGTTCTGGACGTTTGTACTGAGAGTGAATGAGTTATCATTGTGAGTTATCATTGCCATGCACAAAAGCCTGCTACTTGCCCCCCCCCCCCACCAGGAGTGTATTCATTTTATTTGTTTTAATTTTTCTCACAGGGAATAATCGAAAATTGCATTTCTTCGCAACGGAGATTTGCCGGATGTACAGAACGTACAGGCTTTCCTCACATAATGAGCACTTGCATTGCTTAAGCGCTTCCACTTGAACACACGCATGTCATTGGCACCCAAAAATTCAAGAAGAGAAATCTTGGTTCATAATCTGAGCCTTGGTGGATTTCATCGCCACGTACATCAAGCAGTCCCCCTCCGTGGGTGCTGCGGCTTCTCCTGCGCAACTCCACAGCCTCGTAGCTGTATGTTTTGAATCAGACTGTTTCTGTATTTGTAGAGGTGCTGTGCATTTTTGGTGAAAACATACTTACTTGAGCGGAATATAACACAGGCAGACTTTCCAGTTCCCTTTCAGTGTAACATTTATTTGTACAATTTTAAATCCTCCTACCTATAATTATGGCAGCATCAACAGGGATGAATTGAACTGGAAGCTCAGTTTTATTGTAGAATAGTTGCCCCAGTCATACAGTCTGTTGTATTGTTGGTCTATAAGTTGAACTAAAGCACCAGAACCAGTGTGGTGGAAAAGAGAAAGAAAGAGATCAGAACCCAAAGAGTGAAGTCAGTATAAAGACCTGTAAAGCCCCCCCCCACAAAGAGGCTATCATTCATTAACTTTATTTATGGGTGAGCAGCAGGGATGGCAACTTATAGCCGCTAACTTAGCGACAGCTCTCCTCCTACAATCCCCTATTGATAAAATAGAAAGGGTGAAACGGCAAAAATAATTGGAAAAATAACCTGCTAAACAGGATCCAGCTGGAAACAGAAGCAATGTACATGTAAAAAATAAACAAAAAGTAGTCTAGCTCTACCAATACATGTAGGAATCTAGCTCAATCTTTCACATCGACAAGGAAAGCGGTGGCAACATGTGGATCCTCCCCTTGTGGACACATCTTAATTCTGTTAGATTTTACAGTTTAAATAATGGTAAATATCATTATAAATGCTAACAGTTCATTCACCTGACAAGCAGACTGTCAGTGAAGGCCTGCGTCAAGTCTAAACCATCTTTGGGTTTCTCCAGTGCCAGTCCAGGGCCTCGCCACCATCCAGGCAGCCATGCTGGACCACTCCTTCTGGGCCATCATAAGAGCTGGCACTCTGTCACCGCGGCACGGAAAGCATCCGGCACATTCAGGGTTAGTGAATCGGAATTCTCCCCCTACCTCTAGCCCTTTTCATCCTGCTCCATATACTTCTGAGCCCTTCATTCCCCACAAGCCTCCACCGCTGCATCCCCCTCTTGGTCAGAACAAAGCTTTAATCTCAGTTCAAAGTTCACATATCCACAAAGGCAGTCTATACACTTGCTTTGTAGAGTCTGGGAAATCAATACCTCCGTGAAGTCCCCTCCATCCTGCTCCCAGTTTATCAAGCAACCACTTTTGTTTGCTTCTATCTCCCCTTTGACTACGACCAGTTTTGGACTTGGACTTTTTAGCCAGTAGTTCAGGTCCTTCTAGACAAGGTGCAAAAATAAACACAAATAGGACACCAAGGCAGTATGGCTGATAAAAAAAAGTTTTGGTCAGCCTAACTGTGTTGCACCGAAGAACCAGTTCCATTAAAAATATAATTTCATCTATAATATTAATATTATAAAAAAATATAGTTTAATACTTTTAAGGGTTTCAAATGCATGAAACACTCCGTGTTGTGCAAACTTGTGTATTTGCTTACTACAATAAGAGTTTGTCACTGTATTATGTGTGGAACTTACCTTGATTTCCAAAGAGATGTACACTGTCCGGCCAAAAAATTCACCATCTGTATTTAACTTAGGGTTTGTGATGTGGGGTTGCTTCAGTTGGTCAGGTCTGGGTTCAGCAACGTTATGTGCCCAAAAAATGAGGTGAACCGACTACCTGAATATACTGAATGAGCAGGTTTTTTCATCAATGGGTTTTTTCTTCATATTCCAAGATGACAATGCCAGGATTCATGGGGCTCAAATTGTGAAAGAGTGCTTCAGGGAGCAAGAGAGAGACATCATTTTCACACATGGATTGGCCACCACAGAGTCCAGACCTTAACCCCGTTGAGAATCTTTGAGATGTGCCGGAGAAGACTTTACGCGGCGGTCCGACTCTCCCATCATCGATTCAAGATGCTGGCGAAAGATTAAAGCAACTCTGGATGGAAATAAATGTTGTGACATCGCATAAGCTCACTGAAGCGACGCCACGGCAAATGCGTGCCGTAATCCAAGCTAAAGGCGCTCCGACCAAATATTAGCATGTGGGACTTTTTTTGGCCGGGCAGTGTATGTTTGTATTTAAATGGCTTTGAGACTTTTTAAAATGTGAAAAAATGGCATCAGCTCTTTGAAATTTTCTGGGAGCTGCTCTAGTTAGCTCATGTATATTCACTGCATATAAGGACAGAAATAAATGACTTATATATGTTTGTTATTTTATACGCTGTGGAGAATATACAGAAAGGCGGGTTGACTGCTGTGTTGTTTGATGCAATTTATGTGCTGTTTAATTCAAAGCGCTGGTTGTTCCTTGATGGAGTGCATCGGTTTTGTACGAATACCAGGAGACTCGAGTTTGGAAAAACAAAGACAAAAAGCTTCAGGAAATGCTGTTTATTTTTAATCGTTTTTGTGGGATTGGCAGCAGTCGAGGCACAAACAATGACATAAGCACACCGTCAAGAAATAGTGAATAACTAAATACAAAAAAAATAAAATGTTATACACAATACATTCTCCATTGGACAGTTCCCTTCCCTTCTAGTTGTTTCTCCTCAATGTAAAAAGCGTTGTCATACAGCACAATTTTGAGAAAAGATTCGTGAAATGTCCAAGGCTATAAAAAGGCCCGTGGTAATATTGCCATGGTTGTCTTATGAACTGCATTTGCAATTAAACTATAAATAAAAAAGTGCCAAAACCATTGTCTTGTCTGACATTTTTAAGGAGTATTTACTATTTATCGTAAAGAAAGACAACATACCAGTTCAAATCCTGTGCTAAAGCCTCACCTGAGACGGCAATGTGAACATTAAATGCTGCCATAAGGGTTTCCCAAGAGGAGAGAAGGTGAACAAGCTGTATACGGTATATTCCTATTCCTTCTGAATCTACAAGTTCTGAGCCAGCAGCGGAGCGCCGCCTCCTTGTCATCCTTCACCTCCAAGATGATAAGAGACCCTGGCCTGCTCTGTGTTACGACCGACTTAAGATCTTTTTGAGTAATGAACCCTTGCTGTGTCAAGTCAAGTCCGTTTAGCAGAGGACCCGCCATATTTGCGATAGTGGTGTGATCTGGAAAATGTCCAACAAGAGTCATTTTTCTGAAACGCTGAGCAAAACACATGACCACATCGCCCGGCTGCTAGCATCATTGTCCTTTTAGCGCTGCATTTTTGCATTCAAAGGGGCCAAATGACTCGATTCGCTATCGGTGGAAATTCTCCCGCCTTTTACGTAAACCCGTACTACTAAGCTGACGGGATTCACAATAAGTTTCAGGATTCAACAACGCCGCAAAAGAACGTTTATTTTTCAGTAAAAAAGAATAAGCCGATTAAAGGGTTGCCTTGGTCTGAGCAGTTAGTCTGAACCGAGCAACGCTGGGTGAAAGCATAGTAATTCCCGTCCTTTGTTCCGTACCCTGCAGCCTGTAACTTTGAATAAATGGGTTCGGGAATTGGTGTTTTATGCACGGGTTTGTGCCAAACAAATGAATAATATGAAAATATTCCCGGTGGCCAACGGCCCGATTTTGCTTCTGAATACATAAGCGTTACCTGAAGATACAAGCACCCGAATGCGATGCGCACCAGCGCAGTTCCATGGACTTTGGGCCTGGGTGATTCACAGAGATTCTCAAGCCATCGCGTGGCCTCCGGAGCCGGTTGACCTCAAGCTCCCAATCCAAACCCGCTCAACCCTGACCCCCTACGCAGCGATGGGCTGTCACTACTGGGACCGGGGACGCAGTCTACTTACGCAAGAACACGTATCATGAGGCCATATTCCTTGTAACACAGCGACTGATAAAGAAGGCTTTCCGGAATATTTACAGGGTCACAGTGTAAATACTGTACTCGCAGGGACCCACGTGTGAGGCATTAAAGAGACATCTGTTGGTCTGTGTTTATACAAAATTGACGTATGACTGCTGTATAAGTTAAAATGATGTACAAGTTAAAACTGCAACCAGTCATTTTGCTGCTCTTCCCCGACAAACGTAGACAAGTTTCTGTGCCGTCTGAAAGTTTCCGTCTCTGGACCGAAGCTTTGCTATTAATGCTTTCTACCTCCCGAAGGGGAGCTGGGATCCTTTTCTGGACCCGGTGCAGTGGTAGGAAAAGACGGAGGTGGTCTGTAGGCACTTTGGGATGCATGTGTTGCTGGGAGCTGTGGGTTTTGGTTGGCTGAGGAGGAAAGTAAACCCCAGCATTGTGCCTGTGCTGCTAGACCATTGGACTTGTCTGTGCGGGTCCACCTAAGGACGGCTCCACGGCAGCCAGGGTGAAGAACGTCCTCGTCCTGATGCGGTCCACTGCGAGAGCAGTGGCAGCGGAGGCTTACAGCTAACTGACACCCTGGGGTCTGCCTGCATACGTTGTTGGGTCAGGCATTTTAAATGAAACAACTAATTTTAAGGCAACAACTGCTGCGTCCTCAGTTGTAATTCCAAGTCCTTAGATACATAGAATGTGTTCTAGAGCCTTGCTTTGTGAGGCAGTTCCCTACGGACATCAATCCACGACCAAACTGCTGACTGTGATTTTAATATTTCCAAAAACACTTGCCCCCCCCCGCCCCCCACCCTTAGAAGTTCTCCGCTGTTGTGCATTCAGGTAGAGTTTGGAGCGTTGCTACCTTCCCTCTCTAATGGGCCCTGCCGCCTGCCCCCGTGTCTTTGCCCACGCAATCCCCCGTTTCTTGACATCGCGCTCCAGTGAAATCCATGTCTGCAGCGTTCCTGGGGATCTGGCCGCATGGACGAAGGCTGAGTTATATACAAACAAGTGGGGGGCAGCAGTAGCATCTGAATGTCACGTAGACCCCCGTCAGGTCTAGGTTTCGCACCCTTTTGACGTATTAATGGATTGAGTCCAGAGGCCCAGCTTGCCTGGGGATACACAAGGCAACATGCACACTTCCCAGAGGTCTGACAAATAAGCAGGTGACAGAACAAAACAAACAATCCCTTGCTCCACAATAGAACACATAAGAGCTCAACAGCCATAATTTAAATCACGTAAAATATACCAGCTGTTATGTGCATCCTACACACCACTTAAATATGAGCAGTTTCTTTTCCATTTTACATCAATCACATAATTTAAGTCTGCAGGCCTTACGGCAAATCCCATAAATCTGTAAAAATAGTCGAACCACCGTATAATACACCGCTATAGTGCAGGGTACCAGAATGCTACCCAAGTAGCCTTCCGATGACAGGAAATAACACTGTGATTCTGGTTTAAGGAGTACAGGCAGACATGCTTCCGTTATAATTTACAAATAGCTGATCTCCAGCAAAGCATTCTTCTCCACCGTCTCCTCGGGCAATGGCTTGACGCTGCCATTTTTTGAACCATTCAGGAGTGAAGGGATAGCAGTTACAGTGCCAGAGCCCGGGCCTTTCCCACTGGTCTCCCCTGTCTTGACCTTATGATCTGGCGAGACTGCATCTCGGACGCCTTCTATTTTAGCTCTTTCGACAAAGAGCGCACGGGAACACTCCTGCTGTCTGCTGCCGTTCTGAGCGATCTTGCAGATTTCGCCCATCTCTGTCACCGCTTCCCCGTCTTCATCTTGCTCGTCCTCTTCCCCCCTTATCACCCGCCGCAGGCTGTCTCTTGGCTTCAGCACCCTTCTCGTCTCCTCCTCCTGCTGCTGCTGCTGCTGCTGCTGCTGCTGCTGCTGCTGCTGTTGCTGCTGCTGATGCTGCTGCTGCCGGTCTGTCTGCTCTTGGCTGTCCACCTTCCGGGAAGACCGGCATAAAGCTTTCCGGAAGCCTCTCTTGAAGTTTTCGGAGAGGAACCCGTATACAATGGGGTTCGCGCAGCTGTTCGCGTAGGACAGCACCACCACGAAGTAGAAGAGGCCCTGCGGCTCCCCCGGGAGTCGCACGATCAAATTGATGATGTTTAAGGCATAGAATGGTAGCCAGCAAAATACGAACACCGCCACGACAATGACAACCATCCAGGTGACTCTGCGTTCGGACTTTCTGCGCTTGTTAGACGTAGCGTGGACCTTTTTGCCTGAGCTGCGTATCTTGATAACAATCAGCAGGTAACAGAGGCAGATCACGAGGAGTGGGCAGAAGAATCCCACGGTCGAAGTGTAGATGATGAAAGCTGCCTTCCAGATGCTTTCTGGCTGGGGCCAGATGATGTTGCAGATCCCACCTTCGGTAACGTTCGCAAAGATGACCACAGGTAGGACCACCATGAAGGACAATGCCCACACCGTCCCATTAACCGCTTTGGCTACCTGGGGGCGCCGCCACTTGGATGAACGGATGGGGTGAACGACAGCCAGGTAGCGATCGATGCTCATGACCGTCAGGCAGAAGATGCTAGTGAACTGGTTGATCCCATCTACCGTCATCACCAGTTGGCACATGAACGAACCGAAGGGCCAAGACCGGAGGGCGTTCTGAACTGCTAGGAAAGGCAGGCCCAGCATAAACAGCTCGTCGGCAATCGCTAGGTTCAGGATGTAGATGTTGGTCACCGATTCGGTCTTTGAGTAATGAAGAACGATGTGGATGACCAACGTGTTCCCCCCCAACCCAATAATGCAGACCACGGTGTAAATGAGAGGGATGAGGACCCCGGCCATGCCGGAGCTGTTCCCCGTGTTTGTCGAGTTGGTAGAGTTACGGAGAGGTTCATCATCAAAGCTGTCATTGAGCGTAAGCAAACTGCGGGAGCAACTCGTGTAGTTGCACAGGGTGGAAATGTTGCCCAGGGTCTCTAGGATCGCCGGCGAGGTGGTGGGGATGAATTCCATGGATAAAGAGGCTTTAGACCAAAAATCTTTCTCAGTTAAGATCCATTTGACCTGGAAGAGAGGAAGAAAGCCATTTTTCTCCAGTTAATTTTATGCTGGCTTGTCATGCAATCCAAAATGAAGCAGATTTAAACACTTTTACGTCCACGCGGCTCTGCTAGAGTAGAAATTGCGTCAACAACCACAGCGGGAAGTGCGAAAGGAGCAAATAAAAACACCGACAACAGTAGCCGATCTCAGTGTTTTGAAATACTATACAGAATAATCTGCAGCGCTGTGAAGAAAATCTCAGAAGAACAATGAACCACGAAGGTGAGATTAGTTTGGTGGACGTCATTGTTAGGATTCGCCCGGGGCACGAACTGCTGCTCCATGTCCTCTGGCTGCATCTCGGGTCTGTGCAGGAAAATTTTAATACAGTTTGATGGCTGAACCGCGACAGCGAGTAACGAAAATGCACAAAAAAGGGGAAAGAAAAAAAAAAGAGGCAACAGGGCGGCCAAGTGGCAACCAGTGGACTTACTGCAGCTTTTGTGTTTGGCGGCTTGAGTTTGTTCTGGCGGACCACGAAGAAGCCAAACGTGGCGCAAGGACATTTTAAAAGCATCATTGTGCGTTTTTAGCAGCGAGACGCGAGAGCCGGCGGTACTGCGGCACTCGCGAGGACGGTGCCACTTTGTTATTAAAAGGCCATAAAGATAAAAGCTATAATAACAATAACTATCTGTAATAGCCATATAAGATGCTGCTTCGGGTGGGGGGGGGGGGGCGACAAAAGCTCCACGAGGGATAGAGCAGAAAACAAAGGGAAATCTAAATGAGGAATAATGAAGTGAAAAAGGTAGAGGAGGAAAATGCAGAGCCGTGGAAAACAGACGTACGTGAGTCAGACAGGAAACAATTAAACAGGCGCAGGGAGAAAGCAAGTGGGGACAAGGTGGGACGAGTGTGGTGCTTTTCCACTGTTTGGCTTGCCTTTGTAGCTGTTGACACCTCAGGCAAAACAAACATGGCGTGTTCCCACACGTCGGCGTCGCCAGGATAGCCTCTAATTGATATTTTATTAGCAACCGGGCGCGGGCTCAGGGGTTGGGTGGGGGAGCACAGGAGGAGGAATGCAGCCACGAGCGCAGGGCGGCGTGCAATTGACCTACGGAGGGAGACGGAAAACCGGCTTTCATATCTCACCCGGAGCCCTCGGCCCTCGGCTTGGTAAACATCCCCCCTTGTCAAGTGGTTATCGCCGAACGCGTGGGGCAAATGAATGCCTCCCCTCTTCCTGGGAATCAGGCCATCAGGTTTCGCAAAGATAAATGTTGACTGTTCTTTAATGCTGTGTGCACTTAGAAATTATTACCCCAAAGCACAATTGCTGGTTTGCAAATGGCCCTTTTGTGTGTGTGTGTGTGCGCGCGTGCACGTAGTGCGTCATATTGTAAAAATATTCTTGCAAACCTTATCGTTCGGGACCTTCACGCTACAGAGCGCACCTTTTAAACACGTAAGCACCCTCTCTCGGGACAGCATAGGCCTGGCAGGTGGGTGACATACCATGACGTTCATTTTGGGCCTGCTCTTTGGTTACGGAACCGTGAAAACCACCTCTGTCGCGCTCCACGAGCATCCGTAAAATCCCTCTCGCTTATCTGCGGCCAGAATGCAAAGCGCAAATGTTACGCCGCGCGACCAAAGTCTTCCTTTATTTGGGAGACGTACAATCCTGCGGAAATCGATGAAAACCTAGGGACCGTCTGATAAAGGCACCGTCACGGCTACGGCCAGGTCCTTTACGCCACTTACATTTCACAGTCAATATGGGGCAGCCCTTAAGTCCAAACGTGCACGTGAGCTCCGATAGCCGACCGGGTCTGACCGACCGCCCTGTAGATAAGTTTGTTCCGCTACTATACGAGTGCCTGGCGTACATGTGACTCAAGAGCACTGGGCGTGCTTCGCTGATGGCGGTCTGACAAGGCTTTCTGCAAACAAATCGATGAAAATAACCGAGTTGGGGCTTGGGCGAGGGCTGCAACATGAAAGGCAGTTCACCGTATTCAAACGTTGTTAGCGTGGTTTGCGATCGCGGTGATCTCGGTCCTACATTTACTTTGCTTCTATTTAGCCAACCTGCCATTGTGATGGAGCACGACTGGCGGAGACCACCGTTTATGTTCTCGACAGCAATAATCGCAGAAGCATTGCAGTTGCGAAGCCGGTATCAGCCACCCAACCCTTTTCATGAGAGGCGAAGGCGCGTCCGTCTCGGTTGCTCACGAGATCCCCGAGCAGCTCAGTTTAAATACAGAGAGATCGTGCAAATATCCACGGTGGGAACGGGACTGTTTTATTACTTTTCAAATATTCCTTGGCAGTTTATTCACATTCCATATGAATATTTGCAAACACCTTACAAGTTAGTGTAACAAATAATATAAATGCTACGAACCGTAAACGGCAGCCACTTTCCTAACCACCCGTACTTTGCGCGTTTTGGGACTGACTTTGTGTCATAATTCCTGGCGGACAAAACACGGTTGTGTACGCCGCTGTGCTCGAGTCCTCTTTTCCGCTCTCTGTGTACCATCAGCTTTGGCACAGTTTACAGGTCTGGGAGGTCCTCATTTCCTGAGAGAAGCAGGATGCTTTATTTTCCCAACCTTTCCCACATTCAGCAACGAAATGAACAGAACAGGATCCTTACAGGGGACCTTTATTAAGGTAGCCTCTAACATCTCTGTGTTTGTTATCTGTCATTTCGCATCCCTCCATTCCTTTGCTTCACTCAGGGCCATTATTTACCATTTACGGGCCTAATATATGCTTTCATCTGCAGTGTCTCAAAATGCTCGGGACTTCTTCACTTTACCGTCTTGGGCAGCCTGGATTTCCCCACCCAAAGCAAATTCAGGTTTAAAATCTTTCTTCAGAGCTAAGAAGTGTGAGGTTTACTTCTTATTTGTGGCTCAGTTTGACCGTGCGCTTAGATACTCGGGGTACAGCGGCAATGAACATGCTGGAGCCCACCAGGAACACGAACGAAGACCTGCGTCCGTTTTGTGAAAACACCTTAAAAAATACCGGCAGTTACGTGTGTCCTACGCTCTGAAGTCACAGACGGTCACGACTAGGAGGAAGCCCTTGGCTGGTGATCGACATCATCTGAATTCGGTGCCAAAATCATGAAGAGAAACTCCCCTGCTTCCTAGTACACTGCCTCATCCCTGTCTTTCTCTAACAATTCAGCTTATAATAAATCTGTTTACATACATTTATAAGCCAAAGAGCAGAACTGTCCAGAAGCCAGCAAGGATGAAGACACTTGAATACAAAGTGACATTTTAATCAACTTTTCTTTTTCCGAATGGGAGCTGCTTGCATAAATGGGCCTGACTGTGTGTCACTGCATGGAAACTCCATCGAGGGAAACCTCTGCCAGTAACTGGGTGGAGACAAACAAAGGAGGCGTAAAAAAGAAGCCGATACACCGCAGGAGAACACCGGCATTGGCCTCTCGTAGCCGGGCCAACAGCTAATCGAAGCCCAGAAGTTTGGCTGGATTCTGACTGTGGTCCATCGCCAGGGCAAATTTCTCGAATGTACACGTTATTTTCTACTTTTTTCTTCTGTTACCCCCCCCCCCCCCCCCCTTCTTTGGCGGTACCATGGAATAAAAGCCCTCCGAAGATGTCCTTGGATGCCACAGAGAAGACTTTTACTTGCAGTCATTCAATGTTCTCAGAATTTGCCTGTAATTTGGTTGCGGCATTTTACAATTGCTGGAGGCGATGATATTCTTTCAGATGGTTCCAGGTCACAGTTGGAAGCCTTTTTGTTTTTTTTCCACGCTCATTTTCACCCACTTTCGGTCAAAATATAACCAAGCCTCCTCCTTCTCACCGCAGTTATTGATTTACACAACACGGTTACATCTCTTCATCAGACAGCTCTCAATATCGTTTTTCTTGCACAAAAACAAGAAGTGATTTACAGCAGAAAGCGAAGACAGAGACTTACTGGACAAACTTCCTAGATCCTTTACGGAGGAAGCGGCTTAATAGCTGTAACTCCCAGTGTGGATCACCTGATGAAAAGAGCCTGGCAAGAAACTGCGCTGGATTTACGGCCATCATTTCAGCTCTTGGGCAAAACATAAAAGTTACAACATGAATGGGAAAAAAACAGAAATGCGTGTTATCATGCCGGTGTGGAAAGTCCATTTAGTAAACAACAAGCAGCCGTCTCCTCTATGAGGACGCAGACCTTTTCACAAAGTGAAAAAGAGAGTAGAGTGAAATGTTTCATCTCAGTGAAATATTGCCTGCGAAACTAAGGGCAGAAACACATCCTGACCATCTGAAATTCCCATAACAACGCCTGCCTACTTTAAAATTTACAGGATATTTTAAGCATATAAAGATGACATGCTTCATAGCATGTCCTAACACATGAAATTACTCGCTTAACTCCCCGGGTTTCTTCCATGTGCTCCTAGGTCTCCACGGAAACACCCTCAGCATCTCAAGAACCCGTGCCGCTTCCCAAATGGCTGTCTCACCCCTCCGGTGAAGACCAGAGGGATCTTGTTTTTTTTTTTTTTGTTGTAAACTCGCATCAACTCGCAGTTCTTCTCAGCTGACCTTGTGTATAATTTGAAATTTTGCTCATGCCCAGTTTATGAATTTTAAAGGCACATTTTAACTGGAGCTGAACTTCAGTAAGGGAAAGCTAAGCTTAAAAAGGAAACGCTAACAAAGCACCTCATGTGAAGCATGCTATTTTTTTTGTTAAGTGCCATCAAGCTGATGTCAGGTCTTGGCAGCCATGCAGACAGAATGCCTCAAGAGTGTTCTGTCCCTTAGGGCGGAAAGGGTTGTGTGCAGAGTCAACGGGATTCAGACCATTCATCTGGTTGCAGGTTCCTGTACAGCGATCTTAATTCATGTCATACACA